>LR990934.1:18273673-18976173 GCA_905163415.1 Noctua fimbriata
GGCTGAAATGAATGTAATGAATGTAATGGAAACCCATCGACGGACCTATCTGGGCAAGCTTAGCTTAACCTTCGAGCGACCTGTGTGGGTGTTATTATTTTCATCAAGAGCCCATGCTAAAACCTATATTTTTGTCATACTATTAGTTTAATGAGCTTTGCAATTCTTATTCTGCACAAAACGCAGATACGCAGAACAAAATATTATATGTGGGATTTTCGCTTATAAACAAGAACGCTGTTTATTTCAAATAATTTCTGAACAAATATGTTTCTAAAATAAGATGCCTATTATTTTCGAATACAAATGATCTGGATTTTAATATTAAACCCATTGTTTGCAGTTCGTTCGCATTGTACTTACTGCGTACAAGGTTGTACTCATATTATTTTCAAGATCGAAATGAAGAAGATCCACCGTGTCCTAAACAGAGCGACCGCTGCGTAATTTTTTTTAGGCGAACCAATACCGCACTCTTTCGTTTTTCTGAACATGTGAGAGACACCAATATTTGAAGATTCGCGCGACTTATATCTTTAGTTAGAGCACGAAGCTTGTCTCCAGATAACAATCTAGAATCGTCTCAGTCTTATCCCATTGAGAGAGATAGATTACTTAAGATAGACTTTCTGTTAAGAGGCATCCTAACTTTTTAATTATAACTCAGTATGAAACGTACCTAATAAGCTTTTACCCAAGAGGTTGAATTATAAAGCTAATTTAAGAACAGTCAATTAAGATGTTGATGAAAGCAAACATTGTGCTTGAGAACGTTATTCTTTACTAGCGACCCGCCCCGGCTTCGCACAGGTGCAATATATACATATAAACCTTCCTCTTGAATCACTCTATCTATTAAAAAAAACCGCATCAAAATCCGTTGCGTAGTTTCAAAGATTTAAGCATACAAAGGGACATAGGGACAGAGAAAGCGACTTTGTTTTATACTATGTAGTGAAGTTTTATAAAAGAAAAGAATATTATACACGAAGCTGACAAACACATGGATAGACATGGTATGGAGGTATACTACTTTGAATATTATACTCGATCAATGTTTCAACATTTAACATTTGTAGTAATATTATTATTTATTTAGTTTACACTTCACGCACAAACTGCAGAGGCGACTTAATGCCATAGACATTTAGTATTATTATCGACTTAGGTGACTACTTATTCGCAAAAGTCTTATTATCTCCCCTTCAGAAGATATCATAATCTCATAAAATTTTCTAAATTTAGTGGATGGACGGAGTTGAAAACCAATCGCGAGTGCAACCAGGAGTTTGTATTTGTGTTCTGTTTTATGTTTGCAAAAGACGCACCTCTTCACCTCACTACTGCATGGCACTTAAACATAACTGGCGAAAAATGTGGAAGTACTACTAGGTACACCTCTGCCTAATACTTCGGAGACCCAGATCTGGTGTTATGCCCATCAGCATCAACTTAACACCAGCCTGTCAGACGTCCAATAAAGAAGCCTCACATACTGACCATACCCACTATATTTTCAGCAAACGATCGATACATCAGTATCACTTAAATGAATCCATCCCTCTTGCCCGTCGGAAGAGATAGCTTCTTTCAATCGCTCCAGCAGTAGTAGCTATACAGTGTGATTTTTAAACTGGACCAGTATAGCGAAATCCGAAACTACTTGAGATACACGGAATCTTTCTTGGGAAACATTTGCTCTTGTATATTGAAAAAAAAATTGGCAAATTATTTTTTTTGTTCAAGTGTGAGTCGTTCATAAAATCTTATTCGGATTTAGCTAAGTATCCTCGTATTTCATTGTATCGGAAGAAATAAATCATCTTAGGTAGTTTTTTGTTATTTTTATTGTAATTTTTTTTGTCAAGTGTGTAAACGAGTTGTAGTAAATATTGCTTTCATGTCAGTGTCTGTGCATGTAATACAACAAGGTGTAAACAGACCCTTAACGAAGCCGTAAAACATTCTGTACATCAGACTAAGTAACATAACAACACGCTTGTAATTCCCGAAGGGTTAGGCAGAGGTGTACCTATACCATTATTTCACCAGTAATGTTTTTTTAAGTCCCATGTAATAGGGGCCGAGCCTGCTACAATTGGGCACAAATCTAGACTCCATGGCTGAAAACTGTGAAATTCCTGATGGAAAAACCCAATAACACTTTGCCCAACCCAGGTCCTCTTGCAGTCACGCTTACAACCACTAGACCAACGAGGCAGTCCCCAAGCTAAGTAACTCTACGCAGAAATTATTGCTGGAAAACGACTTTTTATTTGGAATGAAAAATCACGGTTTATGGGAGGACTCAGTGTAACGCACTCAAAACATTGTGCTGACAGTTGCTTTGAATAGTACAGGGGTCATGGAGGTATTTTAAGTAAGTCTTCTTCTTTACCGTGTGGTTAGTGCCTAACCTGGTGTCAGAGTTTTTATGCCGGCCATGGGCCTCTGGCTCTCTGTTGTCTCAAGTAAAGTTATGACATTGAAAACCGTGTACTAAAAAAAACTTGTGAAAATGTTGGAACTTTGAACTCCCATAATATCTTCGTAACTAGATCGTTCCCAGATATGGCCCGGGAAAAAAACATCACATTGACGGGGAGGACAAGTGCCTTTTTACATCCATTCTGATTTCCCCACACTGTGTCCCAGTTAAATAAAACACTCTGTATACGACACGTAGATAGTAAATAGCAGGTTTATATAAAAAGTAGCCGCGATTGAACTACCACTTGAGGTGGGCAGTTGGCCTGGCGAGGAGCTGGGAATGTAAGTGCGCTCATTTGATATGGCAAAATGTCTGGTTTTACTAGTATTAGAACTGATGCTAGAATCCATCCCAAGCAACAAATAGTTTGTATAAAAACTGTATTTAAGTTTGATTTTATACTCTAATATTAATAGTCCTCCTAATTGTTTTCGGTCATGGCTGAATGGCTATCTTAGAGAGGTTAGCCATCGGCGCTGGAGATATTACAGTGCACAAGTGTGTACGCAGACATAGATGCACTCTCATAGTCCGATGGGAAAGTAACCACAACCGCAACACGACCGGAGAGAGATCAACAACAATTTTTGACCCAATAACACTTTTTGTCCGACCCGGGAATCGAAGCCAGGACTAAAAGTATGTTGCTTTTTGCAGACAGAAAATAAAACTTTACTGCTTTTATCGATGTTTGCATCTACCATGATTATAATAATTGTGACGATAATATAATATGGAGTATCCAAATAACAGTCCGACATCCATGTCCTCGTGCGGCGAGCAGCGACACTGATCGATGTTCCTCCGCAATCTCTTCACTGATGGATCGCGCCGAATTCGCTGCTACGCCCCGCTACGAGCGCTCGTAGCGCTACGAGCTACGACGTAGCAATGCTACGCGGCTACGGGCCGTCCGGGCTATAGGCAATTTGCTGACGTATTGATGATTTAGTTCGCCCATCAATTTGAACGGGCAGTGATTTACAGCAGTTAACGTTAAAATTAAGGTCTTGGTTAATAAACAGCTTGTGTCTGGCGATTTAAAATTGATTGTTATCTATTCAGGATGGTTTGATTTTGCAAATTCAAATTAAATTTAAACACAAAGGACCATCTTCCTTGATAAAGAAATGGGGGCTGAAACACATGTCACTAAAAGAGAAGAGAGATGAATATTCATGTTGATGGATGGAGAGGGAGAATAAGCCTGAAGAAGAGATGAATGGATTGTGTCAGGAATGATATGAGAGAAAAAGGTGTAAATGATAGCGTGACGGCTGACAGGGGAGAATGGAAGAAAAAAACTGCGTCTACCCCAAGTAATATGGGACAAGGGCTGGAAGGCGATGATCAAAGAACTTACCGCACTATAATAGAATTCTACAGGAATGCGAAGATTTCTAAAAGTAGATTTAAATAAATATCTTCATGTACCTAATAAAGCAGTACATCTCAGTAAGTTACAGCGTAGAGCCGAACGTGGTTCTGCTGCGACTGATATATTTCATGTTGATTTACGGTTTAACCACTGCAGTTAAGATACAACTTCAAGTAGTACATTGAAATACTGAGACCGCAATTGTAAGAAAATTCTGACTTTAATTTCTATCTACCAGGGACAATTACCAGAATATTTTGTGAGCAATTTTCACTTTTTTCCATGTTTTACGAGGTATTTCAAAGTACGTAGGTGTTGCCTGATATTTGTGAATAAAACCCACACACACACAGTTGCAAAA
Organism: Noctua fimbriata; assembly: GCA_905163415.1. Taxonomy (NCBI): domain Eukaryota; kingdom Metazoa; phylum Arthropoda; class Insecta; order Lepidoptera; family Noctuidae; genus Noctua; species Noctua fimbriata. Next base: position 18,277,904 of record LR990934.1, read on the forward strand.
CAAATGATTAAACTAAAATAAAAAAAACGTATAAAATTTATTTGATTATTTCATCTAGTTGTTTTCATGCCGTAAATTACACGAAGTTAAGTGCCTGTCTGGATTTGGAACCTACGATACGTCGGAGCCGGTACCACTGAGCCCCTCAACCGTTAGTAGCATAGTTTAACTTTTATCAAACTCTCGGATCATAATCTAGCGGTAGCGCGCAAAATAGTCAAGGCCAAAACCAAAAAAAATCACGTTGGCTTCAACATCGTTCTAGTCGAGAAGATATTCAAATAAAATGCTCTCTAGCAATAAAATCATTTCAGCTGACAACAGAATTCTCGTCACTCAGCTTATATTTCAATACGGGCAAAAATATTCCTTTTATGTCAGGGGTTATGAACCTGAGGTAAGCGACCCGATAGGTATTGAGCTAAAATTAAATACAAAACGATTAATTTTCATTCAAAATTCAGCGTTTAACTTCGAATTTTGAATTACCTTCAACGGTACAATATTAAAACTTACGCGTTTTTCTTCTATCTATTATATACGAGTTTAATTATAACGTTGGCTTGTCATTATCTTCATTTCATACACAATCACGGTATACTGTTATAACTTGTAAGAACGCAGGTATATTGGCGCATGTCAAATGCCTACTTTGTGTTCCTTTCAAGTCGCACCATCTGTAGATCGACTGAATTTGAAGACGTTTGTATCGCACTTAGTAGTATATCATCACCATCATCATTGGCAGCCTTGTCCACTGCCGAGGATGCCTCCCATTTGTGTCATTCTTATTCTATTATTCTCTTACCTACTTATACAACATTATTTTTAGTATATGCGAAACCTGAATATAGATTGTTCAGAATAAAAAACTGAATCAATTCCAATAATTTTTAAACCATGTTATTTTTTTTCCCAAAAATATTTAAAAAATTTAAAAGTTGGACACCGAACGACTTTAAGTACCTATCGCAATAATTTAGGTACCTACACAAACTATTATTATCAATGAGCTCAAGACGACGCTAGAGGCGCGCGCTGCGTGGTGACCACGATTTTGAGCGGACAACTAGGTAACAGAACAAGCTTATAACTTTGTGATTTTTCATGATTCAGTTTTGAAATTTTGAACATAGATTCTTTACAGAAAAATACTAGACACGTGTATCAGGTTTCGCATATACTAAAATTAATGTTGTTTAAAGAGTCTTTACACAAAATACACAACAACTTCAAAAATTTTTTTTATGAATGCCACACCGTATAGGTTGACGTGTGAAGGTTGGCCTCCCCTGCTCAATACCGGTGGAGATACTGCGAGACGAGTCCCGAACGAAGCAAGCGCGAGTCAATACGGCGTGCATTTGAATTGCATCTGTTGACGTTATGCGATCCCTAAGAATGCTATAGGGCTACTCACACATGGTGAAGGCATTTTTTGATATCTTCTTTTTTGTTGAATCTGAAATATTCAATAATCAATCAACGCACCCGGTCGCCTGTCTTGAGAGAAGCCTATGTCACTGCAGGCTGACTATAGGCCTCTCCCAAGCGCCGCCAGAACACTTGGACCTTCGGCTTCCCTCCAATCTGCCCCAACAACCTTTTTATAGTCTGCTGGAAGTATGGAGATATATTTTAATAATAGATTGCAGTTGTTTGCTGTTTTTATTTCTTTTCAATAGACAATTTAGAATTCATTATTAATAATGTTTTATTCATTACAGTAAGCAGAGTTATTAACAGTCAGCATAAAATGATTGAAAATTAGTAACCAACTCAAACAAACGAAAACTAATACGATATAGAATTCAATAGTGTTCATTAATTTGTTTTGTTTGTCAATCAAAACGTCAAACACAAAATAATAATTTATTTCATCAAATAGCTGTAGTTTGGCTTCGTCAAATATTGTAATATGTTAGTCAAATGCCACATAAAATTGAATATGCATTGTGATAATAATTTCCAGTTAACTTTAGTATCGTTGAACGTAATTAATTTAAGCTATTATCTACGTTATCGCAATGATTCTAATATGCAAATTATGTTTCATAGTAGCAGTTAAATTAAACCGATTGGAACTGAAATGGAGATAGTTAATCTGAAATAGGTTCTATTGTTTTCAGTTATAACTAATATTAACGGTTGAAATAGTATTCGTAAACCGATTGTACAAATGAAATAAATCGAAAAAACACGTATTGGTGCTACTCTTTAGCTAACGCCTTGGACTCGTTGGTCTAGTGGTCACAAGTGTTGCCTCTTATCATGATGTCTTGGGTTCGATTACCATGTCGGCTAAAGTGTTATTAGATCTTTCCATCACGTCCATAAACTTTCCAGTAGCCGCCTGGGGCCTGGATTTACGCCGTTTCGCCCCTTATTACATGGGATGTACACACAGCTGTAGAAACTCTTCAGAGGTAACAGATATTGGCGTTGTTCTAAAGTTACCTTTTACCATTTTTTTTCTTAAAGTGATAATTCTTCTTTGAAATTCACCCATAAAATACAAGTCATCCCTAACATCCATGATCCGGGAGGCGAGCTCCGAAATGCAATAGCAATAGCAATAGCTGCAATAGCTTTTGTGCGCCGAATCGTGATATAGTCCAATGCAGACTACCCCCGCTGTCTTTATGCGACGTTTATTAAACTAGCAAGTACCGTTAGGTACTGGAGTTTTATTTGGTTTACTTTAATATCCGGTATTGAAGAAGGTATCAAACTTAGATACTACAAAAACATGAACAGTGTTTTACATGGTCAATATGGGTTTTTGGGATGAAAATCAAAGGATATGTCAAAATTCGTCCTCCTCCCTCCTGTTAAAGCCATAAGATGTGGCGGCAGATGTGGCGGTAGAATATAGTGGGACGAGCTGGACGAAACCACATTAGCCCTGGATCGAAATCGTTGTCATAGGGCCTTAGCCAAGTAGTTGGACGATGCAGGCTATCAGTAATTATATATAATAGCTGCTGTTGGCATACGTTTGATTTTACATCCAAAAACAGGGTGTAAGTTTGCTTCCAGTTGTCTTACAAGATACAGAATCTAAATAAGGCGTACCAATTAAATTGCTATAGTGAAGGACTCATGCTGCTTTGGACAAACTATGGACCGGCTGCGGACATCGGGCTCGGACATAAACTTCAACAGCAGGTAGATGCATCGAGTCCATGTTTTTTCGAACTTCTAATAATAAAACAATCGAACAAAGTAATTTAATTTTTTTATTCACATTGTACTTCACATAATTGTATTATGTATTTGGCATCGTACACAACAGAAGCATTTAATATTAATAAATATTACAATTTTAACATGATTCGTAGAATTTGAGTTATATTTGAACATTATTAAATATTTCTTACTTAATTAATAAAATTTGAGCATGGCTTGGCAACGAGAGCTTTATTATTAAAATATTTTACTCGTAATCATTATGAGATGAATGAGAATTATTAAGGGAATGAGTTATTGAAAATTAATTAAATTAGTTTGATAATGTTGTAGGGAAGATCTGATAAACGCTGAGAGTATTCCAGAGGAAGTGGTTGATGTGGCTTATAGAACTATGTCTAGAATTTTAGTATAATCGTTGAGTTAAATATAAGAGAGAGTAACAATATTGTAGCGAAAAACGTTTGTTTTTAGATCTCGGTTAAAACAATCGAGCTTTTTTTTAAATTTAGATCTTTATCCTGACAAAAATTATAGTTCAAAATACAAAAACTGGATCAAATGCTCAGATCAAAGTTAAAAAAGATCGATACTAGGTATCAGACACAAATACTAATATAACTTTCTCAAAAAAAATAAGCTAACATGTCAGCAAACAATCCATTTCTCACTTTCAAAATCAAAGCCTTAATTCCACCGAAACATCCTTAAAAGTACTAGCACCCTCCTGAGCTAAGAGCGTCAGCACTCTAAGTTAAACCTGTTAAGAGCACTTAAGCGCTTACTCTTCCCTTTGTGTAAGTTCTTATCGAGCAGTCCGAGGGCTTCTTATTTGACAATATAACGTTACGTCCTCGAGGACTTCCCAACTTTATTACCGTGACCCCGGCGCCCAAGAAGTTTGGATGTCGAGTTAATTGAATGGTTCATTTAAAGGAGTGACCTCTGTTATCGACGTGGAATGAACGTTGTCGCCTGTCAGAAAGAGACTTTACATGAAATAAAAGCTAAAAGTCAGACACAGTGTCTAGTTGCGTCGTCCGAATCGAAAGCAGGTAGACATTAAACAACTATAATCGTTCGAGAAAGCATAAACTGTTTAATGACCCATTTTGTCGCACTGTGGCCTAATTCACCTATTATACCCCGTATGCTGACGATCCTTAACGCCATCGAAGAGACCAACCCTGGATTATACTTGTATACAAAATGTATACGAAATATTATTAAGATAATTATTTTGTTTAATAATTATCATGATAATTATCGGAAGAGTTATAAAAAAATATCAATGATAATTTCTAAATCCTGTCACTTCGAACCCTGAATGGAAGAAATCGTCTTCCATTGATGTTGAAATGTTTGTAGTTCTGTGAGCAGACAGTGATAGGATTAATTCAATTAAGTATGTATAGCATTAAATAAATAATGTTATTTCTAAACTTATCTTTCTAACGGATACCGTGTCGATGAATGTAGCAGCTCCCGAAGTCACCAACAAGAAAGCTGTGTATATTAAATCGTTTGTTAAAGGTCAAAATTTGGGTATTTTTTACGATCGCAATTGTATAAGACTCAAGTAAAACTTGGATCGTATTTTATAACGACAAAGTTAGATTGTGAAAATAGATCTTTAAGATTTAAATCCAATTAATAAAATATTCCTTAGCAAATTATTAAATTCTTGGTTGAAGTTGAAATTGAAACTGATTTGTAATTAATTAATACTGTACATAGTAAGTACTCTTATTGAATATTATGAAATAATATCTTGGTAAGTACTTTAACGAAGGCAAGATTAAGATCTTGAAATTTTTTAAGTATTGTGATATTGTGAAATTAATTCTTTCAATTATTTTATGATATGAGGTACGGAGTGGAAAAATCCTTAAGAGGGAACAGGGGCTGCGATTCTCCATTGAAACGCATTCCCCTTTTTCTTCCTGAATAAGGCCTCTAGAGTAATCATTTTTTTTCATAAATTCAAGGTCTACAGACAGGTAGACACGTCTCTGTCATTTCCTTTTTTCAGCAAGTAATAAGTAAAGAAAATATGACCCTCTAAAAATGGCAATTTTTTTTTACATTTTTACTGCTATGATTAGAGGACTACCAGACTAATTCGAAAAGTTTTTAACATAAAAGGAATTGAACCTTTTCTTAAAATTTTAATGTACAAAAATATTTGATTCAGCATAGTTTCCGGGGAGAAAAAAGGGGTTTTTTGTGTTATAATCGGTCTCTGTAGCTGACCTATCGCAATCTACGGGGCTGGCTTGACGCAGCGCAGCGGCAATAGTTTCTCCAAATGCCTTATTTTCAAATTCCTCGGAGGCCCTGTTCCCTCTTAACCTTATTTGTAAAGAGAGTATCCTTCGACTAGACAGGTGTTGTGGCGGAGGGACATCTTCCTGACGAAATGTGTAGATAACGCTGCTAGTACGATATACAATTCTGCGTAACTTTAGATATGGTGCATAGTTCGTATGGGACGTTTTTGATGCTGCCACAATGTCAACGTTAGAGATTAAATAGTTCATGCATACACAAACTTACGCTTTTTCCTTACGGACCTTACATGCTCCATTTGCTGGAATAGTACACTATTGATTATTTCTTTGAAAGATAATTTGTTGGGTGGCAAAAGGCACCGTTTCATGTTAGGTGATTACGTGAACATATTTGTTTTTAATTAAGATATGATTAGTTTTAAATCTTGTCTTAACAGAGTGTCTCCAATATGTTCAGATCTGATACTCCTTGTAGTTCCAGTTCCAGGTCTTGTTGACGCTGTTGTAGTCGTTGTTGGGACTCATCTGCAGTTTGATCGTGAGGTCGGTCTGCAACAACAGATTGTTATCATTACGGTTGTATACAGGAGGGAAGGCAGAGGTGAGGGCGAACCTTCTGTCAAATACTGAATGAAAATTACACTAGATAAATTATTTATCGCTTAAAATGCATACGTACAAATTTATTTATAGCTACTCAACAACAAGACAAAAGGCAGATTGTACAAGACAGCCACCAAAACCGCTCGTTACCATTTCCTAGTGTTTTAGTTAGGGAGAAGAGAAGACTACTTGATTGTATTCAACTTGTATGTAAAGTAATTAACATGCCAAAACAAAAAACGAAAACGCTTTCTCGGACACAGGCACCGAACTCGGGACTACCTTACGTTCAGTAGGCCTATTACACCAACGATGTAACGCTAGAATAAGGCATTGTTAGATTTTAAAGAATGCTTGCTTTTATCTGAAACCATGTTTAGTTTTGGTACACAACATTGTTTTAAAGGAACTTATTCAATTTTCAACTAAAAGTACATGAATGCTTTGTTCTCTTCGCTAGAACTTTTAATAATTCTGTTCTATCTTGGTATCCCATTGTGCCAGTGAAAACATTTCAAGTTAAAACATCAGGACGAACATCGGTAACCACAAGTTTCTGAACTGCCAGCTCTATTACTAGGAAATGAAACAGAATATTAACTTTGTTTATAATACTGTCTCTATGCTTGTCAGTCCATTGTCATACACATAAAAGCGCAAGGGTGTGTTTTCAACCAAAGTTGGAAATGCGACAGTGCCATAACATTAAGGCATTATATTTAAGTGGCGCCAAGAGTTAGCGAAAACAAACGGTCATTTATATTTAAAATTACATGCGTACATCACAAACTCACGCCTCCTCCCCATGGGGGTAGGCAGGCGCTACAGAACGCCACCTGCTTCTTCTTGTCGATGATTCCCATAATAAATTTGTTTCGATCAGAACTCAGGCGCCTGCTACGATCCTTACATACTCCTTTCGTCTCGACAATGTTCACACATAATATTTTTATAATTACTATAGTATAATTATGGTCTCAGCCTTCGATGAGCGTTTTTGCTAGCAAGAAGCCTGAATCAAGTTTTAAAGACCCAAGCTCCAGCAAATTTGAATAATCCAATTCTCTGCTTTAATTTGATTTTCATCCGCACTTTTCCAATCTCTACCAAAAAAATAAAGCCATTCTCCCACTGGTCAATCCTTGTAACATATAGCCATCACTGTTCAAATAATCTGGCTAGCGACTCGACAAAAACGCGCGACTCCATAAACAAAACCCGACGTGATGTATGGCCATGCTGCACCCCAGCACAGCACAGACGTGACGTATCGCGGCGCAGCACGGCAGAGCAGCGTAACACCACATAAATCGTTACCCCACTCAAGTTTGACCTGATTGTTCAAGCTGCTGTGTTGATCAATGTCGCCTTTGTTTTTAAAAGGGATGATTTTGTATGTGGCTGTTACTTTTTTCGGTATTTTGCATTTCGGGTTTTGGTTTTCGCTCTTTCTACATGCAACTTGGTTGTAAAGTCTATCGCATTCCACCATAGTATTATACCTTTCCTTCGTAAAATCGCACACTTATAGCTAGAGGGACAAGATACAACGGACTACATTCTATAAGTGATAAGGGTGATGGAATAAAGCTGTTTTCACATGAAGTGGTACATACAATGGTCTCAAAATTGTCCAATTAGCTCGTAATCATTGTCATGATTGAACTAATCACGTTGATATTGAATCGTCGTTAGCCCCACTGTAAGAGGCGTTAGTATTAGTCGATAGTTCGCTAAAGTTGTGTCATTAAAGCGACGCCGACGCCTGCCCGACATTATCCCTCCCAGTTTTACAAACGTTTCCAACCGGGTGGCAAAGCTTAATCTTATGAAAGACATTCTAGAATTTGTTTCAGGAGGACAAGCATTTCGGACCGCCAATATTGAGGAATCCTCCTTAAAGTCTCACTTTTTAATAATTTTTATCTTGTTCTTTATGGACAGATAATCGACAAGAAGCCTATGAAGAGCATTTACGAGTTTTTAAATCAGTTAAGCGGACTTCAAAACTATTTCTAATAATAGTTATTATCATATTGTAATCAGTTTCTTTTTTAGATACTTGTTTGCCAATGTTTTCTTTGGCTCAAGAAAATCGCGCCATGCTCCATCTACCTGGCTACCCTACCCTTTTGGCTAATGCCGCAAGCTTCTTACCCGCTAGTTCTTTCAGTGAATTTGAAATTTAAACTCCGACGGCCATTAGTAGTACGCCAAGTGTTATACCAAAGGATTATTTTAAATTGCCTCTCAGTCAGACTGACTTTAATTTTTCAAACACTCATTGCACCGCCATTATTTTTTAAGGCTTTTTCATGTAAATTTCTTTAATGAACACTAGAGGTTATACGTAAGTGTGTAACGAAATAATAATATTTCGTCTCGTTAATGGTATTTGATTTATAATCCAGTTATGAAAAAAGGTAAATTCAGTATATTTTTAAGCTCTCTAAAAAGAGACACCGTCGGAATTAAAATTTGTTTAAAAAGTCCATTAACGACTTTGGGAGGCGAATTATTTTAATGGAATGGCTATAATTTCGAAAGGCTTTTCTTAATGCTAACGGGGATTTTATAAGCTACTGGTTATTCTTATTTATGTTAAAGATTTACTTCGAGGGTCTACCTAGACAATCGTTTATAAATCGTTTCGACGTCAACAATGACCTTCAATAGGATTGACTTCAGGTTGTCGGTAGCATGAGCCAGTCCAGTACTGGTCCACCATCACTATCGCTGATAGAATATCACGTTGTTTAGCCTCTCCAATCTGTAAGTGCGACAAACGTTCTATCAAAATATTAACGTCATGGTCTACACGAGTGCAAAATAGAGAGGGTTGGAAGCAAGAAAGGGAAACTGCTCTAGTGCCGGGCGGTATCTTGCCTGCATCTGGCTCGGCAGGTTCGGCTGTGGACTTGGGAGCTCCAGGTGGAGTAGGGCTGCTGCAAGTGTCTCTCACCTGGGGCTCGCAAACAATGCCGGGCGGCATCTTGTCCTGCATCACGCGCGGTAGGTTCGGCTGCGGCCCTGGTGGCTCTAGGTTGAGAGGCTCGTATTCATCAGACAGACCGCTGTCCGGAGACTCGGGCTGCTGCAGGTGGTTCTCGTACCCCTTGGGCCCCGCGCGGCTCTTGTGCACGCAGTAGTCGCCTGTGAACGGGTTCTGGTACGCTACTACTGTTCTGGAAATGTGGAAAAGGAAAATAAATATATTAATCATCTTAGTTTGGGAATAAGTTAGTATAGGTGCAGCATATCAGTAAGACAACGATGGCGGTTGGAAGGGCAAGCAAAGGACTGCTGTAAATTTATGATCAGCATAAGAATGGATGAAACTTTTGTTATGGAATAATAAGAAGCTAGTTCAGCAGTTGGGTACTGAATTCTTTTCAAATAGGTGAGAACGCGAGTTCTCCTTTGCTTTCGTGCATAAAAGCTTTTGTGATTTCTGTGAAGGTAGTTTAAGTAACCTTTTGCTGAACTAGAAATGAGCTAGATTTATGAGAAATCATCTTCACATGGAAACATTCCTGCTCCAGTTCATAAAACTTTGAAAACAGTTATAATCACACATAATACCTTAGTTCCTCAGTAGCTTCCCCTTCCTTCTTATGCGAAAACACAACCTTAGTCGGTCTCAGCAGTATCGCAATCTGAAACCAACAAACGAATTTAAACTTCATAATATTTTGATATCCCAATACAACTTGTGTAATTAATTCCGGAGACAAAGCAACGCCCGACAATTCGCGAATATTTAGATTCGAGATTGATTCCAAATTAAATTACGAAAATAATTACAACTTGTAACTGATAGGTAATTTGTTTGGCAATGAAATGAACTGGGGAATGAAATGGCAAATTATGGCTTAATTTGTCATTTAGTGGTTTTCGTGTTGACTGTCACATAAAAGTGTTAAGAGGGAACATTTTGGGCCTGCAAGGTAGGTAGGTATTTGAAGAAACTATTGCCGTCGCGCTGAGTCAAGCCTGTCCCCGTAGAGAGCGATAGAGACGCCTGCAGCTCACTATCAGCATATATAATTCGAATAGTTTCGTGAATATATGATTCAAAATACGAAACGCTTATTCTCTAAAACCTGTTTGGGAACGAATTTTGTTTCGAGAAAGAATGTTATGAATGTTTGCAAAACAAATTCATGTTGCGAAATGCGAATATTTTCAGTGATTACCGTTTTTGAGATATAGTGAGCGAGTGTACGAATTACGACATTAAAGAGTTATTTCTAACTCTCTAATGTCGTAATACTAGGTGTATTACGACATTAATTTAAAATACAAACGCGTAGGCGATGACTTCGGCTCAAATATAATGCATAGTATATGTAGAAATACACAATCCAATAATAGGAGCATACCAAATCAGAAATATGCAAATGTTCTGTTTATCATTGAAATATCCCGAAAGTCGGGATGGCATAATATTTGGTATTTTTCCGATGCCGATTGGGCTTATGTGGGCGTTCAGCGGTTTGTGGGGCTCAGCCACAGCCTGTGGCTTATACGTACTGTATTTTGTGCAGTAAATTATAATCATGAGATTTTATTGTGTGGCGTGGATAGCGATTAAACGGTAGGTTACTTCTTTTAATTAGTTAGTTTTTAATTTCTTAGTTAGTTTTAGGGCATTTTTCACGATAAACGTAAGGAAGGCATACAATCTTGTTGGAGTAAATATTTTGTAGATAAATAACATTGTAGTTATTTATATACGTTAATCACCGGACCTACTAAATATTGTTGCCTTCATATATGTAGGTGGGATATAAATGGAATGGAGTATATAATAAGTACTTACCTCTCCGTTTTGTCGCATTCTGTTAACTCGGTAGAAACAGTAGCCGCACATGAATAATGTCAGACATAACTGGAACAAAAAGTAATTATACCTAAATCACAATACCTTTTGGTTTTAGTTAGTAAGTAAGTTCCGCCATAATAATAGCATGCAAATAAAAAAAGCATTAAAATGAATAACATAGGTAACCTATTTAACATACAAATATGTAAGTACGTTTGAATAATGTAAAGATACTGAGCAGGTCATCAATATATTTTCGGTTTCATCATAAGTTAAGGATAAGAGCCATATTCTTAATTTATTTTTAATTTCATAATTATAAATTATATATGTACAAAGGAATAATTTTATTTATACATTCGTAAACTTTGAGCCAAAAATTGTCGACTTGTAAAAGCAAAACGACAGGGGTTTATTTTACAGATGGTCAAACCGTGGCGTCTTAGGAGCAGCGTTTTATCTAATGGAAGGCTGGAGTGTCTTTGCAGGACTGAACGAGGGATATATAGTTGCCTTACTGTGAGAACCTTGGCCTCAGAATATAACTGATCAGTGGGGTAGTACCTTAAGAACTGCTCATTGTGCCCGTTCTGCCGGGATCATTGCGGTTTTGTAAGTACCGCCCCACACCGGGATGCAGTACATAATGATAGACTGACAAAGGTTGAGGTACACAAGAGTCAGGTTTTCAGAATTGGCGGAGTGCCTGAATTCTTTAAAAATATATATTAGTCTTCTAACTCTAGTGCAGAGTGCCTCTATATGAGCGTGCCAGTTAAGGTTTTCGTCAATAATCACTCCCAAGTACCTAATATTGGGGACAGTGCTGAGAGCAAGACTGTTACAACTTACTGACTGATGAGGGCGACAAGTGAGAGCTTTAATTTTATGAGATAAAGAGGATGGGGTTATTGACTGTGGGCGATAGAACCTGATTAGTTTAGTCTTGTCCAAAGTCAGCAGGTAAGTAGACAGCCATTCGATTATTAACCGAAGCGAGTATTCCGCTCTATCTCTGGCTTGCTCCCAGTTTTTATCAAAAACTAGAAGTTCAGTATCGTCCGCATAAGAGAAAATTTCGCAATTAGAGATGGAGAGCTTGCATAGGTCATTGATGTATATTCGGAAAAGTGTCGGGCCTAATATACTACCTTGTGGGATGCCACAGATGGGATTTTCATATGAACTGGTGACTGAATCAATGAGAACACACTGGGATCTACCACAGAGGTAGTCTTTAAATAGTTTAAGAGTTACTCCACGCACTCCTAAGCTTTCTATCTTTGAAATAAGTCGAGCGACAGAGACCGTGTCAAAAGCTTTGGTTAAGTCTAAGAAGATGTCATAGCAAGTTCAATTTATTATCCAGTTTGCTTACCAGACTGTTAGTGAAGGCAGCGACGGCATCCTCTGAACAAATTCCCGATCTAAAGTCTTACTGGTTTTGAGCAATTAATTTTATATTTTCCAGAAAGCTGACCAAGCTATTATTCAGAATTCTTTCCAGAATTTTTGAAAGCGTACTCAAAACAGAAATGGGTCTATAGTTTATGATTCTGTCTCTTTCCCCGCTTTTATATATAGGATGCACGACGGCTCTTTTAAAAGGTTCAGGGAAGATTCCAGAGTCTATGGACAGGTTACAAACATAAGTGACTACGGGGGTTAAGGTAGCACACGAACTCTTGATAACTGTGGCTGGAATAATATCCCACCCTGTAGCGCATTCACTACGGAGGTCATGGATAATTCTTACTACTTGTTCCTCATCCACAAGGAGGATTACAAGAGAGTTCGATAATTGGCTTGGAGGTGGTGCTACAGCTGTGGTGTTGATGCTGGTTCTAATTTTCGACGCCAGGTTTGCACCTATATTAACAAAGAACTCATTGACTTTGTTTGCCGATGTTTTAACGTCAACTGAATCACGCAGAAGTTCACGAGGGGAGCGGGAGCATTAGTATTCGTGATAGATTTAATCACTTTCCACGTTGCCTTAGGATTATTTTTTGGTGGTATTACCATAGTTTCTATACCTTGTCTATGTTATTTTATGTATTTTGGTTATTCGGGTGTGATTAGTAATCACACGTTGTACATTATCAATTAACAAATTAGTTGCTTGATTGGCGTTTGTACAAGTTAAGATGGGGCTGAAGTCAGTATTTACAATATTAACATAAATCGGTTGCAAATTTTTTAAATCATTGCTGCGCGGAGTGTGAGTCATCGCTTCAACGAGTCAGCTGAGCGACGGGCCGGGGTCAGCGGTCAAGGACAGTGTTAAACGGCGCTCGCTCGGCAACGTTCGGACACCCGAAGATTCACGAATATAAGCAGCGCCTGCGCAGCGGAGCCGCGCCGGCTCACATCGGCGCGTAGAAGGATTGAGGGAAGTGACTCATTACTGCTCATTAGTACAAACACTGCATGCTATTGAATCAGTCTATGACAGTTTTAATTTGCAAACAATCTGATACATATCGTTCCTATTAGAGTGTATTGCTCTGTAAAATAATAATGATTAGACGCTCGCCCCCCCAAACTACACCTTCACCACTACATAAGTCTGAACCGGATTTAACCACGGGTTCTGACACTAATGAAAACATTACCCTAAGGAAACGAAAGCGTGGTGACGACTCAGATCTCCATCGAATGGAAAACATGATTATGGAAATGAAAGCTATGTTCTCACAGATGGTTTCCCAACAAGCGCAGCAAAACCTTAAAATAGATTCCCTACACTCGGCCCTTGAAAATATAAAAACTCAAAATACCTTGATCAGTACTCAAAACCTGGAGATTCAAACACAGAACGAAGAAATAAAAAAGACTGTACAGTTTCTATCTGAAAAATACGATGACGCTGTATTAGAAATAAGCCAGCTTCAATCTAAATGCACCAATAATAATAAACTGATAAAATCACTGGAGCTTAAGGTAGACTTTCTAGAAAAAAACCTTAAATCAGCATCAATAGAAATAAGAAATATCCCCATGTCGGTCCCAGAAAACCGAGATACGCTCTCTAACACAGTGCAAAAATTGGGTGAAGTCATAAATCAACCAATCGAAAATAAGGACATAAAAACCATATTTCGCTCATTAGCCAAAAAAGAATCCTTAGGCACTATCCTTGTCGAATTCTCGTCTTCGACAATCAGAGACCAGTTCCTGAAGTCGACTAGAACCTTCAATAAGGATAACAAATCCAACCGTCTCAATACTACCCACCTGCAACTTAAAGGACCCGAAAAACCCATATTTGTCGCAGAAGCACTCACAACAATGACAAAACGTCTTCACTACCTCGCCAGAGAGTTTACCAAAAGCAGCTCCTACGAACAATGTTGGATCGCAAATGGAAAGGTGTATGTCCGAGAAAAAGAAGGGATGCCTGGTCGCCTGATAAAAACTGAAGAAGATCTCATAAAACTGCGGAAACAAAAATGACTGCTGAACATCTTCCAATTGTACATTTCAATACCTACAATTCTACTTTTCGCTTTGTTAAAATTGTTTAAAAATATGTTTCTAACAAAAAATACTAACAGCATCCCTATCAATGTTCTACCACTTTATCACACAACAACAAACCTAGCATACGCACACACTATATCACTAACAAATGACTCAACACTATACTATTACAATACTATACAACATAATGTACACTTATACCAAAAATACAGATACATAATACACGATACATGTAACATACGGATATATGTAACATATATAGTACATAACATCATGCATATTTTAAATTTATTTTGTAGTTCTCAAATGTGTTTTTATATTCTTTATTTAAATACCAGAAAATATGCCATAATTATCTGTAACTTTCTAACATTTATCTCTAAGCATACAATAAAAAACTACCCTATTAGAAACGTCAGTATTAGAATTTCCCTAAATAAAATTCAATAGCACACAAAATAATACAGACAACATAGACTCAGTCTCCGTCTCTGACTCTGCCACATGTGATCTGGATGATTGTATTCCGGCTAACTTCACGCCCAATCAGTCGCTCACAATTCTTAACCAAAACATCAGAAGCATAACCAAAAACATAACAGGGCTTCACACCTTACTCACAAGAACTAAGGTTAGCTGGGATATTATCACTCTGACGGAATCTTGGCTCCCCTGTACTCAATATATCCCGATTCTATCAGGCTACAATTACTTTAAGACCGATAATAACCTTACTCAAAATGAGGGAGTTGTCGTTTATGTAAACGAAAATCTTAAGAAAGTCTCTGTGGAGGAGTTAGTGCTTATAGAAGCAAACTGTCTTCAGGTACGGATCGATTACAGCACCATTTTGTTGGCAATATATCGTCCACCAGGGTATAGGGACGTAAACAACTTTATAAACTCTCTAGACGCTGCCCTTAATAAAATCGGGAAGTACACAAATATTATAATTACTGGTGACATAAATATAAATATCCATGACCAGTGTCACGATCCAGCTAAGGACAGTTACCTAAATCTACTGGCCTCACATGGTCTTCTACCAGCACATGTATTACCCACACGACAATCGGCTTGCCTGGATCACGTTATTTTGAAGACAACCCTTCCTGCCTTTACACTAGTAGCCCACTCCTCACTCACAGACCATGATACTGTGCTCTTATTCCTTGCTAAAAAACCTCCGAAACAATTGACAGCAAAATCGGTCGTCCGGATCAATCATGACCAGCTCGATGCGGACCTGAAACAACTTGATTTTGGAGCAATATACACGTCAACAGAACCACATGAGGCAGCTGAAATTTTTATAACACTCATTACTCAGTTAATAGAGACAAACTCTGAAACAGTAAAAGTTCCAAACCGTAAAAGAATTGCGAAGCCATGGGTCACCACTGGTCTTCTACGATGCATTCGCCATAAAGATAATTTACACAAGAAGTTAAAAACGGACCCTGAAAACCACATCCTAAAAACATCGTTCACTAGATACAGAAATTACTGTGATAAATTACTTAAACAAGCCAAATCCGAACACGAGAAAAAGGAAATAAAAGACGCTAGTAACAATTCTAAACTACTATGGACAGCTATAAATAATATATCAAATAGGACCAAAAAGAAAGACAATCCGCTTGAACTACTATCCATATCATCAACACCAAAGCAATCCGTCAACGACGTAAATAGTTTCTTCGCAAATGTGGGTAGAAGCCTTGCCGAGGAAATGGGTAATCGGACAATGGTGTCAACTAGTGACAATCCAAGTAGCGGCTCGCAATCCATGGTACTGATGCAAACTGACGAAGCTGAAGTCACGCAAATAATACTTTCTCTCCGAAATGAATGTGCCATGGGTTGGGACCGAATATCTTCCATCTTTCTCAAAAGACATCTGGCGTCACTGGTTCAACCTATAACCTTCATCTGTAACCTTGCCATCAGTACTGGTAAATTCCCAAAGGTCTTCAAAAGGTCCATTATTCACCCGATCTTCAAGGGTGGGGACAGAAACCGTGTCAATAATTACAGACCCATAGCTGTGCTACCAGCCATCTCCAAGATACTAGAACGCATATTGAATAAACGCCTCGTGGATTACTTAGAGAAATATAATCTTCTCTCCCCATCACAGTATGGATTTAGGGCCGGCAAATCAACTTCAGATGCGGTTCATGACCTCACCAATCATATCGTCACTAATTTGGATGGTGGCCAAAAAGTCTTGGGGATATTTTTAGATCTTGCGAAAGCTTTTGACACGGTCTCTGTTCCCATCTTAATAAGGAAGATGGAACGGCTCGGAATAAGAGGAATCCAACTCGCACTTTTTGAGGATTATCTGAGTGAGCGCACCCAGAGCGTCAAAGTGGGAGGGAGTGTCAGTGACGAGTGCCGAGTTAGTTACGGTGTGCCACAAGGCAGCGTGCTCGGTCCAACACTCTTTCTCATATATATAAACGAGCTGGGTATGCTCACTCTCCCAAAAGGCAAAGTCATAACTTTCGCCGATGATACAGCCCTTTTGTTCACTGCAGACTCCTGGAGTGAGGTCTTTGTGTGCGCCCAATTGGGATTCAATACTGTATCGAAATGGTTGCGTGACAATGTTCTCACCCTTAATGCGGAAAAAACTAATTACGTCACCTTCTCCATTAAACAGCAAACACTGTCTCCATCCATGACGCCGAACACTATCCTAGCCCACACGTGTGCATTTCCTCACTCCACTACATGCACGTGTGTTCAAATTGACAAAGCCGATTGCATTAAATACCTGGGTTTAACTATAGACAGCACACTCAAATTTCAGGAACATATCAACACCTTAAGTAACCGACTGAGAAAACTGATATATGTTTTTAAGACCCTAAGAAATGTGACTGATGATAAAATAAAAAAAATGGTATACTATGCTCTTGCTCAGTCGTTAATAACATACTGCATCACTTCTTGGGGTGGTGCTCCAAAAAGTACCCTACTGGAACTGGAAAGAGCACAGAGAGCCATACTGAAGGTTTCTTTGTCCTTACCTTATCGCTACCCTACAGCATTACTATACCAAAAAGCGAAAGTCTTGACGGTGCGTCAACTGTTTGTTCAACAAACCATCCTGAAACAACATAGACTACTAACCTACAATCCCTTACTGCCTCGAGCTAAGAGAAGATTTAATCCCGTTGTCAAATGCCATACTTCGCCTACAACATCTTTTTCAAAACGTTTCTTCTATCACCTCGGTCGGTATCTCTACAATAAAGTAAATAGGATCATACCTATCTATGAACTAAATAAGATAAAGTGCAAAATGAAGCTATACAGTTGGCTCCAAGAACTCAATTACGATGACACTGAAAATTTATTAAAAGTTTTAACATAAACCATTATGCAAATATGCTACGATCAAAACATAATACACACACACAACCCCCCTACACACAACCCCCCCCCCCCACACACAACCCCCCCCCCCTACACACAACCCCCCCCCACACACACACAACCACTGAACACACTTCTCTAACTAAACATACACGCAGTACACACTCAACCTCACTCATACCCTGACACTAACCATACTAACTATTAAATCAATAATCTTTAAAAAAAAAAAAAAAAAATGTTAACATGTTCTAACTGAATACAGTTTGTACGAGTACATAAAATAAAATAATTTGTTAAATTTAAATGGAGGAGTCCTGGTGACCTGAAATACAGGCCTCGAGCCTAGTTTAGGCACCAGTCTCCCACAATATAATGCCCGTTCTATATGTCACCGTAGAAATAAGGTAACTAGTAAGATTAATATTGTGGAGAAAATAAACTATTTTATTATTATTATTATTATAGTATTGTCCAGATCTTTATGAATAGCTTCATAATCATACTGTAATGATGTTCTTTGCCCATTACATCCCAAACTGGAATTGAGGAGCAGAAATAAACAGATAGGCTGATGATCGGTAACGTGAAAGTCTTTTTTTTTTTTTTTAATCTAAGATTGGAGTTAAATAGTCATTAGCGTGCCGGTCACTAGATCCTGATTTGATGTCAACGTTCATGTCACCTAATAAGATAATAATAGCGAAGGTTTTCAGAGAAGATATTACGCCTTGCAGACTGTTATAAAAGTTTTCTAGATTTTGGTAAGACAGAGAGCGATAGACTGAAACTATTGCCGTAGAGCTAAGCAGAATATAATACAGTTAGCGTCCTGAAACGGTGGTTTTCTCGTCACACTTTTTAAACCTTCTCTAATATAAACTACCACTCCGTATTTTTTTTACATTATTAATTGTAGCGAAAGATCCATGATCCATGTAATATGGGAATAGGTCCAGAAACCTGCAACCAACACTCTGTCAGAACTATTATATCAAATTCAACTATCGTTAATGAAATCATGGTTAGAAATTGATCAAAATTTTAATGAATGCTTCTAATGTTAGTATAAACTATTTTTAAGTTATTATTGAGCATCTGAACTACATCAGGGCATTTTTCAGGGCAGCATAGGAAAGATTGAGCGACCTAGATGTTATCTAATTCCTTGGTAATATAAGCTTGTTCTGTTACCTGGTTGTCCGCGCAAAAACGTGGTCACCACGCAGCGCGCCCGAGTGCGCGCCTCCAGCCTCGTCTTGAGCTCATTGATAATAATAATTTGGCAGTAGGTACCTAAATTATTGCTATAGATACTTAATGTTGCTCGGTGTCCAACTTTTACCTTTTTGTAAATATTTTTGGGGCAAAATATAACATGTTTTAAAAATGATTGGAATTCATTTACTAATTCTGAACAAACTATATTCAGGTTTCGCATATACTAAAAATAATTTTGTATATGTAGGTATACAATCACTCACTAGGCACTTTTGGTCTTCCTATCTTAGTTATTTAGCAAAATAATTATGTAATTGAAATCAAATCGAAGTAGAAAATTGAAAGACAACAAAAAAAACAAGAACACTTTTCTATTCGTCATCTTAACAAAGCCTCTACGGAGACAACCGCGTAGGACACCGCTACGCCTCGGACGATGCGAATAGCGTCAATTGTCACTTGTTTCTTTTGTATGACTACCTTCGTTCATCGCGGTGTCATGTGGCAAGCTTTAAAATACTTCTTTCATTAGTTTTCGTCGCAGTCACTGTCGCGACGCGTGCAGCATGGCCAAGGGGTAATTGTCATTAAAGAAATTGTTTATTGTATATTTTTCACCGTTTTCTTTGTACATAGCGTGCAGTCGACAGCAGGTGCTATCCGTATTTCTTTCCCGCCGATCTCGAGAATGGCACATTTAAATAAACTAGCGAGTAGCAAACAGGTGTCGCAAACGACAACACATTTGTGAACGAGAAACAATGCGAATTGGATGCCAGCCCCACCAGGGGAATTGAATAGAAATTTAGTATCATGCTGTTGTAGCAATGCTTTTGCATTAGCGATTGTAATAGCCAACTTGTTGGCAACACTTGACATAATGTGCAACCATTTGTCTATTGTACGTTAGTAATTAAACATTTGATTACAAATAATTGGGCAGTTTATTACTTTGAAATCATCCAGTATCGAGCTGGGACATTACGGGCTTATAATAATCAAAGCCACCCAAACTAACAATCTAATATCTCTGTTTTCATATCTTGCAATAGTCCTACAGCAGGAGGGGCTTGTCTTTGAGTGCACTTGCGGAGTGCCAACAGTGTCTCATTCCATTAAAAGTATTAAGCGACCCTCTGCTAGTTGACTTCAGCTCCTCACAAGCTTACTTTCTCCCGCAAACATTACCCGCCCCAAAGCACCAGAAAACTAGTATTGGATAATGACAAAGCAAATTCAAATTAGAAAGCCTCATTTAACAGTGGTAGTTGGTAGGTAGTTTAAGTACTTAACACCACACTAGTCTACTACCACAAATGTTTTGAGTACTCGACCCGAACTAAACTAACTCACTAAACCGATGTAAACTCGACTTTAAAGTTCTGTAAGTTGTAAGAACTTCATCCCAGTGTTTTCTAGTTCTAATGCTAGGGCTTAGAGAGACTGGCCAAGCGCACCGACACTCTAGGATTTTAATTTTAAACTTAGCTCTTAAAATACTTATGAACCGTAGAGAATTTTGTGAGGTAGGTACAGAGTCATCTAGGAATGAAAATAATGACCCCTACTTGCTGGAACCATTCTAAATATTCAAGGAACCGTTACATGGTGAAACAGGTGCACAATATTTTGTTATTATTGCCTAAATAGCGCTACTCCTGAACTTGAAGCCTTTGGTTTGATTCCAGGTCGGGCAAAGTTATTGGGTTTTCCATCAGGCATTACTCATGTGCGGTCTTGTGTCTGGATTTAAACCTGTTACCTGCCTGCATGTTGCCTGTTACCTGTGCCTGTGTGTTAGCCTGTGTTTGCCTCTTATGAAACGAGACTGAAACATAACTGTGAAATGTGGGTTTACTATTAATAGGTATATTTCTACCACCTTCGGCGATTACAGGTGGTTATTGTCTAGGTGTCTCCCTGCACTTCATGATATTGCAGACTATTATCTTTTACTGCAATGTTGGTGCATTAATAATAATGCCCTTTTTAAAACCTTTATTTTAAAGGTACAACTAGATGTGCCCTGATGAAAGTACCAAGTCTTCTCAGTCAGAAATTCATCTACACTACGATGAAAAATTTTAATCACCACTGAACTGAAGATGTTGTGTCATAAATAACAGCACAGCACACTTATTATTCAAGACATTCATCTGTTTCTTAGCTTATTAATACAATACCATATCTCAGGGGGTATCAAGTTATAAACACTTTAAAGACGTTTCGTGTTTCTGCCACGACTTCAACAGGATTGATATAAGTAAGCATTTTTGACTTTACCATCATAGGCTTAAGGCTGATATAATGCAACTTTCTCTTGGCCTCATGGGGTATTTATGACTGGTTAATAAGTACAACGTTATTTACAAATAGAGAACAGCAGTTGAAATTACGTCAGAACAAACTTACCAGTATGATTAACAGCAGTATATCAATGTAAATAATGATCATATTTCACTACAACACTTTACACCTTATAAACAATCACCTGAGCATTATATTAATATAAAAATAAACTATTTTACTAAACAAAACACTGACTGACTCAGAATATTGTTAGCTGAAACTCTCTGAGACACCATTGGTTTATAAAAATAATGTTGGTATTTTTCTCGTTCATGATTGGTCCGAATGTTTTTTGGCTCTGTGCTCATTGGTTGAGTATCGATGTGAATCTGGGGATACCAATGGGGTTGCTCTATAAACAAGGGATGATTCGTCTGCAGTGAGTTTGGTACGGAGCATTTGAAAATGTTGGAACAGTTTAATGCCTATCAAATTGTGTGCATCTCTGAGGCTGACTATGGTAAGTCTGTATCTTTCTCTATTATAATGTTGCTTATTGTTTCCAACAAAATTGTAGTGTAATGTTTAAATGCTATTAACGGTTATCTTGAGGAGCGTCATTAAAAACGCCAGTGTACAGTGTGCTGCCCAGTCTCTTTCAGTCGTTTCATCACCACTGAACTTAACGTCGTCTACTCGTAATCCCTTAACAACGATTCCGCGACGCTCAAAAGTCACAGTAATGTGAGTAATTAAACTTTTTAAAGATCTTACCCAACTGGCGCAATGTTAGGCTGTGGTGGGTTTCCTTACGCATAACCTATTCATTGACTTTCTTATAACTGATCACGTGACAACCTATCCCTCTTTCTACCTCCTATCCCATCTGCACCACTATCCTACTCTGTGGCACGCCAGTGGGTGCTGGCGCCAGCACTGTCGCGACGTCTGTCGCCACCGCCGCGACCTAGTTACGTACTCGCCTCTGGTCTCTGTTCATACCTGTGGTGGCATAGCGCAACGATAACTACGTAGATAAGGGTTTTTGAAATTGAAGTTGATAGTGCAATGTACTGTTGTAGGGTTTTAATTGGGATAATGTTCTTTATTTAATCGAATTTAGGGGGGTAGTGTTATTCGCGTCCGTAGGAACTACCTAACCACAACCCTACACGTGCCTCCCGGGCGGTGCTAAATGAATAACAACGCCGGGTCTCGGGCGGCGGTCAACTAACCCGACAATACCAGCCTAATCAGCTTGGTTTATCAGTGTGAATAGGAAATGATTCTCACAAACCGCAACCCTGTAGAATTCAACAGATCAGGATCGGCGGCCTTGGCTCAATTGTCTGGGCCATGAAGAAGACAACTTCTATAAAAAATCACCCCAAGTCTACGGTGAGATCTCGTGCCAAGAGACTGCATGGCTGGTGGGTGTCCAGTCACTAGCGATCAACCTCTACGGACATGGCAAACGTAGTTGTACTCTGCCTTCTTAGGGAAAGGCGTCACCCCTAAGTGACCTTTTATTTCGTCCAATACTCGTGGGAACAATATGAGCGAAAATCTTAAAAATAAAATAAACCCTACAATGATCCAACAAACTCTACAAAAGAGTATGTTCACCAAAATACGTAGCAACTCACTCGGCAATATATCGCAAGACATTAATGCTACAGAAATAGCATTTAGTGCAAACGACCGTAAAAAAAACGATTGGCAACAAGATCGAATACCTCAAGCCAAAAGGAAAAGAGTGGAATCCAACTCACCACGGGCAGAAAATGAAAAGAAAAAATCCAGCACAACTCTTTATTCAGTACCTACACAAAATCAATTTGATATATTAGACAATGAGAAAGAGATCTCAGATGATAAAGAGTCAGTCAAGCCTCCAAAGCCAGAACCAATTTTTGTAACTGGAGTCCTGGATATCACAGCTCTTAGAAACGAACTACTAAAAATTACAACAGCAGAAAACTATATTTTGACAACGCTTAGATCAGGACACATTGTGAAAATAATGCCAGCAAGCATAGAAGTATACAAATCAATAAGAGAAAGCTTCATTAAGGACAACATTAGTCACTACACGTACATGTTAAAGTGTGAAAGACCCTACAGAGTTGTACTGAGAGGCCTTCATAGTTCAGAAGATACCACCCAAATAAAGGAAGAACTCAAAGAACTTGGACATGAAGTAAGACAACTGATAAATGTACGTCACCGAATGTCAAAAGAATCTTTACCTTTATTCTATGTAGACCTGGAACCAAAGCCGAACAATAAAGAAATATTCAAACTGAAATTCTTAAATCATACAAAAATATCTTTTGAACCTCCATACAAAAAAAAAGAAATCCTCCAGTGTAAAAGGTGTCAAAGATTTGGTCATTCCAAAAATCAATGCCACCGACCTTACAGATGTGTCAAATGTGGAGACGACCATTCAACAACCAGTTGTACCAAAACTAGAGACACAGAAGCTACATGCGCAAACTGCCAGCAAAAACACCCGGCTAGCTATAGAGGATGTATAAAATACAAACAATATAAAGAACATATACTGAAAATCCAACCGAAACCAACACAGCCCAATAGAGACCAATACAACCGGATAACGGAAATTGACAAACCACAGCCAAAGAAACTGAATAACTACCAAAGAACCACAGCAACTTACGCTGAAGTGACGAAAAATACTACAGACAACATAGTTTATCCAGACCAACCTCCCCAAATACAACAACTCGGTGACATCTTAGATAAAATGTTCAACAGAATTCAAACCATGATGATAAACGTGGTAGACAGCATGATGGATCGGTTCCTGCAAGTTCTAAGCAGCCATAAGAAAATTTAATCATAATCTCAAAATTATAACATGGAACGCCAACGGACTAGTTGCACGTAGACTAGAGCTAGAAATCTTTTTGAACATGAAAAGAATTGATGTGGCACTCATATCCGAGACCAGATTTACAAGCAAGAGCTTTATCTCAATAAAGGGATATACTATGTACACAACTAACCATCCATCGGGAAAAGCTCATGGAGGAACTGCAATACTCATTAAATCTAACATAAAACACCACCCGCTTGAACCCTACTCAACCGACAAGCTACAAGCCACAGTAATTAATGTCAGTGACAAAAACTCAGACATTACACTTGCTGCAATATACTGCCCTCCGAAACATCAAATATCAAGAGGAGACTATGAAGTTTTCTTCTCTAAGCTTGGGCGTTGCTTTATAAGTGGAGGCGATTGGAATGCAAAGCACTCTTTCTGGGGTTCTAGACTTATAACTACTAGAGGCAGACAGCTTTACCAAGCTGTGAGAGATCTTAATCTTGACTGTTTATCCACTGGTGAACCTACCTACTGGCCGACTGACCCACAAAAAACTCCTGACCTATTAGATTTCTTCATATCAAAAAACATATCAATTAATAACATCAACATGGAATCAGACTTAGATCTAACCTCAGACCACTCTGCAGTTATTCTTAATTTGAATAATAAGATAATACTTACAGAAAGACTACCCAAAATCCACAATAAGAAAACCAACTGGAGAAAGTATCAGGATATCATCACAGCGGAGGGTCAGCTTACAATCTCTCTGAAAACCACAGAAGAGGTAGAACAGGCTATAGAAGGATTAAATAAATTGATTCATGACGCGGCAAACAGGTCCACACCTCAAAACAGAGCGGGAAGCGCAAAAGAACATGTGTACCCAGCATCAATCAAAGACTGTATAACGGAAAGACGTAGACTTCGCTCTGTATGGCAAAACACCCATTATCCTAGAGACAAGGCTGCCTTTAATAAAGCCTCACAGCAACTAAAGGCACAAATAAAGGAATGGAAAAATGAGAACCTGCAATCATATCTGGCAAAACTGACACATACTAGTGCCACAAACTATTCCTTGTGGAAGGCTACAAAAAACCTAAAGCGCCCTCAACAACAAGTAACACCATTAAAAACACAATCAGGGACCTGGGCCCGCTCTGACAGTGAAAAAGCTAACACGTATGCCAATCATCTACATAAAGTTTTTGAACCACTTCCTAGCAGCAATCAACAGCTAGACAATGAAATTCACAAATACCTCACTTCTCCTAATCAAATGTCACTGCCTTTGAAGCATGTTACACCACAAGAACTAAGGCGCGAAATCCTAAAACTCAAGGAAGGCAAGTGCCCCGGTTACGATCTTATTGACGCTACTTTGTTGAAGCAACTTCCAAAAAAGGGGCTACTGCTTATTCTAATTATCTTCAACGCGTGTCTGAGATTGTCCTTCTACCCAAGCCAGTGGAAGATTGCCCAAGTAATAATGATACTGAAACCAGGCAAAGCACCTCAAGAGGTAGCATCATACAGACCCATTAGTCTCCTTCCGGTAATTGGAAAACTTCTGGAAAAGGTCATATTGAATAGAATGAGAGAACATCTAGCAGAGATAATACCAACTCACCAGTTTGGCTTTAGGGAGGGCCACGGTACAATCGAGCAAGTGCATCGGCTAGTTGATGTTATTGGTAGAGCGCTGGAAGACAAACAATATTGTAGCGCAGTCTTCCTAGACATTAGCCAAGCATTCGACAAAGTTTGGCATAATGGGCTACTCTTCAAAATCAAAAGAACGCTTCCACATTCCTTCTTCCCATTATTAAAATCTTACCTCGAAAATAGATGCTACGAAGTAAAATATAATTCCGACGCATCTCAAATGCATGAAATTAAGTCTGGAGTACCACAGGGTAGCATACTGGGACCAGTTCTCTATCTTATATTCACAGCAGATTTACCCACTCATGCTTCGACCACTACCGCGACATATGCAGATGACACCGCAATCCTATCAACACATGAGAATCACGAGGCTGCATCCGAAATGCTCCAACAACACCTGACTCTGATAGAAACATGGCTGCAGCAGTGGCGTATTAAAGCCAATACAGATAAGTCGGTTCAAGTAACCTTCACACTCAGAAGGAAAACCTGTCCACCTGTAAAACTTGGCAATACTGAAATCCCACATTCAGATGACGCCAAGTACTTGGGTATGCACCTTGATCGACGCCTAACCTGGCGCAAACACATATGGACCAAAAGGAAACAATTAGACTGCAAACTTCGAAGCATGTATTGGCTCACTGGTCGTAAGTCACAACTGACAGAAGCCAGTAAAATGGCTATCTATAAGGCTATACTGAAGCCTGTATGGACTTATGGCATACAGTTATGGGGAACAGCAACTCATAGTAATGTTGAAATACTGGAAAGGTTTCAAAGTAAAACAATGAGAGCCATGTTTAATATTCCACCGTACATAAACAATCGATACGTAAACCTAGACTTGAATCTGCGAACAGTGAAAGAAGAAATAGAGTCATACAGCAATAATTATCAAAATAGACTGGACCAACATGTTAATCAACTGGCTGCTGAATTGTGGGGAGAGGGCAGTGTGAGATTCTCTCGACTGAAGAGAAATAGTATACCAGATTTAGCTATGCGATTTGCGGACAGAAGATGAGTATGGCATCAATGGGTGCTCAGCTCAGCTAAAGATAATAATCCCGATGAAAATCTGACACCATATTAGATTATTGTTCCTTGGAAACAGATTGCTAAGTAGCAGGATACATTAAAAAAAAAAAAAAAAAAAAAAAATTAATCGAATGGAAGCCTCAAACAGAATTCCAAGAAAGTCCCGATATTTTTTTAAGAGTTTACTGAAACTGATCAAAGGGCGATGATTGCCGTATGATTTTTGTAAAAATAAGTTCTGCGTCACTTTTGTGTGATCATTAGACATATGTTGTACGTGTTACAGTATTGTACATTAACACTAAAGACAATAATAGACAATAATTATGATTGGTGGAGTGACCAAAATCTCATATTTCTACGCTTTGGTTCAAGTTTATGAACTTCCAAACGGGAAACTTGAATGATGTATCCATTGGTCTCCATTGCTCCAAATTCAGCATCTACAATAAATAAAACAGCCACAAAGTTGTAGGTGCGTTTTTACGTCAAAAGCTTTACGCAAAAAGTTCGCTATTTAAAACTTCCTCTATGATATTCCAATATCATAAATAGCTATCATAAAACCCAAAAACATTTTAAGAAACCCACAGCTTTCCAAACAGCCATAACACATGTCAACCCCTTAAAATATATCCCCAAAGGAAAAAGTTTTGGGGCGAATTTCCCTTACCTTGGAAATAAGGCGATCGGGTCGAAAGTGTTAACTAAAACAAAACATTGTCGTCTTAAATGGCAGGCAGGAGGAGAGCAGTCGGGTGCCTTGTGTAGTCAACGTGTTGGGGCAGAAGTTCAGCTACATATTTAACTTCACTATACAAATCAAATCAGCATAATATTTTGACTTTGATAAACTTTGTAGTAGACCAAGGAACAGCAACGTTAAATGAAAGCTCAGTAATTCAGGTGATTTGTAGAGAGTGAAGCAAAAACCACCACTCAAAGCTGGCTTAAGGATGTTGTTGCTGCTTCCACGTTACTGCTGTGTATCAGGAATGTTTGCCGAAGCAACGCACTGAAGTTTGCAATAACATCTTACGTAAAAAGATTGCTTCCAAGATGCGCAGAGAGCGTGGGAGCGTCAACGACATTCTGAAGGTCATCAGCAAAAATCTCACCTGACACACCGGGTACATGTATCCAATGCCCCATAATGCAGCAGATATAAGAATTAAAATATTTTTAAATTATTATATCTTTTAATAATGGAATTTCGAAGTTTGTATATTTTACGATTATTTTCGGGAGTCAGAACTAGTGTGCATTCTTCCCCTTACTTCACAGTGTCAAGACAAACAGCGTCCCGAACACCCGATAACTTTAAGTTGATACTCAGCTACCTGAGCTAAGGTACGAGCTTGTTCAGGGCGTGTACTTTTGAATCTGCTCAATAATACAGCAGCCAACTATGTGCGTAATATTTATTGTTTGCCGCCTGTTTGCAAGACGTATGAATAAGTTAGCTGTTCGGGTTTGTTCGTGAAAGTTGGTGTAATTAAGTAATGTGGTCAAGCGTGATAGTTCCGGTATACTGTACTGTTAGCCCCGGTTTTATTGTTGGGGTAGAAACTGACAGATTAGTTTCAAGTGTTTGGTCCTTTTATTCAGCTGACACCTCCATAGGTGTTTGTTAATTTTTTTCCCGCGAGACGACACTAAATGTTTTGTCTTTTAGTCGATAATTCGCTTTCAAATATGTCTCGTTGGTCTAGAGGTCACAAGCGCGCCTGCTGAGCAAGAGGTTCTGAGTTCGATTCCCGGGTCGGGCAAAGTGTTATTCGGTTTTTCCATCAGGGATTTCTCAGTAGCAGCCACGGTTACCTCCTTAGATGATCCTTTTAAATGCAGCCTAGTGCCTACTTCTCTTTATACGTTGCTTATCTATCACCTCTGCTTATTCCTGAAATGTAAAAGCCTTGATGGATAGGCTTTCATAATGAAAAGCTACCAACATCAGGTGTTGGATAAATAAAATTGTTAATTTCCGTCTGCCTCAAACGACGGTTAAATTAGACTTCATTAATAAACCGCTAAAAATAACCGTTAAAAATAACGGCTATTTTTGGTCTGTTTACGTGCAAAAGTGTTTTTTATAACGGAGGGTCAAAGGATTGCTTGCAATAGAAATGAGGGTGAGTTTTTAGGTACGTAATAATGTGGCCGCCTTTTATATAACTGAGAGATTTTTTTATTCAACATCATAAGAGATTATAGAAGGTAAAATAAAGCATTTATCATCACACCTGTTAGCCTCTTAGGGTTAGGCCAAGCCTAACTACTAGCCTATTGACATCAATCAGGCCCAAATCCAGACTCCATGGCTGCTACTGATCCAAGGGGGGCACAGTTCTTGTAAGTGTGTGTGTGTTTTTTTCACTTAACAGACGGGATACTAAAATGTTCGAGCTTGTGTCGCATCCAATGTACTTATCTATGCACTGTCACGAAAAATCTATAAGGATTCCATTTTTATAAATGCCTCTTTCCTTTAAATGGTTAGATACGCCCCTGGATACCCCAATACCACTTCGCCCGACCTGGAAATCGAGTTCAAGACTTCATGCTCAGTAGCAGCTCGTATGACCACTACACCAACGAGAGTCTTAAATCGAATAAGTAATATTGTACCGGAGGGAAACCTCTGACAAAAGTAAACGATTATAACCAAATCGAACAATGACGAACAAACCAACTTCTAAGCAATCATCGAACCAACATCGACACTCGAAAACTATCGCTTTATATTCGGAATTAAGTTAGAATCACCTAACAATTACATAACAACACAAACAGCACTCGAATGGGACCTAGACCGAATTCAAATTAGATTTTAATCTATTTTATTGTTCTACTTCGCTCTTGTGCCGCCAAGTTTTAATTGATCGTAGGAATTAATGGCGTAATAAGCCTAGAGGTAAGATTTATCGGGACCGGTGTAATGTTTACTACGTCTAGCGGTGCTAGGACTAAGTATGATACGTTGGACTTAGGTCTTGTGATTTGTTATGTCTTCTGAGTTAGTTCTAGTAGTTAATAATAGGGCGGTCCATGTTGAAGTATGGGTTTGAGGGTTAAGGTACCTAATTTTCTATGTCAGTACCTATGTTGTGCTAACGTAAATATGTTGTGTATCTATCAAAAGCACTAACACGAGCTGCGGTGAAAACTAAAATTAAAAATATTCCTTTCACACATATTATTTTCGTAATTTATTCATGTCTATGGATGATACTGATTGTAGTTGTTGCAAATAATTTAACTAAAATGCTTTAAGATATTATTATATTTTCGTTCGGATCGTTATTATAATAATTTTACCAGAAAAAGACCTGTATGATGCAGTTGCTTTAATGTTTTAGAGCAAGAGCACTAAAAAATTAAGATTGGTTCATAACTAGGTCAAAATAGAGAATATTCGAGAGAATAAATTCAATAATTTTATTTCAGACCAATGGATCCATATAGTGTTAGTGTGAACTTATCCTATATTAGTAAAGAACAAATAACAATAACTTAAAAAACACTAATTGACTACATGAACATGTGCACGCACATGTCTGCACGCTCAGAGTCTAATATTTTGTCCGCCAGTATAGCTAAAGGGCCTCCCTTTTTTAGGGTAATAAAGGACCTCTCTTTTTTCTTTCAAATTTTCTCTTTTATCTCTGTAGTGGCACGTAATAGGCGAAAAATTAAATGATAATAAATAAGATCGACAATTCCAAGACAGACAGCAAGAAAAATGCGTACTTATCAGATCAGTAACATACCCGTAATTCACAGAATGGCGGCGTTATCTTTAATTATAAATGACCCACTTTTACCTTACCAGGTTAAAAGGTATCTTTTCCAAACAAAAAGTTCAACAAAAAGGGTTCAATTTCAAGGATAAATTAAACAGGATATGAAATAAATTAAGGGTAGCATTTTCCTGGATTAATTAAAGGTGATTTTTTTAATTGCTATTTTATTGAGACAAGGTTAAGTTACTGATTGCATTAAAGATTTTTGATCACTCAATTTTTTCGACAGAAAACGTGACTTTCTTATTAAGTAGTAGTGAACTTCTATTTTAAAATCTTATATATAAAAATCTCGTGTCACGGTCTTTGTGGTTGAACTCCTCCGAAACGGCTCGATCGATTTTTATGTTTTTTTATGTATATTTGGTAGGTATGAGAATAGGTCGTACAGCGCTAATTTCACGCGGACACAAAGGACGCGAAGGTCACGGGGCACAG
The DNA here is from genome assembly GCA_905163415.1 of Noctua fimbriata. Lineage (NCBI taxonomy): Eukaryota > Metazoa > Arthropoda > Insecta > Lepidoptera > Noctuidae > Noctua > Noctua fimbriata. Next base: position 18,309,002 of record LR990934.1, read on the forward strand.
CTAGTCATTCATAAAACTTCATTGACTGCCTCGTTGGTCTAGTGGTCGCAAGCGTGACTGCTGACCATGAGGTCCTGGGTTCGATGCCCAGGTCGGGCTAGGTTTTATTGGGTTTTTCCATCAGGAATTTCTCAGTAGCGGCCACGTCTGGATTAGTGCCCGGTTTATGACAATAGGCTCGCCCCCTATTACATGTGATTTAAACATAACTGGCGGAATGTGGTTGTACTATTAGGTACACCTCTGCCTAACCCTTCGGGAATTACAGGCGTGTTGTTATGTGTTCATTAACATAAGTAGTTGGCCACCAGCTATACTTTCAACCCTAATTGCGTGCTGCCACAGCAACTACAAAGTAAACAAGTCAAAGAAATAGTTAAGGACATGCTAAAGAAACCAGTGAGTAGCATCACCTGAGGTCGTGGCACGGGGTGTTAACATTTATTTTAAAATACTTGTCCTTAAGATCTATTGTCCCAAAATCGTTATAACAGGCTTGCTATACAATTTCTACCTAAACTAAATATAGACAAGTATCCATTTCCTACCCTCTAAAATACCTTTTATCTTTATTTACAAATATTAAGTGTTTAGCCAAGTGCAGGCCCTCAACAGTTGGACCCGAAGGAACTCGATCAGCCCACTAACATCTACCCCTGGGACTTCGCAACACGATATTATTTGAAAAGTAATCCTTTTGACAACAGCGGGTGAAATTTACCGGTACGCACCGGTACGGGGATGTTCATTAAGGTATTTTATGCAACATAGTTTTTCATTTGATTACGTTTTAGAGGTTTTAGAATTTATGTTAGGTAGTTGAAATTATTAATCGTTTTAATACAATGATGTATTAAAATGGCAGCCTTTTTAACCTTAAATGAGTTATGACTCATCCCGACACCGATATCAAAATGTTTTGTTGTGAACACCAATAAAAGATGGTTACATTTTCTTTTCATATCTCTTTTATATGAAAACTCTAAGAATAAAAGCTCATATCCCCATAAAAGACGTGCAATTTAAGAAAATAAACCAGCGATAGGCGTAACATTTTTACGATAACCGATGATAACGCAAATGGAAACTTTTCCATTTCAGGTACAATGTTGCCAACTCAAATAAACATCCAACTTTTAAAATTACGTTTTATCTGTCGTGCACTCAGCTTGCCAAGTTTTACGACAAAATCTCCCAAAAAAAAGAGCAAAATGTTTCACGTCGAAGTAAAGTTATACCCTTAATTATTTCCTCATTTCAGCACATCGGGGAAATTCGGGGAAAAATTTCAGTTGGAGAACAATTTTCTTTAAATATTCTTTTATAAGTTTATTTAATAAGGGCTCTTTTTGAGATTGAGTAATTGAAATGTAACAAGAAAGTGGGATATGAATAATTGTGCTTGAAATTGTAAAGGTCAAAGGCACACCTTCCACCAGTCTTTGATGTTCAGACACGTTCGTAGATAATTCGTACATTATTGTAAGCAGTTTACAACGCTTAGTCTACTACCATTTTAGATTCTGTGTCCTGAAAATACGAAAGAAGTACTTAATTGGCTTCTTTTGAATCAGTTTATCTGGAGAAGAACTACGACAGGGTCTAGACAAATGGTAATCAGTTTTAAAGCATTTCCTATTTCTACATCTACTTTAATAGGATTGAAGGAATTTGTGACTTTTATATCTATCTATGTTCATCGATATTTCCGTCAATTATGGAACGATTTTGAATTATTATCTTGAATCACCAAAATTTGTAGTTGGTTAGTCATTTCCTTGAGGTAAGTTAATTACAACGTCTCCAAAAATATGAAAACGATATTCAGATCAAGTCACGTTGATAAAATTGATGATGATTCAAGACAACCCAAAAATACATAAGACAAGATTGTTAAACAAACTGTAATTTCAATAAAATTGACTCGTTAAGGGGCATGTTCTTAAAGAGGGCTAAGAAAATTGATTACCGGCAGAGTAAGATTTATAGGGCGAAGGATATTAGCAAATTATGATGGATGACTGGAAGGGACTTACTTACGAAGGCTTTATGTGGCGGTTATACGAGATTGATATGTTGCGGGCTGACCTTGAAGTTGTTATTATGTTATCATCAGTATTCATTTCGTAAGCGGTGCGCGTGTGTGCCTAGACGACGAGCGTGGATAAATCAAAAAGTGGATGTAAGAATCGTTGTACCTACTTGGAGTTCGGTGAGGGTTGGGGGGCATGAGGGTTCATGTGAAAGTGTGTGTTAATGAAGGTTTTCGTTAATTATTTTCTCCAGGAGTTAAGTGGGTGAACATTTTTAGAATAATAACGAGTAGCCAGAAGAAAAGAAATAAAATTAGAAAATAGAATCTGATGTTCATACGATTTTAATTTGAATGAAAGTATTCTTAACCATAGGTATAATATATAATCTTCCAAATTCGAAGTGCTCTATGCTTGTGTGTTGTTAGGGAGTACTTACTAAATAGTGAAGCATCATGAAATTTTGTAATTACTCCGTATACCTATTACAACGCGAGACGCATAACTCCGAGTTTCTGCTAGTATTCTTAGTAATCTAAAACTTTTTGTACCATTAAACATAACATCATGCCGGTAATCCCCGAAGGGTTAGGCAGAGGTGTATCTAATAGTACACCCGCATTCCGCCAGTTATGTTTAAGTCCCATGTAATAGGGGGCGAGCCTATTACCATCAACCGGGCACAAATCCAGACTCTGTGGCTGCTCCTGAGAAATTCCTGATGGAAAAAATCAATAACACTTTGCCCGACTTGGGAATCGAAAACAGGACCTCATGCAGTCACACTTGCGATCACTAGACCAAGCAGGCAGTCAGGTCAAGTGCAAAATTAAAAACCCTCATTATTTTCTAAATACATTCTATCATTCAAAACCAAAAAGATAAACCCAAAAACAGCAATCCTCTTAGCATGATCACTCAATACGAAGGGGCTGTCCCTAATTCATCCGACCACACATTGTCCTCTTTAGGGACAGCTTTATAAAAACGATATATCTGCCGCAAATAATTACTAAACATATACTTCGACATTAGGAACCTGCCCGGAAACAGGGGTGTCCCGAAAAAGGGTGTAAATAAACGCGTATATAATGCTGGACATAGGACACTTCCCTAAGGGATGAACGACGGATCGTAGAAACAAGGTTTTGCAAGGATGTGGTGTGTTGCTCCAACATGAACAAATTGTGCAGGATAATGTGACGATCAACAAACGCCAAAATAATAACCATGCTGTTATTTTCCCACTAGGTGGACCGATGACCTGGTGAAGGTTGCAGGGATCCGCTGGATGCGAGTCACACGGGACCGGTCAATGTGGCGACACTTGGGGGAGGCCTATGTCCAGCAGTGGACGTCTTTCGGCTGAAATGATGATGATGATGATGATGTTATTTTACGAATTGCATGAAGTAAATTGCTGTTTTATCTTTTTCTTTGAAGCTCCTCATTCTGGATATCCTATCTGTAGCAAATATTTGATCAAAAATTATTATTGTGACGACTTGTTAATTTATATCAACTTTTCTACTCATTTGTCAGTATCGGTTCTCTGTGTTTGAGAAGTCACATGAGACAAAAGCTATAGTGACTTGTATTTAATCGTCAACTTCTGTAAAATCCTCTGACTTTTGCTGAGAAATGGAAAAGGAACTCAACTAATATACCGGGCCAACGGTTTTTCTTAATTTCATGGTTAGCGGTGCAGACCCTTCGCCTCTCAAGGGGCTATCCACTATGTAATCGGAAAATGTGGCGCGTAATTAAATATTAGGACTTGTTTAGTGAATTAGATTCAAGGTTGTTTCCCCAAGGGCAAGTGGGGTTCCATTGTGAAGGCTATTATGGGCGAAATGAGGAAAGATACGGCTTAGAGTTGATATCAATATCAGCGCTGCACGTGTAAGTCTCTAGTTGGTTCTATGATCTGGCGAAGGTCGGCTGGATATGCTGGATGTGGGAAGCATAGGAAAGAAAGGAAACTTATATGTTCAGCTGTGGACATCTTTCGGCTGAATGATGTTGATGATATCAATAATAGAATAACTTCTTACGTGAGAGTTGAGATATACACCTGTTTAAAGTAACCGATCACTGCACTTACGTACACTTATCGTAGATATGGGATAGTAAACAATCAATCCTAAAACAATAATTAATGTTAAAGTTTGTAGGTCAGCCACCTTTATAAACACCAACAGCCTTAACAGCTAAACCAATTTTAATAAAATTTAGGCACTCAAGTAGAACATTACCAGGGTTAGGACAGGGATACTTCTTGCGTGGGATAATTTATACGCGAGTGAAGTCGCTGGCAAAAACTATTACAGCATAACGTAAATTATTTTAATGAGAACCTAAATCAATTGCACAAAAGATTGCTGCTCTCATAATTGACTGTCAGTAGAGATGTCGTAAGTCAGTCGAGATAATATCACGAAGGTTCCTTCTCCCCCTGTCTCGAAACAGATGTCTCTTGTCATGTGACGGACGTGACGTAATTTGACGCGGAATGTGGCGCTAGTTACAAACAGATAAATAATTGTATCGACTGATATTATCTGTACTAATATTATAATGCTGAAGAGTTTCTTTAGTTGAACGAGCTAATCTCAGGAACTAATGGTTCGAATTGAAAAACTCTTTAAGTTTTGGATAGCCCATTTATCGAGGGAGGCTTATGGGCTATATAACATCACACTACGACAAATAGGAGCGGAGCATCAATGGAAAATGTTGCGATAACGGGGAAAATTCTATTTTTATAATATTTTAACATGGACGAAGGACGCGGGCAACAGCTAGTTTTTCTGATATGTGTGAATAGGTCGAGTGGTCGCAAGTACTACAGCTGAACGTGAAGTCTTGTATTCGATTTCTAGATCGAGCAAAGTGTACTTGGGTTTTTCCACCCGGTAGGTATTTTTCTGACTAGTGGTCCGGAGCCTGGATTTGCGTACTGTTGACGAAAATAGGATCGCTTCTAATACATGGGACTTCATAACTGCCAAAATGTGGGTGTACTATAGTTACGCCTCTGCTAAACCCTTCAGGGGTAACAGGTGTGATATTTGTTACACCGATAATAGAATTAGTACATAGTACAACGCAACGTAAAGGAACTCGTCTGTGGAAGAATTAATACCACTATAATATATTCAATCTCTGCCACTAAGCGGCGTTCCAGTATAGAAGCTACCATCTTGACTAATATGTCTATTATAAAAACATCAAAAACACTCGCACCTACAACGATTAACGCTACGCTGAAGGGCTTTTAACTTTTTCACGCAAGAAATAAAATGCTAGGTCACTTTTTCCCGACACCTACAAGGAAAACCTCCTCTTCAACATATTTCCGTACAATTTCTTTTGAGTTACATAAATACGTACACACTTAACGTAATTGAGTACTATAAATAAGTACCTCTGTTGTTTTTACATAATTTCTGCTATGTGTGTGGAGATATCTTCTCAATTATGATGTTGGGCGACATTGAGTCATTTGAGTCATCTTTCTTAATAAAATTCATGTCGGATATGTCACGATTTGTTCGGTTAGGCTTGTACATCATGTGAGCAGACGATGGGTTTCGTGCAATGAAAATACACTGGGTGCGATACACTGTTTCTATTAACATAACAAATTACTTGAAATTACAATTTAACACAATAACACGGGGCACAATGAATCGGTTACAGTTCCAAGACGTCTCAACTCCGCCGCGATCAGACATTGATTGTCGTCCTCGTCTCGAGCTGTAAACATCAGGGCTGTGTAGAAGCACGCTGTGGTGTGGTTGACTGGTAAACAGTTCGCGTGATGTCACCACCGCGCTTACGATTCATTTTATGTCCGTACTAATGACCAGATCCGACATACATATAAAACAAATTATTCGAACTCAACGATTGTCCATTTATGTCATAAAAGAACATTTTTATATTCACCATGCAAGATCGTGATTGCAATACGTTGTTAATGGATAGAAAGAAGCAATCAATGCCTATCCTCTGAACGGGATGTTATGTGTAGCGGTACGAAAACTATTTATCATGTCTATCTCATCTGTGCAATTCTCTAGTTAATTTAATCTGACCTTGTTCAGGTACTCCATAACCAAGGGCAGGCAAAGAATGAACCATTCACACTGAAAAATATGGACCATTTCGACCACTTCGAATCGAACGTAACTCGTAACTAAAACCCGTAGGTGGACAAAGAAAAATAAACCAACCCTGAATCCAGCACTTTCGATCAACATAAGTAAACGGAGTTCCCAGCTGAACTTACATTCAGGGTTCAGCAAGATAAAGTGGCCAAAATAAAAATCTTTCGCAGTTGTCAAATGAGGGCAGTTTGTCAGCCGGCAGAAACACGGTTCCGTATATATCATTACGAGGACAACGAATTGGGAATATTATTAAAAGTCCCGACTAACAGCGACTACAATTTGTTACTTATTTTTAGAACCTTTTTTGTTGAGATTTCGTGTTTCTTTATTAAGAAATACTAGGCTACAAGCCTGTGTGCCGTTTATCATCTTTTACTGTAATTTTTTTGTGTACCTTAATGTTTAGCACTGAAATAAAGTGACCTTAAGCTGAATAATAAGGTGCTTGTTTAATATTATTATGCCATGCTCATTTTTATATTATTTTAACGCTCTTTATTGTTTTGACATACATACAAACGGTTGTTAATGTCAACTCGCTACCATAGATGTGTTAATTCTCGATGAAGAATGCTAAATTGGTTGAATAACTTTCAAAATAAGTATATTTATTTAACTTCACTCAGTTCGACTCGTTACACAGTTATATGATTTAAAACCAGCGTGCGTTGTACATGGCGGTGAAAGCGCTCTGATTAAAGGACTTGCTCTGGGACAGTTCACATGGCGACCGCAGCCTGACGAGCCATCATATCTGATACTAGGATTGTAGACGGGTGGAATGGAAACGAATATAATTATTTTGATTTATTAGATTGTGATATCTTGAGCTTTTGGACGTACTTATTAAGAGGAAGGCAAAAGTTCCAATGGTTGAAGAACATCACGCCTGTAATCACCGAAGCGTTAAGCCGAGGAGTACCCCATTGTACCTTCAGTCACATTTCACCAGTTATTTTTAAGTCCCATGTTTTAAGAGGCCAGCTTTTTGCCATCAACCGAGTACAATCCAGGCTCGGGGCTGCTACGGGTCTACCTTGTTAGTCTACTGGTCGCAAGCGCTACTGCTGTTGAAGAGGTCCTGGTTTTGATTCCCTGGTTGAGTAAAGAGCTGTTGAGTTTTCTCTTCCGGGATTTCCATCCGTGGTAACTAAAACATATTTTATCGTTTATTGTGGTAATAACATTAACCCCAGCTCTACTCCCTCTAAAAAAACTGATTACATCGTCATTTCGCTACCGGTATAATCAAATCTGCAATTTAAAGGTCCTGTGGTGCGTAACAGACGATCCTAAGGGAGTCATAATTTACCGGTTGTGGCATTTTTAGGGCACGTTGGAATAATGTGCTCAACCCGCAAACGAAAACGACGTAAAAAAGATGAAACCTTCTGATCTTTTCCTTAAGATTTGTTATTAATCTCTGGATGATTCTTTGCGAGTCTTATCGTGTAAACGGGTTTCAAATATTGCTGGTTGTGCTGTATTCTATTTGTGATTGTGGTTTCATTGGTCAGTAAGCACTAGTTTCATAAATTTTTAACCGTCAAAATGTTTCCTGAAATTGCCTGAATACAAACAGGTTAACAATGGTTGACGTGATCAATAAATCATCAATATGACATGTTTAATGATGATGTTCTGCTTTTGCGTTGGTCATAAGTTCTAGTCCAGTTTTGGCTAATCCAAGTAGATGGTATCGAAACAATAGCGCTGCAATCAGTGTTGTGGCCGGTACTCGCTGTACTGACTGTTTGTGCATTTATTATATCACTAAACGTTTAAAATGTATTGTTTTATAAAATATTTTATTAAAGGGAAGCACTCTAACCTCTACCCTTATCCAGGCAAAAAATACATACATATGGAATTTTCAAGTATAAAGTAAAAACTTGGTCCAGATTTCTACAGTACGAAGCCAAATCAGACGCCTACAAAAACTCTGACACCAGGTTAGGCACTAACCACACGATAAAGAAAGATAGTGTGAAACCACCGAGATTACAATAAAAACAAAACAGATATCCTGGGACCTGGGATCAACGTAATTAAACTACTTTTAGACTGATATTAGTATCAAATCAGGTAGTATTCCTTCGCCTACGACTCTGCTAGTATCAAGATACAGGTTCAATATAAGCGCTCCTTTGCAAGATATGCCCCACCTCCTTTCCTGCCCATTCTGCACAACCACCTGCACCTCTCAGGATTCATTGAAGCCAATGTTAGAGCTGTGCAGATAGCCACATACTGGTCAGACAAAATTTGTGTGTAATCGACACGTAAAAAAGAAAAAGAAGAATATAAAAGTCTTCCTTAAAACAATTACAACATCTATAAACAACAAATAAAAACGGCATCTCCTATTAAGTTAATGAACTTGGAGCATCGGACTGACACCGCTATAAACATGAAAGGCCGTTAACTGACAGAACGCTGGTTATAAATACATGCATTTATACAATTCACCGCACAATACAGTTCAGTAATACCACTCATTACCATACATACGAACAATAAGCTTACAATGTTCCCACAGGGGGACACAAGTCTTTTTTCTGTAAGCGAAAGTAGGCCATTGTGCACAGTGCGGATCGCCGGATGTCACACATCTTCGATTTTTTGGTTTAAGGATATGTTTCTTCTCGATGATTTCCTTTACCGTTTTGAGAGAATTGGTGATGAAATAATTAACACAAAGTAGTGTGATCACCTGGACTCCAACTTATACTGTCCTACTCGTAAAGTCAAAGCCGTTATCACTGTGCAGCTCTGCTCAATCTACAAGTAGTCCACTTGCATACTAAAGTAGCTTGCAAGCCACTAGTGGCTTCAGACACACGACACCTATTGCACCTAAATACCCTCGTGTCTCAAAGGCTGAAAAGCCGAAACAGTTTTCTGAAGTGTCTCACCTCACTCACTGGCGAGCCGTCTGCGGAAAGACTAAAGCTTTTGTAAGGTAGTGCATCCCTCCTAATCGTTCCACCTGCTGAAAATCTCCAACCAGGGCATGAGTTACCATGGCTGACCTGGAAGTCTTTAAATAGACTCTGAACCAAGTTCGGCCACAGCAAGGGAAACCTGTTCAGGTGGAGATTCATTGATGACTCGGCCCTGGAGTGTAAATGTGGTTCTGTTCCACTAACGATGGGGCACTTAATATCGTGTCCTATTGTTTGTTCATTACAGGAACTGGTGGACGCTACTGAAGGCGTCAAAACTAGTGGCTCAGTTCTGGGCCGACACAATTTAGATTGCCATTGGCACGCTTAGAAGAAGAAGCTACGAGCATGTCTTCAAAATGTGCTTCTTAAATGCCTCGTGCTTATTCTGCTATAGTCCTTCTGTACGTGTCTGCCTTATACTATAAACCCCTTTTCCTGGCTCAATGCCAAGCTGTAACCGAATGAGCCACGCACAAGGCACGCTAGATATATATCTCTACCAATAAAGCCAGTAATCATAATAAAATATTGATAATAGTATTACCACAATAACTGCAATAGGGGAGCACAATAATTGATGTTATTTAGGGGTATATGTTTGTGGAATAAGTGGATTTGTATGATAATAAGCATCTCGTTGTGTTTTGGAGGATTTCTTATTGTTTCTGGTTTCAAAGATAATAGTGTGGTTTGTTAAATGGCAACCATCATAATTATTATGTTCATCATTCTCCAGCCTTTTCCCAATTTAATTAGGGTTGGCGCAGCATGTCTCCCTCTTCCATAGTTTTCTATTAGTCGTCATCTCAATAGACACCTGTTGGTTTATCAACCTCTCCAAAACATTGCAGGCAATCGGAGAATTCAACTCAGGACCTCTTGTTCGCCAGTAAACTTTAGCGTTGGGCTATTCTAAAAGTTAACCCCCATCCATCAGTTCTTGTCAGCTGTGAAGCTACCTTTCATAAAATATATAAATAACATAACAATAAGAATCAAAACCATACATCCACAAAATTACAAGGATAAATGTAGGAATTTTAGATAGGGTGACATAACAGGCGGTCTTAAATCAATAATAACATAGCCTTGAATCAGATCCATACGCGCTTGAGGAAAAGCCGGAAAAAAATAATAATCTGCCATCGAAAAAATATTGGCTTACGAAATTGACTTTGTCGTATGTCAAATAAGTGGCTAGAACGAATCAAAGTTCGCGGAGTGATGAGACGAAGCGAATAACACCGTAATGATGGTGTATAACTTTCTGCTCCGCATCTAAGGTGCTTATATAAATTTATTATCTCATACTAGAAAGAAAAATGCACCCTAAATCCATTTATTTATGGTTGAGTATCACAAATCCACGTTAGAAAACGGTGTAAGATTAGTTTGCAGGCTTTTATATCTTTGTAAAATATTCGCGGGCAGCAGAAAATTGCATGAATCTGTTGAGGCCAACACATAAAAACATAATGTCAGCAATAAACGAAGATTGTTGTGGTTCCTCGTATTTTTAATGCTATGGTTATGGGTCCGTACTTATCTATTATATTGGTAAGTCAATAATATTGTTATTGGTGGTAGTTAATACTATTTATGAAGTTTTGTTTTTCTGTTTAACACATACATGTAAGAGTCCGGTGTTCGGAGCTGCGTTCGCAATATATCCGAACCTGGTATATTTTCAACAAAACAATAATGATAGTTCACAAAGGCGACTCGGCAAAATATCGCAGAAGATAGCGGGACGAGCTGGACCCAACGACCAGTTGCCCACATTAGCTCTGGAATGAAAAAAACTGGAAGAGCAGTGGGGTAATGTAGGCTAGCAGTAACAGTAACTTACTATTAGTAATATCTACCTAAACATCATCAAAACAGACGCAGTAGCATATATTTCTATTACCATAATTATGTTTGGGGTAATCCCCCCCCCATTTCGCCCCATACACAAGATTCTGTGAACCGTACATGTCGCACCAGCCATTACATACACAAATCACATACACACATCCTCTTATGAATATTAATCGTTTGAAAGTCTATTAGCCTCAACTCTACAGCCGGATTTGTACCAGCTATAATAGTTAGACGATACAGGCTGTTCATACTGTGTAGTTTGTTGTTTGGTACGGCCTACATGTGGGGTAGGGAAGTGATGAACATAGGATTAGGGGTATGGCTGTCTGTTAGTAAGAACTATGGTGACTATACTTGTGGGAGGTGTTATTGGCTCTCTGTTATCCTCGTAAATCTATTCAATAAATCATAATCTGCTTAGCCTTTTCTCTACTATATTGGGGTCAGTTTCCAGTCTAACCGGACGTTACTCAATACCAATATTTTACATGGAGCTATTTGACCTCACCACCCAAAACCCAGTTAATACTGGGTAATACGATACCCTTAGGTAAGACTGGTTGTAAACTTTCGTACACTGAATTAATTGCAGGAATATAATATTCATATAATCATTAGTATTGCTGATAAATTGAATTCAGTAAATAAATAAATAAAATATTTGTTTTCAAACGTGGTGGTTTACGCAGCCCTTTGAACATTAATGTTGCACCATAATGGAAATACATCATGTGCACTGTGTACGTTCGTAGACTGTTGTATATCGTCCATATTTACACATACTGTTACCGAGCAAAGCCTGTAGCAAAGTATTTCGAAACGTAAAAATCCAGCAACTATTCCAAGTAAAACCGCAGGGAAACCTGTTGTATCAATAAATTAACGTGAAACGGATCGCCGGGGCGGGGGGCGCGGTACGCGGGGCGGCGGGGGGGGCAGCACCGAACAAAGCGACCAAATAACTCAGCGACGACGTCTGAAATGTGAAAAATTTAAATATTTTACAAAGAAAACTAGCGTTTTACGGTTTTTTTCACGGAATGGGTTACTTTTGTTCCTATTGTAGTTGTTATTTATAGCTAGGAAGATGCGGCTGAATGTTAACGTGACTCGTTGTGGACCAAAGTAGTTAAGTCAAGGCGTAGACGGAGAGAGAGGAATGGTTATTGAGGTTTTGTTTACGATATACAGAAAGTATTAAACAGAAAAATGCGCTTGACTGTATGTTTGTTGTGGACGAGTCCAAAAGAGTGCCTATGTAAGATCGCAGCAGGTGGTGTTTTGTAGAACGACTGAAAGGTTTATAGACAATCAATCTTGATTGCCTTCATCATCATTTCTACTCGTGTAGTCTGTGTCACATAACATAACACCACCTGTCATCCTAAAGAAGGGTTAGGCAGAGGTGTACCTAATAGTACACACCCATTTTGTCAGGTATTCATTATTTGTTTTTTGTTGACAAACGATTATTCAGTTTTATTATTGTTCTCAATGAACTCTTAGTGAATGATAATTTGTGTTTATGCTCTTTTTTATTTTTTCTAAACCAAACTAAGCAGTCGCGCTTGATGAGGCAGTATACAACGAGGTGTTTCTGCTTGTGTAATCTGTGTTAACAAATTTAAAAGTTCATAGACAGTCAACCTCGATTGGCCACCTCTGAATAGACGCTCGTGTAAGCAGGCTCTTATATCGCAATCATCTAAATTGGTTATTACACGTAAGTTCATTGAATAAAGATAATTTTGTTCAAATATTAACCCAATCTGTGATTTCTCATCAAGAATTTATTGCTAAGGCGAACTCGGGCGGAGGTCCAGTGTTGACATTAACACAATGAGATTTTATTTTGCTGTTTCAGATAACTAGGAATGGCGAAATGTGCCTAAATCCTATCGGGCATGCAAGTGAGATGTTATGTTGTGTTTCCCAATTGCTGTAACTATTATATTATGTGTATGAGAAATAAAGGTGTCCAAGCTAAAAATCAAGATCTTTTGATAAAAAATCTGGATTTTCCCAAACAAGAGTAAAACATTAACGAAGATCTTGAACATCATCCCTCAAACATTCTCCAAATTATTCAATCATAGAACTTCAAACAATTTACGATTATCAATGTGGTTGATGTCTACAATAACACAGCCTCCTAAACTACAACTACAATCATGGAGCCCTACAACTATGTACCATCGCAAACTTTGGTCCAAACGTTAAGGTCAAGATAGTCCGTTCCAGAGGGTCAATTGACCCGTTTTGACCCGTTATGGGGTGCGGTCAGATATGGCAGCTATGGGTTAAATGATTTTGGGGACTGTTTATAGGCTGTTTGAGTTATAGTTTGTGGGTAACTGTGATTGTGGCTCGCCGTGTGGTGGCCGAGGAAAGGATGACCCTTTGTCTAGCCGACTGTGTCAGGACAGGCGGTTATGAGGTGTGAAAAAGATGGGTAATGTCCTTCTGTTTGCTGTTGGCAATAATTTAAGACTAACAGTTCGTTTGGTGAGCTGGTGAACATGTAGAGGTTAAAGTGAAGACTATGAGTCTGACCTTAGTGTTTTCTTCTTTGTAAAATAAGAAGCAGTCAACCAAGTGATGCATATGATGAGAGCTAGGTATCAACTGAAAAACCGGATTATCTTAGAAAATTGAAGAAATCCAGCAACCTGCACGGGGCCCGCGTGGAGGAGGACCCATTCCCTCTCACAATGGGGAGCCCAGTGTTACGTTAGTCTTAAAAAGAAAGAAAAAGTATTTATTAGTCCGCACAGGACCAAATAAAAATAAAATGGTTTTTTATTTATTTAAATATATAGTCATAATACAGGTTCGTTTGTTTTGTACCATTAAACCAGAGATGGTTTGTATTGGTACTCAGATTCGCTAACAAATATAAGTAAAAATGTAGGTACATGGAAAATATTTTACACGTAACTATTTTAGCCGTAAACATCTATCCGTCAAATCAAACGTGAGTCAAATATAATGTTTTGAAGCTGCTTGTTATTGGGCTGCTCATTCTATTATCCTATACATGTTGCTTCGTTTTTATATTTTTGTATTAGTGTTTTTCGAAATAATTATTTCTTTAGACTAAGTTGTTTATGCAGTTGTAATAGTATTTTTTTTGTATTTTTGCTTAAAGTTTTTTACGTTTATTTCGTCTTTTATGGATTTGGTATTTCATTGATTATTGTGGGAATTAGATATTTTACTGTTCGCTTGCCGTAATAATTTCTAGCCTGAGGAACTGTCAGTTTATGGTTGGTGATACTTCTTGTCATTATTTGATGTGATTGGGTATTTGAATGCTTTGGTTATTAAATTGCTCAATTAAGAGGGTCATGTCGAGTCTAGTCTGTACCGGCAAAATTTTACAATATTTAAATAATTCGATGACATTATCTTTACATTTGTGCATTATTTTTCTGGGTACGATGAGTTTTAAAAGTCTAACTTGCTGTTTGGAAATTCTTTCAGTGTATGATTAAATGCTCGCCCATAGCTCGTGATTCCGTAGGCTATAATTGATTCCGCTAAGGCACCATACATATTGAGCAGTATTTTGAACGGAACTTTAGGTTTCAAAATGTAAAACTTTGCCAGTACAGCCCTTAGCTTATCATAGACTGAGTGCTCGTGGAAAGTCCAGCTAAAACGATTGTCCACGACTAATCCAAGGTAGGTGTAGTGTTACTTGGTTAATTGGCCCACATCGACATGACGTACCCAGCTGAGTGGAGTGAAGACAACTGTAATTGTGTGCGATTATATCAAAAGGAGTAATGTGTTTTAGATGGCTAGAGTGGACATGGATGATTTTGGTCTTACTTTCGTTGAGGACCAGTCCAACATCACGTGCCCACTTAGAAACTCGAGTAAAACCTTCCTGTGACCATTGAGCTGCTAGTTTTACGTCTCTGTGGGTAGCTACAAGGCATGTGTCATCTGCATATTGATAAACGGAACAGTGATTGACCACATGTTCCATGTCGTTAACATATGTCAGATAGTGTAAGGCTCCCAGTACAGAACCTTGGGCTGTTCCTTCAGTGACCTCAATGGGATCACTGGTTTCACTACAGATCTTGAAATTGTATTTACGGTTATTAAGGCAGTCCTCACACCATTTGAGTATTGGTCCTCGAACTCCCGAGTTATCTAATTTTGTCAGCAACGTGTCGTGTCTAAGCGTATCGAACGCTTTGCTGAAGTCGATAAATAGTAAAATTACATTATTTTTATCATTAAGAGATTCGTTGACCTCATCCGTGAATTTTGATAATAACTGTGAGTTGAACTTGTTGGGTTGAAAATCGTATTGTGTGCTGGATAACACGTAATTTTTTACATAGAAGTCTTGTATCTGGTTACAGACATATTTTTCTACTATTTTATCGATAACGGGTAGAATAGTGATCGGTCTATAATTTCCATAGTCGGCAAAACTGCCTTTTTTATGTATTGGGCGCCCTACACCAGTTTTTAATACTTCCGGGTATTTTCCTTGTCTGACACTAGTAATGATCAATTTGACAATAACGCCTGTCATCTTGTAACAGATGGATTTTATGTCAATACACCTAATGTTATCTACTCCAGGAGATTTATTTGTATTAAGGATTTTAATTATTTTACTGACACTGTTATTTGTAGCTTTCCTGAAGTACATGGATGTGTTATTCGTAAACGTGTATTCTGATTCGTTCAGTAGAATTAAGAATAAAACAAAATGAAATAAAAAAAGTAAATATAAAATAAAATAAAAAAAAAACAAATGAAATTGGTCCTCTACGAGGTCAAAAGGCACCATCTCAGCGTGCTGCTGGAACATTAAAAAAAACAGTGATAACCTTATACGCTGATTATGCGTTATTACACGTACCTATTAAAAGACGAAATATAGTCCGTTTTTAGTCAATTTAAAGCTCACCTTTCATTACTCCCTCTTTTGAAAATTGCAGAACAAAATTCTTTTCAAATCGTAATTAAAAACGGGTTCGATCACAATCCACTGAGCTTCATCCGCAGACTTTTTAAAAACTTATCCTTTCGAGTCGTTTGGAACAATACAGCAATCAATGGTAGAGGATCGCTTCTTTATTGCAGCCTCGACGAGGAAGGGTCAAATATTTCGATTGCAAAATTGTCGACTTTTGCTCAAGTTTGAAGTTAGACCAAACGATTTGGCTGGCTTAAGTCAGGCGTGGTAGCGTTTTTGAATAATCACTGTGGCAATGATGTCATCGTGAGAGGATGTGTACAGTGGTGTGTGTCATTACATGCCAAAAATGACTCTTTTAAATGTGATAAGAGTCAATAAGAACAAGTATCGTGTTACCCAGTACTAACTGGGTTGTGGTGGTCAGATAGGCAGTCGCTCCATGTAAAATATTGGTATTCAGATGCTTTCGGTTAGACTGGAAGCCGACCCCAACATAGTTGGGAAAAGGCTAAGAAGGGTAAATAAGGACAAACAGGGCAAAGTACTAGGACACTTTATAAAGATTGCCCTTTTTGTTCCAACCGAGCATTTCTCCCTGCCGTCTACTCTATTAGATTATCATCTCACAAGTGACTCGCAAGCATAAATAAACAACAATCTTAGCAAAAATGTGTCTTTCAAAGTTTTAACCTTCAAACCTGTTGTCGACACTTCCTGACTAACAGGCGTCCATTACTTCATTCTATTTGACTCCTCAGCTTCGTAGTTTCATTTATTTTGCTGTCAAAGGCTAATTTATTATGTCTTGAACACTGCCAATGGTAATTGATTGAGAACAAATGGCTAGAAGACGACTATTTAGATTTGTTATCTTCTTTTTCTTAAACTTAGGCTTATGCTACATAGAAAGCGTACGTAATGGGTATAAAGCGAATTCGCACTGCAAGAGTAGTGCAAAGCAGAACCTGTTTTTCGACATAATAGTATTTCGTACTACTTACCTCACAAGAAAACGCGGAAGAAACCGCGCCCGTTACCGCATTCTTCGTGGCATAGGCGTTAGTTTGGAAAATAGAACGTTTTCACCAAATAATCGCGATGTATCCGATCCAGTCATCTTATCTAAGCGGTTTTTGTTTGAACCAATTCAATTGGAGGAGGCTCAGACAGTTCTAGACGATATTTGGTTTACCAAAAATCACGAATTCACGAGTCTACTTACATTCAATTGTTTTATTTAGGTTATGGTCCAAATAATACTTCATGCTTTAAGTAAATTATTTTTTATTCCATTTTGGTTCCTGATGACTGACCATAGTGCGTCTCTGAAAGATA
Source organism: Noctua fimbriata (assembly GCA_905163415.1). NCBI lineage: Eukaryota > Metazoa > Arthropoda > Insecta > Lepidoptera > Noctuidae > Noctua > Noctua fimbriata. The sequence goes on from LR990934.1 coordinate 18,326,304, forward strand.
TCGTAACGTAGTGCTCATTGATTATTCAAAGAAGTTGATTAATTAGCCAGTGAGCGCTTAATGGACTGTGACAAGTTATGGCTTTGAGGTTCAACTCTCAGGTCGCAGTAGGGGTTACACTGCTTTCAAAATTAAGATCTCGCTGGTAAGCATGACGTCGCCACTTAATCTTGTTACCTGCATAAAAAACGAGAATCAAGGAGTTTTTATGTAAGTTATTTATAGTAAAAGCAAATAGCTACCACTTTCAAGTCACGGTCAATCTATAGGAAATCATAGTCAATTAAATACCCACTGTTTATCGAAACGCTATCGCTTATACCTTGCACAGCATCCAATCGAGTAATGTTCAGACGCGGCCCACTGAGTCATGAAACGGATATTTTCTTTGAGGCAACTCTTTGTACACTCAACATTGTGAATTTTGTTGATGGCAACTTTCCGATATTTTCTCTTTAGCAGTCTTTAATGGCGGCGAGTTATCGGCTTTTATATTCTTTTGGACAATGTGGTTAGTGAATTGAGTTTCTGGGTAGCTAAGATAAGTAAAAGCTAAGAGAGTAGTTACGGGGGCCGAATTATGTTTGGTAGTAGACAATTATCTCAAATTTTGGTGTAAATACTGGCACGCATTTTAACAGGTGTTGCGTTCAGTGTAATGACGTAAAATGCATGGCCACTACTCTAATACCTGCATACTGCAGAAATAGATGAACGCAAGTCATAGCGCCAAACTCATAGCTTAATTCTGGGCTAATTCAGTAAAAATTGCCATCGACACGCTCAAAAGAAGATGAAAATATAATTTAATAAGAATATTGCCTAAAAAAATAAACAGAGAAATTAAAACTCGCATTAAAATTATTACAAACCATGTCATGCATCGTATACCAAGTTAACAAAATAATATTTTGGGTTTAACAAAAGTACGTCAATAATACCTAAATAGTGCGTGAAACAACCACAATTCAACAAAAATATATTTCGTATTGGAATTCATATTACCATAACAAACAAAGGGCGCCAAATGTTATTAAAAAAAAAATACACAACCAATATTTTTTTGTTACATTTTTCGAATACCATTTCCCCAAAATAAATATCACCAAACTTTGTATACAAAAAAACTTATGCGGACTTTCGGCACCAAATAGGGTCACCCCGCAAATAAAATTGAAGTTTTATAACAAAATAAGAATATCGAAGAGAAAGGTTGTATCTTTACCCCTATGTATCTTGTGTGATATTTAGCCGGGCTGCCGGGCTGCCGGGCTGCCGGGCGGAAGGGACGAAGACTACTAAATAATCAAGGGGCAGCCATAGGAGCTGCGGACAGCCCTGACCGGACAATGCCTCGGTAGGGTTACCCGTTGTACCGCACTGTTAAGGTTGCCCCTGACTATAAGATAAGTTGGATGCGTGCAGTAACTCGGCACGTAATGGTCGTCGGCGTTTAGTCTTGATTGGAATTCGGCGATTTGTGTGTTTCCACTTGTCCTGAGAATTGTTTCTGATTTGTTTTTTCGATCGACGGGCTTTTATTCTATCAACATACTCTTTGTTTTATGTAGGAAACAAAAGTAGGGTTTGAAGGGAAAAAAAGGCATTAATTAAACTGGTGCTTAGATAATAATTTATATTCTACATTTGTTTATGAAATAATTATAACAAGGTGCTTGAAACAATATTTCAGAAAGAGCTGTCAAATCATCACCTTCATTTTAAGGAAAATTCACAAGAAACAATTATTTTAATTCTGTCCGTTTTAGGCTTTGGGGAACATCAAGTAGACACTTAAGATCTGGCAGCTGTCAAGTAAATCTTGATTATTATTAATATGGCGTTCGTACTTCTTTTACCGAGCAAGCTGGAAGTTAGTCCAAAAATATATTTTCCACGATAAAGAAAAAGTCTTATACCTCATGAATACGTTTGTTATATTAATGTCTCTCTTTAAATATTCTCTCTTCTTTACGTAAGTGAAAATTTGTACACCGATCACTACACAGACACTCTGACTTAAGAGGTGTTCAGTTATTGCAATTACGCCTTGGGTTTCATATCTGTACTTCAATATTTCAAGTCCATTTTCAAAAGGATTACTACCAACCCGTAGATCGTTTAACCTGAAACCAGTCTATCGATAGCTTTCGTGAAAATGGTTGATTTTATGGTATTGGAATTTAATAAAAAAAATTGTTGTAATTTCAAATCAAATAGTTCGTTAGCTAAATTGTTAAAAGATCGCTATTTCATTAATTGAACTACACCCCGCTACGCCTACTAATATAAATAAGACGCTGTCAAAGTGCGATAACAGCATCACACATTATACAGTTGTGCAAGGATCTTTTGGTGCTGGCTAAATTCGGAACTAACAACTTGCCAAAAAACTATTGTATATGAATAATTATTATATAGAGTTATTATGTAAGTACTTGTAACTTCCAAAAAGTTTTAGATAGTCTCCTAAGATCGTTTTCCTATAGCTACAACGGTCCTTACTGCCCCATCTCAAAATAAATTCAACCCTGTATTGTTTGCTTCTGAATCAAGCATGTATAACACAATAAGCTAACCGACAATCTACTCGAATCTACATGTAGTAAACCCATAAAACCACTCCACAATACATTTCCAGCATAACTTTGTTCACTTTATTCCGACTACCCGCAATTTGCAAGACAAATTACACAAAGGCTATCTCGCTGAGAGCCAGGTGAACTTTGGCTTTTAAATAAATAAAACTGCTGGCCTGACTCTGCGTCCGCTTTGTACTGTAGGTGTACCTATATACAAACGGCCATTTTTTGTCGCGGTCGAGACGCGCGGTCCGACCGCCCAGTATAAATCAGGCCTTATTAATTTCATATCTAGTCTGTGTTTTGCGAAGTCTTAATTAATAATGTGTTTTATTTTTATAGCGTTTTATATTTAAATGTGTGGTTTCTAATAATGATACCTTTGTAATGGGAGATCAAGGCTTTTTTTAACCTGTATTTTCGTGGAAATATTTCTTTGTTGGGATGTTTTATTTGCTTTTGATATGAAAGCCTGCAATTTAAATTCTCGCGTATCAAAGCGTGGGATAACAAACATGAATGTCAAATGCACCCTGTCGACATTAAAACAAATAATTTCGTGATAAGATAATAAATGTAAAGGATTATTTAAATCCAGCTATAACTAGTATTATTTAGGAACCTCGATTAGCGATAAGCGTGTAGAACTAGCAACTAGAAAGGAATAGGCGGGCGATGAATAGCGAGAGTGTGCGAGTTTGTCGATGGGCCATGAACGCATCAGCGACGGCGATGGGCGGGTGTTCTGCATCTCAAGCGAGCGTCGTCTTATCGCTGCACAAACGAGCTTGGTTGTCGTAATGTAAGAATAAGAATAATGTAAGGGCATGAGCCTTTACACTTAATGTTGAATGTTAATAAAATAAATGTTAATGTTTAAAAAAGGTATTTAATACGAAATTGCACTAAATTAAAGTAATAAGAAAATAATAGAAAATGTTACAAAATGTTGGATGTTGCGCGAGCTCGATATTAAACCGAAGACTGACGTACTTACGTACGTGATGATATTACATTTTTATAAATTAACAAAATTTGCAGTATTTAAACTAGGCTAAGGTACAATGTGCGGTTGCTGACCGTACATCTTGGCGGGGCCAAAAGCACATAATAAATAGCCAAAAATAATATCTAAGATAAGTTATTAAAAAGTATTTTACTAATGTAAATAAAAATCATGAAATGAAAACAATGTGAATAAAAATGATTATAAGTCATATGTTAAAGGAATGAGGTGTCGCATAGGTAAGTTCTATGTTTTCAGTGGATGCTGCAGCTCTTGGTGGCTTCCGTGGCGGTAATCTGGTGGACGCGCCGACGTCGCTGACGATGACCTTGCCGCTGCGTTTGCAGTAAACGTAGGCTCCTCCCGCGACGACTATTGACAAGATCAGAAGTCCCATCGTAGAGTATGAAACGATGTATTGGTGCACATCGTGTTGCGACATTTCAGCCTGTTTCGTTTGATCTTCCAATTCTTTCAACGAATTGTGCAGTTTTTCATAATTGTTTTTAACGAATTGCGTGTTCTGTTGTCCAGTTGATAAATCAAGCGGCTGGACAGATGTTAAATTGTTGATGTCGTCCAGATCTATCAGTGGTATTTCCGTGCTGACATACATTTTGTTTGTGTGGTAAACTTGTGTATAATATGTTTCTTCGTTGTTTCTAATTATACATCCTTCTTTGGCTTCTAAAATTCCCGTTAAATGTATTGCCTTAGTAGTCATACGACCTTCACAGATGATTTGCATTTGGCAATCCGTGCAGCAGACATAGAGCCAGGTGTTAGGTTTTTGTAATGGTGTCCATTTATTGTTGCAGGATTCGGATGTGTAGATACATTTTGATAATGCAATGTTTGTTATTGCGCCGATTTCACATAGAGTTTGATGATTTCTCATGTTATGTGTTGGTTTGTTTAGTGAACATACAAATGTATTTGGTTCCATTTTAATACAATGTTCCAGGTCACTGTCTGTGAGCTGCATATATGTCTCTTTTCTTATATTGACTGCAACATATTCTGAATTTGTTTTCATTGTAAGTGACTGTTTGCTATTTTTTATCATCGGAATAGGCACTGTTTTATAAATAGTGAATGGATTATCGCCTGTTAATGGTAACGTAATTTCGATGATAAAATATTTATCAAGTAATCTAGATTTTACCTCTAGTAGTTTGTATATGTCAGCCAATTGGTTTTGAATATTGTCAACGGGTATCGATAAATGTTGTGGCAATTGTCCAGAGATAATGTTAAGCTCCTGAAAGAGCTGGCTCTGCGGTAAAAGTCTGGTGTCTACATGACCATGGTGAATGTTTATAGCTGTGTCCAAAAGCATGTGTTGGATGTGGCGCAGTTTAGACAGAATTGTTGAACTAGTCAGGGCCATGATGTTAAAGTAGTTCAAAGCTTCCTCTTGCTCAACATCCTTACCCAATTTCTGTAAATAGTTCTCTGTAGCGTTAAGATGTTGACCTAAGAGATTGAACTGAGTGTTCATCGCCTCTTCATTTCTCTTTAGAATGTTATTATGTGCCTCTATGATTGATGTTTGACCTTTGATCAGGTTCAATAGATGGTCTCTGTTATTTTGTAATGTTTCTATGTCCTTTTTATATTGTATTGCGAACCTTTCATCTAGTACGCCGAATAGGCTGTTTGCAAGGTAACCTATTCCATTGACAAGACCTCGGGAAACGCGCCCCCTTGTCTGCCCATGATGTGTTTCCAACATGTAATTGTTATGGTCAAGTTCGTTAAGTTCCTGTTCGAATTCAGTCATTATGGTTTTACACATTGTTTGGTATGCAAATTGCTCACACCTTTCTCCCAAGTGTTTCACAACTCTATGTATGTTTTCCATGCCTTGCCAGTAAGATGTCATATTGTAGTAGGTAACAATCTTCCAGTCATCATGTACGCTTTGCAAATTGCCGATTTTGTCAAAGTACACTGCTCTATTTGGTTCAAACGGTGTGATATTTATGGCGTCACTGTTTTGCTTTGTGGGCTGAAATAATGTTAGTAATGTTAAGAGTGTAAATAGCAGGCTGGAACTTACGTTCCTTGATTTAGATCGTTGTTTCCTGTTAGTGCTATTTATTGTAGATTTTTGTTGTTCAGTGCAGATTTTGTCTTTGGAGGTGGTGGTGTCAGGTATTTCTATGTGAGACTCAGGTAGTGGTAGTTTAGCTAATTTTGTTATTGGTCTCGTTAGTAGCCCTGTTTTTGTTTTCATCGTCACAACTCTGACTAGGTTGTCCTTCCCCGGGTGAACGTCCTGTATTCTGCCAAGTGCCCATTTCGCAGGAGGAAGGTTGTCTTCTTTGATTAAGACAACATCCCCTATAGATAAATTATTTGTTTTGTTCAGCCATTTACTACGAACTTGAAGTTGTTGTAGGTATTCTGACGACCATCTGGCCCAAAACCCTTGTTTCATTTTGTTTAGTAACTGCCACCTATGTCGAATGTTGATGTTTTGCTTTTCGATGTCTTCTGTTAGTAAGAATGTTACTGGTCGGCCAATTAAAAAGTGTGCAGGAGTGAGATAATCAATATCGTCCACGTCTTCCGTTAAAGGGCAAAGTGGTCTAGAGTTCATACAGGCTTCGATTTGAGTAAGCAGTGTTAAAAACTCTTCGTATGTCAAGTTTTGCTCTCCTAGGACACGCTTTAGGTGATATTTCATAGACTTAACTGCAGCCTCCCAAAGTCCTCCCGCAGTCGGCCAACTTGAGGCGTTGAAATGCCACTCTATCCCCATCTCGGTGTTTCTTCTCGTTAAAGTGTCGTTGTTAAATGTTTGTGAGATATGCAGTTGTTTGGCTAACTCCCTTTCGGCTCCAACAAAGTTTGTTCCGTTGTCGGAGTAAATATGTTTCGGACAGCCTCGTCGCCCAATCATGCAGTTGAGAGCCAGTATGAATGTTTGTGACGATAAATCTGAAGCAAGTTCTAAATGCACCGCCTTTGTTGCCATGCATACGAATACAACGACATAACCTTTACTGGTTCTGACGCCTCGACCCTTGTTTAGTTTAACACTAACAAACCCTGTGAAGTCCACCCCAGTGTGATAGAATGGTGGTGATTGCGTTATCCTCTCACTGGGTAGGTCGGCCATTAATTGGTATTGTTTCGATGGTTTGAAGCGACAACATTTTACACAGTCTTGCACGTGTTTTTTAACAGTGTTTTTTCCTCCTGTTATCCAGTATTTTTGTCTCAATGTAGCCATAGTTAATCTCGCTCCACCATGTAGTGTTGTAACATGCGCACGGGCAATGAGAAGATATGCCAGCTTGCTTTGTTTTGGGATGATAACAGGGTGTTTCGTTTCTTCAGGTAAATTTGAATTCTGTAATCTCCCTCCGACGCGTAATATGTTATTTTCATCTAGGTATGGGCAAAGTTTCTGAAGTCCTCTGTTGTTGCTTACCCTTCCTTTTGTTTTTAAGTCTTGAATTTCTTGTCCATAATGTTCATTTTGTACATGTTTTATAAGTATGTTAGTAGCGCGTCGAATATCAGCGAGTGTTAAATTACCGTGTTTTGACGCGGGCGGGTCATTCATGTTTGTATGATTCATAGCTGCGTCTTCCCTGTGACGACTGTTTTGTGACGTGTTTTTTATGAAACGCGACACCCAAGCTATAATGCGTATTATAGTCATAATACAGCTGTTCTTGATAAGGAGTTCTGTTACAATGTTTATGTTTTTGTTTTCGGTAGCTCGTGACGTAACTGCATGCACCTTTTTAACTTCTATTTCTGGTGTCTTAACCGTGTCATATGTTTCAGGGATGTCTTCATTAAGCCATTCGGGTCCATTAAACCACAGAGGAAAGTTATGTAACTGAGAAGGTAGAAGGCCACGTGACGCGCTGTCAGCCGGGTTTTGCTCCGATCTTACGTGCTTCCAACACCCGGCGGGCACTACAGATGTTATCTCCTGAACTCTGTGTCCTACATAGGCTTTCCATCGCGAGACATCGCCCTTTAGCCAGCCAAGCACGATCATTGAGTCCGTCCATGCTGTTACTTTAATGTTAGGTTTATCCAGGCAATGTTTTATCCTCTTGACCAGTTGAGCTAACAGTTGAGCACCGCATAACTCAAGTCTGGGAAGTGTTTGTTGTTTTTGGATTGGAGCGACTTTTGTTTTTGCCGCAACCAATGCAATTTTTTGCTGTTTTCCCTCTGCAACTTTACTGTATACTACGCACGAAAACGCTTTTTCCGATGCGTCACAGAATGCGTGTAATTCCCAATCCTTGTTTGCTTCTAACCCAAGCCATCGGTTAATTTTGAAAGGTTGCATATTTGTTAACTCAGTTTTTAGTATTCTCCATTCCTTTTCTATTCCATCCGGAACAGTGTCATCCCATTCGATTTTGTACTTCCAGATCTGTTGGAATAATATTTTTGCCTTGATTGTTATTGGGGATAGCCACCCCAAAGGATCGAAAATTGTTGATATGTCGCTTAAGATTTGCCGTTTTGACGAATTATTGTTAATGCCAACGTTGGTTTTATTTTTTAATGTGGGTGAAAATATGAATTCGTCTTGTTTCGGATCCCACGCCAAGCCTAATGCTTTGGAAGCTGATGCCTCTGTAAAGCTTAAACTGACTGGGCTAATCATATGTTCTGGCAGATCTTCTAGCAGTTTATGTTCGTTACTCGACCACTTTCTGAGATTGAACCCTCCTTCTTTCAATAGCTGTATAAGTTGGTCTCTTGTATCTCTTGCTTCGTCTATGTTATCCTTTCCGAATAACGCATCATCTACAAAAAATTGGTTGAGTAAGATGTTTTTAGCTTCCGGGTACTTGTCACCTTCGTCCATCGCTAGCTGTTGAAGTGTTCGAAGTGCTAAGAATGGAGCGGCCTTAGTACCATAGGTGACTGTCCGTAGTTGATATTCTCTTAGTTGTTGCCGTGGACAATTCCTCCACACTATTTTCTGCAAGGGTTGATGTTCTGGATGTACCGCTATAAATCGATACATTTTCTCAATATCTGATGATAAGACATATTTGTATTGTCTCCATTTCAGCAAGATGCTAAGGATATCTTTTTGTAGATTCGATCCCGCCTCCATTACGTCATTAAGACTGTGTTTTGAACTGGTTTTTGCCGACGCGTTGAACACAACTCTAAGTTTCGTTGTGACAGCACCTGGTCGCACTACCCCGTGGTGCGGGAGAAAATATTTAATGTTTTTATTCCTAGTGTTGCTTTCGACTAGCTCCATGTGACCCATTTCTTCGTATTCTTCTATAAAAGCCTTATAATCTTTTGCAAACGCATGATTTTTAGCCATCTTCCGCTCTAGTTGTTGAAATTGAGCGATGGCCTGTGGTTTCGATGTTCCTAAGTGTCCAATAAAATTGTCCTTGAGGGGGAGACGAATTTGGTATCGCCCATCAGGAAGTCGTGTTGTTGTCCCTTTGTACAGCTGTTCGCACTTGTTGTCAGGGTCCACATCTTCTTTGTTTTCTTGCAAGGACTCCTGTTCCCAGAATTGGGCAAGATCCTGAATGTTGTTGACAATTACATGGCAGTTGAATGTTTTGTAATTACCACATACTACCCAGCCTAAATGCGTTTGTTGTGCTATGATGGATGACGTGTTTGTTTTTATTAACCCCTCTAACAATATTTCGGAATATACATCAGCTCCCAATAGTAAATCTATATCCTGAGATAGGTTAAATTCAGGATCAGCGAGTTGTAAATGTTGTATATGTTCAAAACTACCTTTGTTTACTGTTTTACTTGGCAGTTTGTTTGTTATTTTCTTCATAATAAGTGCGTTGATGTTAAAGTCGTAGTCATTGTATATCGCTTGGCATTTAAGATGGAGTACTCCTTTACACTTGGTAGTGGCTGAAGCACCAACACCAGACACCACTGCACTCATCTTGTTTCGTTTTAACTGCAATTTTTGTGCAGCATTTTCTGTAATTAGGCTAACCTGAGAGCCCTGGTCTATTAACGCGCGTAAAATGATAGTAGTTCCATCATTGGCCATTGTTTTGACTTGGGCTGTGGCTAGCAGTACCTCATTCGAGTTGTCATGTGCTAAATGCGTGTTCAATTGTTGACCTACATTAGCCCTGCCGGTTCTCGATTTTGCAACTCCAATCGCTTCATGCAAAATGCTGTTATGCGGCTCATCGCAGTGATTGCACTTTTTTTCCGACGTACATTTTTCGCCGTTATGACTAAACAGGCAATTTAGACATACATGTAGGTTGTTAGCGGTCTTTAACCTTTCTTCTGGTGACATACTTAAAAATTCTCTGCAATTATAGAGCCCGTGTTGATTATTACATCTAGGACAGGTTATATTGGAATTATGAAATGATTGCTTGTTATGAAATGTTTTCGGCATGTTCTTAGTTCCACCTTGAATGGTATGTTGCTGCCCCTTAGGCTTGCTGTATGTTGCATTATGAACTGTTTTCGGCTGAATGTTTTGCTGTTGACTGTTAAAGTTTCGTGGGCGGTTCGGGTTTGTACCCGATTCCATTGACATGAACTTGGTTTCGATGAATTTCAGGAACTCGTTTAATGGCGGCATTTGCCTTGGATTTTCCATGGATTCTTTGAAACTCTGACGTGTGTGTGCGTCCAGCTTTTGCATTAAAATGTGAACCACTAAGGGGTCCCAACTAGAAGTATCGTATTGCAGATTCTTAATAGCCTGAAGGCACTCAATGGTCGTGTCATGCATTCTTTTCAGTAGAGATGCCGTTGGGGTTTGTATGTTGGGTAGACTCAGTAAAATGTTTGCTTGGTAGGTAAATAATAATCTCTTATTATCGTACCTCTGTTGAAGTATCTGCCAACTGGCTTCGTAGTTATCGGCACTAATGTTCATGTGCTGTATTAATCGCTCAGGTTCCCCCTTTAATTTCGCTTTCAAATGTTGCATTTTTTGAGCATTAGAGATAAAAGTGTTACGATGCACGATTTCCACGAACAAATCCTTAAATGTTATCCACTGGGCAAAGCTGCCACTGAAAATCGGAAGTTCAATTTTCGGCGTAGATTTTTCCTGATGTTTGTTATCCCAAATCTTCTTGTTAATTTGTTCCTTGCTGAATTCATACAGCCTTTCTAATCTATTATAATCACTTTCAAATGCTTGCGTGTTAACCAGCATGTTATCGAGCTTCCAATAAGTGCTGTCGACTTTTTCCCAACGTTGCGTAACTGTCCTCAACTTATCTTCAAGTTGCCACTTTTCCTTTAAATTTTCAATGTCCATGTTCCGTACTGTTCTCTCGAAAGCCTTGATGTTCGATCGCTGCTCATTCATCATATCTTTAGTTCGTTGGTCTACGACTAACTCCTCATTTGACATGTTCCTCACATCATCCGCGATCTCATCACTCTCCTGTTTTTCTGGAACATTCTCTTGTTCACATGGCCTTTCTTCTACCTTTTGCAACTTACTAAACGAAGTAAATTTTTCGTCTTCAACTTTCGCCAATACTCTTTGTTTCGACTTATTTATCATACACTTCGTTTCCTCGTAAATTTGTTCCAAACGCTCGTAAATGCGATTCTCATAATAAGGTCCAGACTTCTTTCCTTCAAACAAGGCTAATTGGATGTCGTTCTTTTTAAAGTCACTCCAATATCCCTCCAGTTTTTCAAGTCTGTCATCATGATACTCAAGAGTGGTTTTACGTGTAGAACTATCTTTCTTAAAGTTTTCATTTATTCGTTTGATAGCCTCAAGATTCGTAGATTGAGAGTTAAGTAAAGCATCGTAAGAAGACATTGTTGTTAACCGGTGCTTAGTGAACACAATAAATCCAAAATTTCAGAAAAGTAGGTAATATGGAACGTGCTCACCGGATTCGCTGCTTACGCTCCACCCCGATCTGTGTAATTCTCACTCAGTATCACTGTTCACACTGTTTTTAATGTTCTGTTGAATGTTCTGTTCAATGTCCGAGTTTAATGTTCAAATGTTCCCGCGAGTGAAAACGTACCACGGCACTGATTTTACTCTATCCGGCTCGAAGGACCAAAATGTAAGGGCATGAGCCTTTACACTTAATGTTGAATGTTAATAAAATAAATGTTAATGTTTAAAAAAGGTATTTAATACGAAATTGCACTAAATTAAAGTAATAAGAAAATAATAGAAAATGTTACAAAATGTTGGATGTTGCGCGAGCTCGATATTAAACCGAAGACTGACGGTCTGACGTACTTACGTACGTGATGATATTACATTTTTATAAATTAACAAAATTTGCAGTATTTAAACTAGGCTAGGTACAATGTGCGGTTGCTGACCGTACAAATAATTTATTTAAAAAGTATTACAAAAAGTGTACATTTAGGCGCAGTAGTATTATTTCTCATACAATAATAATTAGTACTTAGAATTAAACTATAACTAAAATATATTTAACAGTTGCAAGTTATAATAGTGCAATTCAGATGTCAGCGACCTGCCCGATATAGGTTTATTTAAACCTGTGTTTCAGGCCATCACTTTACCTAGCGCAATTTAATTAGGACAGTAAAATTACAAGATTAAATTAATCTATTAACAACTATAACTAAAATCAAATAGGTACATTAAAAAAACCACTAAAACTAGCTTAAGTAAATATGTACAAAAACATAATCAAACCACAAGTTCAAGAAGTTTTTCTGTGTCTGTGTAATTGAGTATCGCTAAATAATCCGACATTACGAAACTACATTTTTTATAACTTAAACTATAGAAGTTTAGTATCTTGTTAAGTCTATTGTAGAGAAAAGGTCCTAAAAACACATAAAATCTAGTTTGAGGTTTTGTGCAAACTAGGTCCTTCCGTGTGTGAACAATCAGCGTTCAATTATTATGTCTCTTTTCCTTTAGAAAGGACCTACAATTTTTTGTACGTTTCTTGAAAAAATAAGTCGATAGCAAGGCGCTTTGTCATCGGCGACGGCACATGTACCTGATGTGTTAAGCATAGGTAGGAATTATCTATTCATAGTCAACAACCATACCTAATTTTTTCTTATTTTCACATAATTTGCCGTCTCAAAAGTATCACTCAACTTGGCCTTTTAGAGTGTTCACCCATATAAGGGGTGTGTACAAAACAGTTACTGCCAAAGTTGAGCCACGCTGTACATAAAATGTCAGCGTTGGCAGATAATTGACGCGAAACTTTACACTTAGTTGAAAGCCAAGTTAGTGTTATGTTAGAATTACTTATGTGCTGGAAAATAAAGTGAATATACTGACAGGGATATTGCTCGGAAAATGGTTAAGTCATTTTATGCTGAATTCTTGACTATACAGGGTGTAACAGAAATAATACATGTGGGTCGAGTAGGTATTAAAATTTTGTATGGGACAGCTGATAATTTTTTCGCATTTACGAAATTGGACTCATGGAGGAAGTTAAGTTATTCAATTTGATGGTCTGCAGCATATCCTTTAATATGATTATACCCTTTCTGTTACACCCTTTATAGTATATAGACTTTAATATTAGACAAGACATCACTGTCAGATGACGCATAACGTCTTGAGCAAGACTAGATTTTAACCCACTTCAAAAAACAAGGTGGTGTATTCGATGATTTTTTAAAATCTGGAATTGCGGTAAACATCGGTGTTCATTGCTCGTTACGGGTACCAGGCTAAAACTGCAAAAGCAATAAGTAAGTTTACAAGTTGAGATGATGACTATACATGTTTTTAGAGGTAAAATGATTGAAAAATTTCACAAAACGTTTATTTAGAAACATGTAACAAAATCACCTTTGTCAAAATTACAACCGATTTATTACACAAGTGCAAAAGATCATGATTAAAGCAAATAAAACAATGAAAGCGAAAATAAATTAACTATAATGAAGTGGTGCCCGGTCACTCGCAGGCATAATTACTTGCAGGCTTGCGTTTCGAATAACTGGCATAATGTTCGAATAACTCGAATAATTGGTGTCACTTCATCGCCTGTACTGTTTCCAGCATTTATTGCGTAATGACATCAAAGGCTTTTTGGTTGTGTGTTTTCCTCGGGCAACTGGTATTTTTGGTATGGTTTTTAAGAGTTATCATTTTTATTCTCTTTATCCATTTTATATGTACAAGGCGTAAAAGGACCCTTCACGAAGCTGTCAACCAAGCATTCTGAACATCAAACTGTACGCAGAAATTATTGCTGGGACTTTCTTTTGGGGTGAAAAAATCACGTTTTACGTCACTCAACACATTATGCTGATGGATGCATTAAATAGTACAGGGGTCATGGAAGTGTTTAAAGTAAAATACCTCCATGACCCCTAAATTTGGAACTTTGACCTACAATATCTCCGTAACTAGAAGATTCAGAATAAATAAGATATCGCAATGGTGAAAAACATTTGTTTTACACCCATTATTGGCAGAAGAATAGTAAAAATGCCTATCTATATTACATTACCGCATCCGTATCGTTGGACTAACCAGTTGTAGTAACCTCGGTTGTTTGCTATGCGGGTTTATTCACTACTTCCTATGTCTTGACTATTCAGTAATGTTAACAAATCAACAATCTTAAAAATTAGGCTTTAACAGAGTAGGGTGGCATTTTTGAAGTCGCTATTTGCCTCGTTTATTATGATAAGAGGGTAATTGCTTTCAAAGCATTTCGTTTTTTACAACGACATTCAACGGGATGGGCAGAAACTTTCAGGTTACTTATATCAAACCAATATATTACTTGAGTTTTCCTTAATCGTTATGACGGACATTCAATACCACTTTATCAACGCCCTTGTCTGGATTTACATAAATACATTTAATGTAACGGAATTCGCTCGTATCAGATAAAAAACACATCCTCAATCATAACCAATTTGACCTTCGCAATTAAAATCCATTAAAAAGTTAGTACACCTCGGCGAAATCAAATCAATCAAAGTGCGAGCGAGCGGGCTGTGTAATGAGAATTTTGAACTAACGACCGATGTGAACGGGCCTTAATTAATGGATCTTGTGTTAAGTTGCTGATAATGATGGATGGGTGTGCGGTGGCAGGTCAGGGGGATGTGCTGTGTTTAGAAAATGTGAAGTTAAGTTTGCCGTTTCTCTTTGCAGTTGCTGAGATTGGCATTTGGTCAAGAAACACTTTCAAACTCAAACTCAAAGCATTTATTTCAATTAGACCATCACAGGCACTTTTGAATGCCAAATAAAACAAAAAAAAGCGAAGCTACAGTCACAGTCACAAGACATAATAACTTGAGAAAGTACTGGAGAAGAATGGGCAAGAAACTCCATGGACACTTTTTAAATCAAAATATAAAATCAATAAATCATTTAATCATTATTCCATTATCATTATTTTTATTTTTTTTATATATATGTGAGAACGATGTAGAAAGACGTGCACATTAAGAGCGTCCGGAGTAAAAGATAAAATCAACAATGAAAAAATAAAGTAATTAGAATACACAGCGTAGCAGCGTGGCAGCGTGGCAGCTAAGAGATGACCAGTCCCAACTGACAGCGCCCGTTCACGATCATGACGCATGGATCAGCGCCTTTCAACTCAACCATATTGAAGGGAACTAAATGACCCGACTCCTTCTTCAAAAAGCGCGAGCACAGGAAGTGGACCTGGCAGAGTCCCGATGGTGCAACTAAAAATGAGATTGACTTCATCATGTCAACCAAGAAGCAAATGTTCAATGATGTCTCTGTGATCAATTCGGTGAAAACCGGGAGCGATCACCGCATGGTAAGAGGCACATTGAACATCAATATAAAGCTTGAAAGGTCTCGACTGATGAAGTCTACACTCCGTCCAGCATAGATCCAGATCCAAAACCCCGAGAGCTTTCAGCTTGAACTCCAGAATCGTTTCGAGTGCCTAGGAAGCTCAGTGGACGAATACAACGATGGGTTCGTGGAAACTGTCCATACGACTGGGTCTAAGTTTTTCAAGACACGTCGTGAACACAACAAAAAACTCTCTGATCATACTCTCGAGCTCATGAAGGAGCGGCGCGAGATGATCCTGCAGTCTTCAGACGAGACGTGGAAGTACCGGCAGCTCAATAGACGGATCTCTTAATCCTTGAAGAGCGACCTCCGCCGCTTTAATACCGAGCGTATTAAAGACGCTATTGAGCGGAATAAAGGCTCCAAGGTATTTTCAAGAGATCTGGCTATTGGGCAGAGCCAGCTCACGAAACTGAAGACCGACGATGGCAGGATCGTATCCGCCAAACCAGAGCTGCTGAGGGAGATCGAGAGTTTTTATGGGCAGTTGTACAGTTCAATCAGTAATCCCGTTGCAACTCTAGCTAACGACCCAAGAGCTAGACTGACCCGACATTATACCGAAGACATTCCGGATGTCAGCCTGTACGAGATTAGGATGGCTCTTAAACAGCTTAAAAACAACAAGGCACCGGGTGATGACGGAATTACGGCCGAATTCCTGAAGGCGGGTGGAAAACCGGTACTTAAGGCCCTTCAGAAGCTGTTTGATTCCGTCATACTCGAGGGGAAAACGCCGCAGGCATGGTGCAGGGGTGTGGTGGTACTCTTCTTCAAAAAGGGCGACAATGCCCGGCTGAAGAACTATAGGCCCATCTCACTTCTAAGCCATGTCTACAAGTTGTTCTCAAGAGTCATCACGAATCGTCTCGCGCGCAGGTTTGACGATTTTCAGCCTCCTGAACAAGCCGGATTCCGAAAAGGCTTTAGCACCGTAGACCACATACATACGCTGCGGCAGGTTATACAGAAGACCGAAGAGTATAACCTGCCGCTCTGCTTAGCGTTTGTGGACTACGAGAAAGCCTTCGATTCGATCGAGACTTGGGCTGTACTGCAGTCCCTCCAACGGTGCCAAATCGACTATCGGTACATCGAGGTGCTGAAGTGTTTGTACAAAAACGCCACCATGTCAGTCCGACTTCAGGACCAGACCTCGGAACCTATTCTTCTGCAGCGAGGTGTGAGACAGGGAGACGTCATATCTCCGAAACTGTTCACCGCTGCACTAGAGGATATCTTCAAGGTTCTGGACTGGAGAGGGCTAGGCATCAACGTCAATGGCGAGTACATCTCTCACCTTCGATTTGCCGACGATATAGTGGTCATGGCTGAGACCATGGAGGACCTCAGTACAATGCTCGATGACCTTAGTAGAGCTTCCGAAAGAGTGGGTCTTAAAATGAACATGGACAAAACCAAAATCATGTTGAATAACCATGTAACACCGACTCCTATCAAGATCGGAGACTCTACACTCGAAGTTGTAGACGATTATGTCTACCTTGGACAAACGATCCAGTTAGGTAGGTCTAACTTCGAGAAAGAGGTCAATCGTCGAATCCGACTCGGCTGGGCAGCGTTCGGGAAGTTGCGTGGTATCTTCTCGTCCAACTTACCGCAGTGTCTCAAGACGAAAGTCTATGACCAGTGTGTGTTGCCAGTGATTACTTACGGGACCGAAACATGGTCGCTCACAATGGGCCTTATCAGAAGGCTTAAAGTCACCCAAAGGGCAATGGAGAGGGCTATGCTCGGAGTTTCTTTGCGTGATAAAATCAGAAATGAGGACATCCGCAAGAGAACCAAGGTAACCGACGTAGCCCGAAGAATAGCCAAACTGAAGTGGCAGTGGGCAGGGCACATTGCTTGCAGAACGGATGGCCGATGGGGCCGAAAAGTTCTGGAGTGGCGACCGCGAACCGGAAGACGCTGCGTTGGAAGGCCTCCCACTAGGTGGACCGATGACCTGGTGAAGGCTGCAGGGATCCGCTGGATGCGAGTCGCACGGGACCGGTCAATGTGGCGACACTTTGGGGAGGCCTATATCCAGCAGTGGAAGTCTTTCGGCTGAAATGATGATGATGAAATGACCCGACACACCCGCCACCATCAGCGAGACATTTGAGTGAGCATGACATTCTCTCAGCCACCAAGGCACATTCAAGTCAATGAAAGATAGCAAAATGCAAATTGTAGCCTTACAGTACATAGTACTCACACATGATATGCAATTATATAATACTAACATATGGAATCTATACAAAGCAAGGATATTTTACAATCTTCTGCAACTTCCACAATAATTTATCATGGTAATCAATTAGTTTGCCCCTATGGTTGTGGAGTAGCTAATTGTTGCTTCTATATGTGAACACAATGTAGAGATTGAAAAGAAAAAAAAACAATTAAAACCTTAAAGATTAGGATAAGCCCTACTAACCAAAATAGAAAGTCTACATGGTGGTACTCACATTTACAAAAACTGAAATAATTCTATAAAACAATGGTATGGTTCTAATTTATATAAAACAATGGTAATCAAGGTAACTAAGTTTCCAAAGGCGAAAGAGAAAAAATGAAAAAATTTAAACAACTAGAGAAGAGATGCTCCCCGCATCTCTTCCAAACATTAAAATCTTAGTTCGTGAGCCCAAGTGTCTGTGGAGCAGGACCAGCATTAAGCCAAGCATTTTTATCTAAAATATAGTCTTCCAACTTATAATATGCTCGCTTACATAGTTTGCGTTTTATTAATTAAATTAAAAATTAAAATCATTTATTTCAGGTCTTTAACCCATAAAAAATTAAAAAAGGATTATAAAATTGCCATGCTTGCATTATAAATTTTACATATTATTACAGATTATTCAAACACATAAAAAATATATATATTACAGAAAATGAAATTGAATTTAGAAATACAGGAAAAGTTTTTTTCCTCTACCGATATTTTGACAGAAGAAACTTTTGAAAATTTAAAAAAATACGTATTTTTTAATTTCATATGTTTTAGTAATAAAAAATAAAGTTATCGTTTACGAAAGTTGTCTATTTTGAAACTGATGTTATGGTCACTCACGGCGCGGGCGCGCGTAGCGCGCAGGCAGTTGGTTGTACCTACGTAATCAGCTGTGCGATACGGTGCGGCGTAGGTTACTGACCTCTTATTTTATTAGGTTCGACTAGATTTTATCTCTTAATTTGTAATTCCAATTTTTCCTTCATACTTTCATGGGCTTAGGACCATCGTAATGCTAAAAATAAAGCTTAAATAAAAGGCACAACTTTCAAATTAGCTATTAAATTTAAATTGAAACAACGTTATTTATTATTCATACTTTAACCTGTCTGCATTACGGCGTATTGTGCGTGAGTTGGAGTCCTAAATTGTCCATGATCAAGCAGCCTTTGATTGGCGGCTAAAATTGTTCTAACGTTTGGAACCACGGGGTTACGTATTCCTTGAGCTCGCATACGAGGAATGCTCTCGTTCGCGTACATTATTCGAGCTGCACGTAAACTTTCACCACTCAAAATGTACACTCGAATCATTTCGTAATATTCGCGATTACTGAATTCCGACATTGCAATAGGGGTGCGCGGGCGTCACACGATTTCACACGAACAAGTTATTACGTAACGGGCGCGCGCTTGCGTGGAATGAGTCAGACTGGTCGGCGCCGGGCGACCGCCGGCCTCCCCGCCCTCCCGCGAGGGGTTGCACCCCGCTACATCCCCGGCGCGTGCGCCTGTGTGCGCCGCGCAGTTTCATTGCAAGATTACTACGAAAATATGTCCATGTTTTACTCATTTTACATCGGATAAAAATTAAAAAAAAAGTATTGAACAATTAATGGGAATGTGTTCTATTACCGATACTGAACCACCAAAAAAAATATAATTACTGGAAAAAAACTTTTCCTGTATAAGTCAAATACAAAATATTAATAATGTCAAAAAATAAATTAAAAAATGACACAAAATATCAAAATAAAATAACAAAAATAATATTTAAAAATAAAATGTCAAAATATGTCCAGAGAAAATTTTAAGAAAATTTAATACCAAAGTTTTTATGCATGTTTTAAATTTCTTCTCATTAAGTTGTAGAATGTCAAGTGGTATTTTATTGTAACATTTTACACAGTACCCCATAAAAGAATCTTTTTCAATCGACTAACTCTATTTTTGTTACATCTTGGTCCACGGCCCTGACGGGGAAATGGCGGCGGTACTTAACGAGACGTGGTGATGGCAGGTGGAGTAGCGATCACACTTTATGGTTACTGAGACACCGTAGAAAAAGTGTTGGCCGATCAACAGCCAGATGGGTAGCCAGATGGAGGATGGGATGGATAGTGGGGGAGAGTGAGTGTTGGGTATGACCAGACAGATGGGTATTCAGATGATCGCGGGTAAAACTTGGTTGATCAAAACTTTCGCACACCAGGGAAGAATGCCACAAAAGGTAGGAAGGCTGCATGATGGTCAGGTATGTATTGACAAGATACTAACAATATTGGTAATAGAGTTTTCCAACAACTAGTATCGTAACCACTACCTGTCAAATAATCTCTTTGCCTTCTACATTTCTCAAAATAATTGTGTTACAAATAAAATCTATCCATTACGAGCTCTTTACACTGCTGCCAACAAACAAACCTTTTACCTGCATCGCGTAATCCTAAAGCTGAACTGGAATTCGGGCTAAAAATTTATTCTCCTGTCCAACATTTTTTACCCAAATCTTCAAAATTTCAGCCGTTATAAATCTGAGCCTAATTTAAAACTCGCTCGCTGAATATCTTTCAAACTTGCCTAAAATAATTATAATGTAGTATTTAATACTAAAATATCTTTACTTAAAGGCCCAAAAGGTTTTTAACTTAGTTAGGGATCTCGGAAGCTAAGAGAATTAAACTGGAGTTTAGTTTACAAATGCCATTAATGTGAGAGCACTTTGTGTTTGGACGAACGCTTTGAATTTGATAAATTGAAGCCTCTGAAGACCGGAGATTAATACCAATGAGCCTCTTAAATTATTATGTTTGTTTGAATTATGTGCGCGTGAACTGCTTCAATGAATAGTGGAGTGTTAGGAATGGGCGAGGTTGATTTTATGAACGCACCAAAGGGGAAATTGCTATTTATTAGCGTTACTTTATCATTGAGGAGCATATTGAGAGAAAAGTATTAATTAAATAAATATTGACAACCAAATCATTATAATTACTTAAGTCTGAAATGGTACCGTAAGACTTCATCCTCGAGGAAAATGCGTAGACGTTAGATCTCCAGACCGAGCTTTGACTTCACAAAATAGGTATTTTTTATACGAATGTGAAACTTTATTCTTGCCCTCATTCTGTTTTCATAATTATAAATGGTTTTGTGGAAATCGAAAATGTTTTAAATTCTAAAGAATTGATATTAGATTTTAAATCATTTTCGATTTCCGAAATCACACACGGTAACCACAATTTTATCAGGGTTATTTCAAAATATCAAGATAAACGCAAGGGATTAAGATACTGATAACTGATTGGATAACAACAACAATTATATGACAGGAAGTCAGTAGTCCGTGGTGATGGAGACCAAGCACTTGATACTTCTGTGTGCAGCTGTGGTAGGCCTGGTGGAGGCCGGAAAACATGACATGTACTCCGGGTAAGATTGTTCTGGATTTTTTTTATTAGAATTTCTGGTGGCCTAGTAGGTTCAAACCAAATAACCCAAGCAGGCGCTTTAGTTTGTGAAATTTATTTCAGCAAGTCCGTTGTAGGTAAAATATTCAGAGGAAATCGTCATTTTCTAGAACAATTCAAAGACATAGTGATCTATCAAACTGCACTGCACCCGCGTGAGCATCACAAAGAGGTTCGTGTCCCAGCAGTGGAATCGTTCTAAACTGATTATGGCGACAAGTCTTGGTCACGTAAATCTTCTAGCTGCGAGAAGCACAGGAACACTCGTTATGGCTGTAATGGGAACGGCCTTTTTGAGAGATTGTCGATAACAGTTATCTTTCAGCGATATTTATCAATGATTCATTTTGGCATGTCAAACATTGCTCACTAATATAACCTCTGCTACTTCCACAGATGTTCAGTCTACAATGTCCAAGTCCGCGATAGATCCGACCAGAAGCTACTACATGACCTGGAAGATCAACTGGACCTGGACATCTGGCAGCATGGTGTGGCCGGCATCAGGGAAGCACAGATCATGGTCAAGCCGGAGAAAAAGGCGGAGTTCCTGATGGCCTTGCATGTTCATGGAGTAGATAAAACTGTGCATTTGGAAGACGTTGCTGAGTAAGTCTTAGTTCTCTTTCTGTTGGGTCTTCGAACGATGTTGTCAGAGAACTTGGTTCAATGAACTGTCGTGTTCAGTGTTCATCTTAGAAGGATATACTGACCATGTTGGTCATGTTCTTCAAAAAGTTTAGCTGCGTAGTACTCATAACCCGAAAAAGAAGTATGTAAAGATCGTAGCAGGTGGCGTTCTGTATATGCTGCCCCTTTAAGCAAAAGGCGTGACTTTATGACTTTATGTATACAATAGTGTCCATCCCGAAAGGGGCATATTGGTGTACCAATGACATTACCAAATTAAATACTAAACATAAAATATTTATGAAAGTAAACATTTATGAATTAATTTTAAAATCCATGATTTTTGTGCCCAAATTATCACCATTTCCATAAAATCTAACAGTCTTTTAAAACGTGACAACACCATCTTCGGTATTAATATGTTTGATCGCCAATTGTTTGTTTATGCCGTCACTACTCGGGAAGCGACCGGAGTGTCGCCGCCCGCGTCCCTGTGTTGCCATGTGACTTTCCTCATTTTATTTAATTTTTATCGGGCGTTTTTTTTACTTGTTACCCAAAAAGGATGACATAAATAGAACCTAATCTCGATACCTAATGGTAACCTCGATAAATAAATGTTTTTTTTTAACATGTTGTATATCTTCAGTACGTATTACTTAGGACAAAACAATTTTGGACGCACCTGAAATATTTATAAGATCCGCTGGGAGTAACCAAGTTTTAATTTAATTTTTTTATGTAGAGCCTTCGAGGCGCATGATCGTCAGATGGCCACGTGGAGGTCCACGAGGAAAAACAGGATGATATTCCAAGACTACCCGCGATATGCTGAAGTAAGTATAAGTAGTAGAAATTACCTTCTTCAACTTTTATAATTCTGAGCCTGTTGTGACCCACTGCAGGTCAAATACCTACGTCTTTCCATTTTTCTCCAACTGGTAGTAAGTTAAGTAGATCTAACCCATCATGTCATATCTTTGGTTAAGTTGAAAGAAATAAAATTGAGCTTCAAATAAACATTTTTAGTGGTTTCGATGGCAAAAGACCGAGTGGTACTTTGCTATTACAAAGTAGCATGCACCATAGTGAATTTAATTGTTTTAATAGAGTAAATTACACTGATCAACTAAATTACTCTCAGTGGCCCCGTTAGACCCCATATTATTGTTTTCAGTAACATGTTCATAATTTCAGTGATAAATCATAAACTAACTAAATTCACTAATACTCCCCTAATCCAATGTTTGCGTGATTTAACCCCAAAACGGAATAAATAATAAATACTAGTTCACAACTGAACATTATCTATTAATTAGTTCGTTAAAAGCTTTGCGGGTTATTTTGAACTAATTTGTAATACGATTTCGATGCCGCGTAGCCAATATATTACGAATGTGTTTTTATTATTTTGTTATAGATACACTGGTTTAATTTAAGCCCGTTTTAGTGAAAACGCTTTTGACGCTTCAATAAGCGGCCTATTACCGACTGATACTTATAGCCAGCGTCATCCAACTGCTGGGCAAAGGCTTCTCCCCATGACTTTCAGTTGTTTTGATCCAGGGCTGATGTGGACCACTGATCATGGGTTTTGCCCAGCTCGTCCCGCCATCTTCTACGAGGTCTGCCGCGACGCCTTCTGGTTTTGTAATTTTGAGTTGTGTTTTGGAGCGCAGTTTGGTGTTGCGTACATGGTCGGTTAGTTTGGCACCTAGAATGCAGCGCTCCATTGCACTTCGGCAGACCTTTAGTTTGGACTTTTGAATGTTTGTTAAGTATGGGATTCATAGATCAAAATGGGAAGAATGCACATGTGCATGATTTTTCGCTTTAGTGACAAAGGAAGGTTTCCTTTTATGAGCTCCTTCATGGACCAGTAGCTCTTCTAGGCATTTTCGGTTGGTTTTGTGACTTTCTTGTCTTGCCTGGACTGGAAAGAGACTAACTGGCCCAAGTAGATGTATTCATGGACATATTGCAATTCTTCACCAATCACTCTGATCCTATGCTTAGTGGTGTTTGACATCAGTTTGGTCTTCTACATGCTCATCGCCAGTCCAACCTCAAGGCTTGCATTACTGTTGCATTATTATTACCTACTGTTGAATTTTTTAATGGTTAGTCGTTCATCACATTATGAACTTTACTGCAGAACATAATCCTCCCCCAAGCGTCGCCACATAGCCTGGCCCTGTGCTCTTTGAATCCAACAGATTCTCGCTTTGTTCACCAGGTGACAGGCCTTACGTCACTGCGCGCTCCAGTACCATGATCGCTCAAGACCCTTCCTTCTTTTCCTCATCGGTCATCTGTTTTGCGAGCAATGTGTCCACTTTATGATTGCTTACCATTCTATAATATAAATTAATAAAATTGCTGTTTCACAGATTGATGCGTACTTGGACAGAATTGCTGCTGATTATCCTACCTTGGTGACTCTAGTACACGCTGAAAAAAGTTTCGAACAACGTAACATCAAGTATTTAAAGGTTCGTATTGAATTTTTATACAATATAGAGATACGGTCTTGATTCTTTTATGACCAGTAATTTCGCTTTGAGAAATATTTGTATAAACGGTGTAACAAAACTCTTAATGAAACCGAAAGGCACTTGTTCTCCCCGTCATTGCGATCATTTTTTTGTTCTAGAATCTAGACCATACCTGGGAACCTTCTAGTTACGAAGATATTCTGGGTCAAAGTTCCAACTTTATCAGAAGCTTTTTTTTAAATACACATGTTTTTAATTTAAGATTTTTACTTTAAACACCTCCACGACCCCCGTACTATTCAATTCATCCATCAGCACAATGTTTTGAGTGCGTTACATTGAGTCCTACTGTAAAACGTGACTTTCACCCCAAAAAAAAATTTCGTTTCCCAGCAATAGTTTTTGCGTAAAGTTACTTAGTTTGATGCACTGTGTGCTTGGTCGACGGCTTCGTGAAGGGTCCGTTTACATCCTGTATTATACAGTAGTATGTATATCCTTTATTAAGACTTCACTAACTAAACTACGTATAACAACCTGTTTAAAAAAAAAAAAAAAGCGTATAACACCCTTTTTTTTTTTTAGGATTGGAAATCATCAAATGACCCCCCCCGCTCTGGGCGGAGCAGAAGGGAGTGTCAGACTTGTATTGACTAAAACCCATCCATGTTCCTTCTTTGCCCTTTGTGTTCCAGGGCTGCGGTATCTCTTTCGAACAGTCCCGCAGCCCTGGCAGGCATCGGCCCGTGCGGACCCCTACGTGGTTGCTGACATCTCTTTGAGGCGCGCGTGGAACACGAACGCGCCGTCGACACTGCCTGTCGTCATAAGACGGCCGGACGGCGAGCTAGCCCATAACTCGCCGTCCACAGGCCCGCGCCTACGGTGGCCGGGGGCCACCACGTGACCCCCGACGCCCAGGGCGTCTCCCGCGGCGGCTGGGACGTGAGGCTCTTTCCCTCTCACGTTCCGCCACCTCCTTCACTAGCATGACTGCTTCGCAGAAACGTATAACACCCCAAAAGACCACACTACATCCTTTTTCCACCGTCCCCAGATTTCGACCACCAACTTCGAAGACAAGAGCAAGCCTATCTACGTGATGACCACGATGATCCACGCGCGAGAGTGGGTGACGACTCCAATTGCTCTATACTCCATATACAGGCTTGTCGAGAATCTGAGGGCCGAAGACAGAGATGTGCTGAACGATGTGGACTGGATCATCTTGCCATTGCTCAACCCTGACGGCTACGAGTTCACGCATACTAATGTAAGTATTCTTCACTGCGTCTTTGGTCTGGCGGACGCAAGCACTACCAAAATATGGGTGTGTGAACAATTGAGTTTTCTTCTAGCTTACCTTTCAGGAATTACTTTAATTGAATGTTTCCTGCATCATGAAAAAGATAAAATGCAAAAGCCTTTTTAGCAAGGTTCAAAATATTAAATTGTTGAACTGTCACTTTTTCTAGCAACGTCTTTGGCGCAAAACAAGATCATTCAATGCTGCCAACCACGCGACTTGCTATGGAGTAGATGGCAACAGGAACTTTGGCAAGGACTGGGCTACCATCGGAGTCAGCTCAAACCCTTGCTCGGACATCTACCCTGGACCCTTCAAATTCTCCGAAGTGGAGGTCAGGAATGTAAAGAACATTATGGAGGAGTACTTGGACAGGATCCAGTTATTCATGGACATCCACAGTTTTGGGAAGTACGTGACGTTTGGTTACGGGGATGAGACCCTGCCACCCAATGCTGCTCAGCTGCACCATGTTGGATCAGCCATGGGCGCAGTGATCGATGTGAGGAAGCTGGATCAAGCTAACTACTATCTGGTGGGGAATAGTGCCACCTTGATGTACGTGACGTCTGGATGTGCCCAAGATTATGGACAGGTCAGTTGCTCATATTGTTATAATAGCTGTGAATGATGTGAACACAGAAGAACAGCGCCATGTTCTTATTTTTACTTAAAGCGGAGAGAAACTCATTGTTGGTGTCCGAACAACTTTTTTCAAGGTAGCGGCCGGTCATGCGATAAGTCGTGGTTGTGGCCGCGTAGTGCGGGAGGTCCCTAAAGCACTAGCGGTCAATAAAGGCTGATAAATAACAATATTGTTAAAATCTTAGTTTGCTTCTGTGACTGTTCGTAAATTACCCTAGGCTAATAAAATTTTCGTTTTCTAATTCATGTACATATTAGTATTAATGTCGGCTCCCCCCGAAGGGGGAGAGACCGCGCACCACCATCCGCACGGCCTTGTAAGACTCGTCTCCAAACTGGTCATCTTTTCACCGACTAAAATAACTGACCTCCAGCCCTGTCCCGACTTTAGAAGCTAGGGGACAGGGAGGGGTACAAGGTGAAGTTAATATTGGGGATTTACAGTTAAGACATATACATGAATAATATCAAATCTTATAAAATTAATCAGTAATAAAGTATGAAGCTAATAAGACCAGAGGGCGCAAATATATGATATATAATGAAATGTTTGGTAAAGGAAACGTTCCGCTTGCGCTTAAGAATTTATTTATTTATTCGTTACGCTAATTTATTTGATTCCAAAATACTAGATGCCGATTCGCAAATGCAAACGATTCCATGTTACAATATGGAACTGTTTCACAACGTTGTACGTGTACTGTTAGACCTAAGTGCATAGTCCTACTGAGGACACTGCTACGAACTCTAACAGGTCACGTTCCGTAAGTTCTATCTACATGTCTTTCCCAATCCTAAGGCAGTGGGTTGTGAGGCCACTGCCATTGAGGAAGACAGGTTTCTAGTATTTCTACTTATACGCGTACTCACGTTAATAATGCCCTTATGACAGATTACCCCAATTAACACAAGTTTACCGTAGACTCGGTCTGTAGCAGAACATATTGCGATTGTTATTGGTGGACGCCGAAGTAGTTATTCCATTGTCACTTCACATTTCTTTACTCTGCCCCATGTTGTGGTTGCGTGTCTCGCTAAATAGTGTCGATTCATTAATAGGCCTACCTGTGGCCGGGGTTAATTTTAACGAGACACAGTCCCTAGCGTTCCTTAGAACGTAGCTATCCATTCAGTTTAGGATATTTAGTGAAACCTACCCCCTGTGCCTGAAATGTGCGCCAACAATCTCTACGCAATGTTTCTGAGCTAGACCTTTACAGGAAGCAGTATTCATCAGCAGCATTTGGTTGGTTTGTACCACAAGTACAAGTCGGCATTATATTACTGAGCAATATAATTTGTTTTAATCAATCCGTGAATATTACGGTGCTGCCTTCACCACTGAACGATATAGTTTATTCCAATTGGAATGCAAATATTACGGTTCTGCCTTTAATTTATGGTGAGTCAGATAAAAGTCAACATTCGTCAATAGTCGGGTGTGTTAGTGTACAGTGTACATGTCGTATGCATGAAATGTGTGTACAGTGTAGCAAAAGGCGGTCTCCATTCCCTGTCACCAAACGCAGATGACAAATATGTGCCAAGGTTCGGACTAGGAGGTGGACACATAACACATGAGATAATAGAATACATGGTGATGATAAAGCGGCTGTTCCGTCATACTGAAATAAATGATTCTTAACTGTCTCTCTGCGCCATCGCCAAACTGCTACTTAAGCTAGGAGTTAATTATAGTTAATACTTACCACGTGTTCATTGAAGATGATTAGTCTATAACTAACTTACAGAATACTGCGCACAATACCAGTTTCGCCCGCGCCACAGCGTCTCCTCCTGCGTCTCGACACTCACTTTAACTAAAGTTATTACTACTATTTATATTTAACTTATAAAATACTAATCGCTCCCTTACGACAGTCCTCTGGGACATGTCCATCTTGGTACCAAGATTACGCTAACTTCACGAACCTAACCTAGGACGTCCTAGCTCTTTAACCGTTTTTAGACCGACTCCCTGACTTAGCTCCACTCCACGTGTTGACTCTTCCGCGATTTAAAACTAACTGCCTCGAGTCCACCTATCTTTCTCCGGCCCCAGCCTCTAAAAACCACCAAGCTTGTCGCCTTTCCAGAATTCGTTTTGTTTTTGTCTCAAGTGTTTTAAGGGTCCCGGGCCGTGCGAAACCCAAAACTTGATAAGCAGATGTAGCGTTAGTATCACTTAGAAATCAGGTGATTTTTTTGTTGTTTCTTAAGAATTTGTTGAAATATTACATTTGACCTGTCAGTTAGCTTTTATTTCTGGTGCCTTTAACATTAAATAAAGAATTTATGCGTTATCAAGTGATGCAATATTCAAAGAAAGAAAGGACACTTCGTTATTAATTACGGTAATTTGTCAGCCTGTCAAGCCATAAAATAGAAATTTAATGTGTTTTTAAGTGGCCTATACCGTGTCATCATCATCATCTGCCGAGCCTTTTTCCAACTATATTGGGGTCGGCTTCCAGTCTAACCGGATGCAGCTGAATACCAGTATTTTACATGGCCCATACCGTGTGATGCTTTGAAATAACAATCAAGACTAAAATATTTAATTAATAATTAGGAGTACGTGACAGACAGTCACACTTCTAAATAACAGTAGATTCCAGTATTCCCCGTGAAAATGTATTTTATTATTATTCTCATTTAAAAATATTCAACTATCTTCATCAGATATTTTTAATCCACTTATAAAATGACGTCAAGTGTTCAGATTCAAAATTGTGATAAATACTAGTCTCACAAACTTACTGTCGTGTGTTTCATGTCTTTGATAATATTATTAATAATACGATAATAATAGTTTATCAGGCCTCACCCATCTTCTTACCGCTGTGTCGCTAAGATATCTCAACGGATTGTACCTGTGGATTATTGTAGCGACTACAAACTGGCAAAGTGGAAGATAGATGACCCAATGTTTTAAGTATTCATACAATTTATTTAATCTAATGAGAAGCCAATGACCGCCACTGACGCTGTTATTATGTTACCACCTACTGATTCCAATAGATCTAAAGACTGCCACCACAGAGTAGGTATATGAATGTGTTTGACGAAATTTTAATTAAAAAATTTGCGTAAAAATGTGGTGAAGCCTAAAAGGAGGGTTATGTGTTTGACCTGTATGTATGTCTGTTTCTTTGTTCCTTCGTAACTCCTAAGCGGATGAACGCTTTCACATTACTAAAGCTTTTTTAATGACTTTTTTTTAATTATTATTTACGTATCTTGCAGAGATTCGCATAAAAGAGACCTCTGCCAAGTACAATATTGTCAAGAGATGTGGTCTTTTATTAGTTTATGACGTCTTTGAAACTCTGAACGATTTTTTTAGATCAATCTCAAACTCAACTCAAAACATTTTTTTCAAATAATTAGTAGTATAATAACGAGCACTTTTAAATTGTTTAAGTAGTATCAGTTAAACCAATAACCCTCCTTTTGGACTTCGCCGCAGTCGGGTAATAAGATGAAACTGAAATCCCATCCACAACGCATAATAACTGTGTATGTAGATCCCTATGGATAAGGCACAAGAGAAACACTGTGGACACTTTGTTAACCTTATAGCGGCGGCATAGCTTATAACATACAAAGACGACTGAAGCGCTATCTATGACACACAACTGACACAACACGCATCTGGTCGCAGGACTTTCTCTTTTAACGGCGGATGACGAACCTTAAACCCTGTTTCTTATACCCCTAAAACAACATCTACTTCCTACTAATAATCATTTTCTTCTCCAGTCCATAGGCATTCCGTTCTCTTACACCCTGGAGCTGCCGAGCTACGGCAACGACTTCAGAGTGCCTCCGCAGTACATGGACCAGATTAACGAGGAGACCTGGCCAGGTATCGTCGAAAGCGCCAGACTTGCCAGTGTCTATTACAAGGCGCGGTACAACGCTGCCACTACCACAGCTGCTCCTACCACTGCTGATGTCACTGCGGAGCCTGCTCCTGTTCCTCCTGCTGATCCTTAGGTCGTAGACCCCAGATCAACGAGGAGACTACTACTGCTGCTACCTCCTCCACAGAAGCCTGGCTTAAAAGCCATATCGATTCGGTTACCAAATATCAAAAGCTTTGATGTATTAATAAATTCGATGGTTAATAAAATCTTCCGATGTCAAAAAAAAACAATTTAGCACATTTTTATTGGATCAAATAGTAATCAAGTCTTATCAATCATGTTAGTGAACCAAGGGACCTCAATCTATCAATTATCTGTCAATTTGTGACAGTTGTAGCGATCTCAAGAGATTGGTTCAGTTGCTGACTTTTCTTTTAAAAAGATTAATAAACAAACAGCTCCTCATCTAAATACTATAACTGGAATATATTTTAATATTGTTTCGTCGTCGTACAAAATCATTTTTTCTTTAAATTGCCTTAAACTAGTTTAACTATCACTAGCGCTTACTTTTTCAAAACCAGAACACAGCAAATTACACTGCCTGTCACGAAAAAGTGTAGTTATTTAGCATTTGCCTAGCTTTTTCCCAAATATATTAGGGTCTTTTGGGTGTTATTTTAAACGGAGCGACTGCCTGTCTAACCACCAGTTACGAGTTGATAAAAAATTGCCGTGTTGCATTACATACAATTTTCCAAAAAAGACAGTTATTTAATTTGGCAGTCAATTTGTGGAACAATTACTTGGTTTCCTTGACTTCCCTAAACGAAGAGGTTTCCAAGGAGTATTAATTATCTACGACCAAAAACGATTACTAATAGGGATATGACACTACCGGTGATAAGCACTGCTTTTGATGATTTACACTATCAATATGTAGTTGCTAAGAAACTGAATGAAAAACAAACTGATAGGGTGATATGGTAGTAGATATGTGTGTTTAAAATGCTTATCTTAATCTACAAACAGCCAAAATAGTGATAAATCTAGTTGGATTATTATAAACACTAGCTGTGCCCGCCTTCGCTCACGTGAGCGCACATTCTTTTGTCATTGTCAAAGTTTATGTACGAAAGCAAAATATAGATGCAACTCATGATCTATCGTAGGTCCCAACGGTTAATAAGCTTAACAATTCAAAAAAAAATCTTTCAGCTCTGAGAGCTCAATCAGCCGATGGAAAAAATGTGATTGTGCAAAAAACATGTAATTGAAAAATACTGCAAACGTTTCAATAATCTTCATGTTTCCGAATTAACACGAACGTCGCGTCGCAGTGTAACCGACAGATACAAAGTTTCTAAGTTTGGTTTTTCAAGGTATTGTAGTGCATTTAGTCCGCACTTTTAGGATTTCAGTCTTATATCTTTAATATTCTAACAATGGTCATACATAAGGGACCATTCATAAATAACCTCATACGAATTTATGATTTTTTGTAAATTGAAAGTTGATATTTTTTGACATTTGTAATTTGATATTTTATGTACAATTCCTAATTTAGTACTTTTTTGTTGTTGAGACTATATACTAATAGATTTGGAAATATTTCTTTAATAAGTGTTTATAGATTTTGAAATGTGACATCACCAAATTTAGGACCCCTCCCACCCCGTGTCACACAATGTCACACTTTGTTGTCACCCCCCACCCCTTTAACGTATAACGTAATTAAACTACGTCATAAATTTTATGGCTGGCCCCTAATAGACATGTACTTCCATGGTAGCAGCAGCTAACTGTGAATACAGGGCTCCTGACCAGATCCTGGCCGACTTCCTGGAGTACACCTGCGTTTTAGAGGACTTACTGTCAAAAATGCTACTGAAACCGCGATTAACGTAGCCACCTGGGTGCTAATAATTTTATTAATCATCGATACAAAAGAAGAAGAAGAACATGGGAATTATATTAGATCTCATATTTCCAAAGATAGACCATGATTGCCGAAGCGGATACTTTTTCAAGGACTCTGATGAACGGGCAAAAAAAAGTTGAAGCGTAGACGCAAGTATTACGCAGATCGATGTAACAAATAGTGTTGAAAGCAAGCCCTTTGACTATTCACCATATTTATGTTACTACTGACTATTATTAATATTTTGCTCCGAAGTTCAAATGCAAGTGCAGTCACATTTAAACGTTAAAGATATGCCGCGAGTGAAACAGTTGCTCTTACGGATATAACTCCTGTTCACTCTGGGGTATCTCTACCATTGTAAATAAGCCTGTCTAGTATAAAAAAAAACTTTGTGTGACTTTTGTTTATTAGATTTAATTTTTTTGTCACCGACTTCTGAATCTAAAGTTATTTTTCACTTTTTTGTGTTTTTGAACTCTGTTTTATTTTTTGCAAAAAAGTTTTTTATTTTTCCATTTTTATTAGTTGTAATATCCTATACACATATTTGCTTTGCATTTATTTTACATTGTTAACAATACAGGAACTTAACAAACCTAACTTTCGAAATGTGGGTGCACTGTACACATCTGCGTACTTCCTCAGAGCATACAGGCTGTTATGTTATGATGTTGTGTAAACAATAAACATCCAAGCGATTAAAGCAATCACGACAGATTTGCTGTCTATTATTGTAAGGTTCCGTTTCATTTCTCCGAAGTCCATGATCAGATCATGACAATATTTCTATGGGAACAACTTGGGAGTATTTTCTTTCAAACAAAAAAAGAATTTCCAAAATCAGTTCAGGCGTCTTCGAGTAACCGGTGAAAATTAAAAATTAAAAAAAAGATTCTGACGACTTGAGAACCTCCTCCTTTTTTGAAGTCGGTTAAAAACAAAATTAGTTTTCCGCCATTCCGACTACACTACGACTAAAACCTATTTACGTAAATTATTTTTATCATAGAAATCGCGTATGAGGTAACTAACTAAATTTTAAAAATTAATATCTTTTGCGTCTGTTGGTCGATTTTGAAGAAATAAACGCTAAATAATACTTACAACAATGCTTCTTATTTTGTAATATTTTTATTTTGAATACAATGAGGTGTTTGTAAGTGATGCGCGCACAAACGAACAGACAAACCGACAAACAGAAAAATTCTTAAATATTTTTTTTTTACTTTTTGTTACTTATTTCTCGCACCTTCCAGTGATTTTTTTGCAAAAATCTGTAATGTACAGACACGGAAAGTACGATTTTATTATATGTTTAGAATAGATGTATAAAATAGATATAGATTTGAATACAATGAGGGGTTTTTACGTGATGCGCGCACAAACGAACAGATAAACCGACAAACAGACAAAAATTAAAATAAAATTGCTTTCTGTTACTTATTTCTCGCACCTACCACCAACAGACACGGAAAGTCTACGATTTTATTATATGTATAGATTAGAAGAATATTAAAAGCATAGCAGAATAGCGATTAGTAAGTACAAGACATAGCAAGCATTCATAATTGAGTATGGACTCTCTACGAAAACGAAGAAATATTGAGCTATTTTTAGAGATTGTGCAATTTGTTTGACAGGTCGCTGGATCGACAAGATGAATCTCGATCGAAGATCAGCAGATTTTTAGTGTGACAATCAATGATAGTTTGTCTATTCTATAAAACACTTCCAATACTTGTTAAAAAAAACTAGCTGACCCGCGCAACATCGTCTGTGTTCGGATTTTCCCCGTTTTTGCAATCTTTTTCATAAATGCTCCGCTATTTTGGTCGTAGCGTGATGTTGTGTAGCCTATAACCTTCCTCGATAAATGGGCTATCAAACACTAAAAGAATTTTTCAATTCGGACCAGTAGTTCCTGAGATTAGCGCGTTCAAGCAAACAAACAAACAAACTCTTCAGCTTTATAATATTAGTATAGATTACGTTTATCAAGATAAAGAGATGTTGTGTTACATACTAACCAGTCTGACAACCCTACCAAGGGCCGTCGTGTTGTGCCAAGAATGTGGCAAGAAGTCCGCAGGAACTTCTCATAGTCGGCTCTCGTTAGTGAGACACTAATTTACGTTTTCGAATAGTACTTATAAGAGCCTCGTTTTCTTGTTATCCGTTTAACCGAATTCTGAAATGTGTTAAAATAGTTTATGATAAAACGTCTTTTAACTTTCAGTACAGTAGTTTGTTTTGACGCGCAGAACGGGTTTTGCTTTTACCCTGTGTGTAAAGACAAGACAGTCGTGTATATAGTTTGTTTAACATGATCAAGGGTAAGACTTTGTTTTAAAGTAGCTTCTAGTGCATGGAGGAGAAGGTCTTCAATGGAATTAAATATACCTCCGATCCTTCCCTTCCTTGTTCTTTCCTAATATTACGCGTAGAGCGCGTGTAACTGGCGGGAATTTAAAACAAAGGAAATACTAAAATAACCGTACCACAGATTAAAAAAAACGCAAGGTGAGCGCGTGCGCAGCTGTTACTGATGACGTATGCGTGCGACGTTGCCGCTCCATGCTTGAAATAACACGTGTGTTCCTACTGTTGACACAGTGCAGCACAGTGCCTTGCACACAGTGCTCATTTTTAGGGTAAACCTTCATTGAATTTGAAGACTATGTATTTGAGAGATTTCACTATGACGTTCGCGACAGAGACAAACATTCAACATCAAACATTTACGAAATGCTTATCTCAAAAATGCAAAGCACACAGTGAAGGACGGAAATACCAGTGCTCTGTCTCTTTTTCTCTCACATAGCTCACGTAAGCCCGTCTCCTGCTCGCTTGACAAGGAATGTGAGCAGTCTGTAGTTTTGTTTATCCATGCTACACACCTGTGCACAGTGTTTCTGTGTGTCACAGCTCAGTCTGTTAGTTCGCAGTGAGTGCACAGTCGCGTGCGCACCTAATGTTTACGTTTTTTATTTAGTTTTGCTGTGTTTTGACAAGTAATAGTGCAAAATGTTTATGTCATACGAAGTTTTTGCCACTTTCGGGATATCTGCTGTAAGTAACGTGTTTCTTTTTTCAATGTTTTTTGGTTATCTTTGTTTCAAGACGTTAGGTAGGATGTTATTGGTCGTGAATAGTAATGAGGTTCGATTTGATGACTTGATCACGTTGTCTTCTTGTCAAAGTGATACAGTTTTTTTTAACTATTGCAATGTATTCTTTTTGCTTGTAACAGTCTCGTGCAATCTCTTTATTTACTGAAAAAGCGGGCGTATTTGTAAAATGTAAAGTGGGGGAGTTTTGATTATGTTTTTGGGATTGAAAACCTTGAAGGCTTAATTAAGTGTCATTCATTGAGTTTAACTGTTTTATTGATAAAAGGCTGGACAAGCTTCACATTGAACAACCAATATATGCTCTGTTTAGTAACTTGCTGAGGAATTTACGTAGCACATACGTACTTGTTAGATATAGTTTAAACATTCATTCAATGTTTTCAACTACATTTTATAAGTCATGTGTAACTATACCTCATGATATTTTCATAACAATAGACGAGAGCTATACGTGGTTATACCTAAACCTAGCCAGAGAAAATGTTAGTACCTGAGGACCTCCAGTCTCTTCCAGAAGCAGTAGGCAATACTATTCCTGTACCAGAAGATCGCCCATAAGATGACTCTCTGATCTAAAACATCTCATCATTCAATTCCAGATCCTGTCATTCACACTATCAGTAACCCTGCTACTGATCCTGGCGGCCAAACGGGGCCTCCTGCGCGTGGGTGCTGGCAGCAAGCCTGCCAAGTTCAACCCTCTCCTGCTGCCAAGCGCGCCCATTACGGCCAAGATCGTCGAAATGACGCCACTGAAGGATCATCGAGCGATTTAGATGGAGACAGGGATATGTAGAAAGAGAGAGCAATATTTTTTAAATTGCTTCAGGTTCTTTGAGTTTGACACTCAAAAAGTTTTTGTTAATTTTCCGTCCATGCTCAGAATAGTCACAAAACATTCCAAAAATGAAAGTATTATAGACCTACAGCGTGATCAGAAAGGGAAGCACGGAACTGAACAATGTCGAGAATTGAAATTTTGTATGGGACAGTTGATTATTGTTTCGAAATTAAAATGTTGGTCCCATTATGAAAGTAATTCAGTTTGATGGTCTCTACGTTCCTGAATATGACCACACCTGATACACGTTGTATCAACTACACATTTCTCTGATGATGTGTGGTTGAAGAAGTGATTTTATTATTTGTTACCTTCTGATTAGTACTAGTCGAACAGTTTCCTTCTGAAGAAGTTCTTATAAAGAGCAAGATATAATGTCTATGTATTCATGAGTATTCTATTCTAATCGAGAATCTCTTTTATCGTGTTTTTGTAATCCTAGTTCATTCGGGATATCAGGTAACTGCTTATTAATTAGGTTAGTTCCCAATGTGAAATTTTGTGAGTCTGTGGTAGACAAACATGTTATTGTTTTACCAAATTGTATTGTATTCATTCCCGATGATACTTACCACTAGTTTGCCTTCCATTTTATAGCTTCCATATTTTGTAGTATTCAAAACAGAAAGAGAAAATGCCAAAAGGTTACGCAGCTCATTTACAATATTTCTAATACTATGGTAACAATATAATAGCGGTCTTATCGCTAATAGTGATATTATCTCCCAAACAAACTTTGAATGGAAATACTCCTTATTACAATAATATTATCGTAGCCTTGTATAACTCACTCTGAGTTATCATTAACAAGAACTAACAAATATTCTTCATAACCCTTTATTATAAAATAATTTTGTGTGAGACCCAGGCCTACAGAAATTTCCCAACTGTGGTGTCTATGTAACTGATATTATAAAATTATATCTATTAAAGAATCGAATAACTGATAAATTCTCCCGCATCTAATATGAAATACCATCAATATTTAACCTAAGTTAATTACCAATAACATTCATTAATTATAATTATATTATGTCCTTACTGTAAAGTGGAATAACTCAATTATTAAATTAACATACAAATTAGTTCGTAAGTGCCATAATATCATAATTATTTATCGATCAATTTAAATGTTTCTTCTTGGTATAATATTTTAACAAAAAATTAATGGGGAGGATGATGTTAGTAAGGTCATCCTAAATCTAGATGGTTTGGAGAAGATGTAACATAGTTACAAGTAAAAAGACATTATAATTCAAAATTCATATTTTCTAGGAGTGGGAGGAGTAAAGTAATTGATTTAGGTACTGGTTCAAAATGTACTGAAATTTCGTTTAAGCCTTCTGTTTTTAGCTGAGCAATATTTTGTCGATTCATGAAAATACGAATCTTTTGACAATGTGGCTTGTCAATTATAGCTATTGTTTATTATACAAAAATGTTATCTCTTTATTAACCAAATGAATGTCAATAACTTATTAAGGGTTTAACAATTAAAATATCTTAAATGTGTATGTATATAAAGATACGTTAAAAATAAAATTTGTAAAATAATAAATCATTGTTATTTTTTCTCCAGGAAAAACTAAATGCTATTACAAGGTAAACTATTTACAAGCGTTTTCTTTACCACTGTTCTCAGAATACTGAACTGGTGAAATGTGGGCGTAGGTACACACCTCTGGCCAACCCTTCGGGGATTACAGGCGTCATGTTATGTTATGTTCTAAGATTAATCCCGACTTTTGTATACTCACTAACACGTATCTACCAAACGCCTCTTAAATGTATTTTGTAATAAAGCATATTGCTAAGAATATTGATAAAAGTACAGTAATTATCATGGAAAATAGTACTTCCAGCACTTAGGGCCTCAAAATGATACCGATTCCTGGCGAATTATATCGATATGCCTCGAGAAGAGAAACTTAATCGAGTGGAAAATGTTAATAGTAAATGGTTTTGGTTTGTGAATACAGCTGCCTACAACTGACGCCAATGTTTAAAGCACTATAGGCTATAATACCTAATAGGTAAGTATGTATTTGTATTTTGCTGCTACTTTAAACACTTTTCGGGTAATCGTTTGAATGTTCTAAACTGGAGTCTATTCAGATACTAGTTACAGACTGATGTTATTGCCACATAAACAAATATCAACTGTATACTAGAATAAATTAATCTGATTTTACTATTTAATTGTGTACTAAGTGTGGTGCAATCTGGACCCCATGTCTAGGTATTATTTCATTTACAGTCATGTATTTTTTTACATTTTTGGAAACTACGGATAAAAGCATCTTACTCTACACCTCCTCAAAAGATAAATTACAATGACCTAGCTACGAATAATTTTAGATGTGTCCGCTTGGAGGCACCGCGCTCTGAGGACTAAGTACACCACTTTAACTCCGTATGACTAATGCGAGGGAAGTTGCCCGTTGTTTTCCAACGGGTAATGCCACGGCCGCCATATATTAACAGAAGATGATAAAAACTTTTTATGTGCCGTCTCTTGACATCGGGATCTCTCAGAGTTATGGGCCAGGGGCATGTTGCTAGCCATATTTCATTTTTGAGGTCGAAATCGTCGGAACTTTACTTTTTTGGCCACATATGTTCCCGCTGTATTTTTGTTTTCAAAACTTTTTATGAAACCTAAACAGCGACCTGAATTTAAATTGGTTTAGGGGAAACTGTAGGTAAATGTAGAATATTGTTTTGTTTTCAGAACGTTTTGAAAAACGTTTTTGTTCTCATTTTTCCGCTGTAAATAACGACCATTATTGAGGCGCCATTATTCAGCTCTGTTCGGAAAACTAATACATGCTT
The DNA here is from genome assembly GCA_905163415.1 of Noctua fimbriata. Classification (NCBI taxonomy): domain Eukaryota; kingdom Metazoa; phylum Arthropoda; class Insecta; order Lepidoptera; family Noctuidae; genus Noctua; species Noctua fimbriata. The sequence goes on from LR990934.1 coordinate 18,365,082, forward strand.
TTGTCACGTAAAATGGAAGTACATTTTTTTACAAAAAAAAATTACACTAAAAAATTAAAATAGGGAAGAGAATGTGTTGGCAGCAGTTATTGATTAAATTAGAGGCAAATTGATTTCTGCGCACTCTCCGCCGACGTTGCCATCGTCCGTACAAATTAAGGGTCGATCGTTTCCTCGGGACGTCTCCTAGACGTCTCCTCGGCGTTTCAACCCAATTTCCTTCAAAAGCGAGGCGATGGAATTCGATTGAGCGACGTTTTCCGCTCGCTGGCAGTCGGCTTGATTTTATTACAGCCTCCGTTGCTCCGCTAAAGCTCTTTAGTGGCTTTTTAAAAATATTCACGATTGGAGGGAAATGAGGTCCACGAGGCTCGCGGAATAGTTGGAATTGGTTTACGTTAGGAGGTTGTTTAGATCCCTCCCGAGGGAGGATCGCAATCTTCTCGAGTCGGAATGTCGGGGAAAGTAAGCAATTGCGTCGTGGTGGCAGATTTATCTAGTTATGCTAACTGTGGAGCTGTTGAGGGCAGCGAAGGTTGAGAATAAAGTTGGTTTGTTTACTTTGTTAGGGGCTTTATTTCACAAATATAATGAACGAATCAGCTCCTGCAAACCAACCACAAGGGTGGCAACAATGTCTTCTTGATTTCTACTACTGCAAATTGCGATGGCTAATTTATCTGGTAAAATTGGTGGTTGAGACGGTTTCCCTACTTAATTGAGAGGCAATAATTATTTAGTGCTGAAATCATTACTTTCCATCCTGCATCATCTCGCTTTGGGAAAAGAGACCCCCGACACCTTTGTCAATAAATATTTGTATCTTGTCCTCCACCTCAAAAAAAAAAGTCATAATTTCCCAATACCGCCCACCACAAAATTTTCTGCTACGTAAACAACGCTAAAACAACACGGTCTACCAAAAAACTAGGCGTATGTACAAAATGTCAATGTATCCAATATCGTAACCAAGTTGATAACATAAACAAGTCTGAACTGAACTACGGAAGAAGGCGTTGTTTGAAATATGAATAGTAGTTTTTTTTCCACCGCTTCACCCGCGTGGAGATCGGAAATTACCCCGATCATATTACCGGGATTAAAAGTATCCTATATTCTACTCAGATTATGGTACACCAGAGTGCTGAATTTCACCGAAATTCGTTCTACCGATAATCAGAAACTATATTAGTTTATGTTCTTAACTGTCGCATTTTAAACCCTCTAATGATCGTCTAAGCTGGTATAAATAAATAAATAAAAATAAAATAAATAAAACAGACAGAAAGACAGGCAGACCGGGTTATTTTAGCAATTTATAAATAAATAGCTGTTGGGTACATCAATCCGTCTTCATAGATGAGTCACCAATAGATGCCGCCAACTACTTTTGCCTCATAGTAAAACTAAAACAGTTGCTCACAGCTATCGGTGACTTTAGTTTTCACATTCAATTAAATTCTAAAACATGTGAAAGTTGAAACAGTTTTCACATTCATAAGCCCGAAAGTTTGACAATCTGTTTGAATCCATATTTGTAGATAGGTGATATTAACTAAATGATTGGATATCGATTAAGCACTTTAAAGCACATATGGGAGCTACGCGAGTCAGAAATTAAGGAATAACCCTAACTAGCGTCGTCCTAGCGCTTTGCTCTTGTGCTCTAAATCCTAATAAAGATGTCTTCAGGCAGTAATGCTTTTCACTGGGCATTACCCAGTATTTATCCGGCAATTTAGTCTATGTGGTTAGGACCTGGACAAGATTTATATTAATTAACATCGTGGAGTAAGGTCCAACTTGCTTTAAACAATAACACTACTGGAAAAGGTGCAAGCTCGATCCACTACATGTGTTCCCTTCGTTCTGTGTATGAGGATAATCCTTTGAGCTGCAGTAGAGAAATTACATTAGGCTTAAATATAATACCTTTGTACCTTTTAAAAAGTTCCAGAATAACATATATGAAAGAAAAACATTTGTAATAGAAATCTTGTTTTTAAAACATCACAAAAAGATTACTTACTTTTTACGGAGTTAGGTTTTAAACTGATTGAAAGAAAACGCTTAGGTTTTCTGTAAAAAAGTCTGAGTGGTACCTTATAACTTAAAATAACTAGTTTTATAGCAAATGAATTTGTCTTTGAAGTTTTGAAATTGGACTGTAATTAATTTCATTAGGTGCTTAAGTTTTATTTTAGATATATTCTTTAGTTTTTTTATAAATTATCTTAAGTATGAGAGATTACAAATCCATTAGGTACTTAGATAGTTATGTGCTGGCAAAGTTTCTTTTGATATCTTAAGTTTTAACCTTCGACCTTAATGAAACTTTCAAGATAATTAATACGATAAACTTTTCGTAATCGATCCGTAAATAAGCTTGAGAAAACGTAGAAAGTTTATTATATATTTATGAATGTTATTATTTGAAAAGCCCCAGAATTATTTGAGTACCGTACAAGGCGTCGTCATGCAGACCAGCTGTGCGTTCTACATTCCAAAACAGCGCTCTTATACAAAAGTTTTGTTTGTATGGGACCAAAAATTTATAACAATATACCCCTAAACATCCGAAATATCAATCAGGTTAGGCTAGTCAAGAAGAAACTATACTGTTTTCTCATAGATAAAGCATATTATACTTTAAGCGAATTTATGAATGATAAAGACAGACAAATGTAAAGGATTAATGTAAACGTAATGTAATGTAAAACTCACCATCATTTTATTTTAAATATGTATACCTAATAATCTAAATTCATTTTAATTTAATTTTGATCTTATGACTAATCTAATGCAATTGAAGGACTTTAACATAAGTGTAAGATTAACCAAATTTTGCATGCTTATATATAGGCTGAGTATGGTGAAACAACAAACAATGTAACATCTCCTGAAAAACCCATATTATGCAAATAAAATGATTTGATTTGATTTGATTTGATTTGAAAAAGTTTTTAGTAACGTGATCTAAGTATCTGCACAAAAATGAAGTATCTGCTACGGTTTAAATTAAAACAAGTTTCAATCAACAGCAACGGTTCCACAGTTTTCTCCGTCACGTCACACATGAAAGTCAAAACTCGATAAAACTTAAGTTCAACCATGAAAAACCCTGATAAAAATCCTGACACCCGTTAGACTTGTCTCCTATTTACGTCGTCCCCCGATTTACCGCCATCCTGCGATCCATCTAACCCTCCACCGCTAATGGCCCACTTGCAACCAACCGATGAAACTGAATTAGTTAGGGACGAATCGTACCCCATTGTTTGGTGCCAATACACTTACTGTTTATTCAGTGGGGGTCACGACGACCCGCGGTATTGACGGCTTGGGGTCTTGTTCTTGTTTAGTTTTAATGCAACTTCTGAATGAGGTTTATCTACAAGTTTCTATGGTTGTTTTGGCGAGTTCATTCGGAGTTCGTGTAGTGGGCTTTTGTGTGTGTTTTATTTTATCGATGATCAGGGTATCTTTGTAAGATGTTATTTTGGTGTTGGTGGTTTTAAGTAGGAAATGTTAATAAATGTTTTGAAAAAAGATGTAATCTTAGGTGTAATGTTGCTGCTAATCTTGTATCTCGTAGTTCTTTTAGAACTCAGATTCATTATGAAATTACTACTATACATTTTCTGAAGCAACTTTTTAGTATACATTGATGGTTGATTTTTTTTTTAATGTAATTGTTTGCTGTCTTGACATTTGCATAACACTAGTTGCTAGATATAATTAAAAAAAAAATACTTTCGCGGTGAACAAAAATATTAAAAAGCTGAAAATTAAAACTTGACACAGATTCCCTGATAAGCCCGGAAAATATCAACACTTTTTTAAACAAAAAAAAACTGACAAAACAATCTGGCCGACGGTTATTCTTTCCACTTTTAAAGAACAGCCATCTTTACAAAAAAGGACAATGCATACATTTTGCCTTACATTTTCTTCTTTGAAAGTCCGATGCCATTTAAAAAAGGAGTGCCTATATAATTATGAAGAAAGGTATAAAAGAGCATTGAGCTAAATAAACTTCAGAAGGCTCACTCACTTCACGACATTGGAATCCTACAAAGAAATGTTTTTTTTTACACTACACTGTCTTGCGTTTAGCCGCAACTCGCCTGATGTGAACCTACGATGCGCTCGTTTTCGCTTCTCCCGAATCCCACAAATCTTTAAAGGCAGGTAGGTTATTATGGTTATCATTGAGGATTGTATTTAGAACGAATACTGCCAAAGATTTTATTTGTGATGGGGGACCCAGACAGCTGAGTCAATAACAACTAATTACCATTGCAAACCTTTGCAGTGAATGATAATCAGACACCCCTATTACCCACTAATCTGCCTTCTTTTCAGGTAGATAAAGGGTGTAAATAGACCCTTAACATAGCCGAAAGGCACTTGCTTTCCCAGTCTTTGCGATATTTTTTTTGTTCTAGACCATACCTGGGACCATACCCCATATATTGGGGGTCAACCAACTTTTTCACAAGTTTTTTTTTTAAATTCATGATTTTAATGTAAGATTTTACTTTGCACACCCCCACAACCCCCGTAGTATTCAATCCATCCATCGGCACAATGCTTTGAGTGCTTTCCATCGAGTCCTACCGTAAAACTTGATTTTTCACCCCAAAAAAAAAGTCGATTCCCAGCAATAATTTTTGCGTAAAGTTACTTAGTTTGATGTACAGAATGCTTGGTTGGCGGATATGTGAAGGGTCTGTTTACACCCTGTATATTTAATAGGTGATTTGCGATAATCTCAAAACATCCATCACCACTTTTGAAAGTAGCAGTTTCCATGTCCAGCATAGCAAAGTCATGGTACCTAATAGGTTGGTCATATTATTGCTAGTCTTAAAACCGGAAACCGTTATAGTAGAGGTGTTCTGCAGTAGAGTTGAGACCGCAAATCGGCGTTGTTTGGCTGGTAGTAGCTGGATGAGCGTTGCCAAAAAGGAGCTGAACGGCCCATGTCCAGTAGTTAACTTTTGTAGGCTGATGATGGTGATGATAGAAAAATCTGATTGATCTTCTGTCCCTTCTTATACTATAGTAGAATGGTTCTCAGCGGCCAGCGAAGGTAGGTTAAAGAATGTCTGGCGAAGGTAAGTAAGAGCTCACGGGGACCGATTATAATAACGGATAGCTTAATTAACTCGGCGCCCTCGTCGGTTATTTAAAAGAATATAACAGTAAACGGGCGGCTAGGACGCAGTGTTTTTAAGAACAGACGTTGCGTTTTGATATGGACAAGAACTGTACACGCAAGTAATTGTGTTGTAGAAATTGTTTTGAGAACCAAATGTATTTAGGACTGTCGTAAAATATTGTATTGTTAGGATCGTAGGTGAAAGGGGAATCAACCAAGTATCTCTTTGTCTCCCTTTTCTTTGTCTTTGCTTATAAAGGATTGGTCAAACGGACAAACCAAGTGGACCGGACTCCGCACTGGTTGTGAACGACTTTAACAGATATTCCAGCACGTAATCTGTATAACTTCGGTGTCTGCAGTCAGGTCCGGAGTCCAGTCCACTTGGTCTGACCGCACCTTTAGAATAAGTTTCGGTGGGTTCACACAACTGCAGCGTTTCATCCGCCTCTCTGTTCGCCCCAAGACTTTAACAAAACCGTTAGGGGCCGCCACTCAACGGCCATCGCTCTCATTTTCCCCCGACTTCGACACTCAACCTTAATCATAATCTAGATTCAAGAATATCATGAAAAATCAACTCGCTAACGTGTCCCTAAAAGAATGACAAGATATTTTTTTATAAAAAGGGACTCAAGTTTGCTCAACGGAGCCAATTTGGTTTTTACTCTGTAATTTAGTTAGACGTTTTTGTCAAGATAACTAATGGAAAATATAGGTCCGTTCAGTTTTTCATGAACATTTTACAAGGGCTCCATGAGACAATGATGTTACGGTCTAAATCGTTGGCGTGGATGACAGAATGAATGAGTTTTTTGGAAAATGTAGACGGATCGGAACACAACGTAATTGGTAACGGACAATCTTTTGCTATTATGAGTTTTTTTTTTATTATCATTATCAGCCTATAACACCCTACGTCTGAACATGGGCATTTCCAATATACCATTTAAGTCAATTTTAGGAGCTCCGACCTATCTGCTTCCAGCCACCCAGCTAAAATTAACTAAGTTCGCTGTCTCCACTTAAGAATACGTCTGTCACAATGGTCATTGATCCTGTGGCCTATACAGCTAGCCCCTATCATCCCTATTTTTCTATAGATTATTTTATTACAAACGTTATCATTTTGTTGCGAACTGCGGTAAAACTACATTCATACGCGAAACCAGAAACCGCGTCATAACAAGATACTCCCATTTGTGCCCAAATTGCAAATATATTCATTAAAACATCATAATAACAGTTGTTCGTTTAATAAATTAAAACATAAATCATATGAAGGCGCCTGCACACGTCCAGTGCGCGGTTGTGTGAGCAAATGTTACAGCATCACCACAACCAGTATAACACTTAGTGGGCCCTTGTAGTGGATTATAGCCTGCTCCCGATATACAGGGTGGAAGGGATATTGACGCACAAACGTTACCTCGTGTTCAGTACATCATTCTGAACCCCCAACACAGAAATTTTTAATCGGTATTTTTAATAGATCAGCTGTGCAATTACTGAATACGTAGGAACGTTTGTGCGTCGGTCTCCCTTCCACTCTGTATAGGCTGTTTATGATCGGAGTAAAATCATATATTTACGTAAATGTGAAAAATTAGTTCTTCGGTCTGTATATCAATCATCTCATATCGTTTACAAAAATCTTAAAAGAGCCTCTAACAAAATATACAGCTTTATAATAAACGCAGTCTTCTTGCCCCCCGCCCCGCACTCGGCTCCCCTCGCCTCTCGGGGGTCGTTACATGACAATAGCAGCCTGGTGACGTCATTAGCAAAATGGCGCCGAATTAACTTGTTCAACATTCAGCCACAGATTAACGTAATTGTCATTACAGACATCCTAATATTTCATTATTAGGAGGAAGAAAAGTCAATGAAGTCTATTTTCTTATCTAAGGGAGTGTTTTAAAATGTAGTCGCAAATAATGTTATCATTTATCATGTGCGTAGAAAGAAAGACCTGGATGAGACTTGCACACACCAGGGACGCATGGCTCAAAAGAGAAGAGCGTACTCAGCAGTGGGTGGAGCAGGCTGCCCATGAAGGTTTATGTGTGTATGCATACGTGTGCATCCTGGACAGTCCAGAAGCCTTCTATCATCTTGCTAATTTTCAAAAGTCCTTCAGTCCATAAACCAGGAACATTTTTTTTAGATGTCGATTAAATAGATGCTGATTTATGAAACTGCTTCTGATTCCCTTACTACTAATATTTTCTAAACCCTTTATAAATACATTATGCCTCTTATACTAAAAGCCAAGCAAATAGAACACCACACCCAAACTATTTTAGTAGCAAGAAAACATTTATCGAATAAAGCTAATTACTCAACTCACATTACTTGGAATATGTATGACTTGCGTGTAGCATCACGACATATCAAATATCAACTGATACACTTATGTCAATGTTGTGTGTGTACTGAACATTGTCGTGTGATGTCTCTGTTGTGTGTCGCATTAAATATTGATGGGTAAATAGTGTTTTTCATTCCATTAAAGATCGTTGAATCAATTACATTATTGGTTGGTTTAGCTTTATAAAGGATCTTGATATGAAATTGAAGACTACTGCTTTAGTGCCTTACTTTATAATGTAAACAAGTAGAAAATTTGCAAATCAAGGTCAAATTAAAGTAACTAGTGAAACTTCACTAACGTAATGTTGGTATCGATACCTAATTCTGATTACTACAGCTGATAGGTACCTCTAGGGGACAACTACCGCTATTGGATAGTACTAGTTTTGATTTCATAAACGCGTCACATTTAGATTTTGAAGTAGGTATAAGCCAGTCAGTATTTTTATTATAAACTTGTTACTTTAGGTAAAGTATAAAAAGCAGTTAGATATCTCATATTTGCTCTTACTAGAATATCGCTTCCAATAAGTTTAACCTTCAATTAGCGCGTCCCTAAGTTGTATCTCCACTTATTTGGAAGTTCTTCGAGTAAATCGTTCCAGTGTTACGGACGTCGGACAAGTCTTAGTTGTTAATCAAATATTAATATTTCTGCCGTCCCACTGAATGAGACCGTTTGTTAACTCGACAATTATATAAATTGATAATACTGAGATTTACAAATTGCTGACGTCTGTTTTGAGTGATCATCGAATATAACTTGTGATTTCAATTTGTGTTATTTCCGGAATAATATGCTTTTGTTTTTCATTCCGTTAGATATACAATCAGCCTATGGCTTTCCCACTGCTGGGATAGATGCCCCCTCTCCGTGGGAGGGCGCGGGTCCAGTGCTAGTTGGTGACATATCTTCGATTCTCATCTAGGAGATGCCGGTTGCCTCACAATGTAACTATTCTTTCACCATTTTGAGAACAAGGGAGGGGACGCCCTAGAAGGACACACACTGATTTTATTTTTGAGGTTCTTCAGAAAGAACAAGACGTGGTACTCGCAACCCGTTCCCAGAGCCGAAGAGAGTATGTAAGGATCGTGGCAGGTGGGGTTCTGTGGTTTCTGCCTTGCCCTTGGGAACAAGACGTGAGTCTATGTATGTACATATTATGCGAGTAGATGAAATAAATTACACAAAGATGAAATAAATTATATAAAGTTGAGTCTTGCTTCTTTACATTTAACAGCCCTGGGTCTGCAGGGTTGTGGCTGCTTGATTGCAAGAGAGACTCGCCCTTATAATGAAGAACTAAGACATGATTGGTAAAATATAATACAGGCGGACTTCTGCCTATCACTTCTGGATACGGGCGTGAAGTTTCAATCGATCTTGATAAATGCTTTTTTTTCCTCCGTACTAAAAGGGCCATCGAAAATCGTTTGCTATTTTAGACATTATTTACTATTCAAGATTACCTAAACCAATAGAAAAGCGTCAACAAGAAAATAAGCTCCTCTACGCATTCCGTCACCCACGCAGCAAGAAACACGACTCCTGCTTGAGTATCTGTCCACCCACGTAATAAATAAAAGCCAATAACGTAACCTAATATCATTTACATACAAATTGAAAAAAAACATCGACCAATTTCTGTTGTTCCTTCGTGAAGATTATGATTATAAAATTATATAACTGTTGTGCAAATTAGCTTCACGTCGTAGTTTAGTGAAAACTTTTTCAGTTCATTTTTAAGCTAAGCTGATGAATGGATGGTTTCTTTAGCCATCATTTTTGTTTATACCTATATCCTTAAAAGTTTTTTTTAATCAAATTTTCTTTCTTAATGCTATTATACAATAAGTTAGTTAAACCCTGTCCGATCCATGAGGGTATTCTCAGGTATCGAGATTAGATTCTATTTATTTAATCCTTTTATCACCGTTATCCATGACCAGAAAAAAAACCCAGACAAAAATTAAATAAATGACAATACTTACATGGCAACGCAGGGGAGCGGGCGGCGACACTCCGGTCGCTTCTCGGGTAGTGACGACATAAACAAACAATTGACGATCGAACATACTAATGCCGAAGATGGTGTCCTCACGTTTTAAAAGGTTGTTGGATTTTAGGGAAATGGTGGTAATTTTAATCGTAATTTTGGCTCAAAAATCATGTATTTTAAAATTCATTAATAGTTTACAGTTTTTTATTTGGGAATGTTGTTAATATACCTATATGCTGGGGTAGGATACGGACAAGTTTTTTGATAATATCGTTTAAGACGTTTCTAGGTAACTTGTCAACTTTAAGTCACTGAACTATCAAGTTAACCCCTATAATTCTGAAACACGTATGCAGAAACGTCTTCAGTGTAGAGCATATTGCCGATATCTATGGCGGTGATGGGAGGGGGAACTTATGTAGAATGTACAAATACAATTTCTGTGCCAAAAAATCAATGCTCTACCAATGTTATACGCGATAATTTCATAAATAAAAACAAGTCCAACTCCGTAATCTAAAATATAAGGAGTTTTTATTACTCGTTCAAACTTCGTAATAGGATATCTGACGTATGGTGTGTCACGTGTCACGCAGACATGGATCTGTGTCGTGTCACTCGTGTCAAGTCGTGTTAACTCGTGTCAATGGACACGAGTGCTTTATATTAAATCTCCGCCATCCTACACACGCTTATTGATATTGGATTGAAGAGAATGAAACCTCTTGTGAGGCTTATTGTTTTTTTTCCAATGAATTTATTATAACGTCCATTTTGGTAAGAGTTTACTAAGATATTCATACGATACTTCGCGATTATTGCTATGTCACGGAATTAAAGTTCACGATGTTTCAGATTGTTTTCTGCTGTATTAAGAAAACTAAAGATTTCCATTCAAATCTGAATCCGAAATTGTCACAGAATATCATCATTATATCAGTCTAAAAATTGTTTACAAATAACTTGCCGATTTTTTTTGAAAAAAAAATCTGTTGTTAACATGAATAAGAACGTCGCAAGCAAAACCCAATGCTTGAAAAACATTTTTGTTTCAATAACAATGCCAAGCAAGCGAGACAGCGAAAAAAAAACATCTCAACGTTTATCGGGACTCGACAGAATTGAAATCGAGAACCATTCTTAAAAAAACAACGTTCTTCTAAAGAAAAATATTCAAAGCTTCACAAAGTATCGAATAATAACAATTGAGTCGATATTCGTCCGTCCAATACTGGTGGAAAGAGCTCCAGATTGCGTTTATAGTCGCCATGCCAGCAAACGACTGTCTATATAAAAATCGTAACTTCTGTATGAAGCCGTAAAAAGCTTTTATATGACACGATAGGAGATCTAACGACCACTTAAATACTACAAAAGGAGGAGAATCGGGTCGGGGAACGGAATGCATCACGATTTTTAGTAACTGTACTACTAATCAGCACCAAAAAGCTCACCATTTTTATTGCTGATTTTAATTTTGAATTCAGAGAAATTGACGCAGGGATGTATCGTGGATTGTGATGTGTTGTGTTGTCGTTTGTTTTCGCTGTAAAACAACATTCAATTGTGTTAGTTTATATGACTGCACTATTGTTTTTTTGTTTTTTTCTCCGTCCCGAAATCATACGTAACTCTTGCAAATTTATTTTTTCCTCCCTGTATATTAGATCTACCAGTACCAAAAAAATGAAAATCTATTATTTAGTGATCTTTCTTCGTGAGTTGGTAGACGGGGGCACAACCCAGGGGACAGGATATACCCCCGTCGTACGAGACGGTACAGCAATCCGCTGACGAAGCGATAGTCAAAAAAAGAACTTGTAGAGTTTTAAAAAGCACTAAAAGAAATGTTATGTCGGTAAAATTTGGTACATGTTGAGCTGATCTTCTCCTTCTTCGTGTTGATCTGGCACAAAACTTTGATATTAGAAGAAAAACATACTAAAAGTAGGTTTAGCTGTTTGTATTTCAGAAACACTTATTTCACTAAGAATTTTATTCAGAGTTTAGTTCCAAGTTTTTCATAAATTTTCTTCTGGATAATACCTTATTGTCAATTTCAATTTTCGTTTAAGTGTTTGCAATCCGTACATCAAAAGCTGTCAAATAATGCAAATTCTTATTTCGGAATACTTTGTGATCTAAATATATTTCTCACAACTCAATAAGCCCCGCCACACGACATTATCATCTGACAATAATACAATCAGCCGGATTGACGAGCCGTATCAGTCTCACTCCGCCCTAATGAGAGACAAAATATCATCTTACGTGTACGTGTACGTGCACGTGTAGGTACGTGCTTAGCCGACAAGTGTGATGATGTGAATCGTCTTGAATATGAATAATGTTTTGAAGTATCGGATAATAACAATTCTTTGTCTAGAAATTTAATGATGGAGATTTTTTACAAAAGTGCATTGCAAGTATGCACTTTAACAGGAAAAGTGCCTGTCGGGTTAGAAGGCGACGAGTCAGAAGTAAAGCCTGGATTATGTCCATGCTGTAAACACACTGGTATGTAAATCAAGTATTAGAAGTTGTTTAGGTGCCAAGCTTTATAGTTTGAGATCCAAAAATAGATCAAACATTAAGTCCTTGTTCTATATAATTATTTATACACAGAATATTATAATCCCACGAATGAAACCCTCGATGTGCGTAGTTGAGTACTTACACTCCACTCTCTCCCATACAGAGAAGGCAAGCGTCCAGCAGTGGGAATATGATAGGCTGATTAGAGGGTTTTTGACCTTTACTGTCCAACCTGTGAGATAAACAGAGTTTAGAAAAGAGAAAAACCAGAACAATTTTAGTGCATTTTATAAAAAACTTATTAAAAAAAAAGTTGTAAAAAGTTTTTTTTTTTAAACGTTGCCCCGCACTATTTCTGCGGTATCGTGGGTGCGTTTACAAACATTTAAACTCACATACACAAACACCTAGACCCGGAACAATTTCCTGTAGGCCATACAAATATTTGTTCCGTGCGGTGATCGAACCCACGACACGCAGCGGAGTAGTCAATTTGGTGTGAAGTCACATACCTACCCAGCGGATAATCGAGATGCTCTTAACGATACCCCATTTGTCGAATTATGATAAGTAGTTTAGAAGTTACGCGGGAACCGATGAACATACGCTGAAATATATCGGTCAACATCATAACCCTCCTTTTTGATTCCGATCCGGCGCTGTGCCTTTAAGTATGAGCATAATGTTCTCATACTTAGCATTGTTTCAGAAGCGAGAATTCATGTTATAGTTCTTTTGTTTTTTTTTTATCTTAATTTTATTGTTCTTTAGAAGATAAATAATTTTGATCTATTTCTCCGAATAACTAAGTTTTCGAATTCATTATTTGTTTGTAAAACATTTCAATATATAAATCATATAACATAACTGAATAAAAGATTTTATTTTCATAATTCCTGAAAAAATACAATGCAACGTTTGCACAATAAATTGTTCATTTCGCTTGTCAATACTTTTTAAATACAAATAATTTATAAAATTAAAACAATGCAGATTTAATCACGTGTGAGTTTGTGAGAGGACATTGTTCAACCTCAAATAATAATGTATTTCAAAAATATTCAGACAATACATACAATGAAACAGTTACGGTTTATTTTAAAATCATAATATTAACTCGTGAACAAACTTTTCGAAAAATAGTGTTACAGCTAAATTAGACCGATTTCAGATTTTCCATAGAAACAGAAATTTCCAATTATCTTTTTTTTTCAAAAAAAAAAACATTTCGAAAAGTTTTCTGACAACTTTTTAGACTTATGTATCCTGCTTATGCGTATGAAATCGGTTCAGTAATTTCGAAAAAAAGGACTTGAAAGTTTGTATGAAATGCCGAAGTCGTAAATGCTCTTAAAGTAGGTACAACAAAAGAATGTTTACCCTTTTCCGAAAAAGTCACATCGATATTATGTTTATACCGTAAAATAGAAACGGAATCCTTCACAGTCCGTATCGCAGCGCGTAAATTCCAAATTGGGTCATATCGCCCATAGCCCCATGTAGCCTATACATAGCCGTATATCGCCCTTGTATAAAGGAGCTGTGTCAAAGCGCGGAGGATATCTGTCACGGCGGCAGGCCTCGAGACAAATGGCCTCTCGGGGGAAAAACTGCAAACTATAGCATTCGTAGTTCGTTCTGTTGTGAGGTTGGAGTAAGGAAGGGGTTGCTGAATGAATACGTACGTTTTGAAGTGTGACCCTGTTTGTTAAGAAAGTAGCATCTGTTGTTATTATCATGTATTTATCATCATTATCAACCTTCCGACCGTCCTTCAATTGTATGCCACTTAGCACACACCCCATAAAAGGCTGATATAAGGGAAATCCCTTCCCAAAGCTGCCACATTGCCTGTTTCCAACTATGTTAGGTTCGGCTTCCACTCTTACCGGATTCAGCTGCATACTGCATAATTTTTCGTTACAAATCAAATTCTTGTCATTTAAGCAATATCTAGCAGCTTGTTAAAAAATACGAATAACATGATAAAGGTTATCATTATGCCTTTTTTGAGCATATTTTAAAAGCAATCTCATCAGTTCTTGTTTCATCTCTCTCCGTTCAGTTTCCTTTCCATTGTCAGTGACAACGTCGAAGCGTATAAAAAACATTCTGTTTGAGAAGCCTTTCTACGTCGCCTGACGTCACTCTTCGTTTGACGTCACGCACGTCACGTTAGACGTCAGGCAGCGGTGTCTACTGAGTATAGAATCAGATTATTTCGATCATAATGAATAAAATGAAGACGTAAATGACAGGAATGAATCTTAGTTACAGCCATAGTGTAAATAACTAAAAATGTAGAGGTCATGGAGCTTTGGGCGAGTGGCCAAAATTGGAAGGAACGACGCCATCTTGGGTTCTCATTACAAATTTACGAGACTATTTCTGAATTGTTGACCAACAACGGCCCACTGACAATGTTATTCAAGTCAAGTCAAGTGGCAAAATCCTTGAAGCATATATATGACAACTTAAAGCTTGCAGTTCAAGGTGGCACTGCTTGTCAAGAGAAAATGCATCAATATACCAACAACTTGGTACATTTATTTTAGTTCTGTGTTTTCCCACCTGCACAGATAAGTTGGTTGAAGTTAATTTGCCTCAGACAGCACCAAAACCTTTATGCAACATAAACAAAGGTTACTGTGATACTCACGTACTTGAGACTCTTTTCAGAAAAAGCGTCCAAATTATGATAACAAAACATGTATTCTTGATGTTCCTGGTTCAAAATATTTGTTTTGACGGAAACCATCTTAATAAACTCTTTTTTGCTGCGATAGATTTTCATTTTGTTCTGCTTGCTCATTTTTCTCGGAGCAGCCTATATTGGCTGATAGCACAAAATGGCGGTGCATAACAATAGGAGTATCAAGTAAAGTAAACTTTATCTCCGCAATAAACTTGTACGGTGGACACGGGTGGGTTCAGGTTTGTCCTCACTCGGGCACATTTAGCAAAAGTAGCGCAACACAAAATACATATTGTGCTTTGTGTTTTGTGCTTTGTAGAGTGTACACTTTCAAACATTAAATTGCCAAGAGAAACAATGTCTGAATTGTTGCCAGGTGGCACCCTACAAACTGAATGTTTTGCGGCGCCTTTTGGGGATACACTTTGTTCGGCAGAAGAGGTCAATTAGCTGAAAAGATGATGATGACTAGAAAAGCTACAAGGACATGGAGCTCTCCCAAGCTTCACCACAACACCCCGTCCTCCGTTGCCCTCATCCATCTTGTTATCTCGTCCAGCCAGCCGGCTACCGGCAAGCATACCTTAGGGCGCTAAGCAAGCTGCAATGAAATTTTTCAAAAATATGTCGGTGAAAATGACTTCCCAGGACAATATCTAATATATGAATTAAGGCATGCATAAGCCTCGTCTGATCACAGCCTTATTCCTTGAATTCCGTATTCTTAGTTCTAGCAACAGCGTGCTGCGTCCCTGTACAATAAGACAGGTACTGTTCAGTGTGTGTTTTCATGTAAGTACATACCTAGTTGTGCTTTGTTATAGACTACAAACTACTGGCAAACAGTAGAAGAACTTCTTTCACGTCTTCGTACAAAGTTTTCCGAGAATGTAAAGTATCTTATGTGGTAATCCAAGATACATACATTTTGTTTTGTGAAGGCTTTTATTTTTGGGACACAAACTCTTCACCTTAAAACTCTGATGCCCGTTATAAGCGCCGGGACTTGAAGTTCCAACAGTTCAATAATATTAACGCATGCAGGTGTTGCTTGATGTACATACATATTTATGCGTAATTGGGCATGAGTGTTTTCGTTAGCCTGTACCTAAACCTGTAGGTTTGGTTTGAAGAAACCTCTCAAAAACTAATAGAGAAACAAAGGAATTTTAATAATAGCATATTCGAAGGAGGAATTAAATACTTGTTTAATTATAGCTTAACATTATGCTCTATACAGGATGTAAGACCCTCCACCAACTGATGGGGTGAATTCATTATATCATGCTAAGATGACCAGTACAAGAAATTTTTATGTTTTATTTCCTCATACGCAATGTATCGTGCGTATGAAGAAATAAAACAAATCATATTTATTGGATTCCCACAACATTCCTAAAATAATTTCTTCTACCGTGGCAAAACGCACGTAGCGAACGGCAAGCGCGACGACGAGTTCGATGAACTCTAGCTAGGCAGGAAGTGAACAACTGATTTTACGCGTCGTTTGTTAGAGTATTTCAAAATCCATTGTTGGATTTTTGATTTTAGCCGTATTATTTACATAAATGGAGTGCTGCATACAGGGAATACAATTTTACATTGAAATAAAGGGTACTATTAACTGAAAAAATAAATAAAAAAAGAATCGAGAAAAATTCCGGTGGAATATGATTCAAAATAAGGAGCTCAATTGTGGAGAGCTGTCCCTTCCACACTGTATACAGAATAGCCAGGGTTTCCATTGACATAATATAAAGAGTCGATAAATAAAGCTCCAAAAATATTAATATCGTATGATCAGTGAATTACACCATGATTTCCCGCCGGACCGACGGGCAATTGAGTGATGATACCACAGTAATGAACAATGACATTGGCTTGTATGGGTCCTCGAATAATATGTTATGTGATAATATTATGATGATAAAGAATAGCCACAAATCTGTAGTTCAAAATATTGATAATATTGTCTTTTCAAAGAAATGAAACGGAACACCAACAAACTCTAATTTGTAATAACCAGGGTAAAGAGGATCTTGTCTGGTCAAAATTAATATTATAACAAGAGGTTGTCTCAAACTCCGACTGCAAAAATCTACGCAATACATTGTCAAGTGCCATAGGATACCTTTAATCTTCTACGAGGACGAAATCGCACCAATCATCTGCTTAACCTCTTCAAAACTATGTTGGGGTCGGCTTCCTGTCTTACCGGATGCAGCTAAATACGAGTATATGACATGGAGCGATTGCCTTTGCAAGGCAATACTAGGTAAGACTGGTTGTCAGACTTTCGGGCCACTGACTATCTGTAACGAGTGTTAAAGATCTATAAATGATAGCCGGGACTAACGGTTTAACGTGCTTTCTGAGCCACGGAGGAAACTCGGTATGTAATGGATGGTCATCCATCTACGGACCAAACTTGGCAAGCGTAGCTTAACGTCAAGATCGACCCGAGTGGCTGTTATTATTTAGCCTCGAGCCCAATATTTCTCCGCCATCTATATAACATTGTTGTACTAAGAACACAAATGAAATTAGCACATTACCCGACGTCACCGCTAATCAACGTGCTGACGTCGCGACATCGCCGTAATGACAAAGTTACTCCGCTCTCAGCTCGAAGGTGCGTCAAAGCGGAGCGAGCAAAGAGCAGGAACTCGATTTAAGTTGACGACCGACGGATCGCGATGTAGCAGGGTGACAGTTACACCGAGAGGTATCAAAGAGAATGAATTTGTGATGCCTTGTTTTGTTTGAGTAAACCTACTCATCATCTGCCTAGCCCTTTCCCAACTATATTGGGGTCAGCTTTCAATCGCACCGGGTTCTGTTTGGCCGACAGCTACTGGGTAATATGGCAACCTGAAACTGTTCTTCACAAACACGAACAAAAGAGAATCAAAAATGTTATCTTCCTGTTTGGTAATAAGATTCTGAATTATTTTTTTTTCTTTTCATCTGTTTGCCCAGCAAAGTTCAATGCCGTCAAGACTCTATAAGTCTTGACGGCACTGAACTTTGCTGGGCTCCAGCTACAGATCTTACTGATTCATTATAATTATATTCACCATGTTATGAGCAATTTCGACAGCCCAGTATCTTATCAAGATAATTAAGTTTGCCGAAAAAAACCGTGTTACCATATTATTAGTTACTTTATTAATTTTAAGACGTTTTTTCTCTCGCTATGTGCTTAAAAAGATAAAATAAATACGAAAGTAAATTCACTACAGTGTAAAAGACAGCAATGAGATTTATCTTATCGTCTAGTCATTAGTAGAGTTAAGAGAAAATGAAGAGCCGTCCTTTCTCCCGAGGATTAACAGTCGCAGCTCTCTGCCGAGCCCCTTTGTCCACCGGCGTTAGCGCGACGCTGTTATTGCCGGAGATACAACTAAATAGGTGCCGCCATATTTCAAGGAATGGAAGTTGCTGAAATATTTCAGGGAATTATGTTTTATGCCATTTTAATAGCTGACCGTTGTTGGTTGAAACTCTTGTTCCTTCGTCTGTGAGAATGTTCTGCTTTTATTATGTTCTAGCTCTTGAGGACCTTATCTTGCTAGTGCCTAGAAATAAATTTTATCGTGTTTTTAAAGAACCGTTTACACTTTATTAAGTGGGATGTGCTTAGGGAGCCTGCGAAATTATAATTTTCTTTCGTTTTTGCTTAGATCAAATTAGTATCAGGTTGTATGTTGATCAAAATATGATTTCACTAAATATGCGTTCACAGAATTAAAATCATTATTCATGAAATAGTCATTCAACATGATATTTTGCATTATCTCGTATTTTCAACCACAATGTTACACGGTTTAAATCAGGCTGGTATCTGCAGCAGCCAGCAAGCGGCGAGTTTGACTGCAAAGCGAGTTTGTGTCACAATGGCACTGTGGAACTTTGTCGCCTGGCTGTGCTGTGTGTACTGTGTACGTCCGACAAGTGAACAAAGTGTGTCCGCACTAAATGCGGTGCTCAAGTGTGGTACAATGAGTTACGTACGTATGACACATTTTAACTTACCTACCTGCATTTAAAACTACGAGTGAAACATTAGCGAGATGAGTAAAGTTCCATCAAATCAGTTCCGGACAACACGGACGATACGACGATACTTTCGGATACTTCAGAAAATTATGTGTCCGGTCCACGATCGCAATATAATTACGTCTGTACCGGTTTTATCGAATCTTAGCTGCTTGACACATTTCAAGACTCTTCCACAAAAAAAAAATGCACAAATATCAATAACATTAATAAATATCAAGTTTTCTTTTGTAAAACTTTATTTGGCATTAACTAAAAGCTATTTTACAGACCATCTTGATGAGCTTCGGCTATTTCATTGATAGGCAACAACGGGTAGTTCTTATGGCACAATGATCTAGAATTACCATCATTATTTAGTTTTAGTATTAAGAAGGCGTCGCGGCAGACCTCGTAGAAGATGGCGGGATGAACTTGACAAAACTAACGACCAATGGCCCACATTAGCCCTAGATCGTAGCAACTGGAAGTCATGGGGAGAGGCGTTTGCCCAGCAGTGGGATGATGCAGGCTAGCAGTATCAGTATCAGTATTTAGTTTAGCTTGAGCCTCCGGAGCCGCTTCAATCAGTAGCTGAGATTGGGAAATCACTGCACAAACGTTGTTTTTAATGTCCTTCCTCTCCTCAACCTGTTTCTAAGCATCCCAGTCAGCAGTCAGCAGTCTAGGTACAAGATTATTATTGGGCTAGAAAACCTAAGTAACGACCGAGCCAAGATAATATTTGATTTTCCCTCATAGTCTCATACTTGGTATCTGGAGTTACCTACTTGTTAGATTTTTTAAGGAAAACTTATCGCAAAATATACGAAAACATTCTCTTATATTTTTGCAAGCTTAACATGTGATGTTCAGCAATATGTCTTATCTACCATCTATCCTCAAGGCGTATCTATGATTTACAACTAGCTGCGTTAACTATATAAAAATATTAAAAGAATATCTCCTTGGGTACCTACTAGGCGCGCAGAAAATAATTGGCTAAATGATTCTAAAGATGTTGGGGCAAGATAAAGCGCTGAAAGCTCGCGCTGTGCCGGATATTGCGTGTGATGGAAATGCTGAAGGTAATTGAAAAAGCATGACACATCAAAATTGAAGTTACTTATCATGAAGCGAGGTATTGGCTTAATAAACGATTAAATCATTTGTTTCAAAAATACTTTACTTTTTAATATTCGAGTTTAAAATAGGCGCATTTATTTATAAGTTTTCGTGTGTAGTAGCATAACATTTTAACAACTCCCATGTGCAAAACAAATTATTTTCCACTGCGACCCCTAAGTACCTACTTAATATTATCTGGAGCCGTCTTCTCCACAATCTTATGCTCTTCATCATATACCGTTAGTAGGCGTCCCTCGGCACGGCTCGGCAAACTCCGGCAATGATCGGCTGTTATCGGGACCCCGTAATGTTTACGTGTTTACGTTAACTCTACACTCTTATCTGCTTGCCTGGTATAATATGAAGAAAGAAAGAAAATCATGGGGTAAATTGTGATGTTGTTTTAATATGTCTTTTGGGTGTATTTTTGGCAAATAATGGGCTTTCCCTGTCGGAACCCCATGGAACCCATGGGTATTGTAAAAGGCAAGAGTTTTGTCAAGACAAAGATACAATCTTCTGGTCTGCTAATAACTACAAAAGGGCACCACAATCATGAGGAAAGTTTTGAGTGGAATTTAAGTAGATTTTGATGGACTGTAAAGGATGATAAGGCTAGAAAGTTCCATGAGGTAACGACAAATAAAGAAGTATGGAAGAAGAAGACATGCTGTGCCAACCCCGAATAAATTGTGATAAGGACAGGAGAATGGTGAGGGGATCAGAGTCAGTTTCACCACCAGACACCACCACCACCTAATCAGTACGACGCGCATTAGTCATTTGGGCCTAATGCACGGTTTATAAACTGCATAAATAAATAAACTATTATCCAGTTCATATAATATTCAGATTATGACAAATCCATTAATACTAGTTACGTATTATTAAAACCACAGCGCCAACATATCGACGTCTATATGAAACAGTATGAATATCCTCCTAATGTGTTGCAAATTGATTTAAACCCCATTTGCGCGAGCTTGCCGCCGTTAACGAACGTTTATGAGCGATAAAAAGGCAATTAAATAATATCATTATAGCCGTTCAAATACTGTCATGAATTGTGTCCTCAGATGTAATAGGCTATACAGTATTTTTGGGGTTTAAGGCTCCTAAATAATAGGTGGTTCACAGATAACAGCAAACCCACTGTCATTCAAAGAATTTATTTCGGAAGTATTGTAATATGCATAATACTCATATAATAAACTGACGTAAACGAATCCTAATGTGAACTCGGCTCTGTTCTATTTTAGTCTATGTCGTATATCGGCCACACCGCGACTCAAAAATAACTTTTAACAAACATTCCACTGATAGTGAACCAACCCCTCCTCTTTAGAGTCGTCTCTATAACAATTATTTTCTTCTAGCTTCCTCTTTATGAAACTAAACGCGATGTTAGTCGCGCGAAGCTGTTCATCAGCATATTTTTCATTTTCTTCGCGACGTCACATTTTTCACTAAATCGCCACTCTTTGACACTTCCCTGTGAAAGTATTCGTCTCGTTTATTATTCGCTGCAACAGTTACTCCTTAATATACACTCTAAAGCCCTCCTCGGGGAAGCGCCAACTATCCGGGGCACACTTTAAAATCTCGGAGGCTCATATTTATTTCATAATGCCACAGTCATGAGCCGGGATGTACTGCTAGTTAGCAGTACATCCCATAAAGAGTCTGCTAGATGTTTATAAATGTTGAAGGGCTTATTTTTTCTGTTTCAGTTTTGTCATGGATGGATTAGTTTGTCAATCAGAAGAGATTGTTTTATGGTTAATAGATTTTGTAAAAGATGATAGCTAGAAGATACATAACCTGGAGATTTGATTGAAAGGAAGTTTCTACTGAGACGACGAATCAGAGAGATAATATGGAAGAAGAAATTTCTTGGCTGACCTCAATAGAATTGGGATAATAGTCGAAAAGGATTTTCAAGTATGCAATAATTACTTGTGCCAACGTGTGCCAAGCATAACCATAAAATTTCATAAATCATAATGTAACAGCAAAATCAATGGCTAAGATGGTAGAACTCCATTCAAATACTTTAAAACACCATTAATATAGGGCCCAAACAACAAGAACGCCATCCCTCACTACTGCTAACCCGAGTTTAAGCCAACTGTGCACAAACAAGGCAATCTGACAGACAATTAATCGCGTTGGACTAATCCTACGTTATCTCAGAACATGCTTATTTCGCTCCTCTAAGAAATAAACATGACTTTTTACTGTACTTGAAAATTTTCGCAAAGAATAAAGACTTTTGTAACTGAATGAATGGTTTGAACCTAGCTTAGGAAAACATCAACACAAATAGAGAATCAGAAGCCTTTTACTGCAAGGTGTTATGGCAACAACAAAACTAAGATGTTCATTTTATCGTTGGTAAGATTAAGTATGAATTCCATGGAGTTTTCCTTTAGGAATTTCGTAGTAGCAGCCAGTCTAGATTTGTGTCCGGTTGGTGGCAATTGGCTCACCCCCTAATACATGGGACTTTTTCGTAAACAGAGCTGCAAAATGTGTGTGAACTTTTAGATATACCTCTGTCTAATCCTTACACGGGCTTAAAATACAGTATCCCCGCAATAGACCTAATTCGGAGAGCACACGAACACAACTCATATAGCTGATCGCTTGGAAAGGTTGCTAGATAGAACACAATCCATCGTTAGTTACACTGTGGAAATCCCTCGGATTAGCTCGGGTTTTTCGGAAAAGTGTAAGTAGCGTAACAAAACTAAGTTTAAAAATTGTTGGCACATTAAAGGTAATTGTTATAAAATTGTATTAGATCAAAACATCAGTTCAAAAGATTTCTTAGCAGACATCTAAATAAACGATAATTCCAAAGTTGTATTGAATTTACTTTTAAAACTGGTGGTCTTGTCATGGGGTATCGTATTACCCAGAACTAAATGGGTTGGACAAACACCCTGGGTCATGTAAAACACTGGTATTCAGCTATATCTGATTAGACTGGAAGCTGATCCCAAAAAATTTGGGAAAAGGCAGGCAGATGATGATAACTTTTGAAACTGGTAGTGGTAATATGTTGATACCTTATTGTTACTACAAATCTCAATGAAAGATTATAAACCATGTTTGAATTTTAAGCTAAATATATTTAATATGTTTTAATTGTATTCAGGACACGTCTTACACAACAACCAAAACACGCACATAATGCTATCTCCGTCGTGTAAGACAAAGATGTCAGGCCTTTGTCACTCCAGACAGTACCCCGCTAAGGCATTCTACGCACGAAGATACAAGAGATTTCTTCACACCTACACGGTCACAGTAGTGTCCATTGCTTCGGACCTAGATCAAAAGAAGCCTTAGCCATGAATACTGACATTCATACATGGTGAAAGGGACATCGACGTTGAAGGGTCTACACTCATGGGTTGAATTCTCACGAATTCAACCACACACACCACACCACTGTCCATCACTGTCCTCAGACCGTGAGTACCTCAGTCCAGATAGTCACCTTCATACAAATACACAATATGCAAATGTTCTTCATTTTTTAAAGACTAGTATTCGATTTTGTGTAAAATCGGTTCTGATTCGACGGCGCGGCGGAGCTTTGATGACAGTTGAAACAAAGGAATGTCTTTCATTCCTCTTGCTGTAGACAGTTCGCTTCTCTATAAGGTTTATAGTGTTTTCGACGAGTCTATATCTCAAAGGGTTTGGTGAGTAAGTAACAAATATATTTATGTTATTAGTAATATTCGTATTTGGTTTAAAAAAACTCTGAAGGTATATTTAGTTTCCTAACAACATCCATAAAACACATTTTCCTTGAGTTCAAAATTCTATAGTTCCAAACAGGAGACAGGAAAAAATAAAATAACACAAACATCTAGTTTGTGTTATTTTATTTTTTCTTAGATTGAAACACGTCAGGAATGCACATCGACCTCTTTTCTTAGGTCAGCCGTTGGCCTAAAAAAGTAGCATTCAAAATTCTTAAGCCGAGCTCAAGAATTTAAGCCCCGACTTTAAGATTCATAGACTTGCTGAGTGCAAAGTTGCAACTCAAAACAATGTTTACTGTATAAATAAAACAGAACTAACACAAACCCATTTTATTGACATATTACCTAAATAAACTTTGCTCAAGTTGTTATAAACGTCTGCTTTAAGTTTGCCTGAATTCAAATCAAAACTCATTCATTCAAACTAGACTGAGAATAATTCCTTTTCAAACGACAAAATTACACAAAGCAGTCCCCAGGAAAAAAGTATCTATTATAGACTTACAGACAGACAGTCCAACCTTATTTATCCGTTTCAACATTAATGCATAGGCCGACGGTTCTCAGTCTAGCTAACGCCGGTCGCTGAGGCCGCATGAATAATCCACCGATTCACATTCGCTAATTCAATGATGTATCGAACGCCCTTCCAATTACATCAGGGGTCAGACAGTCGGAGGTCGAGTGTCGTGGGAGAGGGCACTAGTTAGGTTCCATATTGACAGCCAATTATGTTCATGTCATTCGTAACTTGACGTATCCAGACTAATATTAGAAATGTGAAAGAACTCTGTCTGTGTGTGTGTCTGTCTGTGAAGACACCGGCTTAATGAATTTTGTTACTTATACAAACCATAACCTTAGGTCATAAAATACTTTTTTTCCTGGTAGTACGTTGCCGTGGGATCATTTTCAACTTTAATGAGAGTGAAACCGCGGACAAATGCTAGTTATTAATGTGTGAGATGTTTGAATTTTCCTTGAATGTAACGAAATTATTGAAGGTGTTAAGGTGCTTTATTATAGACATTTGAAATAAATTGAACGTATTTTTGTCAAGGTGAGGTTAGGTTAGACAGGTCACATTTTCTTTTAATAGTAGGAGCTTGCTGAAATGTTTTCTTGAAAAATTTCAGTGACGAGCGATGAAATGTCTTTCATTTTGCACGGTCAGCTGCAGTGTCTAATATAACAAATCATTTTCATCAGGCCGGTTTTCTCATATGTTAAGTCGTTACCCACTAGTGATTTGTCAAATAGCCGTTCATCTTTAACACCGAAGAAATGTTTATCTCATGAAATTCAAAAATGTGCGTTAGGACATTTTCACCACAAGTCCTAAAAGAGGAAACCCTCGCACGTACCTAGCCTACACAGGGTGAATTTTCCAAGTGGGCGTAGATAGCTAACTCCGAAACTATGAGGAATAGCGAAAAATGCTCAAAGGAGTGTTGAGCCCGATTTTGAGGAAAACTAAAACTGCATTAGTGGATTTTTGAAAAATCGATATTCCTAGCCAGAAATCGAACCCGTTGATTTTGGAAAAATACACATACTGCATTACTATACCATTCGATAGAGTCGCTGATAAGGTCAAATTCTGGGAAATAATGACATACGGCAAATTCAAGATAAAAACATAATACAAACTGCAAACTGTTAGTAGGTAATCAACGAAACGTCGAACAAAATCAAGTGAAGTGTTAACACCGCCGCGATAGTTCGGCGAATAAATAAAGTGTTGTTTTATTACTGTTTTATTCTCTATAAATCTTTCGGCGTGATTTTATGGGCTCTCTCTATCGCCAATATACTTCACTTCTGAAAAAGCCTTTATGGTTGTTGAATGTCATAAAATTATTTGTTCTAGTTAGTAATTATTAATAAAGTGTAGAAGAATATTTGAAGTCTTTATGTGTTCATCATGTTGGGGCTTGCCCTCACGTCTCCTACTCCACGCCAAATAACAAGACGTAAACTCAGAGAACTCGAAATTAAATTAATTCAAAATTACCTTTTACCAGCGAACACAATTTCATTAAACGAAGTCTTCCTCATTACCATAGCAAAGCATAATGCTCCTGATGCTCGTTCTTCCAAAGCAAGCAGGCTTCCACCAACAATGATTAATGAAGACGAAGGACTTTGAAGTCGCAAAGACAAAGTCGCAGAGACAACTTCACAAAGAACACAAAAGACCCACAAAATATTAATGTAGGTAAGCGCTGTGGAGTGTAAAAATGAAACAGCGCATTTGGGTAATTGCGTCACGGCGTCATAGCGTCATGGCGTCATGGCGGTATGACGGCTAACTTGCGGTTGTAATGAGCAATTAATTCGACTCGAGTCGCTGCGTCAGGTAATGTGGTGATAGCTTGTGCTGATTGTGGGTATTAAGGGCTTAGCATTAGTCGGTGAGCTTAGTTACAATAGTAAGTAGGTTGTCAACAAACTAGTTCAATTTATTGTTGTTTTGTGTTGTTTAAATGATGAATAAGCGGAAGATATTCAAATGTTGTAAATTGCTATTAAAATTTATATAAAAAGGCGTTTTCTATCAGCTTATTTGCTATTTTAAAATAGCACAAAATATTGTTTTCTATTAAATTAAATATTTAAGAATAACTAATGCTAGTTTGTATAAGCATATGTATTACAAATCATCTATATCGTCTTACCGACCTTGTAGTCGACAATAAAAAGTGTTCAAACATTTTTAGTACTAAAACCAGGCATAATATTGAGCCAAGAAAATGTGTATATAAAGCGAGTAAAACCACATCATCTGTCATCACTAACAAGGTATTTTAGTCGACATTACACCGCTAAACATCACGGTATTAACTAAGTCAATGTGTCTCAAACTATCGGCGAATGACGCATCTCTTTTCTTTGAGAGTTACGATGAATATTGCCAGTCATCATCATACATCATAAACTCACCCCTGTTAACATTGAAGGGGTTAGATAGCAGACGATGCTATTTTTAATAGCCGTGCAGAATATTAAGACGCAAGGTCAAGGTCAGCGAGCCTATTACCATTGACCGGGCACAAATCCAGGCTCCCAAAATCTTACTGAGAATTATAAAACAGACAAAAACCCAATAACATTTACCCTAACCGGAATCGAAACCCAACCCTGCGCAAAACATCCACTCGAACCTTCAAAATCAGGCTACTGAACCACGAACTTTCACAATCAAAATCCTACGTTAAAACTTCGACAATGAACCGCAGAACAAAGTTTGAGTGCCTCAGTCCTAAGTAATATGTTGTGTAGGAGCTAATCAATTCAGTCGCTCATAAGACACTCGATCATCTCCCAGCCGATATCGCCGATCGAAGGTCAAGGTCGGAGTTCAAGGTCACGGGTAATTACACATTGTGTTGTATGTATAGGATTTATTTATTATGTTAGTGAATTTAGATTACT
Organism: Noctua fimbriata; assembly: GCA_905163415.1. NCBI lineage: Eukaryota > Metazoa > Arthropoda > Insecta > Lepidoptera > Noctuidae > Noctua > Noctua fimbriata. Next base: position 18,392,232 of record LR990934.1, read on the forward strand.
AGTGTTTTGTGAGGAAATGTTTTTGTTTGTGTAATAGTATTGGAATGGGATGTTATTTGTGAATGATGAAAACAGTCAAGTCTGAATTTATGCTTGTTTTCGACAAAATGGATTGATTGACGTACAGTTTTCTATTATGTTCTTTTTTTCCAAGTTTTCACACAAGTAGTGTTTACAAGTAGATAGTTATTTAAGGTATAAACGATAAACAAAACTAGTAGAAACAACATTTGGAATACTTATTGTACTTCAGTGTAATAAACTGAGTAGAAACTAATGAAAACAATGTTGCGATCGAAATATTTGCAATCTGAAAGCGGGTAGAAACAATGTATATCTACGAACTTACTGTAACTGACTAACGGTTAACTCGAACTATTCTGTTTTTATTTGCTTCGAAATCTGTGGAAATTGTTTTTGATGAAATTTCTGAACAGAACTCCCTCTTCTACGTACGATCGGAAATACTCCAATACGTGGGAGTCTATACAATGTAGTGAACTAGCTTTTGTCGCGATAAATATTATGCTACGTCATGGTCCACCTGTCTGCCGGTGCCGAACCAGTAACAAAATCTGTGAATAATTAACAAACAGATAGACTAACAGACAGAGTTACTTTCGTATTTATAATGTTAGTTGGATGTTTTCAGATTATACATGTTCATTATTTTAAGGTAAAGTCCCAAAATATGTCAGACTTGTTTGGTGTTTCACCTCGATTTCTGAGATTCCTTAGACAAAGCTAGGCAACAGGCGAAGGTAATCCTTTCTACGTGTTTCAAAATTGCTTTGAAAAGTTTCTGCTGAATACTTATTCAAATATAGTCTGTTGAAATAGGTACGTACTTATATATTTATCTGTCTAGTTCGGAAAGTAACTCCTTTTTTAGGTAAGCATTACCTCGGAAAAAAAATATTTTTTGTGCTTTCTTTCATTTAAGCTCAAAAATATTTTTTGAAATATTTTATGATGGGTTAATCACAGACACTAAAAAATTCCTCAACTGTTTTTTAGTGTCTGTGATTAACCCATCATACGTTGACTTACGAGCCCGAACACATAAAAAGTCATTTATAGTTGTGAGACCCTTGGGGCCTTTCATCAACGGTTTTTTTCGACCAAGTAAGTAGTCGCAGGCGCGTATGCTAAGCTTGTGGACATCGTGGGTTCGAGTATGTATGGGTACACCTCTGGCTAACCCTTCGGGGATTACAGGCGTGATATTATGATAACTCTTAATAAAGTTTGGTACCAAACTCATAAAACGCTTACATCGCTTCATGAGTGCAGCATACAGTTCCAATTAAAACGATTGGTTAGTAAAAGTTATGAAACGTACTGCGTCAGGGAGGCGGCAAGCGGCAGGCGGCAGGCGGCAGGCGGCAGGCGGCAGGCGGCAGGCGGCAGGCGCGATGTTAAAGTGTTAATGGCGACAATGTGCCGCAGGACGAACTTTAGAGTGCTCCTACACTTGCCTCTGAAACTGCGAGTAGCACACTCTCTGATAGTGTTACGAGTTAGTATAACTATTTCCTGTATTCAATGTTGGTGCATGATTTTACTGCGCTTCATGGAACATTATTGTGAAAAAGTTTAATTCAGTTTCGGTTTAGTTACATTAAAATAACTGATATTTTTAGCCACTTGTAAAAGGACTGCGTCAGGATGTTAATGTTGGTCTGTAATTTCTTCCAACTCCCATGAGAAACACATCACTTTGTGTGACAATACCTATTATCGCTTAATATTTTAGAACTTCTAATTCGGACTCAGAAAACCAAGCTACGAGATAACGTAGCAACGAAAACTCGTAGCAACATACGTAGCGGTTTCGTAGCAGAAAACGCCACGAGCAATAAATAAAACACGTTTGTGCAAGGACGCTCAGACTGGTGCCAGTTAATGCAAGAAAATGAAATATAGCACACGAGGTACCACAGGCACTAAAAGCAGTTTCCTATACTTTACTAACCGTAATGTGATTAAACTTAACCAGAAAGCAACTCTGTCTGTCTTTTAACTTGTTATGCCTTAACGATTAAATGGATTTCAATGAAAATTGGCACACAGAAAGATCAGAGTCCTGTGATACTTTGAACTTTTCATCCTGAGAGTAAGTACGTTCCCATGGGACAATTTACGACTGCCAGGAGAAGCCTCGTGCAAAAGCTCATAAGTAATGAAATCAATTCGTTTTTATGTAAAACCGGACATAAGCCTACATAAACCTGCGCATTTGCCATGCTAAGTCAGTCGGTCAATTTATTCCGCCGTTCCCCGAATAATTCCAAAAATTCGTTACAAACTCATGCAAAGCGGGTATTAGAAGACCTTTTTATGTACTTTCTTGTTGCTTGTCGCTGATTTACATACTAATCCGGGAATCGGAGACACGATGTCAGCTGTTTCCATACCAAAGAGTATATTAATTTATAACCGACAAAAAAAAGACAGCAAAAAAAGTCCTCAAACTTATGATTTAAACAAGAAGTAAACTTTACTTTCTGTTTAGTTGAGGAGCTGCTTGTCATAGTACTGTATCGCAAATCAGTAGTCAGGTTACCAATTAGCATTGGAAGCACCTTAAAGTATGTCGCCGGTGATGTCCGGTTTTCTGTTCGCCTTGCCCAAATTTCAAAACCTTTTTTTACATTTAGCCAAATAAAACTAAAATTTTGATTGATAAACTACCTGATAACTGTGCAGTCTTTTCATGTCATTTTGTTACCTACGTTGCTGCTATAGCTTTCACAGTGATTTTGACCTGTGTTTTGCATAGCTGTCAATGGTATTTATACTTGTTTCAGTAATGTTGCTGGTGTCAGGTAAAATAACTAGGACTGTACTCGAATCATTCGACCAGTTGTCCCCAGACCTACTTACATCACACTCTAACAACCGCAGTACCATCTCCACCAATCATACCCGCATTACTGCGGCCATCCCTCACGCGGCGTGCTACCGTGACGTCACTATATGTCGCGTGTTGTGTGACGTCACCGTGATGAATTAGCGCGCTTATTACAAAGCGTTGCATGATTTACGAGCACCGATTGCGGTGGACAGTCAGTGGCCTGATATGCGTTGCGTCTGATGCATCGGGTGATGCTTTTAATTGAAATTGTAGGAATTGGATAACATACTGAACATTCAGTAGTGTGATGGTGATCATCACATTGGCAGTGGTATGCGGTTTTTTAATTATGAATTGAGTGAATGAATGAATGTAAGCGACCCTGAGTTACTACTATCTCAGGCAAGCATGCTACTTTTTATCATAACCACTCTCAGTAAGGTGAAGGAAAATATCGTGAGGAAACCAAAAAAATTAAAATATATGACGTCTACCAACCAGTTGGGCCCCAGTGGTGGATTATAGCCCACTCCGTCTCACTGAAAGGAGGTCTGCGTCGTAGGAACATTATAGGCTGAATATGTGTCATCATGTTATGTTAGACATAACTGACGAAAAGCCCCCTTTTCGTGTTTGCCTTACGCATTATCCATCATTCTATTTATCTAAGCATTAGTGAAATACAGGTACGATGTTATGCATATGTATATTTAAGAATAGTACCAATAATAATAAGCTGGAGACATATGTCGGTTTTAAAATTATGATTGTTTAAATTAAAGTTCCACAAAAAGTTTTTCAGCATTGAACATTTACAAAAAAAAATATATTTAAATCTGCCTGTTTTTGTATGATAAAGAGAAAACTGACATACTAACAATAACGTCAAAGGTTTGGTTCTACGCGAACCGTTTGCTTCTACAAAAATAAAATAAGCTAAAATAAAATTTTCAATGAGTAACCAGTAAATAAAATATTATACCCGCTTGGAATAATTCAAATACACATTTATTTTATTCGCAATTAACAATATTTTCTTGGTCGTAAAAGAATGTAAAAAAACTTTTTTTGTTTGCTTTTCATTGACCATGACAGCCTAGCTGTTTTCTGGCTATAAAATCTATTTATAATGTTTTATGATTTACAAAGGATTCGGTGGTATGGAAGGAGATAATTTGCGTAATGAACAATAAAATCAAAGAGATTTCTACAGAGAGGCCATATTATACTTGGACATACATTTGACATATTAGCGTTCGTTTAGCTAGACCTAAACGAACGAGCAATAACTAGTTGGCTCTTACTAGCGGATGATGACTTTATTCGCGTTGTCTCGTCTATTGTAATTAGTAAATTGAACTGCTTTTGATCATAATCATCGCAACAGAACCTACGGCTTTTAGTCCACCTCAAGATCCTCCCAGCTTCCTTTAAAACGAAAACAATACAAGATCTCAACGTCCCAGTATAATTTATTAGGTGTACTTGAGAAGTCGCGCAGCCGCGGGACGTCCCGTGAATATTGTAAGTGCAATATGACTGCAATATTCATAAGGTATTGCAGGCGGTGCAGCGGGGCAAACATCTGCGGACGGGCTGGGCTTTATTACATAAGACCTTGGTAATGTGCCGCTGAGATTTATTGCACTGTCGCATTATGTTTGAAAAGGGCTTTTCATAGTATTGTATATTACACAGTGTTGATTGCTAAATTTATAATAATAATATTGAACAAAATGAGCGATTTGCTGACGTTTGAGAGAGTGATTAATTGATCATACACCTAGACGACTAAAACAATGGATGATTTCAATATGTGCCCATATTATTTATTTCTCTACCGTTTAATATTATAAATATCTACTCCATAATAGAAATTACATCGTAATTATTTAGTTCCCAGAAACATCAGACGATTGACAAGGTAATTTACGTTCACGTCTTTGAAACATTTTGGCCTTTGGAGAGAGACAATGTCACGCTAAACTGGTGGCCTGGTGGTGGTCGTCACTGGTGACTTTCTGGTATCTGTGACACAATGATTTTTAATCATTAGTACAGGCTCCAACTATTCACTTTTGCCTGAAATGCTCATTTTTATTTGAAAATTGTTTTTGTGACGTAAAATAATGAGTTTTTTTCTGAAATAATTTTTATTTTATTTTATTTAAACTCTATTGTCGAGTGATTCGCTTTTCCTAATTTCACTGATTCTGAATTGAAATTGACGGCGACGACCCGTTAAAATTTAGGTAAAATATGATTATTTAAAACATGTGTAAATTCATCGTGAATTGTTATTTTTTGTTACTACCTCAAAATGTACTACGACTGCGTTAGTGTAAACTTCAATTTATCAAACTGTAATTGACCGAGTGTCGTCTGGTGAGAAAAATGAGAAACAATAATCCATACAAATAAAAGTTTACTATAACGAGACCGAGTAGGTTTTCTCAGTGATAAATTGCTCTAGGCCCTCAGATCGTTTTTCGACCAACTTTTTTATGGAATTAGAAAGCAGGAACCGAGTGCCATTAGTACTTACTTTTTTAATGTAGTTGGCCCGGGGCGTTTACTGTCCGCCGGTGGATTGTTTGAAGACTGCTGTGCCAACAGAGAGCGTACACAGCCTGACACTACGTCAACACGATTGGGTTCAGCTGCTTCCAACAATAAACTACGTGGAAACTAAATGAATCGCGCTATGCTTTACTTTTCCAAGTAAAGGAAAACATCGTGTGGATACCGGCAAATATGGTCTAGAATCAAATCTTCGAAGAGAGTTAAAATAAATAAGACAAAAAAAAATATTCCAATGTAACATACACGAAACCACACTGGGCCCGCGTGGTGGGGTGCGTCCCGAGAAACCTCTCACAGGGTCCTCCCTGTTCTGTCCTTGACCTCCAGGTTCCGTGGCCTCTGCTAAGCCAGAGGCCTCCTGGCCTGTACCCCAGCAGAGGGAACATTACAGGTCGAATGAACAGCCAAGCTAATGGGGCACACCTTGCCGTTCACATCCTACTTAGTAGTGGACGGTCGACTTTATAATTGGAAAAATAGCTTGCTAACAATATATTTTGAGTCTTCAGTGCGAAAATACAAATACGTACTTGATACTACCTCTATTGCTACCTCATTATTCTATACTTTATTTCTTTACGACTACAATTCCACGTAGAAAGTATTGATTATTAAACCAGTTCTGCTTATTGTGTGAAATGTCGTGCTCGTCTGAGCACAATTTGGTTACCTGCCGGTTATACAGCACTACTAAATATAATATTAAAATAAGTTGCAGAAATAATAATTTTGTAGGTAGTAATTCCCGTAAGAACACTTTCCCTTGAATCTTGTTCCTTGTGAATGAGGTCGAAACAGATTGTGATGACCTTCATATTACTGGTAAGAACTTTATTTTATATTTGCACGCAGGAATTCAAGGCACAATATGAGAACAATTCTGTACATTTAATTTTCACCAACCTGCCGTACCTATTTATGCAAATAAATGATTTTGATTTTTAAAGTTTGTAGAATGAAGAAAAAAAAGAAAGAAAACACGTTTATTTGGTACATGCCACAAAAATATAATATGAAATGAAAGAAGATAACAGTGTTTCAAGACTGTGCCAAATAGGCCCTGATCAGCAAACTGCTGAGCAACTAGTGCATGACGCTGGTTTCGGACGTACAACGGGATTGAAGCAATGCAGCAGTTTTGAAAAACAGCGGTTAAGAAGGAAAAGGTGAAATTGTGGTAAGTGTCTAGTAGTCACAAGTAATAGTTGTTGAGCGTGCAGTCCTGAGTTCAATTCATAAATTAAATTATTAAATTAAACATTGTTATGGTATATTATAGTGACACCTCTGCCTTACCCTTAGGAGAAATCAGACGCGATCTTAACAATATTACGTCGACTTAGCATGGTAATACACTTACCGATAGCCGTAAACCAGACGATGGGTGCCCATTAACCCGTCTTTGTCTTCCCGGTAATAATATCCAAACAATATACAAAGTACCCAATATCTCTAAACAACATTGTACCACATAATGCACCTCTGATACGGCTGATATATTCATTCCTCCCTATTTCCCCCAGGTGGCGCTTACGACAATTTATAAGCCACCCACGCGCGAGTTTGTACTGAGTGGAAATTGCATTATAGATTTTGATCTTATGTTTTACTAATATGATGTAGTTTGGTGATCAGACGAGGTTTATCTTATTACTGGCTTTTGCCCGAGGCTTCACTCGCGTTATTTAGAATTTGAAAATTAATTCGGGTTGTACTCTGCTTGTAATGATAGGTATAATTCAATCATGATTCGAAAGACACGTGGAGGTTATTGTCCTTTTCCTCGGGAACAGTACTTTTTTTTCGGAATGAAAGCTACTCTATGTCCGGTTCTGTACACCTGACAACGTATATGCAAAATTTCTGGATAATCGGTTCAGTGGTTTAGGCGTGATGAGGTAACAAACAAACAAACTTACTTTCGCATTTATAATATAAAAATATAATATAATATACTATAATTTATTATACAGGGTGTAAACAGACCCTTCACATACCCGTCAACCAAGCATTCTGTACGTCAAACTAAGTGACTTTACGCAAAAATTATTGCTGGGAATCGACTTTTTTTTTGGGGTGAAAAATCACTTTTTACGGTAGGACTTAATGGACAGCACTAAAAGCATTGTGCTGATGGATGGATTGAATAGTACGGGGGTCGTGGAGGTGTGTAAAGTAAAAAGTAAAAAATCTTACATTAAAAAAAAGTATTTAAAAAAAAAACTTTAGTAAAATTTGGAACTTTGACCTCCAATATCTCCGTAACTAGAAGCTTCCCAGGTATGGTCTAGAAGAAAAAAATGATCGCAAAGACGGGGAGAACAAGTGCTTCTCGGCTATGCTAAGGGTCTATTTACACCCTTTATAATAAAATAAAATATAATATAATATAAAGTAGGGAAGTAAGGATAATGACTAGTGAGGATTTTGTTACATAGTAGAGAGAAGAAGATCCTTACGTGTGGAAGTGACAATATCAGCGATAATTATGATGGAAAAGTATGAGGCTGACTTATGCATCCAAAGCATATGTCAATCCTGTTGTAAATCCTCGTAAAACTCCGAAACGACTGCTACTTGTCCTACTAGACCCTCAAGAGTACCTATCTACTGTTTCGATATCAAACTGTTCACACAGTTGTCATGAATCTGACCGTATAAAATCTTTCATTTTAATCTTTAAATGAACTGCCAGCAATGAAAATTGTATTAAAATACAGTGTATTAAAATACCTACTACAGCATCCCAGTTTCAAGGGCGGCATTAAACGAAAAAATGTGACATAGGTAGCAGCTTTATTTATTACACCTAAACAGACAAACAAACAAACAAACATCTCCTAATCAAGTCAGTCGCATAAAACCGAAGCTCATTTGAAACCACGAACCACAGACCGATCACCCTTTCACAAATACCGGTAAAACTTTCTAAAAAGTGTCCAAACCTTCGTTTACCAAACCTTTTACCCGCAGTGCACCGATCGCGTGTCGCATCACTCGCGTCGGTCGCAATCGCGATGTCCGGCGAGCGACGCGACGCGACATGAATATTTCATGCGACAGGCCGCCGCTGTACGACGCACACACCTGCGACAACGCGACGTGTCGTGAGCGAGACAGCTCTGAATTTTAACTAGCTTATTTCTTTTTTAATGCGTTAACGCAAACTGTGATGGATTTTTGAATATTTTTCATTGCTGTTGGCTTAATACAATTTTAATAATTGCTATATTTACATGATTACCCATTTTCCTTAAGGTGCCGTCAATATTATAATAGGATTTTGTGAAATAAATCAGGTCGTAATTTTAATAATAAATTGCTCTTCGAAGTTTTTATACCTACTTGTTATTTTTTATGGGTTTTCCCGCATGACACAATTAAACCTACGCGCTACGCCGAATATGCTTCTGAGTGGATACTTGTGGCGTTTTAAGAAACTTAAGTTATAGCAGTTGACGTGTATTTCGTCTTCATTTATTTTCCCAAGTTTAGATATGGCTTTGATGCTTATTGCTTACTTGGTTTTTATTGAAGCAACAATATTCAGACTCAGTTGATTAAGAAGGAACATTACCTAACATTATATCTGTAATATTCTTGCATCCTATCCCTATTACAAGACACTTATTCTTAAACTATGGTTATATTGCGGGTACAATCACGAGCAACGAAATGCACTTTGCGAAATTCAAAAGTGATTTTCTTATGAAATAACTGTTTCTACTTTGACATAACACGTACATACGTCGCAACAGTATTTATTCCAAAATATTTTGCTGATAAACACGTTTTATGTTTTTTTTGTTGCAAATGCAACTTTGATTTTATTTGCAGATAATAAAATTAGCTTAGAGAAATACATAAACAAAACGAACTACCTAACGAAATACTTGCTTACGAAGGGAAGACAGTAAAAAAAAGCGTTTATTGTGTCTCAAACTTTACTAAGTGTCCGTTTCATTACTCGCGATTGTACACCTCTGCCTTACCCTTCGAAGATAACCGACATGATTATGACGGAAAGGCTGTTTTATCCAAATGCTAAATTCCACACCACAATCCTCCAATAGTTTTCTCCAAACACTTCTTCAAGATTTTCCATTCGTTAGTGTGTGCGTCACGTGCCGCGCAACAAACACGGCAGACGCGACTGCGACACGACACGCGACGTTTGCGTTTCTCATATTGCGCCGTTTGTTTTGTGTCGTCACGTACGAAACGCGTGGCTCCTGTATGTCGACGGAACGTTTTACACCGAGAAGGAATACTTTTGTGATGAAAGATGAATTTTTAATTTGTTATCTTTGAGTGTCTATGGTATGATTTAATACAGTTTTACTGATTCCATAATCTAGGTACCTATATCAAACTAAAAACTGTTGGTAAATATGTTTTGAAATATAATCCAAATGGTTTATGTAAGTGGCAATGGTTCCAAAGCGTTTGGTTCACCTAAAAAGACTAAAACCACAGGATATAAACTTTACGGTACTTAATGTCAATCCAAAGTTTTTTCAGTATCTAAATGTTTCAGTACAAAATACTGGCATAAAAATGTCTACATAACCACCATATAATTATTTAGAAAATATTGTTATCATCTCTATATTATAATGACGTATGTTCAGACGTAATACCACTCTAATCTATCCCCATCCATCTCTATGAAACCCATAATCCCAAGAACACCTGCTTCTAAATCCAAAAATAATTCCGCACTTCTAAATCGGTTCCCCGGAACCGGAAACGTTTGGTAATGAAATATGGCGGCCGCATAGGGTCGGCTATAGAACATAAAATGTATATCGGATAAAATACCTTAGATATTATGGAGAGGATCCGCCATCCCTTCGGATGAGTGAGGACCATCGAAGGTAAAGTGGAATCGGTGGAAATATTTATAATGCAGGGGTTTGGATGCCAAGATGTTTGTTATTCTATTAAGCCGACATGTCAGAATGGATTTGTAACATGAAAATAAAGAAATGGTTTGTCTTATTTATTTTTTAAATAAACATTAGCTCGCATGCTACTCAAGAAACAGTTTGTTTGTAAATGGCCAATGTAAAGTCGACCGTAAAAGAAAGTATGAAATTAAAAAACTGACTGATAATCTGCTTTGTAAATCAATAAAAATCATCAATAAACTGCTCAGGTGGAGATATAAAGGACGACTCCAGCCTTGAGTGCAAATTTGGCGCGGTTTCACAAACGCTGCATGCCCTGATGCCTGCATACACAGGGAATTGATGGAGGCTGGTGATAGCGTCAAACGTGTAGCTATGTTCTGGGCCGACTCAATTAGCCAAGAAGGAGAAATGCCTAAATAGAGCTTCTTCTAACTCATTTTAAAATCAAAAAGTAAATAAAAGGGGTATAATATAATAACCCTAAACGAAATAAATCGTCAACGGAGACATCTCAAAGGTACATTCACATAATTCTGTTGTATTTTCGTCGCAAATCTTAGAGGAGACCATTAGGGGCTTACAAGATTAGCGTCAACTGCTTTCAAAGATAATATCATTTCATTTGATAGCGCAGACGATTACCCCTGACAAAATGGAGGCTAGATTCAATTTACTAGTATTATGGCATGGTTAATTGTTTGATGGGCTCTGTATTTTAACTGGGAAGGTCAGGTGTGCTTACTGAGGTTATTCTGTGGATGGGTTATTTAGGTTAACAGAATTATCTTTGAGAAATTATATTTGCTCTTCTACATAATTTCAAACCCAATGGCTTCTATTGCAAATCCAATATTTAAAAATAACATGAAATTGAGTCAGACCCCAGTAAAACCTGACCGGTCAAAAAGCCTTATAACAATAATTTTAGTGTGCAATAAAGATCCATTATTTGAAAAAGTAAATGTTATCCCGTAGCTCCCATGTAAAGGATTGCCGCATACTGACCCAGTTAAATAAAACACAGTAAAATATCGCTGAACATCGGAAAGCCTGTCTGTTCCTCGTCACAGTCTCCACGGAGAGGCGTTTGACGATGAAACTTGTCATGGGGGACTTGGGGGAGTACCCCAACAACAACACAACGTTTTTACCCCCAACGAGCTGCCAGTCCCCGGGGGAACGAACATGGCAGGGGAAGACATGGCCGAAATTTGTGTAAGGAAAAATGTTTTAAATAATACATATTTTGAACATGGAAATGTGGGCACATTATATGTATGAGTTGCTTTTATAATAACCTAGGTATCCGGTGATCTAAATCCAACTTCGCACGAAATTAACAACTTAAAAAAACATCGAGATGAAGACACATCAAATGGAAATTAAAGAAATTCTCTAAATGACGGTAAAACTCCACAGCGGCATAGCATAGAAGAGCAACGAGAAGTGACTTTATAAACATCACGCCTGTTTTTCCGAAGGTTTAGGTAGAGGTGTTGGTGTATAGGTGTAGGTACACCTCTGCTTAACTTTTTGGAAAAAAGTGTTTTTAACAATATAAGGGCTATACGCCTCAAGACAAAAATAAGCCAAAGATACTAACAATATCACAGACTTTTTCAAAATCAGATTCAGTGAATAAACATTTACACAAATATTTTCATCCAGCTAAGCCAAGATTTGAGATTTGAGTAAAAAGCTATGTTTCTTATCTAGATGTCTGTCTCGCAAGAATGATTTACATAAAATATCTGATGTACAAGACATATTTATGTAAATACCGCATAAATATGCCTTGTATACTTACAGATATAGTCCTGAACAAAGTCGAAGTAAATAAATGCGGATGAGAGGTAAACGGATGGCGCTAGATCTCGTTTTGTTCCAAAATAATGTAAATCCTGCGCAAACCTTTCGTACAACTAACTGTGACTAAAACAAAGAACTGAAAGAAACTGCCTTAGTATAAAATATACAACCACATTGCTGCCAAAAAGGCTAGCAGTCAGTGTTACCGCGTGAGATACCTATGCTAATCGACATATTTCATGAACCAGCTTGCCTGAAAGGTCAAGGTTAGTTTTTTATTCATTTATTGGAATTCAATTGACTTCTGTCTTTATCGTCGGGTTATTTTGAGGTCGTTTTATTAAAATATGAAGATGGTACGTCACCTTATAAGCCTAGAGACGTCCGCAGCTAGACATAGGCCTCCCCCAAGTGATGCCACGTTGACCGGTCCTGTGTTGATAGCTGCTGGCAGATTCCAGCAGGCTTCACCAAGTATTTGGAAGACCTGGTGGAAGGCCTTTAAAAGTTGGTCCCTCCAGAACCTTTTGGCCCCAACTGTCATCCGTTCGGCAGGCATTGTGCCTTACCCAGTGCCACTGAAGATACAATCATAAATATCAATAATAATGATCATAGTTTTAATACTGTATTGAAATTGAGAATTTAAAATCAAGAATCAAACTAAGCGAATAATGTAACACGTAAAACGAATCTATTCCCGAATATAATTCCCTCTCACAATATTATGCCTGCGTCTGTGAAAACAGTAATATAATTAGGTTATTTTCATTAAGCGGAAGCTTACACATTCGGCCGTAATTAACGCAGCAAATTGCCAATGAATTTAAAATGGATCCCTTCAATATGGAATGAGCCGTGAAGGGAGAACGCTCCGTATAATTATAATATCATTATTATATTCTACGTTACCTTTTGTAGGACGGGAGTTAGGGAAAGGTGTTAATGTATACCTTAGTTGGTATATACCTGATGTACAAGCGTTATTTCAAAACGATTGACCTAGTTTTTGCAGAAAAACTCAACGTGGAAATTGTTTTATTCGAAAAGAAAAACAGTGAACACAAAACAATCGATTTAAGAAAAAAAATCCGATCATGTACTGCAGTAACGTAAAAAAGATTTCAAAGAGATATAGAGCAGAGCGGCCGTTGGGAATATCATGTCACCTGACAAGCGGGCGTATGACACTAGACAGACTAACTTGTTGCATAGAAGTAACAAGCAGTAGATTACAATTTTCTTCGTCCTGTCCCGTCTATGGCTCGTAAATATTTGAATATCTTTGAGTAACACGAACGTAGACTAAAATATTAATAAAAACCGCGTAATATGCTTGAGAAAATGCCGTCCTGTGGCAGATCGACAGGCAGACAGTCAAACTGGCAGACGACCCGTAGGCTTAGTCCTTAATATCGCGCCGTTCACCACCCTTTAATTGGATACGGAATTCAACCGCAATTCATACTGACATACGATTTTCCAACCTATAACGTTACTTGGCCTTTGCCCAGCAGTTACAGTTAAAGAATATGTTACATAGACTCTTTTCTCAGATGTAGACAGATCTTAATCAAAGTGCCTTGCCCTAAATAACACACGATATGAATCATATTCCTGCAGCATCACAATCCGAAAAGAGCTCGTTTTATCTGGAATCGAATCCGAGCGCACGAGTGAGTTATATGAACTACCTTCTGTAATTGATTGACTTTGTGAATTAATTATAACACACATACATAAACTTACTCCTATTTCCCATGAGAGCAGGCAGAATCTAAAAAAAACGCTTGGCGTTTTATCGTTTATGTAAGGATTATTGCAGACCCTTCCAGATCCTTCCATATTATTATAAACCATGACTGTAATGCGGAAAGCTTTCGAGTCAAAACAGTTTTTCATTTGGCAGCCAAAAGTTATTGTTTATGTGGTTCATTATGCTGTATTTGTGACAACGAGATAAAGGTAGTCGACATATACTAGATTTGTCTAAAGCCCTGCGAAACTAAATCAGTCACTACTTTCCCAAGAGTTCTCACGATACATCAATTCTGTAATTGCTACACAAGGCCACTGGTTCATACAGCATCCGCAGGGTTCTCAATCCAAATGCAACTCTTCCTCCCCGGGGCGGGCTTTCAGTGTAGAACCAAAGCGTGTTATTTGGGAGCCAACAAACATCGATATCAGTGCTGGAATTTCTCCCGGGAATCGAACCTACCACTTTGTAAGCTACACCGTTCCAACCGAATCTTGGATATTGCTGTTACTTTGCATTTTGGGAACCTTCAATCTTTCCTGTCAAGGTGAATTCAACCACGGATCAGTTAAGACAAAGTTGAATTTAGATTGGAGTTTCATATGCGGAGTTTTGAATAGGTTTTGACAAGAGAAAGTTGCAATTAGTGAAAGCTCACACTCAATGGGTTGCATGAAGAACGTTTTGGAGTAACGTTCGTTTAACTATATGCATATTAGTGCACACACTCTCGTGCTTGCGTGGGCTGTGGCTCAGGTTCATTATGCGGGGCGCGTCTTAGCTATAAAGACACGATGAACTATGGGGTAACTAATTTGTCCTCATTTTGGTTTAATGCAGCAAAATTTTGCGTTTACTTTAGAATATTCAGCTTGGCTTCCATGATTAAAGTACTTGTTTAGAACTAGAGCCAACGTCGAGAGACGACTTAATTCCAGGATTATTTCTCTTTTAGATGATACACAGGGTGGAAGAGACACCGAGGCGAAAACAGTTATCACGCATTCAGTACATCAACCTGAGCAAATTTCTATGTGGACACATAGAAATTTGCTCAATTTGATGCTACATAGAAATTTTTAATAGGTTATCAAAAAAAAAATTCTGTTTCATACATTTTGACCGTGAAGGTATTGCACTTTTGTAGGAAACGGCTGTTTTTCTGTTCACCTTTTTGGTGCAGACAACAGAAAATTTGTGATTAATTACAACACCAAAACACTTTTAAATGTCCGAAACTTACGAATTAATAGAATAACTATCACATATCGAAAACCCAAATCCTACGAAGTAGAAGATATCATGAATTTTATAAAAGATTTTTCATAACTCTGAGTGGAACAAACAGAGTTTAAACTTTCAAGCGAACAAACTCGCGGGAAACAATAGTCTTGTGTAAAACCTTTTCAGAAGTAAAAACTTAAAAACAAGTACAAGTATACTTGTTACGGACATCGAGACAATCCTATAACAAAGCGCGGGGCAATAAAAGCAATCGCGGGAGCAAGTTGGAGCGGGAACTGTACCGATAGCCGAGTAGCAGCCGGCGTGGACCGGCTGGGTTGTTAGCGGAATGTGGAGGAATTGAGCTGGCTATGATATGATGCAATAGTTTACAGTGGTGGATTTAACATTTTACTTTTTTATAGCAATAAAAGAAGCAAAAAGATGGGGTCGCAGCCCTAAAGGTTTGAAAAGTATGATGCTGAGCGATGTCCAGTTTATTAATGATATCACGCATATTTTGCCCAGGGATTAATTTTGTTTGTGTGCTTAATTTGAATGCGACATGTTTAGCGCAAATAGTTAATGTTTTTTCTTTTTTGCAAGCCTTAGGAATTCTTCAATATCGAACTTACGGCTATTTGACCACTTTTCTGTTTTTCACGGGATTTTGCCTTGCTATTCGATTCTGATAAATGGAACTACTCATTTGGGCCTCATAATATCACTTATCGTCTACATTATTTGAGCGTTCTTTCGAGAAAGGGTGGACGGTTTGGATCATGTTTGAAACAATATCTTACTTCTACACCTACAATCCAATACTCACATCTATAGAAACCACCTTCCCAGTATTGAAAACACGAGGGAAGCTGTGAAGTGTTCTCAGAACACAGATCTGAAGTGTGTAACAAATGTAGGCACAACATGTGTCGAGAGTCCACTTGAGCAACCGTGTACCGTGTTACTGAATATCGGGAATATGGCTTTGAATATTGATACCTATGTTCTTGAAAGAGCTCTGACATTTCTATTGAATTTCAGGTCTGTGATTTTTATTTAAAATATGTTGAAGCAGATAAAAGGTTCGAGGTTAAGGGACGAATCAGAATTCGGGTTCAAAACACTAGAATGAACGAACGTCCAGGACTTTATCCATTGTCATTGTTCATGACAGAGATATGAGAAATAACGTCTTATACTAAAGGAAAATTAAAATGTTTAAACGTGCCATTTACAATAGGTAATAATATTAGCCCATCATTGTCGCGATGTAAGGCAAATGCCTATTTTCATAAAGGCTATAGCATGCAATGTGCTAGCGTGGTAATTCGGTATGTAAAGTTTTTTTCGGGTATTACAGTTTTTTTTAATCCTAACTTTGGCTCGTGTTGATGTCAGTGATGAGACTGAACAGTTCGATGTCATTGCCACGTATACTACCAGAATATAAAATACAAATTTGACGTTTATTGCTTTTTAATAGAAACGTTAAACTTGACACTTGCCAAGTTCACCGAAAGTAGCCTTAATCAGCCCAACGAGTGACGCCATTTGGAAGTGAAATGAAAGTCAAGTGGTTCCAAGTAATTTTGTTAAAATAATCGCCATCTCATAATTTAAAACGCTCAAAATAGCCAAATAAGGTTTAGAAACCTAAAATTTAGAAACGGTTTCAGCACAGGTTAATTTTTACTTCACATTTCGAATTCACATGATCATTACACTAAACTGTTAAAGAAGCGACATTTGCCACAAGGGTACCAATTATAGGCTAACATTATAATTTCTTTAATTGGTCAAGAAATTAGAACTACTAGAAAGATAGGCTGGACATCATGACATGGCAACTTATTAAGAAGGTATAAAAACCATGTTGCGGCCCCAAAAAAATTGGGCTAAGTGCGGGAGAATGACACAAGACAAGAAATCGTCACATAGTTTTTCTGAAGCTTTCACAAACTTTCTTTAAAGTGCTCCTACCTGATGGAATATTCCCAGTACGATATTATTAGTAGGTAACGGGTACTTCCACTCGGGATGAAATAATAATGTACATTATTTATCCCGGGTAATCGAATTAGGTATAGAAAGGGAGGGAAGGATCATTCTTTGCCAACATCACAGTAATACGGAAATAGCGTCACAGAATATTATAACGTCTTTGGGAGTGTTTTTGTTAATAATTTAGCAGCGATGCCGGCTCGATAATATTAAGTTAAATATTTGATGAAGCATTGGAACGGATGGCTTTTCTTGTTGAGAGAAAATAATATGTACCTACTTAACTTGTTTGGGAAATTATGTTCCTTTGTTGGCGTTTTATTAGAAATTATACTTTTATTTAATTCCAAGGCGGAAGGTTGTAATTGTTTTCCCAAGTATAAATTGAATTCGAAACATTAGTAAGCTTGGTCTTTATTATTGTGGACTTTATAAATTATAACAATATAACATACAATTATAAATTAAAATAACGTAAAGAGATTAACTGATCAACGAAATAAAAAAGTAGTAGATAGCGTTAGGGACGAGTTTTTTGACGTTAAAAAACTCGTCCCTAACGCTGTCTACTGTCGACGTCCCCAAGAGACCTGCGTCGTTGCCACGTTGTATGGCAATGCTAAGCCTCTGGTCAAGGTAAGGGCAGCCCTTGGTTCACGAGAAGTGTCAACTAAGCGTTTTGAAATTTCTTTATAAACTCTCTCATAAAATAATTGGAAAGTGACCTACTGATATAATTGTAGGCATTGGAGAGCCAAGCTACACCCTACTGACCAAGAATAAATATACCTCTATCCCCATGTCCTGATCGTTGCGTTCGACGCTCGTTTGTTCGGAAAACCGAAAGATGCTATCTATCAGGTTTGCCGAGCAGAACCAACGTGACGGTCGAGTAATAGCGACCTACATAAAATCTGCTGTAGAAAACGATACGGGGTAGAATGGACGCACGAAAAAAGTACCTTCGACAAAACCAGTTTTTAGTACTTTAATTGGGAGGGTACTCTGGTTTGGACTCACGCGCAAAGCGCTGCACGTCAGCGGGCGCGAGCCACGACGGACAATACGCTTACAGTCGGTTTTACGAAACGTAAACCATGATATAAATTAGGTGGATAGTTTAGGTAAAGTAAAAAATGTTAAAAAAAAACTTATTTTAATTAGATTGTGCGGAGAACGTATAACTTATAACTACTAGGACAAATCATAAATCATACTTATTTCTGTAAATTGGTTTTACAAAACACTTTAACACGTCACATCATGTTATGTTTTAAAACCAGATGGGGCCGGTGTGTCGTACCTGACTACTCCGAGAAGAAATAGGTATTCGAAACAAACTCAGAAGTCACTGTCTCTTTTAAAGTCCAGACATTGGTCAAGTTATATGAGGACCATGCAGATTAATGTCTGAGATGGTCTTATAAAAATACTGTCCAGTCAGTGCAAGCATGTGTCAGTGATCGTGTAGCTCGACTCACAACCCAAGGAGCTCAACAACACGACGAACAATACCAAAGAAAGGACATTTGAGTAGGCCGCATAAAGTACTCAAACTGCCAGACAATCGTGAAACTAACTAAACTAAAATGTAATAAAAAAATAGTAAGACCCACGTAGTCCTCATGTTCTCAAAAATAAACAAAAATAATTACCTATATTGCGACACTTGAAATGTTTTGAGTACCTAAAATAAGCGAAGGTTAGAGTTGTTTTATTTTGGTGAATAGTATTTTTATGAATATCACTCTTCTTCTTCTTTACGAGTTGATTACACACATTTGGCAAAACCAGTATGTAGCCACCTGCACAGCAACATCGGTCGGATGGATATTGCTTAATACTTCGTGGGTAATATCTTAAGAAATCCCAGGTTATCCAGGTCTTTATTAGGTCAGGGCAGAGCACAGTTACTTGAAACACAGAAGATCCAAACGATTCTGGTCTATAATAACCAGCATATTTTAATAACCAGATCTGATAATAGATCGTTCTCCAGCTCGACTCCTTTCGGACTCGCTGGCAATCTGACGGTGGGCAAAGTTGCGCGACTAATGAGCAAACTTTGCCCCTTTGACATCTAGACAGGCGTGCGTTACACTAGCTTTCGTTCCAGACTTGGAACATAAGAGTTAAGTCCTCTTTTGTAAGACTACTTAAAAAAATGTTACAGAATAGGATAAGAATTTGTAATATTTTATTGAAGACAACTAAAGTCAAGATCTTAGAGTATTAACAAATTAATTTTCTTTGACCCGAAAATGATGCGGAAAATCTCTTAATTATAAGTCAAGGAGAACTCATTAGACAAATTATCAAGTTTCCGGGTTTGTCGAGTTTACTTGCTGCTCACTTCTAGTTGTCACCCAAAATGAGTTATTTTCCGAAGAAATGTTTTTCTTGACATTAGTGACGATACTGGTAGTTATTAATCTTAAAATGGTGTTTAATATGATAGTGCCAATCCCTCTCAATCCATCATCATCTGTCTAGCTTTTTACAAACACGTTGTTGACACGCACGTGTTTGTAAAAGTCTCCAGTCTAACCAGATGGAACTGGATATACTGGATAATCAGTACTTTACTTGGGGCGACTATCTATCCGACCTCCACAATCCAGTTCCACGGTAACACGATAACCCCTTTAAAACTGGTTGTCGGCGGGTTTCTGACTACTACTATCAACTGTCAAATATCTACTAATGGCAGCTGGGACGAACTACTTAAAGACGTGCTTTACTGAAGAGTTTAGACATGCAGTGGATGGTCACCCATCCGCGAACCGATCTCGTCAAGCGATACTTAACCATGAAGATCGAAGTGTACGACTTTTATTATTTAGTCATGAGCCTTCTCAATTCAATAACATGTAAATAACAAAGACGGGTAATGTTTTGGCTCATTTCGTAATAAAATTATGAATAAGGGAACAGTATGACGTACACTGACCCCTTATTCATCTTGAATCTCAAGTTTATACAAACGTTTAGCAGTTTATATTCTAAGCTCTAAAACCTAGATCAAAGAGGATCCATTCTCTGAGAAACAAATGAACTAAGTTTGATTAAACTTGGATCACGAATGTGGATGCTTTATAGGAATGCATAAAACTAGATGAACAGCTTCATTATTTGAAGTTTCTCGTCGTTTTTATTACTTTATCAAATAATGTTATCTCCATATTGTAGGCACAGTCAAGTTAGTGAAAAACCGAAAAAGTACAGATTATTTTATCTTTATGGAAATGGTGTAATAATAGGTCCAGATAGGCGTTCCATGATTTAGGCGTCATGGTTTGTTGAGTAGGTAACCCAAGGGGTTGAAATATGCTCGGAAAATTCTCTGCCCCTTACCGAAAATTTGTTCGAACTAGCATTTGCCCGCGAGTTCATCCGCGTGGAAGTCAACTGTACCGTTTTGTTGAAAATGACATTCGAATAGTATTGCCTCTATCACTTGCCCTGAAAATCATACCAGTGAAATATATGTAGGCACAGTGAGAGCACATGCGATTAGATCACAAAACTACATAGTTTTATTGGTATTTTCCGAGTGCGCTGCAATGATGTGGCAATGTCGTCGTTTCAAAACAACGAGTAAATAACATAAAGCTTTCTACATACGAAACAATATAATGTGCTGAAACCAACTAAACGGTTTAGTCCAGAAAACGATGAACAAAACGTCTCGAGAGCCTCTTAGACCATTGTGTCCTGAAAGTCATTATCTAGAAAAGTGCATGTTCGGCTACCCTCGGCCAACTTCGTGCATTGTCGGACATGTCCGTGCATTGTCGTGGGCTTTTGTGTTGTTATTGGAGCACTCATTAGCCTGCGCCTGAATATCCGCCATTATGCTCGAGTGTGCTCGAGACTCGAGCTTTTGAACCGGTCATTTTGCGATCAGATGGCTCATTTGTGGTTACTAATAACGTTAATGCTCGGGAAAAAACGTGAGTTTATGTATGTTTGTGATTATGTTTATGTCATTTTATGTATTAGCAAGTTTGTGTTATTTTTGTTTTACAAAATTTTTGACTTTTAGTGCCAGAAAATCATTTCTTTGACTGAAAAACAATGTTTGTGGGGGGATTTTGAATCTTAAGTTATTGGACAATATTCCTCAGGGATTTGCAAAAGATGGTTACGTTATGAGTTCATTGACAATGAAATCTGCATTGTATTGTCTCGCTCGCCCATGTTGAATATTGCATCTAATGTTTAGAATCAATAAATCTTTTTAGCGTTAACATTTTCGAGCGACCTACTGTGAAGACATATCTAACAATCTAAATCGTTGGTTATATAATCATTATAAATTTTCTGGATATCCGATTAATACAATGATTTTAGCCACGAAAATACCACAATATACAATAACAAGTAGCCTCCCATTCGAAAATAAACTCCTAGGGCAATAACAACGTGTAGGTAATCTCCTAATGTGGCGTTCATCTCGCTCGCCGGCGGGCATACGGCCCGGGACGACCCCGGCTTAGATCGCTCTGGCCGGGCCGCCCCAGCTTGTGCGAGAATACCACACAATACTATCGAGCAAAAGGCTAAAGGAACAAAAAACTAAACGGCTGCGGAGGAAACCAGTAAAAGAAGTTGTGTAGAGCGTGCCACAAGTTTCAAACTAAATCTGACTACAGCTGCAGATATCATCAGCGATCCTTAAAACTCCTGAAGAAACACATTTTCTTCTTTGAAAAAGTGGGTCTTCTGAACCTTCTTACTTTATGCTAAGTAATATCAATAAAGTGCGATCGCTATGCTAATACCTTTCCAATACTACACGTTGTTTAACAACTTCTAAGTAATACGGTAATAGCCACCGACAAAGAGATCAGCAAAATAAAGGGAAAATATGCGACATTCTCAATGATTGCAGTCATTATCAAACTATGCAATTACGTCATCACATTCCTAACGACATGGACAACTAATACACACCCAAACAATTGAAACAAAATCAATCTTGAGATGTGTAAATAAAAAAATACAATAAAGCTTTAGCTGTTCATACTCATTACTAACAATGTGAAGATAATCACATAAATCAACGTAGACGAACTGGTTTCAAAACCTATACAGAAGTTGTGGTAGGTAGTACTTTCTCCAAAATAAAAAATAAATCATGTAAATCGACCCCGGAATCACTGAGAAAATCTTATTACTGGAAAGCCTATTTACCTGAAATAAAGTACTCATCGAATGTATGCCTTTTATTAAGATGTTGAAAAATTAATAAGAAACTAAAACAATTCCTTTTGCATTATAACACAATGGCCAATAGGATCGTTTCGCTAAACATTACAAAGTATCACTACGGAGCAATAACGATCATAGCCACCCGGCAGTTCGCGCTATCTCACACATTACGACAAGACTACATAGCGGGTACGGAACGGATACGGGGCAATGTAGTCCATTACGTATTAGTCCGTTTATTGGAAAGAAAAGACGTCGCTTTGCAGAGATTTAGAATTTATTAGAAGAACGATGTATTATTACAACATTCGATAGTGTCGCTACTAAGGATAAAATTCTGGAAAGTAAGAATTTTTTTTTTGTTTTTATTTTCATATTTTAAATTAATGTCCTTGATTGATGACACCCGCAGCGCAGCCGATCTTCACAACATAATGTTCTAATTTCGATTTTATTGACTCTGAGGGGTTAAAGGCCACAAGTAAAAGAAAAAAAACGAAAACTGTTGAAATTAGATTTTACAAGTTAGTTGGCGCCAAAAGTAATTTTGTTCGACATCTCGTTGCCGCGTCTCGTTGTCGTTGTCTCGTTGTTGCGTCGTTGACTAACTATTTGCATACGTTATGTATTTTATCAAAAATGAACTCTTTCCTTTAGTTTGCCGTATGCCATTACTTCCCAGAATATGATCCTTAATAGCGACACTATCGAATTGTGTAATAATACAGTGTGTGTGTTTTTTTTTTCTGAAATCAATGTGTTCGATTCCTGGCTAAGAATATAGATTTTTCTAAAATTTAATGATGCAGTTTTAGTTTTCATCAAAATCGGGCTCGAGACTCCTTTGTTTCTCCTTTTTTCGCTATTCCTCATAGTTTCGGATTTGGCCATCCACGTCCACTTCAAAAATTCACTCTGTATAGCAATAGACGTTTTAAACTTTGACTTTTACTGTATGGTTACTCGACTGTTGTCAAAACGTGTAAAAAGAGGTGTATGTGTATATCTATTTCCTCAGTTTTTCAAAGCGTCAATTCAAAAAAAAAAACCGACTTCAAAAACTCAAAAAAGTGAAAAATAACTTCAGCAAACATAGCTTCAGAAGTCGGTGACTTTTGTTTGTTTGATATAGCTTTTTGGCATTCCATGACATTATTTTTATATTTCCATTTTTTGTTGTAATGTCCTGTACAAATATTTGCTATATAATTTATATAATAGGCTTATCCCCAATCAAATGGAACTTAACATACCTAAGTGACGAAATCTGCGTGTACTGTACACATCTGCATAACCTCTCAGAGAATACAGGCGTGATGCTATGTTATGATGTTGTGTAAACAATAAACATCCAAGCGATTAAAGCAATCACGACAGATTTGCTGTCTATTATTGAAGAGTTCCGATCCATATCTCCGAAGACCATAATCAGATCATGACAATATTTCTATGGAACTAACTAGGAAGTATAATCTTTCAAACAATAAAAGAATTTTCTAAATTGGTTCAGGCGTCTTCGAGTAATCGGAGAACATACATAAAAAAAAAGTTTCTGACGAATTGAGAACCTCTCCCCCTTTTTTGAAGTCGGTTAATAAGATGGCAAGATATTTAACTCTTATCAAAGCACATGATAGATAACTCTCCTATTTTATAACGTAGTTTTTTTGCTTTTATGACTGGCTGATATTTATTTTAAGTCTACACGTACTACTTTAATCCCCACAATTACTTTTTACCGTCACCTCGACACCCGGTAAACCTTTACAAACATCAAACTGCAAATATTTAGCATAATCATAGCGTAAAAAGCAGTGTAGCATAACATTACGATTTATTTCTTGAGTTAGAGTACAAGCACATTTTATAAAATAAGATGAAGTTCTATGTAATAGGGGACAAGCCTATAGCCATCACCATCATCAGCTTAGTATTTCCCATCTACTCTGAACTCGTTTCCTGGAAGCCCACCCCCAAGCTTCGGACAGCGGAACACCATTATTTTACCCATGTAAAGTACTGGTATTCCACTCCACAACCCAGTCACTACGTGTCACGATACGATATCCCTTGCTATGACTGGAATATTTACATCTGAGAAATTCCTAAAAGAAAAACAGCAGTACATTGATATGTATAGACGGCACAAATAACAGCGCTGTGGCCTAGATCTCTGTCCTCTTGTCAGTTTGCAAGAGGCCTTAATTTAGCTTTAAACGCGGCCAAAGCTTTCTGTTCGCTGGTTGTTTTGTCGCGAAATAGAAGACCTTTGTGCTAAGCTGTCTTTGTATAACAACCAACAGAAAAATATGAATGTAGTAGGTTTTTAAATGATTATTTTTAACGGGGTTTCGTGTTACCCACTGTGGGTTGTGGAGGGCAGATAGGCTGTCTCTCCATGTACAATATTGGTATTCAGCTGCATCCAGTTAAACTAGAAGCCAACACCAATATGATTGAGAACAGGTAGACAAATGACATCTATGAGGATTATCTAAAAAAAAATGGCAAAGGTGAGCAGCAGCCTGTGAGAAGAGAAACACCCACCACCTCCCGATTGCGTTAAACCCCAGGAGCATTTATTCCCGGGATCATATCCGGGAATAAATGCTCCTGGGCTCTGCAGTGGCCTGTTTGAAAAGCACTTAATCGATTGCGCACCCAAGTAGGCCGCTGTAAACGCAATTTGGCAAAATGGGGAGATCCTTCCGACACACAGTGCGAGCGCGGTGCTCCCGACCAGACTATGCCCCACTTGCTGGAGTGTCCGAAGTGACCCAACATCTGCACTTTAGAGGAACTAAAAGACGCCACAGACGCCGCGATTAACGTGGTCACATACTGAGCCCAAGAAAAGGAAATCCAGAAATATATGGAGCGGGGCTAGCACTATGTATACTAATGTGAATATCGCTATATAATACAGCAGGTAATCGTTTTTTATTGTTGATTTTCTGTAATTTCACTTCGTTTTAATGTAGTACATTCAAATTAACTTTGTCAAGGAGAGCAACACAACATGAAATTAAACGTGGTGGATCAGATCAGCAATATGCGAAAAATGACATTTTGACATTGACATTTGATTGACGTGTATCGTAATATTTGCAATAAAAAAAACAGAAACCATAAAAAAGCCGGGCTGAACAGAAAAGCAATCAAGCAGTAAAACCTCCGAAACACATCCAATACTGAAACTCAAAGCAAAGAAAGACTCAAAGACGTCACTTCTTAAAACTGTCAAAGTCGTCAAACGTCATGTCAAACACAACTGTCATGGCTGCCCTAAAAATAGCGTTATCTTATTAAAAAACTTTTCAAATGATAATTTCTGTACGCCTGTACTCTTCTTCAAATTAATTTCTTAGTATTTTTATGAAAATTCCCTATTTTTTCCTATTTATCTATGTAGTATACACAGTGGTAGCCCAAAATCAAACATATCCTTTAAACAAGTCGTACCATCGACAAGAAAGAAGAAGAAGATCTAAAAAATGGAGTCTGGATTTTTGCCTGGTTGCTGACAATAGGCACTAAGAGAAGCGGCGACCCTTCTCTTTAGAGATCACTTGCGTGATGTTATTAAAATGGAGAAAAAAGTTTACTTAGTGATAATAAAAAGGTATAGGCAATTAAGCACCGTGTTTTTCAATCAGGCAATAATAAACAAACATTCTTTGCCAAACATAAAGTAATTTCCATTTGATGAGATAAACATTCGATGTTTCTCGTTTAATGAAGCTTTTCCGCAATATAAGTAATCAAAATAATTGAGTGAGTTTACACATTTTAATTTACTTTTTGAAAAACAGACACAGCTTGCATTTGGTTTAAGGTCCTCACAATATTGACGATTTAGTTGTCGTTCTGGTGGAGGTGCATGAACATTATTAAATGCCTTTTTGTCTAAGAATAGGAAGAAACGGAAAAGATCGGATCCGCGAGAGAACCAAAGTAGCCGAAACAGTCCTTATATTATACTCTTATTTTGTGGATTCTAATGATCTGAAATAAATAAATTAATAATAATAGAATGGCCAGACTCCAGTGACAGGCCAGGACACCAGGACACATTGCTCACACATCGGATTAGCGATGGGGTGAACGGAATGGTTTTAGAGTGGCGTTCACTTATCGGAATGCACGTGGAAGGTCTCCTGTAAGGTGATGATGCCAATGACCTGGTGAAGGCCGTGTGAGAAACACATGACTGATCAACGTAGCGACGCTTCGGGAAGGCCTAGATATCCAGCGGTGAATGTCTTTCGACTGATATGGACTCTTGATTACAATAATTGTAAAGTAGTGATGGAAACAGGACCTCATAAGATTCAAGCATACAGGGCATCCATCGAGCTTCTATCAACTTATTATTTTTTGCAGAGAAAGGAATTATAATCATGTTTGTATGGTTGCTAAGTTTGATAAGCAAATAAAAGAACCAACAGCAATGCATGTTATCGGTTGTTATGCCTACAGCTCTGCTTATTCCCATCGATTCAATCCTCAGCTCACAAACAGCAATATTACAGCTTTAGATAACAATCAATATTACACAATGTTTTATTGTTTTGCCTCAAACAATTTAAGGTTGTTAAAAACAGTAATATCTGGTTGAAACTGGAAAGTATGCGTCTAAACCGGTCAAGATTGGGAAAATTACCAGATTTTTGTAAAAAATCGGTCGTAACAGGATTGTTATCAGCACGCATTCGATCAACATCTGTTCAATGTACGTCAGCTGATAAGAATAATCTGTAATCAAATTATTTAATATTGAAGGTGTGCGCTGTTGTTATGAGTAAATTCAATGCGCTGTTGTGCAACATACAAAACGATCAAGGAATCTCTCTGTCATCTAGATGAAAATATGTTGAGATTGGCTTCCAGGCTAACCGTAACCATAGACCGATCCATCTAACCATCACAGACCATAACCTAGTTACTGTGTACAACGGTACTCTTATTCTATGGGATGCCTCTGTCTGGGGAGATTTCAATTTAATCGTGGATGGTAACGATCCACGATTAATCCTACTACCTAACCTGAAGGGGTTTCAGAACAATATCAACTAATCAATCTCAGTTGCCAAAGCGCGCAGACCACGTGCGCGTACGACATCATCCTGTTAACAAAGTGCGCATAAAATCACCGTAACCAACTATTGTTGACTAAGAACAAGATCTACAAACGTCACTCAGCACTTGCTTAGACATGTTCCGGTGTTCCCGTCTCTAACTTAAACTTGTAGTTTGCAGTTGTGCGGCAGTAACAGACATAACGTTTCGCCTCAGTATATGCTAAGTAATGTTAAAAGACCTCGGCCTTAGTGTTGAAAAAGGGCAACATAACTGACAGTAGGTAGGGTCAGCAACGAAAGTTGATTTACAGATACATATACAACATTATTTTTAGTATATGCGAAACCTGAATATAGTTTGTTCAGAATAAGTAACTGAATCGATTCCAATCATTTTTTAACCATGTTATATTTTGTCCCAACAATATTTATAAAAAGTTACAAGTTGGACACCGAGCGACATTAAGTACCTATCGCAATAATTTAGGTACCTACTGACAAATTATTATTATCAATGAGCTCAAGACGACGCTGGAGGCGCGCACGCGGGCTCGCTGCGTGGTAACCACGTTTTTGCGCGGACAACCAGGTAACAGAACAAGCTTATAACTTTGAGATTTTTCATGATACAGTTTTGAAATTTTGTACATAGATTCTTTACATAAAAATACTAGACACGTGTTTCAGGTTTCGCATATACTAAAACTAAGGTTGTATAGTAGTAATTTAATCAAAATTAAATACACACACATTATTAATACAGTTTTATTTTTTTCGTTTCTATCATAATGATGCTCAGATTTCGTGTTTTTACGTACCTATAGTGCCTACGTTAAACAGTAATATAAAACTCTGATACGATTACGGTATAGTACATGCATTTATTTACTTACCTACGCTTTTTACCATAGGGTTATTTATAGTTATTTCAGAAACTAAAGTGTAATTATCTACTTTCGTGTGTGTAAACCGTACGTGCTATTTCATTGGCTAAAATTCTTATAGCAGAGGTTATCACACCACACTTACAATTAAAACACAGTTGTGATAATAAATTGTAAAAGAACTGTAGTATTTTGATCTACTTTGTACTTACTATAATACTGTCTTGTCCTCCAGTAAGAAAAATCATTTATTTCATTGTATGTAAATTAATATTTAATTTTTAAAAAAACATCTAAAATATGGAAAAATCAACATTATCTTATCATCATTGCCAAAAATATTTCCATAGCCCAAATGGGTCGCAATCCCCCCACTCAATCCACCTCCGAATCCATAATCATTGTTTTGATGATAACAGAGATACAAACATAGTATATTAGCATTGGCGTGTGCAAAGTTGTGATAAATTAGTAGATTCTACGCTCTCCGCGAGCCAGTCGTACGCGCAACGCGCAGTGATCAGTGCTAGTAGTTCTACGAACGTAACAACTGTCAAGGTAAGCGAACACCTCTTTCTATCTCATGTGGCCCTGGTACTTAGTGACGTTGTGTTGCAATGTTTTCAGTGTCAGTGAAATTACGTTAGTTTGATGTTTGTAATAATTGTTAGGTATTTACTATGGGGTACTAATGAAATGTTAGAAGATAGGTCCATGATTTTATTAGGTGCTTAGTGCTGTGTAATATAATGATGTACCTTGTTATTGTACAGTCAACCACACATCAAGGGCACATTTTGACACTAACCCGGCCTTTATAATTATGTCGAAGCAGTATGGACGATTTTGGTAGTGCAAGTGTTGTCATTAATGCGTGGTTGGCTGTATTTATTGAATCACAGTCAATCATATATATTTTAGTAGCTCGTCTGTTGAAGTTAAGAAGAGAGGTGGTTCGTAACTGGAAGATATTGCCTTCCTGGTATACCACTAAAATACATATTTTTTTTGTGAATAGTAAAAAAAAATCAGCTGTACAAACATTTTGACCATATCCGTAGTTATGTAGGTAGGTATTACACTTGTGTATGAAGCAGCTGGTTCTTATTTTTAATAACTGGCCAAATACTATTATGCTATAGGGTTCTAAAGTCATATGATGATTGACGAATTAATGGCAATAGTTATTTCGTTCATGTGACCATGTCGCCTTATTTAATGATCAGTGCAAAGTAAAGTGTTTTTTTTTCGCTATTCTACTTTTAAAAGCATTAAGCTGTCACCTTACCTCTTATCGTATTATTAAAATTAATGTTATTTAAAATAAATATTTTTTACTATTACCGAATTCCGCCAAAAACTTGATCCAGGCTTGGATCAATTTAAATTGTTTTTTTTTTTTTAATTTGACTCAAGTCAAAGTCAAGTCATGTTGTTAAACATTGCTTTACTTGTTGACATAATCTGCTCATTACAATGTTTTTTTAATGAGCTTTATAATATTTTAGCTTTATAATTCCTGCCTGAGCAACCGCCAGCAAGTTCGTCTAAGGGAGTATTTAGATGTAGCGCCGGGGGTTGGGTTGCCTCCTTCCCTCAAATATGGCTTGTTATTGTTGTTTCCTTTGAAACATTAGTACTTATTTATTTAAATATTTGTTAGTTAAAAAAATATATAAAAGTAGTAGACCACCGGTATCGGGAAATGGGGTTCAAGCTGCCGGCTGCCAGGGCTCCAGAGAGAACTACCCTCTAACAATACGAACCCTGTCCAGAAATATCACTTTCTCAATCAAGCCCTGATCCAGCTGCCTAACAAGAACCTCCCCAAGTGTTGATCGAGGATCTTGGCGATTAAAGCATTGGCTGTCACAACTATTGACAAAATTATCGCTAAATCCACGTCCCACATGTCGACGACCTCGCGAGCCATGTTAAGATATTTGATTAGTTTATCTTTCTCGGCCTTCACGAGGTTCTTGTCATGCGCGACAGGTAGGTTAATTTATTATTCTTATGAAGTACCTTCTATTAATTGATTTAACTACGATATTCCAATTGTACCATTTGCTTCGGTTTTGATTCGTAAGTTCGAGTCATAATCTCATGCGATAGATTTCAGTGTTATAGACAGATGTGTGATTGGGAGTTTGTTGCGTTACTTTTTCTCGTTAGTTTAAACTTGAGGAAGTTGTGAAGAGCTGGCTTTGTATGGGACAATCTTTGGCATTTCTGAACATCAAAAATCTTAAATTAAATGAAGAAGGTGCGATAATTAAAATGCAACAAGCAACCCAAACTAAATAAATATTGAAGTTACATAACATTTTAACGCACCAATGTCATTTCCGCAAAGTAACGCCTGATTACATTTATCTGTCGTGTACTCACAAATTCCTACACAAGTATATGCAGTGGAGGCCCGATAACGGGAAAATATACTAATTTGATAAAAGTTTAATTTTAGTTGGCGACTCCCTTATCACAATATTACTTGATTAGATCAATAAAACGATGTACCAAAATAGAACTATTATGATAGTCTTCTCAATACGCTGACCCAACCTATTTATATTTGCTGTGTAGTTAAAAAAAGTGTCTAAAACTTATCAAAGAGTCTATCTCTATCAATTTGGAAGAGCTATGTTGGGTGAGATACTCGTATATCTTTGTACAGACGCCAGCACATCAATCTAGTACAATCTGTCAAATAACTTTAATAGATTTTCAACTTTATCGCTAAAGCATTAGGTTCAAGGTTGATGGGGAAAATTTGGAATTAACTCGAGCCAATTGCAACGACTAACTTGTATGCAATGAACACGAACGTCGCTAATTGCGTGACTTCCTAATTATAAAAACAATAGACCACCGCAGTCGCGACCTCGTATTCGATTTATTTCGTCATATTTCATGGTTCACATATTAAAAACATGGTGATGCCCAACACAGAAACGTGTCTAGACTTTTGATGCACTCCAAACGATCACATTCAGCGCATTAAAAATATGCTCAGTCACTGATCACATTTTTAGTAGCTCGATGCAATCTTATAATCTTATCACACTGACATTCGAGCAGCGTGCACTGTAATGGTGGAAAGTTTAAGAAGTAAATAATCAATGGCGACGAACTTAGTTGGTACAGTGCCTACAGTTATTAACACCTACAAAAGTAGCCACATGCGCGTTTCGCTCACGCCGGCCGCGATTGTATCGAAATTGTGTATTGAAGAGGAATTCTTTCAAACTTACGTGAATAGTCGCATGATAATGTTAATTGTAACTTAAGCGCACAATCGCGACCCGCGTCCCGCGAGGTAGTCGCTTCTCTGTCATCATCATCATTTCAGCCGAACATGGACATAGGCCTCCCCCAAGTGTCGCCACATTGACCGGTCCCGTGCGTGTCGCATCCAGCGGATCCCCGTAACCTTCACCAGGTGTTGTCGGTCTACCTAGTGGGTGGTTTCAGTGTGACCAGCTTTAATTGATTGTTAAAATGAACCAATCATTTATCAGCGATCATTATCAAAATACTTTTAATTTTTCTTCTTATGTGCCTTCACGTGCTAAACCTTAAGAAATAATTTAGACATCATGTCATGGACAAAAATCTGACTTAGTAAAAAAAAGATCAGAATCAACAGAATAAGATCAAACAATCATGTTTAAGAAAACAGAAGTGTTGAACTACGGAAGTGACCATTTTTTTGGCTGGGAAAAAAAAAATAAGCAATTGTATAATTATTTATGAATCAAAACTTTATGCAAAAGTAAAATGACCAAGAAATGCCCAATAAACCATAACGTCAGCCAACAACGTTCCGGATACAAGTCTCCTCCCTGTGAGGTGAAGTGCGCTACAATCCGTCACACGGGCCCAGCGCGGGTTGGTAGATATGACAAGCCTTCAAACAGACCTATAGAGAACAAAAAACCCGTCAATAGTTCATAAAGATCCTTTACAAAGAACCTGATATAACATGTTAAACGTCCGAGTTCTTTGCCTCGAACAAATAAAATAGTTCCCAGAGGAGAATTTTTGTCTTATCAAAAAACATAGTGCCTTCGGGGCGTAATACTTCCAGCCGCCATGTGTATTACGTGCGCGAGTATGTACGGAATGTCTTAGTAACAGCGTTTGGTATAGCTAGCTCTGAGAAATACGCATTTTCATGTAATATTTGGGTAGTTTATGTCTCTATTCAATTTATTAGGTATTTTAGGTACCATAACGTTATTGGAAGGTGAAATACTTTGGTTTATATGAGATAGGGGCGGGCTAGAACCATTTCACATTGTGAATGACGATGAATAAAAGGAGAAAATGTAAAATAACGGCGGGTATCTCATAAACACAGTAATTGCTACCATCGATGTACAATCAGAGAAATGTATTTATTCGTAGAACGATACACTACGCTAAATAATTTTGTATTACAAATCATACCACAAAAAAATTGCAATGCATACTGTGTCGTGATTTGTATGAGGATAGGTCATCTGGTAGAGCTCAATGCGCTGTTTCAGGATCAATATTTAACTCATTTTGTCGAAAATTGCACTTACTGCTGATATCGCTATAGCGCGGCAGAGTTTTCATAGCAATTTCCTAAACAATATCTCATATGCTATTTGTAAACTAACGATGTAAAATTAAAATCCATTTTTCCCTTTTCCTCAGATGTCCCACGCAGTATTAAGAGGAAAGCCGACCCCTGCCCAGCTGTACCTGGATGGGGTCCTGGACGCCATTCTGATAGAGAAGGGGGTCAAACCGGACCCCACAACGAGAGCCAACGTTACGGCCACTGAGATTTTGCTCCACAGCTTGAAGGAAAGACCGAAGGATATCTTCATGGTATGTTTTAAAACGGTTTTTAAATAATGTTTTAGGTTTCAATCAACCGGTTGTATCGTATTATTTTATTGTCTACTGCCTTGTTGGTGTAGTGGCCTAGTGAAGCGCTGCTCAGCATGAGGCCTTGGGTTAGATTCCCAAATCGGGCAGTGTTATTAGGTTTTTTCATCAGGATTTTCTCAGTAGTAGCCTGAAGTCCTGATTGCATTAGGCTCGCCCCCTATTACATGCGACAAAAACATAGCTGGCTAGAATTTGGGTGTCTTAAAAGTGCGTCTCTGCCATACCCTTTGATTATAACAGGCACAATGTTTTGTTCTTTAATTTGATTTGCCAGTTCCTTTATTTCGTAACGTTAAGTGGGTTTTTTGTTGATCAAGTGTCTGTCAAAGAAATTTCAAATAAAACGTTACCTTGATATCGTGAAATCTCGAGATAAGATTAGTACCAAGTCGTAGTATTTCAAGAACAGATAGTTAACAACGAAACATTTTTGCTTGTCGTTATCACATGCCTGCCTCTTGCCATGTAGTCTGCCAGACAGATCACATGCAGCTGAATGCTAGTATTTTACATGGAGCGACTGCCTAGTGCCTATCTGAACTCCGCAACTCAGATAATACCACTAGGTAAACTCCCGTAACGAATATCAAAGATTTAACAACATAACATCACGGCTGTATTCCCCACAGGGTTACGCAGAGGAAGGTTAGTACACACACATTTCGTCAGTTATATTTTGAAGTCCCATGTATTAAGGGGCGAGCCTATCGCCATCAACTTCAGACACCAAGCACAAATCCAGACTCCGGCTGCGATTGAGAAATTTCTGACGGCTTAGCGCGCTGTTGATGATGATGACTCCCCTCTCGATATGTTATGACTAGTCACCCATCCACGGACAAACCTACGCAAGCGTAGCTTAACTTTCGATCGAAATGACGACACCGCGGCTGTTATCACTCACGAGCCCCAGTTTTTTCATATCACAAACAATGCTCAAGTCACGTCTGAACCATGCAAATAATCTGACAACTAAAATCGATAATTATATCACAATTCGAATACGTACTTAATACGATTACAAAATACTAGATTAATAGACAGTAGTTTCGTACCTTATGTTTCAATTATTATGACGATTGTGTAATAATTGTAAACAAGATAACGTAGAACAGTTTTGTGAAAATTCTCGTAATAAACCAGTCCAGCCGCAGCCAGCAGCCAGCAGGCCAGCAGTCTAGCTGGGCGTTTAATATTTTAGTCAGTGTGGCGGAATCTGGGACATACACTGCAACGGGTCGGCGCGTTGAAACGGGCCTGCAAAAGAATTTGGTTTTGTTGAAAGTAGGCTATAAAGTCTATTCTAGGTTTAAGCGCGCTGCACACAATAATTCTTCTTCATTCATGCTTTAGAAGCCTTTTTCAACGATATCAATTAGATATTAATCCATGCAAAAAACAAAATAATCCATTCAGCACTAGTGTCAAAGCCCCGTGACGTTAGAGGTTCAGTCAGATAGCGTTACAAATTGCCCGGTCGGCGCGGCTATTGAGCAATTTCATCTGTTTGCGGCGCTCAATGGAAATGACGCTCACATAAAAAAGGATCGCAACGGATTGTGGCCTGTCGCTCTATGACATTTTTTAATTGAGCTACTTTAGGAAAATCTGCCATATAAACTGAGTTGAGATTTTTGTAGTTTTTCATTTATAAAAAATCTGAGGTCTTTCTAACTTTTGACTTCTAGTAACTAGTCATTGTTCTAATGGTCGAAAGCACTACTACTGAGCATAAGTTCCGAGGTTCGTTTTTTGGTCGGGAAAAATGCTATTGGGTTTTCCATCAGGAATTTCACAATAACAGCCCTTGTCTGGATTCATGCCCGCTTGTTGCCAATAGACTCGCTTATATTGCATGGAACTAAACTTTTACTGATCAAATGCGGCTGTGCTTAAAAAAATACGACTATGATGATTAGGGTCCGGATTAATTATGCAACTTATAATTGACAAAATATGCAGGTAAATATGCATCATAAATACTCGAAATTTGCAACACAAGTGCCAAAAAAGCAACATAAATTGAAATAAATGGGAAAAATTATATCAATGTACAAAATAATGTGTTTTTTTCTAATTTACTACATTTTCGAAGTTTTATTGTCATTTCTTTCTTGAAAACCGAGTACTTTTGAATAGGAAATTGTATGTAAGCCGGTCTCCAGTGATGATGACATTAACCCCGAAAAATTATCAACTAAACCTTCTTTTCACAATCCAGATCAACGCCGCGACTGGTGCAGAAATAACAAACGAGCAACACCTCAAGAAGACCATCTCGCTCTCACGATCGCTCACAGCCAGGGGTGCGAAAGGGAAGCATGCTTTGTTGCTGATGAGGAACCACGAGGACACGGCTGCGACTTACTTCGCTACTTTGTTCACAGGATTGATTCCGTTCATGATGGATCCTAATGCTACTGTCTGTAAGTACTCATGCTTGGAAGACCATAGTGACTTAGACGTACTAGCATTGATCAGCGATAAAGAAGATGGAAAAAAAGAAAATGGAAGCTACCGAAATTAATATTTATGTTAATCCATCCTTGTATGCCATTATAGAAATACAACTCGCTTTGAAAGCGATGGCCGCTTGTCTTAGCCCACTTAATTCATACTAAGTAATGGTAGAGAAGATTCGGATATGTGTAGTCACAGCCCGTCTTTACCTGAACCCTTCTGTCGTCTTCTTCTTCTTACTACGCGGAGGCAAATATTGAAAATTTGCAAGTCACTTGAATGAACAAGACCTCTTCTTCTTGAGAATCATCACCGAAGCAATTAGTGGTTTTTCTTGGCCTACACTTTTTTCATGTTTATCCATAACAAAGATAGTGGTGAAGTATTAAAATGATCAACCAACTCAGCTTGTCGCAGTTCACTATTGAGCATAAGCCTTTTCCAAGCTGAACCAGAACACTCTGCATTCCTCCCACTGCATCCAGCCTGACCTAAATGCTCTAAATTTATAATTCTGACAACAATTTGCCAAGCATGGTGATTATGGTTTTTTACTCTTGCAGATGAGCTGACCCACTTCCTGGAACTGATCGAGCCAAGTTTCGTCTTCTATGACCAAGAGTTCGACGAGGCTCTTAAAGAGGCGCGAAAAGGATGCAAAGACCTGAAGACTGAGGTGTTGATGGTCAACGGACCTGGAGTCTTGCAGCAGTTCACTGACGGGTTCAGCGATGAAATCGGCAGTTTTCAGTAAGTGCTTTCTTTTGATTTGATAATCCAGTAGTTGCAAGCGCTGCTATTGAACACGAAATATAAGTTTCGATTTCTATGTCAGGCAAAGTGGTATCGGGGTTGTCCCGAGTCATTCACTCGCAGCTTGGGGTTTTGGTTTGTGGCCGGAGTTCTGGTTGATGATAATACGCTTGCCCGCTATTTTATGGCACTTAAAAATTAATTTAGGTGTACTTAGAGTACACCCGCATTTCGTTGTTATGTTAAGCCTCTTCAGAGAAAAATGAAATCTAATCATTGGCTTAATTAATCATGTTTTCTCGTGCAGAGTTTCTCCAGCGGGGATGGATGATGCCACACTGATGCTGCCGACCAGCGGCTCCACGGGAATGCCTAAAGCCGCCATCCTGACGCAACGGGGACTTGTGTCCCATTTGCCTTGCCCGTGGTGAGTACTAGGTTACTAAGATATTTGGAGAACATAAGAACCATGTAGGCAGAAACTATAGAACGCCATCTGCTATTATCCTTACAAACTCCTTTAGCTTCGTCCACGTTATAGATCAGATCGTACTCGTACGTCGGTAACAAGTACTACACACCTGATCTTTCTGTAGTTTCTGCCTACCTTCATGCAAAAAAGGTGTGAGTGGATGTCTAGCATTGGATTGCAATAGAAAGAGTTAGAAAACAATCAATATTAAACCTTAACATTTTCTGCAGGACTTACCACTCGAAATTCCCAACGCCGACCGCGAGAGTGATGGTACTGACCAGCATCCAATGGGTGACATTCACCATGTTCGTGACCTCCAGCGTAGTGAACCACGTCACCATCGTCACGACGCCGAACAAGATCACAGCAGAACATGTTATAGAGATCCTGGAGAAATACCGGGTAAGGGGAAAATGTATACCACTGATTTAATTCGTTAGATTCGCACTATCGCTTAAAATAGTGGTTACTTTTCTATTTCGTTGATAATAATTATTGATGACATTACATGTAGGAATGTGCGAGTTATATGTGCGGGTTGTGTGTGCGCTTCGCCTGGATATGGGCTGATCTTCGATTATATTAGCCCCACGAACGAACTTGAACGTATGTGTTGGCAATTCTAGAAAAACAAAACGAAGAAAATATGATTTAGACTATTTCATGAAAATGTATGTAGGATTGCAAGCCAGCAATATTAGGTTTACCTGGGCTATACAAAGAACGTGCCCCTAAGAAAATTGAGTCTTTTATCCCGTGCTTATGTTAATGAAAACCTTTTTTTTATATCCTGTTTATTATTCTAAAGGTCTGTGAAGTTCTTAAAAGAAGCAATTTGCTGAACTTTGAAAACGTGACGAGTCCTAACATTAAGAAAGATTAAGGTTTTACGTAAAGACCGTCATTAGGACTCGTTCCTGAACACTTCGGTTTATACTAATTACTACTTTTACTTACAATATTGTTGGTACACAAAACTTGAAAGGTAACTTATTCAGTTGTTAGAGTTCTTCGCACGAAGTTATAAATGAGTTATGAATTAAAACTTTGTAAACTCATCAGCCCAAAAGGTAAAATCAACGGATCTCAACATCCTACACAGCATCATCACCAATACAGATTTAAGAATATTTTACTAACTATGGATGGCTTATGTTGGTAGCTTTATGTTTTTTCAAAATGGTTTGTAACATTATGGTTTTTGAATAATAAAAAGACAAAAATTAAAACACCTTTGTATTTCAACAAAAACTGTCGAATGGAATATCAGTGGCGGTCCGAATGAACGTGTAGTTATACGCTTTAATTACCGTGAATGTTGAGATCGAATACGGATTGTTGTTTTTGGGCGTAGTGTTTTAAAATAACCATAATTTTATTGTTATTTTGGTCTGGTTTTTAATAAAACACCAATAAATACCATATTATTATCGTGACTTCACCAAACCCCGCACGAGAACTGACCCGCGCCGTTCCAATATCAAATGATCGAAACCGAATATTTTGATTGCAGCCAACCTGGGGCTACCTAGCTCCTTCGTTCGCTGTTGCCTTGGTACCACTAGTAACATCAGACCAGCTGAGCTCATTGGAGACCTTGTTCCTGCTTGGATCACCCACCACTCCTGAACTTATGGTTTCACTCAAAGTAAGTACTTTTACTAACGATAAACTACTGATTTATATTACAGCTTCAGGAAGACGGCAGAGTAAGACAATTTTGAAGCTGCAACCAAAGAGCAGTCCTAAGGGCAGCCCGCTGGTAACTTTACTATGTGTGTAATTTATTTCATTACCACTGCTTTTGAAATGACAAAGGAAACCTTCGTGAAGGAACCGTAAAGTCCTAAAACCAAAGATTCGAAGATATTATGCCATCCACCAACCCGAATGCAGGTTGCCCAATGGGGCTGGTATGCGGCTGGTTGGGATTATGACCCACTCGCTCGCATGTAGTCTCTTGTATCCCAGCCGTGGGAATTATAGGCAGATTATGCTTAGGCTTATACCCCAACGGTCTGGCCACCGGACTGTCTATGAAGAAATTATTTGTTGAAAATCAACAACTTGAATGTAATATAAATGTTAGTCCAGTCTTGTCATAAACCAAATTATTATTGAAGATTATTCTAGCAGAGAATTAGTTAACTAGCGATTTTTCACCTGTTATTTATTAAATAATCGTTCCAGTACACGGCACTGGTCATGCAACATTCGTCTATGATGTTAATTGTTTTGAGGTCAGATCGTTCAGAAAGATTAATTGGTTGAAAAACCAATTTAGTAGTAAATACATTGTAATGGAACAGTAAAATTAGTTGTATGACCATAAAACAATTTGAGGCCAATAGGCTATCAATTAAGATCCACATTTAGATAGCTTTCCAATTGCCTTTCTTGGCAAAGGTTACTTGAATGGGCTGTTGTCTTAATAGACCTGATATAGTCAAAACGCATTGTCCGAGAGTAGTAACTGCTAAGTGTAATATCAGTAGAATAAGATGTAGAATCTGTATCCGTAGAATAAAATAAAATAATATTATGAAATCACCCATCTGTTTCTCCATTGTGCTTTATTGATTTTCAGAATCAGTAATACATATAACATCAGTCTATGGAAAGGTCGCTGTCAAACTTTACCGAGTTTCAAAATTCCAAAAAGTACTTTGGCTTTAATTTGGTAACAATCACAGTGAACAAAAACTGTAACAAAAAACCATTCTCGGTACCCTTTCTGTGTATAATAGATTTTGGTTTGTTTTCTTTCATCTGTCCCACTTTCCATTAGCTAATATTATTCTTCATCTTTCTCGTGTCGTTGGTGCCTAACCTGGTGCCAGAGTTTTTATGCCGCCCATGGGCCTCTGACTTGGCTTTCAATGTCGTTTTTTTATGCTAATATTATTAAAAACATAGTGTTCGCAACATCAGGTCCCAGGTTCGCTCCCCATGTTGGGTAAAGTGTTGTTTAATTGTTAAAAACTTCCCATAAGCAGTCCGAAGTCTGGATTTTAACCCGGTCGATGGCTGTAGGCTCTCCCTTATACTATGGGACTTAAACGTAAGTGATGAGGGGCAGAAACTAAGTTTTTTACTCTAAATGTTTTATGTTTTTAGGAAAAACTGCCAAAGAACATACACTTGTGTGACGGATATGGCACGACGGAGACACACGGCTTCGTCGCCATCCCCGACAGAGAGGCGCCCCAGAAGTGCAACGGATGGGTCTTGAACCATATGATTTACAAGGTATTTATTCTATAACCTGGGAAAAGTTGGTCCTTGGTCCAGCATTTGGACCTTGCTTAAGGAAAATGTACCTTGTAAGCTAAACAATGAATAGCATTTCGTCACAAATCGCGACGTTCAATTACATACAGCGGTCATCAACTAATATCTTGCGTCTTGCCTAGTTAGACAAACCATAATCAATTGATTACTGTTTCTAGCAAACTGACACCATGTCCTGAATAAAAGTGATAAATCGCCCTTTTCTGGAATTATATTTTTGTCTATTCAATGATAAACCAAGTCGACAGCAAAACTCCAAAAAATATAACAATTTCATCTCGCTAATTCTAATGGATGGGCTATTTATTGAGCTGGGAATATTTGTGTCAATTTAATTTATACCTTGTCGCGACCCAAATAAAAGCTAAATTACATTTACCTAAAAAGGTTTCTAGAGATGGAATATCGAATAATATAATTTCACTTTTCCTATTCGGGATAAAGTCTGATCTAGTAAATTGACAACCAGTAGGTGAGCCTATTTACTTAATACCTAATTTTTCATTTTTATCGCGTAATTTATCAGCCTTTATTAGTCTCGCCATTTTAATCCGAACGAGATCTACGTAAAAGTCATTTTATTTCAATTTC
The DNA here is from genome assembly GCA_905163415.1 of Noctua fimbriata. Lineage (NCBI taxonomy): Eukaryota > Metazoa > Arthropoda > Insecta > Lepidoptera > Noctuidae > Noctua > Noctua fimbriata. Next base: position 18,433,056 of record LR990934.1, read on the forward strand.
ATTCTTGTTACAGGCATATTTATGAACACTTTTCAGATTAAGTACTTACTAGTATAAAAGAAGCCCTATCCAGTAATGGCTCATTAACATCCTATCCAGAATTCCAGACAAGATTAACTTGTAGATTGTCTCAGGAATGATCTAGAATTTCTGGCGGTTGTAAAAAATTATGTGTTTTTCCAGATCGTTGATGATCAAGGTCAAGAGGTGGGACCTAATGAATACGGAGAGCTCTGGGTAAAGGGCGACAATGCTATTAAGGTAATACTTTGATTACTTACTGATTAAGGTAAGAACATTTTTGGTGATTTCTCTTTCAATCAAGAGATAATGATACTCTTAAGAAAGAGCTGTTCTGAAAAAAAAATCTGCACTGACCGGTTTCATTTTGGAATCTTGTAACATGGAAAGGTGATTTATAGTTAATTAAAATCTTAAATGCCTTGTAATACGCTCACTCACAAACAACGTACAAACTAAACCGTTCGGTAGGCTTGATATTTGGCACAAGAGTTCCTTATAATACTCAAACAAGGTAAGCAGTTCAGCACATAGGATGGATTTTTGGAAGACCATCCTCTGAGTGAGGTTAAAGTTTGTGATTTTTGCCGGTGAAAAATACCATCGGGCGTTCGCCTGATGGTATTTTGGCTTGTCAATTAAAATTCATCAATTAATTTTGAAGAAGATGAACCCCATTAAAATCTAATTTCACATAAATAAATACTACAATTATAAAGTAATAACTTAATAACTTCCATCTGATTGCAGGGTTACCTCAAGAACAAGAAGTCGTATGAGGAGTCGTTCACTCCCGACGGCTGGTACATGACTGGAGACGTGTTCCACATCGATGAGAACGAGAGGCTCACCTTCACCGTCAGGAAGAAGTTCGCCTTCAAGTTTATGGGTGCTCAGGTATAACTACTAGAATAATTACTATTTAAAATGTCTTCCAAACTGATTTAACGGCTACCAGTTAAAAATAAGATTAGAAAAAAAAAATGATCGGGAAAATGCTGTTTTTTTAGAAACAATAGCAATTTAATCTGTCGAAAAAAATCTGTAATTAATATTTTTGTCATATTTGGTACATACTGTTGTTGAGATGAGATTGCTACAAGATTTTGTACGTTTTGTAAATATACAATTGGCTCAAAATCTAGTTGAACAATATTCGTTCATACTGTAAAGCAGCCATTCGTTACAGTTTCTCGTTAATAACAAAAATTCCAACATCAGTTTCGAATGCTTCAATACAAGAAAATGTTTCGACGATTCTTAGGAAATCACGTGTCAACTTGCCAGTATATCTCAAAGGGATGGAACTGTCTTAAGAGACTTCTATATCCATTGTATAAAGGAAATGTCAGATGTATGTACCTCGTAGCTGAAACCTCGTTTGTGAATAGCAGCCTACACGTCAGTGTAGCCGACTCCTACTCGTACCTGCCCCTACCTAGATATTTTAGTATTCTCTTTCCATGCAAAGAGAAAATATAGGCCGTCAAGATTACCTAATATGTAGTAGAATGTTCGCACGAATAATTATATTATGTTAAGCAGGACGACCCTCGTTACTTCGTGACGGTTTATTACCATATTTTGTTAATTTCAAAAGAACTCCGAACACAAAATGAGGACTTCAAATATAGATTAAAGTCGTAACTAGCCGCCCAACTGGATTATTGTGGGAGAGCACGGGGCTGTTGTACAGTATTGGATCTAATTTGGTTTAATTTTGTAGCTAGATGTTCTACTTTTGGGGATGTTCGAACTTAATTATACTGTAGTCTGTTCGTAATGAATTTGAAAGTATGAAAATAACGATGCTTTCAATTTGAAGACGACGATGTCTAGCGTATTTTTGCTCTCTTAAATAATCTTTAAGAGCACTTCGTCTCGAAGGTCTTAAGTGATAGTTTAATATTCTGTAGCTCCTGATTTTCGCCCTTTCGGGCCTTCCATTTCTAATAATTGGTAATTAATCTTGAAATCTCGTGAAATATTCTTAGTGGCAAAGTGTTTTTAACTTTTATCTTGATATTATATTAAGTATCTCATAATGCATGTTTGTTATCACAGGTAGCACCAGAAGAAGTGGAACGAGTAATCGGCTCGGTACCAGGAGTGTATGAGAGCGTAGTATGTTTATCTGACAAGGGAGCTGTAGCAGCGGTGGTGTTAGAGCCACAAGCTAACGTCACTAGAGAGCAGATAAAAAATACTGTTGCTGGTGAGTTTCTTTGCTTAAAATATCAGGAGACCATGTGGATGTATCTAAATACCAGGACCAGTTATAAAAAAAGTAGTGGTGTTAGGGTCTCTTGCTTACGTCACGAGAGAAAAGATACACAAGACAGCTTGTGAGCCACTCTCACTTGTTTTTGTTACCAAACGAACAGGAGCACGTAGTGATACCGGGATATAAAAGACGATTAGTGGGTGAACTACATACATGTATGCTTTAACCTACCCCTTGGAAATAGTTAGTCATGACGTTATGTTGTATATGTTTTCTAATATACGTGCCTGCTAATGAGCCAAGGCTAATTAGAAAAAAAAACATAATAATGAGCACAGCCCAGTAATGGTAACAAAAATAACATAGCTTTGAGAAAACATCCCGCATCGAACATTACCGTCATTAGGAGATAAGGCTATCCAAAGATACAGATATTGCCACAATTATGCGGGCGGAGTTATATTAATCACTGGAGAACGTAATTAAGGTAAAAAGATGCTGCTATTGAGTCTTTTATATTTCGCTATCTTTTACATTCTTTTAGTAAAATCTTGGGTTATCAAAAGATTCTTAACAGAAAAGTAATTTATTTACTCTTTCGTACTAGTAGGTATTCTGTGCATTTTAAAATTGTTGTCCTGATTGTCCTGAAATAGTATAAAAATAATAATACCAAACATCTGCTACATACAATACAAGTTGTTGCAACCAACTTGCCAATTTCTGAACTTCAGTGTTATTGAAAATGCTCGAATAGAGTACGAAACAGGAATTGCTTGCTGAAAACTAAAGCCAAGAGAGGAAACAAAATATGTAATTGAAAACAAACTTAGGATTTCATAAAAAAATCGAGTGAAGAAAATAATTTAATGTTCTTATTTTACAAGCCTAGGAGATAGACAGGGCTGTAAGTAAAATTATTGAGAAGACTTGATCTAGTAAATGTCTTACATACTCAAGTTTGAAAAGCGGTAGACTTCATCTTAGATATTACCAGCTCAAAAGATCTTTATGTTCTCAGAAATAAACGCTTCATTTATAATATTCAGTATCCCGCGCTCACTGTGGCAAGACTTCATGCGTCCTTAGGATGTTCAACCGTCAGCTTTTCATAAGCCAAAGCTCTTCTATTGCGGTGTATGTCTTGGAAACACCTTCTTTGCTATAACATATTTCATACTCACCTTTGAAAAATAAAGCTTGTATCTCCAGTTTTAAAGTTTTCTTTTCTTTGCGCTCTTTCTTCTGGTCGAGTAACTTCATGTGGTTTGCATGTCAGTTCGTCTCATTCAAAATTCAACCTTTCTTCTTTTAACTTAAATCCTTATTTCGTTTCCAGCGGCCCTGAGTGATCACAAGCGGTTGCACGGAGGCATCGCGTTCGTGCCCTCCCTGCCTCACACGCACTCCGGAAAACTCCAGAGGAGTGAATGCAGTGAATTGATCGCCGAGCTCTACAAGAATGGGGAGTGCTATTAGATATTAGACTGTTGTGATTTTACCGTATTAAATGTAGTTGTTTAAGCATTTTGGTGTTTGATTTTAAATTACCTGATGGGAATGACTGTTAAAGTTACTGTTTAGTTACCGAGGGACAAACAGACTATTAAGAAAGAGTGACACAAAAAAATAACCTCTAACTCAATTTGATTAACGTCGGTATGATAGTTAACTTGACCTGTTGGGTATTTGCGTAACGCATTCGCATCATCAATGCTTCTCAATTTTGACAATTCAATAACATTCATTGTGTTTTTGACTTTGTACAGTTGACTGATGAATTTTTACACGTGGAAGAACTGTATTTCGAATTTCTCAAAAATACGATGGAAACATAATTGTATGATGTAATATAATTGGGGTGCACTGGGAGCACTTTGTTCCGAGAACGACGACACTCTTTAGTTGTCGTTTTAATATAAAATATTATTATACTGCAAAAGGTGTTTTCCCGTCGTACCTTTAAAGATACTTCCAAAGAAATGTGGCTCAAACTTGGCATCCTAATATCCACTGCCTTCTTTCTACATTGTATAATGACGTGAATAAATTCATATTTATCGTGTCGTTAGAAAGGAATTTTTTTCGAGACAAAACTTTTATCGAAAAGGTTTAATGTACAGGTGTGAACAAAATGGTTAGTAAAACTTATGTACTCCATAAGTCGCTTTAACCACCTCAAAGTTATCCTCATAAAATTTGTAATATTATGTAGTTATCGCCATTTTGTTTTGTTATTGTATTGTATCTTTCAACTAACTCGAACAAATTGCTGGACACAACGTGAATACAAGACCTTCAGTGTATTTACATATCAAACACAACGGACACTGGGACAACCGGACACGCGGACAACAACGTCTAGAAAATAAATCTTCTAGAATATTTTAAGGACATTGAATTCCGCTTCATGAGACGCAAATTTTCATCTTTTCAGCACATAAAGAGCTCATTTCTTTAAATGTAAATTGACACATTTCCCGTCTAAAACCAACTCCCTACTTTTCTGAATAGGATAACGTTTAGTACTCACATATTTTTCCTTTAGCGCAAGACTATAATCTTGGAGATATTCAGAGAACGCTCAAAGAGATCGTTTTCGATTTCCGTTCACGTATTTCTTTAGTCAGTTGTATAGCAACACAGAAAATTACTTGCATGTTCGGAGCAATCACGTGCGCTAATAAATGTATACGTCTCTAAAAGAGGCGGGTCCCTTACTGCCACATTCACCCTAACTTGACTCCGTACGCTGCAGTGTAATCAAATTATGGATGCATCGCTTCACCGAGCAACCATTGCTTTTCATATTCTGCATTCATTTCTTTCATAAAAGTAAAAACCGCAATGGATGTCGTAGTAATAGATGAGGTTGTTGTTTTTACAACAGGGTTCATAGAAGTAGCGAATGGGGTAGGGTGGGTGCAGTAATAATGGCTCATGTGCTTGCCACTTTAATTAAGGAGGTGCCAGTGGTTGCTCTACCTAATTAGTGTTGGGGCACAAAGGTGAGCGAAAAGTTATCGCATAATCCCATTATGGAATTTTGTGAAAATTATATATTTATAACTTAGGACGGTAAAGCAATTGTAGGTTCATTAAAATAAGGACGGAGGATTGTGTGGTGATAATGAAGGGAGAGCCAGCTGTTAATTGTTAATAAATGTGAGCCGTGAGTAGTTTGCTTACTGTGCTAATTAGTGGAGTTTGTTTTGATGCCACAGACCGCTGTTATAACTGTGTTATTTTTGACAACGAGTTAATTATATTTGTGAATTGAGGTGAAAATAGTTTTTGCAATATGTAATGATGCAACATCAGTCGGACCTTGAAACATTAAGTTAGTGTACCAGTCATCACGTGCCTCGCCGGAAAAGGGAACGTCCCTACTATTTTGGATTGACTTCCAGTCTAACCAGATGGAGCTGAATACCAGTATTTTACGTAGAGCGACTGTCTATCTGAACTTTACTACCCAGCTCCTGGGTAACACGATACGCCTGTTATGTACCAGGGTACACAGGTATGTAGGCTGCCAGTCAATGAAAAATCTCGTAAAATTTTCAAAACCATATAATTATAATTGTCAATTAAAAATAGTAACAACAGTAAAGAAAATATCTCCAGTATAAACTACAGAACAGTTTCTCGTGATATATGAGTTTCAAAACCAATTAACTTAGAACTGCAGAAGCGCGATAAAGAACAAATACTAATTAGAAAAAATACGAATATAACTAGTTATAGCTCAAACGTTGTTACTGCTATTGTATGCAGCTTTCGAGATAAAACTGCTGCTGTTCCAAAGTTTGTATAGAAAAGAAGGGGACGCAAGAAACCACTTAGCAAATTGCATTTTTTAACGTAACATTTTTGGGTAGGGATCGAGATTACAAGCAAAGGCGAGGTGGAAGGCAGGCAGACTGTAAATTCAGCGGTGGACTAGTTTGCATCAAAAAAGTCTCTACGTTCGACAATCTTCATGCTTGGTAAACAGTATGACCACAACCCACGAACTTGGGTTTACTGTACGTACGTCCAATTAACCCTGGGCAGTCTACCCATTAAAATGTTTCCCCTATGAGAGGTCACAGGGCCAACCATCGTCCATCAACACAATAACCCATGTACATTAATTAGTATATCGGTTGCAAAGTAAACAAGTGATGCGGCCCAAACTTGTGACGTCTAAACAGGTAGCCGCACCGGTTACCGGCCAGGGGTAATGCATAATTAAGGTAAATTCACCAACTTGCTAATTCACTAGTTGTTTGTTCGCCGCCATAGTTGAAGGCTGCCCTAAAGTAAAGGTGTTTGTTCTACTAAATTGATATTGTCTTTAAGTTTTGATTAGGTTTTCGTGATGGAGATTTCCTTTGAAGAGTAGTTGCGGACTTTGTGCAAAGTGTTGGTGGGGAATATTTACATTGAGGCTATTGAAATGGCGGGTTTTTGCTTCGAGCTAGACGGGGGGAGACGAAAGCGATACGTGGAGGAATGTACTCGTAGTTCGCGAGGAATTTTCGTTTGATCGTCTGATTGAAAGGGGTCCGTTTGGTTGGTATGCATATTATGCAAGTATGCAGCGTCACTCGAATGAACCGTTGCGTCGTGCAGTATTGAATGAATAACACAAGGGTTTCCAACCTTTAGTAATGTAGTAATGATTTATTTATTGAAGGGTTTATGCTTAGATTATTTATTTATTATACAGTGACTTCCAAAAGTCTGTTGAAATGTTTCACTTCAAGTGTAATGTCACATTCTCGATTTCAGTTCTAGTTTGAAATGTTTTCATTGTGTTTTAAGGAATTTAACGAATAAAAACGAACCGTTAATATTATGGTATTTACTGGAAATTTCAGTAAATACCATAATATTGACGGTTCGTTTTCGAGTTCGTTTTTAGTCGGTTAAAAAATGATATTTAGTATCATTTTTATACCGACTTAAAAAAGGAGGGTACTGAAACATTTTCTGCTCCTTCTATGGACTAAGTGATCAATTAGGTATTTTTCTGGGAAAATTAGTTGTCTAAGTAATAGTAATTTAATAAATTGAAGTCCCGCTTTTATAAGGTGCCATGAAATATAGTTAATCCGCAGAAATTCAAACAAAATTTTTAGGCGGCTGAAATTCATTTATTTGGCTACTAAAACCCGGTTGACTTGACAAACAAAAAACTAAAATTTCAGGAAATCCCTTATAATAGATAGTTGGATTATACCGTAACGAAGCCAGGGTGTACAGTACAAACAATCAAAACTATGATTTGACATGATAAAGCTACGAAATCTCTGAAGTGAAAATTTTTAACTAACTTTTTGAGGCTGGATACAACATTATTTTTAGTATATGCGAAACCTGAATATAGTTTGTTCAGAATAAGTAACTGAATTTATTCCATTAATTTTTAAACCGTGTTATATTATTCCCAAAAATATTTTAAAAAGGCTACAAATTGGACACCGAGCGATACTAAGTACCTATCGCAATAATTTAGATACCTACTGCCAAATTATTATTATCAATGAGCTCAAGACGACGCTGGAGACGCGCGCGCGGCCGCACGTTTTTGTGCGGACAACTAGGTAACAGAACAAGCTTATAACTTTGTGATTTTTCATGATACAGTTTTGAAATTTTGTACATAGATTCTTTACATAAAAATACTAGACACGTGTTTCAGGTTTCGCATATACTAAAACTAATATTGTATAAATTATAGTATCTATTCAAATACCCTTTTAATTGAAAAAACGTAAGTAAATTTCAGTAAATTCAAACAGTCATGACACAACATCTTCAAACTAGGTATATTATTTCTCTAGTCATGCGCAAATCAAATAATTGACATTAAAATGACAACAGAACGTAATTGTTTGAATTCCAAACGTTCGGAATTCGAAACTCGTAATTTGAAATCGACCGGCGACCGTTACACGCGATCCAATATGGCGGACGATCACAACTAATCCGCTCACATAAAATTCTGTTTGATAGCAACAGCAATTTGAATCGGTCTAAAACTAACATTTTAAAATTTCCAAAATGCAAATTGCAACGTATCGGGTATTCGGGATGTTTGGTTAATTTGCATGTTTTGAGCGAAGGGGTGGTTATTAGTAGCCGCAAATGGTGAGCGCCAGACCGCTTTTTAACTTTGATGTTCTATTTTGGACGCTAAAAGGTTTTTGCTTTGGTAGACTATATTAAAAGCCCCTGGTATTTGGCGGTCAACAAGTATGTAAGGATCGTAGCAGGTGGTGTTCTGTAATTTCTGTCGATGCCCATTAAAAAAAACTTACCAACCCTTATATCTTCTGTCTGTTCGTCTGTCCGTCCGGCATATGTCACAGCCATTTTACTCCGTGACAGTTGGCACCACACAGTGGTCGGAGGGCAAGTCTTCTATGAACTGATTCACAAAAATGATGCGAAATTATGAAATGTTGTTTTGTAGAACGTAAAAATAACTTTCAATGAAAATTGTTTTGAATATGATTTAACGTTTAGTTTTTGAGAAACTAAAAGCGTTACTTTGTTTTTTATTAACATACGAAGAAAAACAAATTTAATTTTACTGTCGAGTGTAAATTGATCTCTGAATGAGTGTTAAAAATAATGTTTGGTGGTACGGAACCATTTGTGTGCGAGTCCGGCTCGCAATTTGCCGGCTTATTTGTAAGGAAGGTATGATTCCTGCCATTTGGCCAGCTCTTCAATTAATTGATGCTATAAATTGCAGAATATGTCAAAGTAATCGATTGTTACATATCCAACAACATATTCTCTGAAGTACGTACAAAAATACTCAAAGCCTTCATCGTAATTGTATGTGCTCCGGTATATCCTGGCTCTAGCGTTTACCTAGACTGCCCGTCTATTAACTTAGCCAACAGGGCGCCAGTGTACGTAGCGTGTAGGCCGAACATAGGCACTGCGGAATTGCAGCCCTCTGCCCGGATATAGGGGAAGTTCTTGATGTAATATGGACATGCTTGTAATGGAACAAGGATGGCTGTAATAGATTTGTGGTCTGCAAAATTCCGATGGAATTACTAATAGGTATTGCTATTTTTAGGCGCAGTTCAAGACGCATTGACTGATTAAGTCTATTGCTAAACATGAGAAAAAAAAGAAAGAATATTATACCAACTAAACATTGTAATCCTTTTGGGCTCCGCCGGGCTCCCGGTCGAGCAAAAAACGCGATTAAAAATATTTATCGTTGACAAGAGGGTGATTATCATTATTACAATATTTTTTCAGGCATTCAAACAATCGTTCCAAAACAAACTTTTCCTAAAAAGAAAAAAGCTTAAATCCCATTCCGGTCGAATAAAATCTCCAGAAAAACGTCTTTTTTAAACCAAAAAACGTTCTTTTCCCGCAACATTCTTTCACAAATTACTTTGTGAACCCTTTCTTGTTTGAATTTATGACCTCCCAGTTGACGAGTTTCAAACAGTTTTAAAGTGAATCGAGTTACGGCTGGCTCGTTCAAAGCCGCACTGTGGCGCATACTAAACAACTACACAACTTTGTACTATGTTCTGTCTTTATCTCTTTACGGGAATATAACCGTTTCTTGTTCAAGTCTTGTTACCCGGGCCTAGAGAAAATGTTTACAATAATCCTCTTCGGGCCTATTCTATTAATTGAGACCCATTTACAGTTGTACAATAACAAGGCAGATCAAGAAACGAATTTTCTACAGCGGGCCGCATTCTAGTATTAATTTTGGTTTAGTGAGAGACTGTTTTTCTTAAGATGTAATCAGTTTCATGATACTACATTATGAAACATGATTACATCTTACCATCAGATTAGTACGTATTCATTGCTTTCAAGAAAAAAGCATTTTCAGTTCGTTTTCAGTAGTGTAGCCAATTCTTAAATAGAGGCAAGATGGAGTTTCAGTAATAGAAGGATTCATTATAGTACTGCTCGCAAGAAGTGTGCTCATTAAAGAAGTGCCGGGAAAAGTACTGTACTTATTCAAACCACCAAAAAAGTAAAAATAATGGATACCTTAAAAAATATTGGTGTTGTTGGTAACAGTTGGCCCATTGTCAGCCCATAAAAAGACAAGCTTATTCAAGGGTCTATACAAGCAATTTCCTCACGTAAAAACCGTTTAGAAATCTTGTATAAAGGCCATAAGGGGATCCCTTACGTAACTCGGGGATTATATTTTTATTTGACTCCTTGCGGCCTTTGTGCGCCTGGTAGCTAAGGTAAACATAACCTCATTACGGAAGGTAGTTTTCTTTGAGATATTTACAGCGCTCTTCTTCGTGTAAAATGTATTTGACATGAATTTATTATTTGACAAAAGATGTTCTCGGGAAAACGGTCAGGTGGCTATTTTTCTTTGCTTTACGAAATGTATGTTCGAGTATGTTAGTCGTACTTAGGTATTACTTCTTGGGTAGGTAAAGATTTACCTGCAGGTGTTTTCCAAATAGGTACTGATGTCGTCTCGAGCATTGCGCGGAATTTGCTGCATCATTTGTGAAGATAATGTTGTCGGTTTTAATATTTTGGTTTACTGTATGTTCAGGAAATGCCAAACATGTTCGGGTGAAAATGATAATTATGCAAATCATAATAATGAATAATTCCGTGTCAGTGCAATAGGGAAGTGGGTCGTGTGGTCACATGCCACAATTCTAGCTGAACACACAGGTAACCCTCATTACTATGTAGATATCGTAGTTCCTGATCGTATTTACGTTGTGGTAACTACACTTTACTTTGGATCGATTTCAGGTTTATGATAAAAGAACAGCAGCATTTGTAACAATCCGCGATAGTTGTGTTATTTACTGGTTATTTTTAGATTCAAGTACATCATTGGTTAAAATAAGGAATGAAAATCATAAAACGGGTCCATTATGGCCTCCAATGGCTTCCTTGTGAATTAGCGAGAAGGCCAACAAAAAAATTACGGGTAAGATTTTCGTTATTTTTGCTGGTGGGATATCGTGCCGTGAAAAATACAAAAAAATATTCGAATACTATAGTTAAAAGATAATAATGCGTAGGCCCAACAGTATAAGAAGCGATGTACATATGTATATATATGATGAAAAGAGAAAATTGAAGTTAATCTGTGCACTTATAACATAGCCTCTCGCAACAAGACAAGACAAGACAAGCAATTGAACACTCCCCATTAAATCCAAACAAACAAACACACAGCGTGATGGCAATGAATAGTTCCGCTTCAATTAGCGCCGTGTTCCACCCTTGTCAATGTGGCCGGCCCTAATATAACTCCCGTGATGCCCCTTGATTAATGCGCGACGAGCTGGCACTGGGAAGGTAGCAGAAGGACCGCTGTTTCCAGAAGTGCGAGCCAAGCTAGGTGGAAAAGATTTTTCCAAAAAAAACCCATCCCCTTTTTCATCGGCATAGTTTTCATTCATTATTTGAGATCTATACCAGGGTGTCGAGGCATTTAAAGGAAATCTTACGAATCCCGAATCAAACAACGTTATTTGTAACATAAATATGTGGCACATCGCATTTAAAGAGATAAATCTCAAACCTTCTCGTGAAGAAAAAATCTTTTATTTCTGGTTTAGATTGAATACTTTTTGATGTCCAAAAACACTTTTCATCGACGGCCACGTTACCGCCTGCTATTTCTGTTGCTGCTGAGGTCGTGTTCGACTTCGAAATTATGCTTTTTGGGATTCCGAAAGGTATTCTCTTTTATACCCTACTATGTCAAAACCCAAACGTTTTGTGGTTATTTCATTGTTCTCTTCATGTGTTTTTCTTTCTTATAGTATCCTTCTTCATTCTTTTGACTTCTTAATTAAGTAATGTAAGTATCTTGTTATGAGTGGAAGTTCTGTGCCTGTCTATAAGGTGCTTCAAAGGGCTAATAATAACAGGCTTAATCGCCTAATATCGCTTTATGTAAGGGATTGAGAGGGGTCCTTGTATCTAAGGTGTGTGAAGGTAAGGGGTAAGCAGGGTCACGGTATTACCCGTTAATGGCGAGGTACTGGACGGTATTGTAAGTACGGTCTACTGGCTGAGTCATGGGTAACAGATATCTTATTTTTTTTTTTTTTTTTTAATAACTTGGTTCCAATAATATTAAAAACAATAAAAGCTTGGTTCCATGAATATTAAAAAACCTCATCGACCTAGTAGTCGTAACCGCTACTGCTGAGCGTGGGTCAGCGACGGCCAAAGTTTTGGTGGGTTTATCCATCAGGAATTGTATAAGTAGCAGCCACGGAATTTGGACTTACGCCCGGTTGATGGCAATAGGTTCGCGCTACCTATGAGACTTAAACATAACTGTGGATGTACTATTAGGTACCGATCTGCCTAACCCTTCGGGGATTACAGACATGATGTTATGTTATGTTAAAATTTAAAAGAGTTCCTTTACCAAAATACAAAAGTACATTTTAACCACCCATTCAGCGATGAAATAAGTGATTGTACCTCCTTGAGTCATCTGTCAAACACATTCACGTTAGTAATGTGTTTTCAGTCCAATATAAGTAACATTATTTCAGAAATCCTAGTCTTGAATACATTATTGGATACGAAAAGTTCAATAAGCCATTGACTACGAAATAAAATAAACAATGTCACAGTTGATTGACTCAGGCACGTAAATAGCTGAGACATTCAATATTTTCCTTTTATACGCAAACATTTGGAGTAGCAATAAGAATAAATTACATTTTGTGAGTCAGGTAAAAATAAATGTTGAAGTAGATGGATTGACGCTTCGTCAGGTACACGTCATCTTACCAAACTTACTCTTTGGACGCCGTCTGCCCTTTGGCTCAGAAATACACGGATCTATAATAATCACTCGATTATAAGCAGCGAAGGCTAGTCCTCTTGGAAAACTTCCCCAAGTCTGTGTAACTAGTTGGAAATGTTTCCAATTTCTATTATTAGTTAGTCGGAGAGTTTCCAGTGTAATATTGTAATGAGTTTGCTATTGCCGGCCCGTTACACAAGTTAGTTTTATGTAGTGATTTACATTTAGAAATTATTATATTAGTTGAATTTGCTGCGTAGTGTTTAAATGTTGTGTTAAATCACAATTTGGGGCACTTGCCTATTTGTTGATTAAATATTTGGAACATAAACACGTTTTGATAATATTAAGCTTGTACACTAGTACAGTACCGTTAGTGTAAATAATAATATAACCATTCCGGCATTGCTGGCGGTAAGGAATTCGCTAGAATGACATGTTTGTTACCCCCTACGGTACCGTAAAAGACGACAACTTACGGATAGTGGGTAAGTAGCAAACACTGAAGATGCACAAGCATGTCTCGGATAATGTTTACTGCATTGTAATAAATATAAATGTTTATGAATAAAGAGGGAGAGAAAGGTCAAAGAAAATTTGTATGGATTGTGTGAAGAATGACATGAAAAAATAAGACGATGTAACAGTTGACGGGAGTAGAAGAAAACGTCTTGCAACGACCTCAAGTAACATGAGAGTAGATCAGAAAGATAATATAATAATCATGTGCACTTGTTTCCTCTCATAATAATTTGTATGACAGAAATAAAATACATTCATTTGCAGGTGTTTGATTCAAGGAATTAAGACAAACCTCTGCAAACACCCGTAAGGGTGGTAGTTAAAGCAATTAGCGGGGAGTGTCGGGTGCGGGTTCAATCGGAGCGGCGGCGGCGGCTGCACAGAGGGATGTGACTATTAGTTGACATTGGTGACCTAGACATTATAAGACTAAACGCTTGAGTTTTAAACGAAAGTGAGTGAAGCAAGAAAGGGTACAGTAATGTTTAGCCGGGTGAAATGTCCAGCCAAAAAAACGATGGACTTACCGATAAAGCTTACAAACTAAGCAAGCTGAAGTGGCAGCGAGCCGGCCACGTATGTCAAAAGATCTATGGCATCTAAGGCAGGGCCTGGTGTGAATGTGTCCTGGAGTTGAGAAAGTGCATCGGCAGGCGTAGTGTGGAGCAGTCAGTGAGATGGTCCGACAACCTCAAAAATGTGGCTGGGTTCTGGACGCGGATGGTGGAGGAGAAGGCGTATGCCCAGCTGTGGACTACGATAGTATTGTAGTGCACAGTATGTGTCCAACTACCTGATGTTCGTTGATTAACAGACTAAGCGGTACCGTGGTCATTCATTCTCATTCCTTCTCTGTACTTAAAGAGACCTTTTACCTGCAGTGAAAAAGTTGTAAAGTATCCTATAACAACATTAACGAACGTCTTAAGAGTATGAACACTTCATTCCTATGATAGTAAAACCCCTTTCAAGTCCTAATTAAAAGCTGAAAGTACCGATAAAATGTACCTTTACAGAACTAATTAGCAATGAAGTGAAAACGTGCTGCTTATAGTTATAAAAATGACATAATATTTAAGATATCTTCTTCATAACTGTAATGAATACTTAAGACGTTATTGTTCCAAACTTATCTCTTAACATAACACAGTAATCGAGTTATGAGAAAACTTTAAGTAGATTGTTTTGAGTCGAGTTAAGATTGTTAAGAAAGTTAGTCGCATGTATTCTGCAGAGGAATACTACTTTATTTTGGTTGTGTTATTTCATTTTTCGGCTCATCGTTATGAACATGAGGACAACAATTAACATGGCACGTGGAGACACTGTATTGTAAGAAAGTTTGCGCTTCGGCAATCATCGTTTATGATTCGTGATGAGATCTAATATAGAGCTGTTAAAAATCCGTTATAACATATGCACGCAAAGCGCGACTATACAAAACGTAGAAGCTTGCTAATTTGGAAAAGCGAATATTATTGAAGTGCATATTGTTTCTGGTTAAACTGTGTCTTAGAATAATAGACACGAAACCTCTACGATCAAGCTCAATGTACCAAATTAACGACCGCGTACAGTCCTTCCATGTTATTACAGGTGACTAATAGCCAACCCCTTTGCATAATAACTCGAAACACGGGCGTCGTAAAAGATAACTAAGGGATTAATAACATCAGGAAGTTAACTAGCAGTGTCCTAACATAAACATTTTACGATCACTAAGCTGCCTGTCAAGTGTTAATTGTTGTCATTAGAAAGAGGTTGTTCAGAGGTTTAAATACTTACATAGGTATATTATTCGTGTTTAAATTCAAACATTAAATGTGCTGTTAACTATTTATAAAGCCTCCAATAAGTACGCCTTTATGAAAAAAATTGTTGTGGTTAATCTTCTCAAGTGGTGGAAAATATATATCTTTAATCTTTTAATTTATCAGTAGCAGCCGGGAACCTGGATTTAGGTCGATCGCCCTCTATTACATAGGGCTTAAACATAACCGATGAAATATTTCTCTGCCTAACCCTCCGGGACAAGCAGCCGTGCTAATTCAATTTTGCTAAACGACATATAATTGATTGAGTACGGCTTGATTAAATGATAATTATTCCTTTAATTGTTCTGTGTACGGCCTGGGACTAAACCCATCACGTGTCTACTCCTGTTATAAACCCGTGTATCTCCAACATATGTAACATTAAACTAGTTGGAAGCGGATCGGTTTTCAAGCAGTGTCGGTCCTGTGAGACCTATGGTAGTTGCACATTGCGCTCGTTTTCTATTGGCATACTGGACATCGGAGCAAAAGTATTGCTTACTCTTATTGTACAATCTCACTATTTGCAATTTTCAGTGTATCGTTTATAACAATTCTAGGAAAATACTCATGAATGAATATACACAGGGCTGTCCACAGTACGTCTTCGATGGAAATGGAGGTTATGCCGCTCGTGGACGCTACGAATATTTTAATACAGTTGACAAATTCGACAGTCTCATTGACGCAAGTAATGATGTCAACAACTCCAAATACATCAATGTTTTCGTCAATGTTACGTACAGGTGGATGATTTAATAGTTACAAAACAAGTCGCCTGTACTTACAAGGATTAGGCAGAGGTGTACCTAATAGTACTCCCACGTTTGGTCAGTTATGTGTAAGTCCCATGTAATAGGGGGCGAGCCTATTGCGACCAACTGGGCACAAATCCAGACTCCGTGGTTGCTACTGAGAAATTCTTGGTGGAGAATCCCAATTACAATTTGCCCGAACTGGGAATCGAACCTAAGGCTTCACGCTCAGCAGTCGCGCTTCTGGTCAATAGACCAACCGGATTATAATTTGTCAATTCTAAAACAAACAAACGTACTACTATCTCAAGCTCGTTTCAAGTTATTACTATTACTATGAAGACTGATTATCTCTCGTTACGGCGCTCATGTGCGGTGCTGAGCAAAATGGATCGGTTGCTAAGGGGAGCTCGCGTAATGGAGTGGCCAGGTTGGCCCACTGTGTAATGCCACCACCATCTTACGTCATTGTCTGCCAAGGGTTGAAGAATTTTCATTGTTCTTGAAATTTGGAGTTCAAATTATGGAGGTAAGTCAAGCGATTTCAAGCCGTATTCATTCTTAAATGTCAATTATTGCTTTTATTTTCTGTGTTAGATATAACTCTCTAATATCTGTCATCAAGTTTTCTGAGGTTTCATTAATGGACAGATTGAATCGAATTAACTTAAAAAAATCGGCGGAATATTATCATTATTATAACACCTGAGCTGGTATGTGCGTTTCTGAACAGACTTATAACAGTCAATACGTCATTATTATTAATTTACTACATGATTATGAGCATAGTACCTGCCTTTGCGCTAAGTACAATAGTAATTTTCTCTTGAGATATCTTTTGTGACTTTGAGATGAGACCAATCTGACTGTAGGTATGTTGTAAATAATAGGTGATTTACATTTGGTAAACAATAAACAGGATTTTGGTCTGTTAATCCATTTCAGACGCACTCTATAAATCTTATTTACTGAACTTATTTGCACAAATTGAAGTGGTCGAGAGATGAATTGCTTATTAAGTCGTCTTCGCCACGACGCGGTGTACGATCGACCCCTCGCTGCCATTGAATGGGGTACAGAATCACCCCGCACCGAAGGCTGATTGATTGGACCCCGTGAGCGATGGCGGGGGGCGATGGATAGTGTCTTCTTTATGGAGTGATGTAATTAAGCGTTTTGTGATTAATTTGAAAGGTAGGGGTTATTTGGTGATTGTGAATAATGATAGTTGAGAGGGTTTTACATAATGGAGTTGGTGTAAGTGATTTTTGTTGATGAATAGAACTTGGATATTATCTGTCACATCGTAATGCTTCTGTCGGGCGAAGGTTACCCTTTAAGGATCTCTTACACACAGTATTGGTCAGCATTAACTCAAGATCGGGTAGCTCCGGGGCAGGCGCAAGAGCGTAACGCTTGTCACAAGAAAAGAGAGGCATATGCCCGCCCAACAGAACGTACACACTCACTGTGAATGATGAACACAGGATTTTGAAGAAAGCAAAATTTACTAGTCCAAATAAAAATAACTCTAACTAAGTCATTAAATCAATTGTTTCTAATAATCGTCGCCTCGCCGCCGCCGCCTCATCCCGGATCGAAACCAACAAGGATTTATTATTATTAGCGCACGTATTTGTTATTCAAAATGACATTAGGATAATTTCTAAGGGCCGCTGAAAAACAAAACGGGGTAGTGACCCATGTGGGCGAGTACAGAAGGTACACTTTGATCTTTGTTAGTGTAACACTTGAACTTTGTTTACGGAATGAAAGCACTACTCAAGTTGAACTGTTACTAGTAAAGTGCGGTTGCATGCCCCATACCAGTTAGTAAGGGGTTTGAATACATTGGCCTAACTTTCCGCCAATTTATTTTATTTTCAAAAAAGATGATCACCGAAAATTGAATTGCACAACAGGATAAGGACGCACTCCATCATCATCATTATTTCAGCCGGGAATCAGCTACTAGTGGACCTACTGGCTAGCTACGGTCTTTATTTTCTTTGTGGTATACTTTCGTTTCTTTCTGTTATAATTCCGTCCAGCACAGATCCAGATCCAAAACCCCGAGAGCTTTCAGCTTGAACTCCAGAATCGTTTCGAGTGCCTAGGAAGCTCAGTGGACTAATACAACGATGGGTTCGTGGAAACTGTCCATACGACTGGGTCTAAGTTTTTCAAGACACGTCGTGCACATAAGAACAAAAGACTCTCTGATCATACTCTCAAGCTCATGAAGGAGCGGCGTGAGATGATCCTACAGTCTTCAGACGAGGCGTGGAAATACCGGCAGCTCAATAGACGGATCTCTAAATCCTTGAAGAGCGACCTCCGCCGCTTTAGTACCGAGCGTATTAAAGACGCTATTGAGCGGAATAAAGGCTCCAAGGTATTTTCAAGAGATCTGGCTATTAGGCAGAGCCAGCTCATGAAACTGAACACCGACGATGGCAGGATCATATCCGCCAAACCGGAGCTGCTGAGGGAGATCGAGGGTTTTTATGGGCAGTTGTACACTTCAACCAGGAAACCCGTTGCAAATCTAACAAACGACCCAAGAGCTAGACTGACCCGACACTATACCGAAGACATTCCGGATATCAGCCTGTACGATATTAGGATGGCTCTGAAACAGCTTAAAAACAACAAGGCCGAACTCCTGAAGGCGGGTGGAAAAGCGGTACTTAAGGCCCTTCAGAGGCAGTTTGATTCCGTCATACTCGAGGGGAAAACGCCGCAGGCATGATGCAGGGCTGTGGTGGTAATATTCTTCAAAAAGGGCGACAATGCCCTGCTGAAGAACTATAGGCCCATCTCACATCTAAGCCATGTCTACAATTTGTTTTCAAGAGTCATCACGAATCGTCTCGCGCGTAGGTTTGACGATTTTCAGCCTCCCGAAAAAGCCGGATTCTGAAAAGGCTTTAGCACCGTAGACCACATACATACGCTGCGGCGGGTTATACAGAAGACCGAAGAGTATAACCTGCCTCTCTGCTTAGCGTTTATGGACTACGAGAAAGCCTTCGACTCGATAGAGACTTGGGCTGTGCTGCAATCTCTCCAACGGTGCCAAATCGACTATCGGTACATCGCAGTGTTGAAGTGTTTGTACAAAAACGCCACCACGTCAGTCCGACTTCAGGAACAGACCTCGAAACCTATCCTTCTGCAGCGAGGTGTGAGACAGGGAGACGTCATATCTCCGAAACTGTTCACCGCTGCACTGGAGGATGTCTTCAACGTTCTGAACTGGAGAGGGCTAGGCATCAACGTCAATGGCAAATACATTTCTCACCTTCGATTTTCCGACGATATAGTGGTCATGGTTGAGACCATGGAGGACCTCAGTACAATGCTCGATGACCTTAGTAGAGCTTCCGAAAGAGTGGGTCTTAAAATGAACATGGACAAAACCAAAATCATGTTGAATGCTCATGTAACACCCACTCCTATCAAGATCGGAGACTCTACACTCGAAGTTGTAGACGATTATGTCTACCTGGGACCAACGATCCGGTTAACTAGGTCTAACTTCGAGAAAGACGTCAATCGTCGAATCCGACTCAGCTGGGCAGCGTAATAGCTAAACTAAAGTGGCAGTGGGCAATGTGCCCTACATTGCTCGCAGAACGGATGGCCGATGGGGCCGAAAAGTTCTGGAGTGGCGACCGTGAACCGGAAGACGCTGCGTTGGAAGGCATCCCACTAGGTGGACCGATTACCTGGTGAAGGTTGCAGGGAGGGTGGGGTTGCATCCGCTGGATGTGAGTCGCACGGGACCGGTCAATGTGGCGACACTTGGGGGAGGCCTATGTCCAGCAGTGGCCGTCTTTCGGCTGAAATGATGATGATGATGATGATATTTCCGTTTCCAAACTAAATCCAAAAACTCCCTGTTGAAGTACTCCCCAAGTCCCTACATCTATAGCACAGTCTGCATTTTACAATCAGCCTCACTGTTGTGCCTTGTTGACTTGTTTATCTTAACGACACGACACACCACTAAGCTCCTTCCGACGTAAGTGTCACCCGGTTACAACTCATGTTAACTGCTGTTCTGTGTGCATGTTGTCGCAATAGCTGACTGAATTAACAAAAGCCAATCAAAGGTTGACATGAGTTTGACTACAGAGCACAGATATACCTGTCTAAGCGACGATTCCACGCTATTAGATTGACAAACTGACAGCTTATGATACTGGTCATTCAAAAATCGGACGTAAAAGTGTGTTAAACAGACCTTCTTAATATTTCCCGTGATGTTATGCTAATGATTGGCCGGTCGGTCGGGTTGGCGCGACCGACAGCTTGAACAAGGAAACTGACGGCTGGCTGGCTCGGCTCGAGCGAATTGAATTAATAATTCATGAGCAGCGGCTAAGATTCCCCAGCGCGCAGCGCTAGGGTTGCCGAAACGCCCAAGGATTTAACTTCTTTATTTGAAAAGATTTTGCACTCCACACTTTTAAAATGAGATTTAAACAGAAATTCAAAGGCAGATTGTAATGTGATGTGGGAAACGTTGGCAGCAGTCTGAGGGCCGTATGCGATATCCTAATGTGTGAAAATTTTATGCATTACTACAAAGCATGGCATAATCAGCCACAGTTCACTTCAGCTCCGCACCACACCAATACTATCGGTCTTATTAAATCAGTCTTACTGAAATCTGTCAATTAGAAAACAAAATTCTCGGACACTAAATGAATATTTATTGTAACAATAGTTGCAGTTAGCAATGTTGAAAATAGAAAAAGAAACGTTAACTTAATGACTCCAAAGAACAAATCTCACAAAGACAAACATAAATAATAAATAGTTTGCTAGATGTGTACAGTATTAGGTGACTCCTTGTCTAAAGGATTTGAGCCTAATCCCCTCAGCCGGGATTAGGGACAGAATGTGGAGCATCAACAACTGTGTGGAACAAATATATCGTTCTGTTGTGCTCAAGATTGGGGAATCGGGGAAAAGGATTGCTAACTTAGAAACAGTTTGAGTAACATCGGGATTTGTTCAACTTGGAGTAATGTAAAGTAATTTCGGAGAGGAAATTAACTTCGTGCTAAGTTATTTGTTTGCAAGTATAAAGGAATTAACTATAGCTTCGTTTAACGATTTAGACTTTGCTGAATAAGTCGTACGTTATTTTTTTAAAAACAATCATTTATTTTTTTCATACTACAGCAATAAAAGGTCACTAGAAAATAATGACCTTCCAGGATCTAAAGAATTGACAAGCAAACATAAAGCATAATCAGCCTACAATGTTCCCACTGCTGGGACACAGGCCTCCTCTCTATGAGAGGGAATGGGCTATAATCCACCACGCGGGCCCTGTACGGGTTGGTAAATGTCACATGTCTTCGAAATTTTGGTTCTACGACATGCCGGTTTCCTCAAGATTTTCCTTCACCATTTAGAGAGCAGTGGTGATGAAATAAATTACACAAAGTAATCGAACCCACGACTTACTGTTCATAAAGGGGCAATTAATCTCGAAGATACGATGGTAACATTGGGTCGGCTATAATTAGCTAAAAAAACTCATTTTTTAAGAAGAGTACCTAAACCAGTGTAAATAGGTAAGTAAGTATTCAATTAACTTTGCAAATTGCCCATGTTCCTCTGCCCACACAATGTTACGAGTAGCTTTGCGCTACAGACTCATTTCCTGACCGAGTCGTCCCGGGTAATCTATCTTCGTTTACATTATAATATTTTTATTTACTTAGGCTAACAGAGGGCTTACCCGCAGCCGTCTAAGCTAATTAAGTCCAAAGAAATAAATGGAATAGCTGTATAAGAATTTAAATGGAAAATAAATTACAAAAGTTTTCAACAAATTATTCTTCTTCTTTACTTCCTTCATAATTTTATTATCTCGTCCTATTAGGACAGCAGAACTCAAAAAAAGTGAAGTGAGCTATCAAAGTCCAAACAACAGGATACAAAAATGATGTGCGGCGTTGCACTACTTACATCATAAAATAAATTTATTATTTATTTATTTAATTACAACGGTTGTGTTAAGAACCAATTACAGTAATTAAAATTATAAAAATAAAAGAGACAATCATGACTCATATTGAAATATATAAAATAACAAATTAAAGCAACATTAAAAGTGAAAATATAAATAAAAGAAGGTTAACAACACTTTCATAAATTCCTCTCACGGAACTTCTGACATACCAATAAAATCTTCGTCCATCCATCCGCAAACATATCATCTATTGGATTAGAATCCAAGAGATCATTAAGTGCGGCCAGAATACGAGGTATTGGCGACTTAGCACGTGCAACAGTACGACAGCAAAACACAACAAACACAACTGTAATCACAAAGGTAAATGCTATGAGGTAAGCTGTATAGCACTTGCTCTTATTACATCCTGTACAACACGGTAGAGGAATTACAGTGCGTAATGAAACCAACGAAAAACCGGCCAAAGAGAATTACGGAAAGACCAAAACTAACCACGATGTTAATTAATTAACAAACCCAAAAAACTAATCACAATGAAAGCTTCTGAATGAACTTTTCACAGTCATGATGCTTTCTACCGACTTACCAGGAAAAGATAAACGTACAAGAGAAGCTCTGAAGAAAACCCACCGCGTGTTGCAATTTTGAAATACTGGCACTATTCCGGTCTAAATAACTAAGCAAACTTGATGAGAGGCTTGCGTTGTACGAGTGTGCGGGGGTACCAGGACAGCAGCAGTGCGACAGAGCAACGAGGACAGATGCGGTCGTGTAATGAGTGGCTTCCTTCGCTTATTACTTGCTGTACAGAATGGCAGGGAAATTAAGGTGGCTGCGGGTCACAGGCTCCGCCTACGTGGCTTCTTTATTTCGAACAGAAAGAAAAAGTTAATCGAAAGAATAAGAATGACTTCAGTATTAGTGCCAAAAACGTTAGGACACGCTAGTAGAGAAATCAACACAATTTTGTAGAGATATCTTAGAGATATCTAAAGGTGTTTTACTTGGACCTGTAACCGCTACCGATTTTGATCTGAGACTGTCATGAGCGAACATCGAGGAAATCAGCACAGTTTCACGTTACACTACAGTGTGTAAGGCGGTCAATGTATGTTCGTTAATAATTGGTCTCGTTAATTTTCATTTTTAAAGACCCTGTGCAAATGGCTTTGTAGTTGAGTTTAAATAGTCTTTTTACAAGAGAGCATAATGATTGCTTAATTTGCAAACATTCTACTTTAAAGCGGGAACGAAACTCTTAATTACTTTGTTCGTGTATTGCTTGATAATGAAGCTTCATTTTGTTTCATTATGTAGGTATCAAGTTGTCTTGTTACGGCTGTTATTTGAATGAAAACCTCTAAGGTTTTCACCTAACGGTCCACCGTTGGGTCACTCAATTATTGACCGACCGCGGCAACTGTTTTGTCACAATCACACAATTTATCTTTTGGCTATTGACTCATCTAAAGAAAAAAAATCGAACAGAGTATTAAAATACTTAATTACAAGGTTAATAAGAGTTACTTCAGAAAGTAGTGGAAAGAAATAAAGTAGGTAGTATAAGAACCAGTTCCAAAGTATCCAGAGAGTTCTGTATAGAGAGCCTCGTTGTTGTACTAGCCCTTATGCTCGAGGTACACGAGACTAGTTTTTCAAGCTAGGATAGCAAGCTAGTGTTAGTAAGCTAGCAAGGTAGAAAATCTGGCTTCGTGTATACTAGCTCCATTTCTACGCTAGTAAGCTAGTAAGAAAGCTAGAAGCTAGCGTCTCAAGCTAGGACAGTTTAATAGGATGGCGGTCTATTTTTTGAACTACTAGCGTCCCCACCACTGATTTTACAATCCTGGCTTGGGTACTAGACATCATTTCAGATATTAGAGATCTACGTTTATCTAACCTATTTACTTACTAGTTAAGGGTTGGTTTCATTAATACGACAGAATTTGCTAATTATGATTTGTTGTGAAAGAAGATTGTCTTTCTTTCCCGTGGTTTCTGCTCAAGTGTATTTAAGCTGCTTGTGCACTTAGATTCACATACATACATTAACTTACGTTCCGATCCCATGGAGGTAGGCACAAACTTCAGAACGCCACCTGCTACGATCTTTACGTACTACTTTACATCTATGACTATATGGATGGCGTTTAGAGGGATCCTTCGGCAGAGATCAATGAATACAATGCCAATCCAATGCTCATCTTAGTTTGCAACTAGAGCTGCTCCTCAGAGGACCTATCTTGTCCCCTTTGAGGACATTTGAAAAGACAATATCAGCGAAACTTGACATAAAGCAGTCCTTTCAAAACTAGGTATCTTCACAAATGACAATGTCGCAGTTTATAAGACGTCACCTTAACTCCGTAGGCTCAGTAATTGAGTTGAACTAGGGTTCGCCCCGTAATTGTGATAACCGTTTGGTTAGCGGTCAGTCCTCGGTAATCGCCGTAATACCGCGCCTTGCTGGGGGTAGGTCGCGAGCTTCGTGCTAAAGTGGGACATGCATGAGACGACTTTTCTATTTGTCAAACAATAAAGGTAAATCACAGTCCAAGGTTAAAAGAACTCACAACATTAGCAGTTCAGCAGTTTGGTTATTGCCTCTGTAAGGTATTTTAGTATTAATGCATTTAGTCTTTCTTCCAACAGTCGGATCTTTTAATGAGGAATTTTGTGGCTTATTAATAACAGCTAAAATTGGTCGATCTGCTGATTTAAGTGGAAAATTGTTATTGTCCAATGATTGGGTAACCAAGGTATAAAAAAAGACAATTTCATGTGTGATACTCATATTCAAACAAAAGGTTCTTGAGCTGCGACAGCACGTAATAGAAAGCACCGTAACAAAACGGGAGACGGTGGGACTCCATTGGTTACGAAAATCACAGAACCGATTGATGCAGCTACGTTTCGGGGAGAAGTAGACTTCTTTTGGCCTATATATGATTCATATTCATCTATATGTGACTCATACTCATTTAAATAGTTAAACTGGGAATCATAAATATAGATCCTATCTAATTGTGTACGGTAATCCGACTAGTCGCCAGATCCACAGCAGTCTTTACAAAGGAAATTAGTTTAATGAACACTCCATGGGTTAACGATGGTAAACACGCATTTAGTATAACGTACAACATATACTGTAGAACGTATTACGCAGAGCGTACCTGCGTAATGGCGCCGTCAAGTAATATGATAGTGATGCGCTAATGGACGTTTTGCGGCTATGTTTAGTGATGTGCTTTAGGCAAATCGGTTTGGGTTATGGAGGTTATAGATTTATTGTTATGTGTAATTATGATAGATATTTTAGTCTTCCTGGGCATTAACAAAGTACTAAAATTCGCTTCTAATAAATTAATATGGAAGTAACTTTCAATATTTGCTCACCTGTACAAGGTATTTTGCCATGAGTGCTAGTAAATCTCTTTTTCTGGGCACAGCTTAAGACCACATTGCTGTAGCCACTAAACTCAAATTCTAACAAGGTCCCATGGGTGAGTTTTAGGGTTCCCTAGCTATGTGGCAAAAAACGAAACCAATATAGAATGAAAATATTTTCACATGTTCCAGTTAAACTTGCTATCAGATAACGAAGAGACACACAGCACATATTCAATCTAGACCTGATTATCCACACTCCTTTAATTGCAGCGCTTAGTGCAGTAGACGGTAAGTTAACCACGTTACCACGGAAACCATGAGTCAAAGGGTAATCACGTTAACCGGTCATGGGAGCCCGTCCGGCACGTCCCGCCAGGACACGAGAAATTCATTTAAGTACTTAAAGTAATATTGCATTTTCGATGCTCACATTTTTCAAGTATTGTTTTAATTTGACTAAAAGAGTAAACTTTATTTATTTTAATTTTTAATGAATTTAACATTTTGGGAATGAATTACGGTTTCTGGAAAGCGTTTACTGATCAAATTAATTTGGGAATGAATTTTTAGGATAGCTTGCTAAAGTTGATTATAAATTAAACTTTTAAATTCTTGGAATCACTATCATTTCATTCTGTTAACACAAACACATTATTAATGATTTTTAATTCGGAGAGAAAGAAAAGAGAAGGTAAGAAAAGAATGGATTAAGTTCGTGTTGCACCGACCGGGCAACCCCGTCACATAACCCGTCACATGATGATTCCAACATAACATTCAATTCTTCCATTCGTTTCATCTTTGTTGCAACAAAATAGAATAAACCGTTCTAATAATTGAACTCCTGACGTATTGCATCGCTACGGTTACAATCTATCTAGCTCTGGCACAAACTAGGATATTTTCAGAGCTGTTCCGTAATTTACTGCCGATAGCAGTAGTTTTACGTCTGGCATTGATATAGCACTTATTTTTATTAACTTTTTTGGGCTCATTTGTTGCCGGGATGCATGGTTACTGCTCTCAATGTACAATTGTTTAGAGATGTATTGCACGGGAATCAATTGTTCAAAGAGTAGTGAAATGCAAGCCGGGCTTTCCCTTCTTTGTGCACTGTTCGAATTTTCTAGTTGAAGGTGGTTAAGTCACAAGTTGAGCTTTACAATCTCAATGGGTACTAGGACAACATAATCAGCCTATAATGTTCTCACCGTGGGTCACACGCCATACCACCACATGAGCTCAGTGCGGACTGCAGAGGAACATCACGTATCTTTGAATGTTTGGTTGTAGGAGATGCTGATATTCTTAGATATTTTTCTTTACTATTTTGAGATCGGGACAAGCATTTTAGGGCCTCAAAAGATCAAAATAAAAATGCCAATTTTCCACGTTAGAAAAAAATATGAGAAAACCTTAATATTGTTAACATTAGACTTAAACATAACTGGCAAAATATGGGTGTAATCTACGAAAGCCTCGAGGATTACAGGCATGATGTTTTGTTTGTAATATGAAGAAAGTGAAGCTTAAAAAAAATACATTTTAAATCCAAGCAACGAGTGTGAAGGCACACGAACAAAAGGTGCACAGAATCTGCCTCACAAAAACGTAGTTAGTTATGGTGAAAACTGTACCAAATTCCACCGGCAGTGGTTTACAAATTAGCATACATGTAAATGGAAATGTATGAAAGTTTACCCAGGTGGCAGGTATTACGTACGACCGACTAATTTACTACGATTTAATTAAAGGAAATTTAGTAATAATATCAGCTAGGTTTCATTACGAACTACGAACGACAAAAGTTGATTTGTTCTCGTATCACCAGGAGCTATTTTGTAACACGGAAATAGCTTATATATTCTTCTAATTTGATCGAATTTACCCGCGGGATTAAATTGTTCTTACGATATTAAAAAAAAATCTAATGCGAATAAATCAAATCAAATCTTTTATTTGTGATACATGGGTAACCTGCAGGTTTTCATTACATAATTATACAATAATAATGTTTATTCCATGATCAGCCACTTGGGCATACAAATTATTAAATAATATATTGAAAATATGAGTCTAAAATTACAATTATTTTATATAAATTATTTTTTTGTTCAAATATAAATTATATTACTACTATTGGTCATGCATGACAGACACAAGAAAAAAACAACAATAAATTAAAGTCAAGCAGACATGAAACATTTTCTAACATGGAACAATTTATTTTTAAAGACCTTAATATTGGTACATTCTTTTATGTTATTAGGAATTTTATTGTAGATCTTTGTGGCCATAGTAAACACACTTTTTCCAAAGAGGGTAGTTCTATATTGTCTGGTAAGGTTATTATACAAATGACTTCTATTTCGCGATCTGAGCTCTAATGTAAATAGTGATGGATGATGTCTAATAAACAAGGCCATTTAAAAAATATATAAAGATGACACGGTAAGTATTTTTAATTTTTTAAAGTATTCCTTGCAGTTGTCGGTTCTGTTGAGACCACAAATTGCTCGCACGCACCTTTTTTGACATCTAAAAACTTTATCCCACTTGGTAGTATTTCCCCAGAATATGATTGCATATTTGACTCTAAAAGCAATATTACTATGATAAGCTACGACCAACGTGTTAAGATTGACCTTTTTCGCTAGCATAATAATCAGCCTATAATGTTCCCACTGCTGGGACACAGGCTTCCTCTCTATGAAAGGGAATGGGCTATAATCCACCGCGCGGGCCAAGTGCGGGTTGGTAGATGTCACATGTATTCGAATTTTTGGTTCTAGGACATCCCGGTTTCCTCACGATGCATTTTCGCTAGCATGTACAAACTATAAGATGACTGTGAAACTTTTTTGCAAACAAACTCTATATGACTTTGCCATTTCAAATTATCAGCTATGTGTACGCCGAGAAATTTTGTTATTGTCGTTAATTCAACTTTTTCACCGTTAAATTCTATTCGAGTATGTAAAGTGTTTTTTGTTTTTTTTGTTTTCTGTTTAAATTACATTAATTTAGTTTTATCGATATTAATTAATAAATTATTATTTTGTAACCATTGAATTATTGAATTTAAACTACTATTAATAAGTTTTTCATCACTGTATAGTACCATACGATCTGTAGTAGATTTTGGCAGGTCATTGAAATAAATAATAAAAAAGTGGGCCCAAAGCACTTGCTTGTGGAACTCCATATTATTTTTTTCTACTCTAGCCCCCGTGTGTCGACACAATGACAGATTTCTTTGATTCAATGACTATCTGTCATTTTGTCGATTCTTCCGTCAAAGAAATCCTTGTCTACGGTGGTCATGCTACGGGGGCTGGACTTATAGGTAATTTATTTCATGTTTCGTATTAGGACAAATTCTGACAATACTCGTAGTCTGAGTTCGATTACTGATGTAAGATTATAGCAAGTCAAAAGTGTTGCCTCTAACACCGTACGTTTCCAGCTTACTCAGTAGTATATTATGATCCACGTAGTCGAAGGCCTTTGACATATTCATATACAAAGCACAGACAGGCTGTCTTTTATCAACTCTAGGATATATTAAACTTAAGAAATCATATATAGCGTAATTTATGGACATATTTTTACGAAAGCCTTTCTGATCCGCTGTTATTGTATACGGCTTTTTCAATTATTTTTGAAAATTTTGAAGTTAGGGCTATAGGCCTGTAATTTTTTATATCTGATTTAACGTCCTTTTTATAGAGTGGTTTAATTATAGTAGTTTTTAACACAGATGGAAATATTCCCTGTTCGAAGCACCTGTTTATAACACAGCTCAGTATAGGTGCAATAATGTGAGGTACGAATTTTATTACCATCAAACATCAAAACCAGTGCTCTTAGTGTTATTTAATTTTTGTTTAATAGTATAGATATCCAAAGGACTAGTGGGACTAATAAAAAACGCTTTTGGTGAATTGTAAGTGCAAGTAGATGTAGCTGGGATATTATTACCCGGAGTACTAGTCTGTGGTTTAACCATATCTGCATAGTAGTCATTAAACAATTCAGCAATTCGTTGAGGGTCTGTAATTTTATATTTATCTATTACCAATTTACTTATAGTCTTAGGAGGAAAATTTTGTTTTCTTCCATCTTCTTTTGGGATAAAAATGTAAATTATGCATATATCATGGTTTAAATCAGCCTCAAATTCTCATATTGTAAAACGGGGTGTAGTTATTTAACCTATCAACAACATTTATGCTAAAATTTCCTTTTACTGCTTAAAAAAATTATTGGTAAATCGTGTAAACCACATTTATTAACATGTTGTTCCTTTCATTCATTCACAAGGACTGTCTACTAAATATTTTGACAGATCTGACGGTTGTATTATTCCGTATTTATTAATACCTTATTCAAAGGTATATTTTCAGTACGTGGCACAACCGCAAACCGTCAGACTCCATCAGTTAGCTGTCACCTGTCATCTTAATCTCATTCACACAGGGTACACTACCGGGTGCTCAAAGAAAACGCCAAGAAAGGGAATTATTTATATTCCTTCAAAAAATAATCTTCTTCACGTGTTAAGGTTCAAACGGGTTTAATTATTGTTTGTGTTATTTTCAGCAACAGTTCATTCACCTCTACAATGGATTATGAATCAAATTTTTTTATATTTTCAACAGGTTATCCCATCAAAGATGGTGTCAAAATTTAAACCCATTTAGATTGAAATTCTGTAAATATGACACTTATTTCAATTTTAACTAACAGTAAGCGATACCTCAACGATGTCTAAATTATATCTGTTGGATTCTAAACAGATTTCTTGACGTAAAATAATTTTATTCAAAAAGTTTTATTATTCTATAATACCTTAAGTAAAAGAGCAAGATTAATGTTGATCTTAAATTAACATTTTCTGAGAAAAGCTTATTATTGAACAAAAATCTAGGCACCGCATAATTGACATAAAATAATACCTAGAATTTTGGCTCTCACTCAAGATCATCAGTTATTATTTTATAGCCGCGAGCTCGTCTGCCAGACATCATTCATCTTGTTCTAGAGTTGATAGATATTTTCTGTAACTCAATATTGGTATTTTTATATTAATAATAGGATTTTTATATTAATTTATTAGCTGCCGGTCATGTTATTATAGTCTCTTTCAAATTATATTTGAAACAAGCTTCTACATATGTTAAGGCCCTGTTCAGTGTTCACGCCCTCGCTCAATGCGACTCGCGACAGGCGTACCTCACTTGTTTTCCTTCGCTCTGCTATTCGGGTCGCAGTGACTCGCGCCACACTAACGTTAAATATAACTCCTTTCATTGTTTTCTCCGCAGTCGCTAACCGCAAAATGCGTGTCGCTCAAGCGTGTATGTCGTGGCGAGGATATAGTTCATTATCTATGTTAAGTTTATTATCTACATGTCGTACAGGCAGAGCTTCTGCAGCTTACACAATCGACCGGTGTAGGATAAAATGAAGAGTTTGAATGGCTTACGAAAAAATGATCCCACCATTCTTCAGACGTCAAAATGGGCATTAGTATTTTCAGTATTAATTGTACTATCTGAAATAGTATTATCAACACCAGTATCCATAGAACGTTAAGTCTTACTCATCTTAAACGTGGTAAAGTAAGTGCAATGCTTAAACGAGAATTATTTAAATAGTTTTACACATGAACAAAAGAGAATTTTCGCTAATTTCAATAAAAACGGGGCAAAGTTCTCGCAAACAGCGTAAAACAAAGATTATGTAAATTAGGGTCGGCCCAAACTAACGCGCCAACTTCTACCAACTTGTAGTTTATTCAGCTTCTTGTTATTTCAAGTTATGCCAAAAATAACTACGTTAAGGAGAATACGGTTCGCATTTAATCCATAAAAAAGTCTTAGAGATATGAAAAATGTTTTTTTTTCTTACGAAACATTTTACAATGGGATCAGCAAAATGACATGACGATGAGATAAAGGTGTTCTTCTCTTATCAACTTACCTATTTCTCAAAATACCTAATATCAACACCCGCATAGCCTTTTCACAACTATCTCGCGGTTCCAGTCTAACGGCATACAGCTGAATTCTAGTATTTTACATTTAGCGACTGCCTATCTATATTATTACTACAATATTATTTGAACAGAAAGATTGTCTACGTTTACTTAAACTATTTTGATTTGAAAAAGTAACATTTAGATATTTGTTCTGAATCTTTCATGTTTATCTTATCTTCCAAAACACGTGTATAGTCTATTTACTTACGAAATGGAAAGTAGAGATCTCTGCAAAAATATTTATAACTAGCTGTTTCTTGCGACCTTTGTCCGCGTGAAGTTATTATAAAAAATTTCGTTCGTATTTTGTTACTTAACAATTTCAAGATTTTTAATTTTCTTGCACGTAACCCTAATCCTTTTTGCAAAATTAGTAACTTAAATTACTCCTTATAACATCAGTTATCCGCCAGTACCAGTCCCGTCAAAATCGGTTCGGCCGTTTCGTAGATTATCTGGAATAAACAGATATGACCGACAGACAAAAAATAAAAATGTTATAAGTACAGTATATGTATACTTTCATAATTATGTGTTCAGTAAAAAGCTGTTATTTAGAAATTACAAACAGACACTTCAATTTTATTTATTTGTATGTAAGTATAGATATTTGAAAAAGTTGTAAAGATTAAAATCAATATAAATACGAAAGTAAGTTGAGAGTGTACCTATGTCTGCTAACTTGCCACGACTATACAGCTAAATGGATTTGTATGGACCATGAATTGGGTTACATAGAACATAGGCTACTTTTTATCCTTTGAGTATGTTCCGGTGGGATATTACGACCTCCACGTGGGCGAAACCCGGATAAAAGCGTTTAAATATAAAACCCCACGTTAATGCCATCAGCGTAACATTTTAAAGGAAACTGCTGGAAATGGGCGGCGACGGGAAATGTAATTAACTAGATGGCTATTTTCGCGGTAATTGTGAAAATGTTAACTTGCGGGATTTTGGCCGCGCGCCCGAACGACCTGCGCCCGGCCCCTCTACATCGGACACTGTAATCCAATAAACACCTCTGAATGAAGAGCAGTCCACTGGAAATATCATGTCAACCGATTTCTTTTGCTAAAATAATAAACTCTAACCATTAAACTAACATCACACGTGTATATCTCCGACGGAATGGCAGAGGTGTACCATAGTACACCCACATTTCGCCAGGTATGTTAAAGTCCCATGTCGGGTACGAGAATATCGGGAAAACCATTTAGTTAACATTATAAAACTGAGAGCCTACTTCACCTATCTCTGTCCGCTATTAAACGTCGTGTTAAATATTGCCATGAGACAAATATATGAAATATGTACATTTAGCACAGATTCAAAGACCCACAAATCAAAGCTTTCCCTATTAATTATGAAAGAGGAACCCTTTCTAACCTCTCTTGTTAAAAAACACTACCTTTTTTAAGAAATGTACGTCGTTTCTAATTCCGTGATGAAACACAGGCCCTGTGCCCACTTCTCATACTTCACAAGATTTCAATCGTGTAACCGAAGTCGAGTGTGTTTCATTAGTATTCTCAAGGTTAGAACACCTCTCAAGCACAATGAGAGCCCTCCCGTCACTCCGCTAACGACCTCCCATTGTTTTAGACACATTGCCGTGCCCGCAACCATATCCCTCCGTCATTCACGCAATAACCAACCTTATGACAACGTTATACGGAACATAAAGAACTAAATTATGACGCTAGACGCATCGCTATACAGGCACATATAATCTATGTACCCCACCATGCAATTTTCAACCTTGTTGCAACAGCATAAGGATCATAAAAGAGTAAATGACTTTTGCAATTATCCCACTTTCACGCAATTTTCGACCTTAGATCTGAGATATAAAGGTTATAAAAGTGTGAATGAGGATAGCAATTATAAAATGTAGCTTTTATACGGGTAGTGTTGTGAGTACGTGATCTCCGTTCAGGAACTATTTGAACGAAACGATGAGAGCAGAGACAATATTTTTTTAATGTAATTTAATTAAGGTATGTTTGTGGTTTTATTTTGTTTTTTGAAAGACAATCAGCAGATAAAATTCTTGATGACTGAAATTACA
The DNA here is from genome assembly GCA_905163415.1 of Noctua fimbriata. Lineage (NCBI taxonomy): Eukaryota > Metazoa > Arthropoda > Insecta > Lepidoptera > Noctuidae > Noctua > Noctua fimbriata. The sequence continues at coordinate 18,466,698 of LR990934.1, forward strand.
CAATGATTGGCCACAGATTTGTGTCAATTTCGTAATTTTTTCTGCTGCTAACAATTATTTCGTTCATCAACATAATTTGTCTACATAATTAATCATCTTTCTTCTTTGAAGAAAAAGAAGATCATAAATCTGAAACATAAAGGAATATTAGGGAGACCTTTTATGCACCCCCCACCGGTTATGCATAGGTTTACTAAAAAGAAACCCTGATCAAGAAATTATCGTATGTTAGGTCAAAGTCACAGTTCCCCGAAGAGAACGAGATAACACTTTTACACAGTTGAAGTGATTACGGTTGCCCATAAAATGCCTGCGTGCTACGGCGTAGCATACTAGCTATGCAGCTACGCCGTAGCGCCTTTTAGAAACTGCGAGAATAGTTTTCCACTATTATAATACCAAAATGCATGGTCTTTTTAGTGAAGGAGATTTGGAAATTCCAAATCATAGCAGAACGTGATAATCTCTGTACGAATAGTGTTAGAATAAGCTTTTACTTTAAACTAAGTCCTAAAATTTTGATCACACAGAGAACAGTAAAACCTAATTCTGTAAAACGATCTCATCACTAGTTCAACAAAAAAAGTCTAACACTCCAAAATGGCGGATACATACCAACCAAAAAAACTGCTGCATCACAGTCCGATACACTGCTCAATCGGAATCTATTCCACTCACCCATTAGAGCGCTTTCCAACTGCATTGTGTTGAAAAAAAAACTGGGGGAAAAGCGTTCAAGTGGTGCTTAGGGAGTGAAGCGTGTCGACTCAGCGAGACACGGTGTCGCTGGCACGGTGCCACCGAGTTGCCTAATTGATGCTGGAGGCTCTCGGCTTTTAGCGCGAACTACGTGTAATTGGTTTCTGCCGGTGACACTGCGATAGAAGGCGAGCTCTTGTCACCTAGCAGTAGCCACTAAAGTCTGGTGTCCGACACTTTGATCTGTGGAGTGGTGACGAATTTTTGAGACCTAAATGTTTCACTCTTTGTTTGTTTTTTTTTAATTAGTCGTGTCCTATATTGTCTATCTGTTTTCCCAGTTTGTTACAAACGGAACATGGTGTGGACCGCGTAAGAGGAGAATCTCTGTACATTGGAATATCCTTACAACGTGATTGTCCATGGTTTTGTTACCTCAGCCACCACGCTTGGTTAACCGGTGGGACGTTTTATGTTTGTAGAGCAACATACCAAACAGTTTAGTAGTCAACTGTAAGACCGCGTTTGATTTCACAAAAAGCCCGTAGTTGGTTCACTGGTTTACTTTATTCTGTATCAGTACTGTTGCTTGCCGCATTGTATTTGTGTTTCGTGACAATGGCAGACGAATGATCAAAGAACACATAAATAGTTGTCTTCAGAACAATGAGAGAAATATGACGAGACGAGTTTTATTACCTGTCGCCTTACAGAAGCTTTTTGTTGTTATAAGTTACGCGTCAGGCCGAATGTCTTGAATACAATAAATTACGTTTAGGCACAATTTACTCTTCCCATAATTACTGTAAGTCGTATAAAAAGTTTCTGTATACCGTTAAACTTCAATTAAGTACTGAACCGCCTGGTACTAATATTACCAAGAAACACAGGCAATACAAAAAATAATTATGACCATGCAGTCTAAGATATACACCGTCCCTCCGTAATAACGTTAGTAATTTCTTTCTCAAGTCATGCGCGGGCCGCGACGCATCACGTTGCATTGCAAAGTCCAGCTAAATCAGTTTCGTACAACATTTTGTATGAATACATAACACATGACAGGCGAGGAGCAAATGTACGCAAGCCTCATTGCTTTGGTTTGAATACGGTAGAAATTCAAATTCGAATCTGACTAAAACAATTTGCGTTGCGGCGCAGCCTGGCACGCCCCCTAATGTGCTTAATTCGCGCGTAGCTTAGGGTTGGATTTCATGTCATAAAACGACAATGATGGGTTCTACCACATTGAAGGAATTGTTGTTGACAAAAAGGGTAAACTGATTCCGAGGTTGACTGTATACATAAACAGTAGGTACTTGTGGTACCCACATGGCATAAAGTGGTCTGTAAATGAGTGCGTTCCCTCTCTCGTTTGGTTTGACTAATTGGCTCCACGGCGCGCGGTGCCGGCGCGGGTGGCTGCACAGATTGCCGGCACACCTTCCTTAACACTCGGCAAGCCGCTGCCGAGATCACGTTTGGCAGCTTGGCTGTGCCACTGAGTAGGAACTTACAGAAGATTCGTTGTTGGTTTTTGTATCAACCATTACGGAGGCTATTTTAATTGCTTTTAAATTCAGTTTGGGAAATGCGGGACAATATTGTGACATTAGTCATCAACTACTATCCTGGTTTGATTTATTTAGCTGCGTCATCTTCACACCAATAACCGTACAAGGATCTCTAAAAACGTGGTCAAAATACGAACAAACTACAGCTTTCTTTTTTCAATACAATGTCATAAAACACTCTCACAATGTTAAACCAACGACGCCCCTGTCAGCGTCATACAAGCGCCAAAATATCCTTGAAAATACTAGTAGTGGCGAATGTTTTTGTCAGTATCATTTTGTGAGATATTATAATGTTTTAGTAAAACCACCCAGGTAATATGTGAATGTACCTGTATCTTTTGTACACATGCTAGTAGTAGGAACAGTGGGTTTTTAGTCGGTTAGAGTCCGACATAGCCCGTCGCTCGCCCCAGACGGATGGTAGCCTAAAAAGACAACATGAGAACTCCTGCAACGCATTTTGCATGGTGTGGACTTACTGTTCCTCTTAGACACAGTGTCACACACTTGGTGTTGGTTGAAGTACCTCTAGAGTTACGAGTATATTGTGGCTAATATTTATTGTGGTTTTTGTTGCCTCACGGAATATACGAGTATTTGTTGTACTTTCGTATTTGTGACGAATTGGTATTTAGTAAAAGCTGGCAAGGTTCTTGCAAATAAAATCCTGGCGCTTTATATTTGCTACAAATATGTAGTTGGTTATAACAATACCCTGGGGTGTTTTTATTGAATCTCTCGTAATTCACGAATAACCGTCTAAAGAAACCGCAACTTACTATAACTTATTTCTCAAACATGCCAAGTTTAACACTTTCAAAAATCTGAAACTTGTTAAAATCTAGCCAAACGTGGCGACTTCACAACTAAAGTGTCTGAAGCCTGTGGCAAGCCAACCGCATGTTACAATGACAAGTTTACGAGAAACTTCGCACAAACTGCGATACATTACATACCACTTAAAAACTGACCGAGACGGGGCGATGGCCGCGCAATGCAAATACTAAGATAGTAACACTTTTGCATTCGCATATCATGCGACAAAAGAACGTCGCTGGGTGGGGAAGGACTTCTCCTGTTCAAATGCTGAGTTGCTGGTGAGACAATCATCTTGTCATCTCTGGTAGAAGAAAGAAGAAGATAGCAAATTGACTTGCCTTGATACTGTAGTCGCTCAACATTTACACCTGCATGGAATTAGCATACACAATTAAAGCATGATACAAAAAAGAGTATAACAATACTCAACAGGTGGCTAGAACAAGGCTGCCGATTCTGATGATTATAAGACGGGACATCAATGAAAAGTTTGATTGGGACCAGTAAGTTATTGCTATTGCACAGAAAAACGCCAAATTGCAATTCATTAGTAATTTAAAAAAAAAACTATCAAAAATAAAAAAAGAACGTGCTATCCAAAACTCTTCTCCTAGCGCCGCGCGTTAAACGCCGTATCGGACCTCAGTGTTGCACTCACAGTGCTCTCAAAGTGTGAACTAAAGGTTTCAGTAGTTAAGCGAGGGTTTAGTTAAAAGAACTTGTTCGTTCACCGACACCACCATTATGAGGCTTAAGAATTCTTGAACTTGTTCTAGTTGCAAATATATATAAGTAAGCGGTAAGCTTGTTTACGCTGAAAGGTGGGTTCTAAGAAGATTTTCATCGAGACAGGTACAAAGTTGCTAAAGATTTGCCACTCTTGAAAACTTACTGAAGTTTGAATTGACCACAATTTATTTCTGAGAGCGCACAGTGTATTTAATATTTTAAATGCAAATGTTTTCATTTTACTGTTAGTATCTCAGTTTTATAATGTAAATGCTTGAAAAATTAAGGCTTTGGTGAAGTTCTAAATTACATCAGGCATCAAGATGGTTAAATAATAATGCAATAACATTGTCTATTAACATACGTGACTGCTAATCACCGCACGAGTGTGCGCTGATCGAGCGCGCAGATATTTGATACTACACGCGCTCACCGCCCGCCGCTCACACTGACATCGACACCGATTAGCTAAGCTAGTTATAAGATGAGTGGAAAACTGTTCTTGTACGATCAGTCAAAGGAAGGTTAATGGTAAAAGACGGACACATGAGATTTTACGCAGTAACAACTTGATGATCCAACCGTAACCGTAGCCCGGCAGTTCCAATGTCTACGAGAACGGAACTCCCACTGCCTACGGACAAGACAAAAGTTGAAGTAGATATAATTCAAATATATTTATGCTGTTACCTTCCTATTGCAGATTTCGCTCAAACAGGCCAATAATCGAAAACCAACCAATAATTTTCTGTGTGTATAATGTGACCAAAAGTTATGACACAAGCCACATAACACATTATAATAGATAGTATAACGTGATTTTGTCAAAAGAATCAAATATTAAACGAACAATTTATAAATGATTAAATATCATGTGAAACATTTGTAAAGCGAAGCGTTTACCAAATGAATGCTTGTAAAGTGAGTCTTTAAAAAATAAAATAAAACATCTGTGGAATAAGTTGTTTGTGAAATAAATAGTATCTGAAAGGTTGTCTGGTTGTAAATTAAAAAATTGTCAAAGCTGTTTAGTTGAAACATTAGTAAACCCTCACATACACTTTACTACTTCTGTCTGTCCTAATTATGCAGAGAGTAATAATTAGTGTATGTTACGACTTACGCGTCGGTGTGCAGTGCGCCGCTAGGCCACTTCTCTTACGGGCTGTATCAGCAACACAGGAATATCGTTGCCAGTAGTTGCAATGTATCGAGATCTATGTTCTTGTCGTCATGTAAATATTTGTCCCAGTTTTTAAACATATTCCAGATAAAACATTCACAGAAAGACTATTGTTCAACAATTCACTGAATTTGTCTCGTTAGTTAGTCACAATAGCAATACAAATCCTATTTCAATTCAGTTTACATTCATGAATAAACAAAAACAAACAAAGCTTTTTACCAATGTACATTCGCCAAACCAAATGCCGTAAACAAAACTAGATAACACCGTTTCAAACAAAACACGATTCAAATAACATAATAACAGTTGTTCGTTTAATAAACAAAAATATAAATCATCCCACGGCGCCTGCACACGTCCAGTGCGCTGTGGTGTGAGCAAATGTTTCACATCATTCAGTTGTAAGGATGTATCTGCGGACTTATCCCGCGCTGGGAACTAAATATTATGTTGGATTATAGGAATCAGTTATTGGTGTATTTTAAAAATAGAACGGCTATTGATAAACATGCCCATGGCTGCCATCTTGGAAAAAATATGACGTAATTCAAATTGCTGGGAGGTAGATTGGCGACTGCTCTACCAATTACTTTAATTCAGGTGGACCTTTCTACGTATTGAATTAATATTCATCTCTTTCAGCATTCCAAAATTGTGAGGATGATGTATTTAGATTTTTTATCAAAGGCGACAGCTTATAATATTGGTCACTTTTTTAATGATGTCCTTCCTAATCTTTCTTTCAATACATTTGTACGAAAACACGATTCATTAATAAATCGCTTGCTAGCAAAATACAAATGATTAAATGGGGAGCCATTTAATAATCTGTAAACATTGGCGATCATAGGTTTGATATTCTACGGAACTATTAATTACTTATTTAACGAAAATAACTCGTTGGCCCGAAGCGCGATTGCTGAGCGGTTCGATTCCCAGGTCTGGCAAAGTGTTATTTGGATTTTTCCATCAAGAATTTCTCAGAAGCAGCCACGGAGTCTGGATTTGTGTCCGGTTGATAGCAATAGGCTCACCCCTTTAACATGGGACTGAAACATAACTGGCATTCTGTCGGTGTACTATTAGGTACACCTCTGCCTAACCCTTCGGGAATTAATAGGCGTTATGATGGCATGATAACAAAGATGAAAAAGTTTTAATTTAACCTGTGTTGTTTTATCGCTGAAGTAGGTATTGTGCAGTCGTCACTTTATAAGAATACATACACATATAAAAGGTTTATTTCAATAGAAAAATACAAAATTTACTAAAACATTTCCTTGACATAAGGTTTGAGGGCAGTAGGACCGTCAGTAGTAGCTGCTGGTTTGAACCGCGTGCAGTAGAAGGCGCGCGCGAATCCGGCAGTGGCGGCAAGGCCCTACCACGTCTTCTCGTTGATCTGGTGTTCGTGACCTAAGGTGTAGCAGTAGTAGGAGCAGTGGCAATGGTAGGCGCAGCAGTGGTAGTGGCAGCGTCGTACCGCGCCTTGTAATAGGCCCTGGCCAGTCTGGCGGTCACGGCGATGCCCTCCCACGTCTCCGCGTTGATCTGGTCCACGAACTGCGGAGGCGCCAGGAAACCGTAACCGTAGCCCGGCAGTTCCAACGTGTACGAGAACGGAACTCCCACTGCCTACGGACAAGACAAAAGTTAAAGTAGATATAATTCAAATATATTTATGCTATTACCTTCCTATTGCAGATTTCAGTCAAACAGGCAAAGAATCGAAAACCAACCAATAATTTTCTGTGTGTGTAATGTGAGCAAAAGTTATGACACAAGCCACATAACACATTACAATAGATAATATACGCCCGATTTTCAGGAAGTATCAAAAATATAATACAATCTATTCATCGTGTTAAAGGTCTAACTAAGTCACCAGTAGTCCTAATTTGTTGGGGTTGGTTTCTAATCTAACTGGACGCAGTTGAATTCTAGTATAAAACATGAAACGACTGCATGCCATTCTGACCTCCACAAACCAGTTAGTACTGGGTAACACTATACCGCTCGGTAAGACTTCCAGACTTTCAGACTGTCGGGCCACTGACTATTTTGTAGCGAGTGTCAAAGATCTACAAATGACAGCCTCAGGCTTATCGTGTTTTTTGAGGCACGGAGGAAACTCAGTATGCAATAGATAGTCACTCATCCAAGGACCAGCCTTGGTAAGCGCTGCTCAACCTGGGACAACCGACCCGTACAGCTGTTGTTATTTAGCCACGAGCTCCTCAAAAGAAGACTCAATACATGCACGTAGTAAGACCGTCATTAAGAAGTCAAAAATCGAATACAAAAGATAGCAGGCAATCCTACCATCCGATAGCTAATAAATAGACATCAGTTCAAGCCCCAAATACCGAACATCCTCATTACGGTGATCCTGTACGTATCCCGGTAAAGCCCGCGCCTGATCACCCCACGCCCGGTAATGCCCGTGTCTGATCACGCCGCGCAATTGGCTCGGGCCCGGCTTCACGCACGCGTTCCCTCTGCCGCGCCATTGAGTGATACGCTACGTTGGGCTAAGCATCTGCTGTCGAAACGTTGCCGGCTTTTGTTTTTCCTTGTCTGTCGGGGCTAGTTTTATTGGCAGGTCTGTTAATTAATCTTTCAGGGTCGATATTGGCATCTTTTGTTACAATGACTCGTATATCTTACAACCATACTGAAATGAATAGAAAATAACTGTTCTAGTTACCAATTATCGCATTTTTAATTTGATAAATAAGTTGGCAGTAGAGGTAAGGTAGACCTCCAGATAAACATTGTCATCGCCAAACCTAACGTACTACTAGGCTACAATCACTTGATGATATATTGAACCTGTGAAAACTAAAGCTGTCTTTTAGAAATAGGATTGTTACTTTTAGACAAGGTGTATAAGCCACAATTTTTCGAGACACATTATCAACGTTCATAAGAAATCATGAGCTTTGATGAGGACCAAGACGTTCATAACAACGTTCTTCATATCTACACCAATACAAGCCATGTTGAATACGTGCTCAGAATGTATGTCTACAATGAATCAGCAGTAATCGATGTCCATCATAACGTTGTTATCAAAAACACCATAAATTCTGAGCGATAAGATTAGTTCGCTCGATTGCAGCAGACGTGCCGACAAACGATCGAGTATTCGTCAAATACTGACACGTTATTACTTGGAATATTGTTGGTGGATTATATCAGGATTAAAAATACTTAACATGCATCTGTAAAACATTTTTCATTGAGCCATATAGGATTAAAATAAAATAAAACTGATTGATTGCTTGGAAATTGAAACAACAATCCTCCATGTGTTTCCTGTTAAATAATGTATCATCATAATCATCATTTCAGCCGAAAGAAGTCCACTGCTGGACATAGGCCTCCCCCAAGAAGGGGGGTTTTGCCATAATCGCCACGCTTGGCAGGCGGGTTGGCGATCGCAGTATGGTTGTTGTAGAATCAGAAAACGCTGCTGCCCATTCTCTGGTAAGTCCCTTAGTCGCCTCTTACGACACCCACGGGAAGATATGGGATGGTGCTATTCTTTACGTCCGGACACCATACAGAGAAATAGAAAAAAAATTAGAAAAATAATGTATGTGTAAGTGGAATTACCTGACCATAATCCTGGGCACTTCCTGAACTACCGTACAGGATAGTCGCACTGTTTCCTACGCTGTAGTAATTAGCCTGAGGCAGCTTCAGCGTATCCATGGTGGCTCCCATGGCGGCACCAACGTGGTGCAGCTGAGCTACGTTGGGTGGTAGACTGTAGTCCCCATAACCGAACAGCACCCAGTTCCCATGACTGTGGATGTCCATGTAAATCTGGATCCTGTCTAAATACTCCTTGAGAATGTCCCTGATGTACCCGGTCTCCGGCTCCGAGAAGGGGTGGGTACCAGGGTAGGTCATAGCGCAAGGGTTGGATGAGACTCCAGCGGTATTGAAAGCTACGTCGAAATTCCTGTTACCGTCAACTCCCCAGCACTCCTCGCCGAGTGCCGCGTTAACTGATCTTGTCTTACGCCAGAGACGAGTCTGAAAGGAGTTGAATTTGAAGTATTAGCTTACTGTACATATACGTGGACAGGCCTCGGAGGACATAAAATGTGAACTGATGAAAAAGTGAAGGGACTAGGAAACCGTTAAAAACGAGAGGTATTAAACTAGTCGTTATAGCAATGCCTGATGGAGGTTAATGTGGACATTAGTCTCCTTCAAGCATCAGCGAGCATCAAGCATTTTCGGCGACATGATCGTGTATCAGAGAGATGTGGTAAGACATAACCATGACCTCACTTTTCCGATTCACGCTGTATATAGGATTTCATTTTTTTAGGTAAGCGTGAAGAACTCACGGTTTCATGTGAGTACTCATATCCATCGGGGTTGGCAAGCGGCATAATGATCCAGTCCACATCAGTGAACAGGTCGCGGTCCTGGTTGCGCAGGTTCTCCACCAGCCTGTAAATGGAGTACAGCGCCACCGGGGTTGTGACCCACTCGCGCGCGTGGATCATCGCGTTCATGAAGTAGATCGGCTTGCTGGGGTCCTCGAAGTTCGTCGTTGATATCTAGTACACAAATAGATCACAGTAAATTTAATGTTTATTGCTAATGTTGAAATTATAAAAGACTGATTCTGTAAAGCCAGATGAAGGAATGATACAAACCTTTAAGTACTTGATATCTCGTTGTTCATAACTCTTTCCAGCGCTGACTATAGTCACCAAGTGGGGGTATTCAGCCGCTATTCTCTCCATGTACGCATCGATCTGATAATCAAAGTTAGTCAGAATGCTAAATATTATAAGGGAATTAGTAAGTGCTTCGTTGATCCACAGAGTCTGGATGTGTTCCTGGTTGTTGGGAACAGGATTGCCCCCTATTACAAGGAAATTAAACATAACTGGCGAAGTGTGGATGGATTTATAGGATCACCTTTGCCTAGCCCTTCTAAGACTATAGTGTGTGTGTGAAGTAGAATCAGTAACTTTCGCCATATTTTTAAGCAAGATACACAAACTCAAGGTTACATACTTCAGTATATCGCAAGTAATCCTGGAACACCATTCTTTGAGTTCTAGTACTTCTCCACATTGCTAAGTCTTCATCGTGTTCCTCGAGGGCTCTAAAAAATTTAATATAATTAAGAGCAGTATGAATGAGGAGATGTCTATCATTTGCTAAAGATATGCTTTGTTATGAGAGAAAAAATATTGATATTGAGAGCATTATTTTCATTTATAGCTAACGATTCGTGAAATTGTCAGCAGTGTTGATGAAATAGTGCTGGCATTTGTGATTTATTTCGTTTTCATTTCAAAATATTTTATTGAATAATTTTTTTCATTCCATTTTTCATAGACGATTTTTTTTCACTATGTCATACACATAGGTTCACCGCTGCCTTATCTTTCGGGGAATACAGGCTTGATGTTATGGTCTTATGTTGGTTACATCATGAACCACAACTCCCTCACTCACTTAGCGACATTGTCGACGTGCACATAGTGCGTTAGGCCGGCGTCGTCCAGCGCTTGCAGCAGTGCCGACTCGTGCGCGCGCCCCACCATGAGCAGTGCCGCACGCTCGCCCGGAACACCGCGCTGCCACGCGTCCAGCTCCAGTAGCTCCTCCAGCCGCTGCAGCAGAGCTGTATCCGCTGAGTTGCGCAGCCAGACGCCGTGCACCGTGTAGCTGGAAGGTGGAAGGATTTGTATGAGAGCCTAGACAAGCGAAAAGCGCTTATAAAGGATCCAGCGCCGCTACCAGCCGCTGCAGCAGCGCTGCATCCGGTACGTTGCGGACTCACACACCGTGGACTATGTAGCTGAAAGGTAGAATGGGTTTTTTGAGAGCATTGGGGGCCAATATTGGGTTTGCTGATTTTCAACTTTCGACGCTAAACCCAAAGTTTAAAATTCAACAGCAAGCCATTCAGCACCAGGGTCGCCTTCGGTCGCTACAGCAGCGTCGCGTGTGATCTGTTGCGGAGATATACGCCGTGCACTGTGTAGTTGGGAGGTAGGGCTGGCTTATACCTAGTCGGCTCGCGACCTATAGATAATTTTGAACTACATCCACAGTAACTGGCAAGATGAAGGAAATGCATGACAAAGTTCACTCGTTTCGTGTATAAAACGACGGGAAACTTATAAAGTCTCATAATAATTAAGGATCTACCTGGAGTATGCGTCATGCTTCCCGGCGAGCGCCAGGCTCACCACAGCCGCACACAATATAAACAATTGTCTGGTCTCCATCACTGCACAGCCACACTCAATCGTCCACTTGCCAAACGGTCTTGAAACAAAATCGCTCCAGTTTTTTTTTATCTTAATCTAAATTATTATGTGATACTTTTGAATTTTATCTAGATATTTACTGGATCTGAACTAACCGTTGAAAAGATAATGTCACTGCAGTTATCTGATAAACGCTGATATATGATTTTTTTATGTCTATACCTACTTTAAAGAAGAGTTGGTATAATAGTAATTACAAATGATTAAAAAAATATGTCTGTGGGCGGATATGAGTACGAGTGAACTGTAAACCAAATTAATATTTTTAACGAAATTGAAGAAAAACTCAACAATGTTTTGGCATCAAATTATATTATATTATATTATAGCTAGCCCATATTGTCCCACTGCTGGGCAAAGGCCTCCCTCCACTCCTTCCAAAGCTCGCGCTTCTGTGCTACTTCTTTCCAATTCTCAAGGAAGACATCCAGGTCGTCCCGCCATCTCCTTCGTGGTCTACCGCGACCCCGTGTCACTGAATCAAACCCGGCATCAAATTGAATGTCATTATTTATAACAGAATCAAACGGTAGATACGAGTCTGCTTTTTGTTAATAAGAACACACAAAAAACACACACAAAACACACATGAACACACATGAATGTGTTTTTTTGGTATCTAGTGTAAAGTAAGAAATATCTGGAGCTTCTCCTTCGGAGATTATTTTAAATTTCCTCTTGTTGAAGCTATTTGAAAAAATGTAACAAAGCTATAGACAAAAAATCCTTACGCAAAGGAATTTTGGTCTGGGGTTGGAGCAAACAAATCTGCATGATTTGTACAGCAAGAATATGATTGTAACTTAAAATTGCCTAAAACTAAAATGTTATTCGTTGCAGCTGTCGATTTTATGTTATTTCATTCAAATAGTTGTGATGCGAGCACTTCACACGATTTCCATACAGAACCTAACAGAAGTCAATTTGTCAATCGCCATGTTACAGCGTAGCAGTGCTACGTGGCTACGCGGCTACGACGTGCTACGCGTGACATAGCGAATCTCTGTGAGGCTGCGAGTAGCGAGATGCCGCTAGTAGACGATGTATTTATGGTAGGTTCAGTTATTTGTCGCGAGTGGGGCGAATACTAATGTTGACGGTGATCATCTGCGCTGTGTGAGTGAATAGTGAGCTTGTTGGAACTTATTCACTTGCTACTGAATTATGTCTTTAACGGCACAGTTTCGTAGTTGCCATTAGTATGTCAATAATAAATAAAATGTTTCTGTTACATTATCATTAACACTGAAAACGGGATATTTACCATGTTTAGTATTTTAGCTCAAAACAAATAGTAATAACAGTATAAATGATTGATTTAACAAAATGATTTGTTCCTTCTAAATTAACTACATGGTCTATCCCGTATACATTACAGAGTTGAACTAGAAATTGCTCATTAATTGAAGTAAATTGCCTTAATCATGTTGTTTGGCAGCCGATCCGATGTTTCGGGATTATGTAACTACTTACACGATGTTGCTATAGTTTACGTATTTTTATACTTATATAACCAGCATATTGTGCTGAGAGCCCATTCTCACTACTGAAGATGCTTGTGTAATTAGCTTACCAGCAGTACCTTGCAGTACAACTAGACCAAGACAGGAACAAATCTCAGCCAAGCGGAGCAACGTTCACCTTGATTTGGGCAGAAAATAATTCCACAGTATAATTAGATTGTTAAAACACATGATCTGAAGTTTTACAATTTAAGAAGAGGTGAAATAGCGAGCTGCCCTTGTTATGAACAGTCTGCACAATATGTCATCATATGCTCAAGTACGTAATATTGTGCGACGTAGATAGAAGGCTCCTTACGGTAACAACTTTACCCGCGTGGGAAAGGTTATTGGATAGAGAAAATGTAACTTATGGAATGTTTCTCGTAACTGTACCTCACTTGACTTGTATTCTATGAAACAGTTTATTTTAGTAATATTTTTTATTAGTAATTCCAGGGGGTATAAAATGGTTAACATTGTTCAATACAAAACTCTAACATGTTTGTACAAACTACCTAACTTCATCAGACTTTTAACTTGGTTTCTAAGGTAAACCACATATCGACACCCTCAGGAACGTATCACTATCAGCCTTTATCCATCCCTTGCAAAAATGCCAACAACCGTGATGTAAGAAATTATTTATAGGTGCCTACTAATGAACTTGATTTAAATCTTGATATCTATCGATCGCTGACATGACAGTTCCGTTCTGTTCAGTTATAACTGACCAAATTTGTAAGCACCTTTACATAGATCATCTTCGACAATATAATGTATAGAAAACCACCAACAAAACAACATACTCAATAATGCGCATTTACAACCACGCATGCGACATTAAAACACGTTAACATCAATCATCATTAATGTTATTCGGTAAGTAAAGGAAACGCCTTAGTGCTGCGGATACACCGCGCACCGCGGCGACGATCGCTAACAATCTCGGCTGAACGCGGAAGTAATCGTGACATTTGCATAACTCAGTGGGAGCAAGCTATCGTAAATCGTTGAAGGCGGGGTGGTTAGACTGATTTGTCGTCAATTTGTTTTTATAGCTATCTACAAAGTCAAAACATATGACCAGATGTCTAAACGTGGATGAAGCAAAGGAAGGATGAGGAAGAAGAGGTAGGTATGTAAGGATCGTAGCAGGTGCCGCTGCTGCTTATCCTCATGGGAAAAAGTCGCGAGTTAATACAATCATGGTGTGTGCATATGAATTTTTTCCATTGAATAGCTTAGCTTAATTATTTTATCATATCATTTTTGGTCGACACTTTTTGACTACCGCAGAAACGGGTTGCAAACTCCAAACAGTTGAACGCTTCAGGCTTTGTAATATAACGTGATGAAGCTACTCAAGTGGACACTAGGCGTAGAGTAGAGAGGCCTTGTTCAAACAGTGGTTGGCGTAAATCTGAAAATTGATAAAAGCAGAGACAGTACCGTTAGCAAGTTTCTGATCTCATATGTGTTTAGTAAGAGCGAGACAGTCGGAAGTTATATGAGACTCACGTAATTAATTAGTTAACGTTGGATAATGCACGGGACTTAACTGAATAATATTATGTTGGTTCGATATAATTCTTTAATTAACTTAATTCAATTCAACTTTAATTTCATTCTTAGTTTTCTGGCTCAGCCAAGTTGATTGCATTGAGTTTTTCTAGATTTATTTTTTCTGTCGTGAAAGCTAATTGGAAAAATATAAATTAAATTAGATTATTCAAAAGAGCTTTATTAATAGCAAAAGCTTGCGAACAAATGGTCCTAATTAGTCGTTGAATTACGTTTTACTCAGAGCTATTATAATAAAGTAGGTTGAAATGCTTAATCCATAAAACGGCGCACGATTTCCAACTCAAATAACCAGAACATGCAAACAACAGAATTGCAAAAGGTCTTCGAAATATCTTACAACGCGGAACAATGTACAAATTAACAATATAAGCGGTAAAACGGACGTAACACGTACGGAATGTGTTTGCGGGATTCCGGGATCCCGCGCTGGCGCGGGATTTGAATGGGGATTGTGTAAAACTAAGCAATTTTAAGTTCCGAATACTGACGTGCGGGATTTTGCAGTTGCGATTCGCAATTACGAAACTAGCAGCATTGAAAGTTGTTCAGAGGAATATTTGAACGTGTTGTTTTGTTATTAAAGTTGCTGACAGAGCAGTTCATTCAAATTAATAAACGAAAAGCCCGAACACAGATAAAAATGAATTTACATCCAGATAAAGAAATATGACTGATCGTATAAGGACTCTAAGTAGTGGGATTATCATGGACAACTGGGCTTTTTGGAAGTCAGGGGAAGTGTTTTGCTAAGTAAACATCAACATATCAGTCGTCATCAGACTGCTAGACAAACGTACCCCCAAGCACCATAACATCGCCGGCCGCTGTACTCCTGGCATCCAGCAGGAAGACATAACTGTACGAAACTAGTTGTATTAAATACTTATAATGGATTAAAAATGTATAGATTTAAAATAATAGTCTATAACTACCTAACTAATGATATTCAGCTGCATCCAGTTAGACTGGAAGCCGACCCCAACATACTCGTAGTTGGGAAAAGGCTAGGCAGATGATGAATTACTAATATTATTATCCTAACCATCTAATTAGCAAAAACCTCAGCGCCTAAACTACGCTCGAACACCATAACATAAAGCTGGTAACACATCAAAGGCGCGTCGTTACCCAGTCAACACAAACCCGCGCCACCGCAGCTTCGCCCACAGTGAGCAACGGCCGTTTGAACTACAACACAAACCTTTATGTAGTAATGTATGTATGTGTGTATGTAAGCTTCAGACAACCGACAATCTGTCTCCGCACGACTTAATTAAAGTCCAAAAACGTTTCAATGTTTTGCGTATACAGATACTACTTGGGTACTTCGTCGTATTACGTTAGTCGCCCATGTGAGGCGATGTGGTGGGAAATGGATGCGGTACTAAACTTACCAGCATATTTAGGTAAAATACAAATGCAACTTAATATCACGCCTAAAATCCCCGAAGGGTTAGGCAGGGTTTTTCCATCAGGAATTTTTCACTAGAAATCCGGAGTCAGAATTTGTGTCCGGTTGATGGCTATAGGCTCGCTCCAAAGACATAACTGGTTCATTGTAGGTCACCACCTTCTGACTCTTCAGTTATCTTAATTTGCAAATTACAGAACAACTATAGTAGGTAGTTTATAATATAAAATTTAGGATTTGCAAACCCTGCTCATATAAAATTAAGGGCTATTTAGGGTGTCCGAGTTAATTCAGCTTACTTAAGACTGTTGCGAGCGCCAGGATTACGGCAAGTGACACTTTACGTGTTTTGGATTGTGATGGTGGGGCAGGAAGGGTGGGGGGGGTGGGGGGGTAAGAGCGCTTGTGTGTGATAGACAGACAGATGTAGCGACGACTCAGATGGCCAGTGGAAAAAGAAAAAGAGGGACGTGTTTTTGTAACTTTTCTTGCGTCGTATGTCACAAGCCGCGACCCATCGCATGGAGTTTCCCAGAGCAAGCGCAGTGGAGGTACGTGTTTCTAAGAAGAGTGAGTAACATCATGCCAATCGAGAGTAGTGTTACTTTTTATCAGTGAAATATTTTTTGTATATACATATATAGTTGATTCATGTTTTCTATTTTTCGGAAGACTCACAGCTGAACAGAACAATAAATACTACTCTGTCCAGAAAGTACCGGGAAACGATCAATAATACACAAAATGTTAGTTATTCATCCAAAGTTATTTTATCGTTTTCAAAGTATGCTCCTTCAGAAACGGAACACTGACGCCAACGAATAATCCAATCATCAAAACATTTTTTAAACGCTTTTTCCGGAATTAAATTCAGTTCTCACCACGAATTCTCCTTTCTACCGAATGAAAACGGATGCCACGAAGTGGTAATTTCAGTTTAGGAAAAAGAAAGAAGTCGGCTGGAGCCATATCTGGTGAATAAGGTGGTTGCTCGATGGTATTTGTTGAGTTTTTTGTCAAAAATTCGTTCACTATGATGGCCCTGTGGAAAGGCGCATTATAGTGGTGCAAAATCCAAGAATTTTCTTTCCACAAATCTGACCTTTTTCGTCGAATTTGGTCTCATAAACGCCGCATAACGCTCAAATAATTTACTGTTTGACCTTCCGGCAAGAATTTCGAGTGCACAACACCGCGATAGTCAAAGAAAACGGTCAACATGTGAGTTTTGATTGACTTTGGCGTGGTTTTCTCGGATTCGGTTCAGTTGGAACGCGCCACTCTGAAGCTTGTTGACTACTTTGCATGTCAAACTCAAAACCCACGTCTCGTTACCAGTAACAATGCGTTTCATGAATGTTGGGTCGGAATTGACTCGTTCTAGCATGTTCTCAGCGGTTCTTACGCGATTGAGTTTTTGGAGAAAATTCAAGTCTTTTGGGTGTAGCCGAGCGGCAACATGTTTCATACCCAACTGATTATTTAAAATGGTATGGATCGACTCCTGAGACACAGAAAGTTCAGCGGCTATAACTTGAATGAGGATTTTCAGTCACTATTTCCTTCACTTTTGCGATGTTAACTTCAGTTGAAGACGTTGATGGCCTACCAGAGCGAGATGGCCTATCACATCTTGACCGCTTTTGAACGCTTTATACCACTCATAAGCACGTGTTTTTAATAAAGTCCATTCACCGTAAGTCTTCTGTAACATTTTCAGGGACTCCGAACACGAAATTCCATTGGCAATTTTTGTCCATTATGAAATTCGCAATAAACACTAGAAATGATCTAACTGAAAACAGCACTGTATTTAATATAAATAACAGAAGTAGAAAACAGTTGTGCCATCTAACAACAAAAAACAAAATATTTAATTTGGAACCATAAACAAATCATTCATTCCCGATACTTTTATAACAGAATGTACTATCTCAAGTCTTCATCTATAAAAAAACAGAACAGTGAATATAGTCTCTGAACAACAGTGCACTACACCCACAAGCAAAGACAAGAAACATTAAAGCTAAATTTTTTTAAAAATAACACATTTTACTTATTACATCGGAATCATTCTGTCACTAAGATAATAAAAATAAGTGTTTCATTCACGCTATCGCTCTCGCTGCCGCCCGCAATGTAACCTCTACCTTACGGTCGTAAATACGCTTATTCACTGCGAGACAAAGATGGCTCGGCCGACCCTATGATTCCTCCGAAACGACCCAAAAAAACGGTTAAAAGCCTTTGTCTTAGGACTGCGAATTAAATTAGTATTTTTTGACGGGCTAAAATAGGTCATTTGTAGAAGATACAGAATTAAACTCTCCATCCGAAAACCAACTTTACTGCTTTAAAAAAAAAGTAGAATTTAAAATGGTGGGTAGGAGATGGACCTCGTAAATCACAATGTAGAATAATATTTGTTTAAGAATACTTGAAGCTCAATCAGAATATCTGATTCCGACATTAAAAGGTCTTGGCTCACTTTACAATGGATTCGCTTCTCATCGCGAGCACTTTTGTTCTCTCTTCAGTTTGTACAGAATTTCGTATAAAAGTTGAGTTTGGTAGGTGCGGTCTGGTTATAATGTTCGTTTGAAAGTAACCTAAGTTATTTTCAAATAAACATTCCGAAAATATTACGAAAAGGTAAAAAGAAGATATAGCCACATCGCTTTCTTACTAACACAGTTAAAAAGCCATTATTTTAGAACCTACCAGTCCTGTTATTAAACTAAGTATCTGTCATAATAAAATTGTCGTAAAAATCAGAAGACCTGGAATTTTCCGTAAAAACATTATGTTACTAATTCATCCATTCTCCGATTCACAACATCCCTGTAAACTAATCTTAAAAATAGTGTTAGAGCGCATGGTAAGTATACTTTATCCATTTATCTATCTAAAGTTTGCCATTTCATACCTATAACCAAAACGGAAAAAGTTTTCAGTATTTTTAGAACGTTTTACAAAAGTGTGTTCATTCATAACAAACTTCCTAAGCACCTGAAGCCGCAGGATCATAAGTCCTGAACGTCAAAACATACTCGCCACTGCAGAGGTTCAATATTTGTGTCAAATCGCCCACAATAAAGTTTTATTCGCCGTCTTCTTACTACACTTCTAGTTCAGCATTGGGCTCGTAAATAACACACTCGTCTTCGCACTAAAAATATTATTTGGGCAACTTTTTTAGACGTAGTTGAGGCAGAAGGTCCACTACATGGAATCAATGAATAAACGGTATTAATCTTGCTGGCTGGCTACTATTTTTGCCACAGTCGAGTTGAATTAATGTGGTATATGTAAGTTATTCAAATTGCGTCAGGCAGTTTCTTTTTTGCTAGCGAGAATATCATTGACAAAAAAAATAGTCCAAAATCTTCCCTGATTAGTTGTTAAAGCCATTCGAAATGTGAAACGATTGAGGCAGCAGATCAGGTTGTGTTGTGTTTTCGCTTTGCTTTTGTCTTTTCTTGCCACACATATTTATATATGTGTGACAAAGAAATGAACCTTCTGCATTGACTTGTTCTGTGTTGGTTCGTGAACTTGCTACTAAAGATAGAAATTTATTGTCAAAAACATTGTACAGCGGGGATAAGTACTTAATCCTTTGGGGGTCGTCTGTGAAATGGGAACATATCAATAAAAATATTGTAGTTTTGGATGAAACTTATTTTCAGCATTGTTTCGCTCTTGTTTATTTAGATTATTCTCTCGTTTCTCTTACTGGCGGGCTAAGTCTTAGAGTAATGGCCTAATGGTGGCCAGTACGAGATATAAAAATGTCTTTCTTAATATTTTCTTTTCTTCGTTCTAGTCCAAAGTCGTGTATTTAGACCCCAAGTTTGGGTAAAAGGCCTGTGACTACCATTCATTGTTTTAAAGACTCGAAGACCTAAAACTGAATTTGCTATTATTTGGCTTAGCTGCTATCATCGTCATCATCAGGCCATGGCAGTCTGCTGGACATAAATATGCCTCTCAAATCGCACATTATTAACCTGGATCCTCGGCTACTCTTAACAGTTATAGGTACCTATCTAAGCGACCCAAGGGTAATGCCAATTTCAGTCGATCCCAAGTAGATTGGAAACCTACTTGCAAATAAAGCAATAAACTAAATGACTTGGAAACTGAACTGCCTACACTTAGAATTAAAAATGGCAGCAATTTAAATAACACTAGTTTTCATTGGACGCAGCTGATGTCTTTTATTTATTTTGTTTTAGACCCAAAACTTTGACCTTTACTTAAATGTTTTGTTGTTTTAGGAGAGTGATCGTTTTTTAGTTTGTGTGTGGTTTTAAGAACTTCGAAATTTATTTAAACTTGCTGGCGAATTGCTCTGGAACAGTTTTAGCAGCCGTTGACGTGCAATAAAAATATGTGAGGAAATCTACTCAACTTTGTTTAATTTTGATTTTGTAAGTGAATTGAGACAGATGGCTTTTTAAAAGGTAGGTTTTATATTTCGTCTGGAAAAACATACAATCTATTTAGTTATTTTATGAGTGTGAATGTTAGTTATATTTCAGGAATGTTTACTATACAAATATTTAAAAGATTGCCATGCCATCAATCGGTGTGGATCCTTATGGCGGATTACGGCTCAATCGCTCTTAAAAAAAGAGGCCTATGACCAAGCGGTGAGGAACGGTATAGGTAAATTATGCTTAATTATTTCATTATGGGATTTATGACATGTGAGAATTGTGTTTGTGACTTCTATTACACGATACCGAGGAAATTCTAGATTATCCTTCTAATGATCTCGTCTCCCGCACACAACATCAACGATTATAGAAAAATCTAAAGAAACCTTCACTACCTTCTACACCAACAGCTCAATACTCCTTCAATATAAAACCCCACTCAAGGCAGCCATACAACCCATCTAAATCGACGCGTCACGCTCCCTCCGCCACGGCAAGCAGTATAGCGGCAATACAAATTAGCCGGGTAATAAGACGCCCGCCATTGCGAGATATTGGACATTTTTGCTGGCCCACTGAGCAGAGCTACAGCCTCGCAGGCTGGTTACACGCGATATTAACGTTTGGGAGGAAACATGGCAGATTCCGATATAATATGTCGCAGTTTATTCACTTGATCAACTTTGAGTTTTGAATGGATTTGGATGTGAACACTGTTTTAAGCTTTCACGGTTTACGACTAAACTTGTGCTGTCACTTACGGGATATCTTCCGTGATTGTTCATTGTTTTGAGCTCCCGATATTAAAAAAAAAAAAAATAAAAAATAATAAAAAAAAAAAAAAAAAAAAAAAAAAAAAAAAAAAAAAAAAAAAAAAAAAAAAAAAAAAAAAAAAAAAACAATGCTCAAAACAATGAACAATCACGGAAGATATCCCGTAAGTGACAGCACAAGATTTGGATGTGATTGTGAAGAGTAGCTTTTCAATTGACAAGGATTTAAGTTTTTTAACAGAATTTGTATTGAGCAGCCATTACAATTCAATTAAATTATTCGTTTCTTTGTTAGTTAGTGCTTAAATTGTATTCACTCATACCTAACGTACTTTACTTGTTGTTTTGTAGGCTATAAAATTCCAGTCGGGATTTGTTATTTAATTAATTTGTAAAGTAATTGCTGCTTTCGATAGTAAATAGACGTAAATAAGATTTATAAACAATTCATAAACTTTTAAAAGAAGTTTGAACCCTTGACTATTTTCATTTATCACAATTCCTTGTAATTAAAATAGAAATCGTGTTTTGCCTATAAAGTATCAATATTGTCTGTTCCATACCAATGAATTTGAGAAACTCCGAAACCGACATAATTAAAGATATTAACTAAATGATGTCAGTTAACTAAACTGGATCATTGACATTCCACCCGAACCTACTTTTATCAAAACATAATTTTAATTCATCCTTCTCCCTGGAGGAAAGAGAATTTTAGGATTATTTGAGGAATTCCCTTCGCAGGTGACCGTTGGACATTGGCCAAATGAATTTTTGTAATTTCGCAGTTTCTACTAGGTTTTTTCGGAAACATTATTAGGAAAACGTTCGCATCGTGTGGAGGTTTTTCTTTATTTGCATATCTGATTTATGTTCCTTTATCGTGCTGCGCTCAGTACTGGTTCAGGAAACATTGTAGCTCTTTTCTGATGACGGGCTAGTAATTCCAGTGAGTGCACTGGCTACTCTTGGTCGATATATTCCTCATGAATTCTTCACATAGCCAATAGCATAGGTCTGTACTACTTCCTGTGCTATGCTTATGCTTTTACGCACTAATCATAAAATAAACCATCAAAATTCTCACAAAAACAACAGACGAAAATCTGTACTTAGTCCAACCATTTTCTGTTCTGATTAATTTTGTTTTGTTTTGTTATATTATGACGAAGAACCGTATCAGATTTGCCGAATCCAATGAAAACATCGTCTTTTTAACATACAGTAATTATTTTGCAGACGAATAATAAACTCTTCCATAACAATAATACGTAGGTAATTGTCGAATTTGTAGAAAATATTATTCCTTCTAAAACACAAACCAAACCGCAGGTAAACAGGCGGACACGTAAAATAGAATTTAAATGGACCGACATAACTTTTTGAAAGTTTTCCTTCTTTTGAAAACAAATCCTCAAGGAGAAGGAAAATCTTGGATTTAAAAAGTTCATCCATGTTGTAGGATGTCGACTTACAGTCGTAAACGTGGGGAGAGTCGGATCACTATTGTTCACAAGTTTATGTTGAGTACGATTCCAGGCTTAGGTAGTTAAAGGAACATTTGAGTTAACCGTGTACTTATGGAAACAAATTACCTATCTATCAAATACATTTAAAAGTTAAAAAAGTTTTAATTTTGGTATTATGTAGTGATGGGAAAAACCTGTTCATGGACTTGTTATTATTATGAGCCTGATGTGTCCCACTGCAGGGCAAAGACCTCCCTTCCCTCTTTCCATTTATCTCTGTCTTTGGCTATTTGGGCCCAATCCTTTAGATAAGAGTCCAGCTCGTCACGCCATCTCCTTCTGGGCCTACCACGTCGCCGGGTTCTGTTGTTTGGAACCCAATCTGTAGCCACTTTAGCCCAATTTTGATGTGACATACGGCAGATGTGGCCTGCTCAGTTCCATTTTAATTTGGCGGCTGTGTTGCAAACGTCTGCTATTTGGACTAGTACATCAGATTAATATTTATGGATGAAAAACACTAAGCTGGTTAAGGTAAGGACACACGAAGATATGACAACTACTTAAGACACGTTGGGTTAAAGTTCATTAAAATTATGAACTAGTTACACAGTGAGAAGCCCGAAAGTCTTACCAAGGGGTTTCGTGTAACCCAGTAACTGGGCTGTGGGGGTCAGATACGCAGTCGTTCCATGTAAATTAATAGTATAACGTTTGTCTGGTTGCTGCCCTATACAGAATTCTTTAGCAGATGTATTGCTCTTTATTTCACCCATCTCTTGTGTTGCCTGTGACAAATGACACCAATATGTTCAGTTTATGTGCTGCATTAGCACACACATTCGAAATAATCAGAGCGTACCTACCAGTCACAAGCTTCGACTTAATTACCAAATGCCATAGAATACCACATTAAACCAGAGTGGTACAAACACAAAGCGTATGTAACATCAGTGTAGCCGCACTAATGCAACTGTCAAACACAGAAGATTCATAGTCTAATGCACTACCGAGCTATAATGACAGCCAACAAATCCACAGGCCATGTAATAAAGGAACATAGCCCGCGTGTGACGGGCCTAACGCCGCTAACGCCATCTATCGGCGGCGATTGTAAGTTACGTTCGGTGTAATGGAGCACCAAATTAAGTTCTACTAGCTACGAGATCGTAAGTAGTCTGAGAGGTAGTCACTGGTGCTAGTCATTTAAGATCTAGACTTGTGCTAATCAAAGTAATTTGATTTCGTGGAATTGAGAATTAAATTGCGTTTTTAGTACCCTGACTAATATTTTTTTCTCCTTTTATTTAAGAACTGAACTATCAAAGATTTGAAGTTGGTTTTGTCTTAAGTATGTATGTAAATAAAAATATTATCAGTTTAGTAAAAGCTGTGATTGCTGACACACAGATTCCCAGAAGCATAAATGTTAAAGGATATAAAACAAAAAACATAATTAATTATAAAATTAAGCAAACATTAATAAAGCCTCAGCCTATAAAATTACAATAATGAAATGACATCAAAATCATATTACCCACTTACCTTTAAAGCTCACAATTATATGGAAATGAAATGAGCCCCACATTTGCCTCCCCTGTGATTCAACTGTGCGATACAAAGTAAAACAAAATGTGATCAGTAGCGCGACTCACTTGATTTTATTGCAATGACTACTGATTGCGGAGTGCAGGCAGTGTTGCACCATAGAGTAGATACAAACAAAAGGCCAGGTCACAAACAACGAACAATAGGTAATACTTACACACACATCGACTCGCTTTACGTTTAAGTTGCGGTCAAACTGAGCGGACTGGCTGCGGACACTGGACTTTGACAGATATTTCGACTGTAGCCGTTTTGATAGAGTTACAAAGAAGCACATGGAATAGCTGGGCTTCTGTACCCATCTATTCCGTGGTTTTGTTCGATGTGCCTTCGAGCGATAAATTGAGTTGTTTCAATAAGTAACGGGTAGTGCCACCCGGCAATGCCCGGCAGGGCTTGTTTGTTGTCCGTAGTTCACTCGTTTCAGGTGATAAATATTTTCATAAATGACATGTGTGAATCAATAGTCCGTTTTGGCTTTTACTTAGTTACTGTAATCTGTGACCAGCAGAAACATTGCTTGTTGTTTACGACATACGTACATGTCATAGGATCCATGCGTTTTTAGGATTCCCTAGCCGAATGGTCAAAAACGGAACCCTTAGAAATTCGTCATGTCTGTCTGTCCGTCCGTATGTCACAGCAGACAGAAACTATTAGGACTGGGTGGGTGTTCTGTGAAATACTTTACGATATTTATACAAAATAAAAAAATAATAGATTAAGGGGGGCTCCCCATACATGGAAATGAAACTAAAAAAAAAAATCGTCTTTTGTTTTTCATCAACATAATATGAAAAACAAATTTAGTTTTGCTGTTCATTGTAATACAATACATCATATGAATGAGCCTTCAAAATATTTTTATTTTATTGTTTGGTGCTTCCGAACCCTGTGTGCGTGTGAGACTCGCACTTGGCCGGTTTATTTTTGTTGTAAAACCGACACTGCCCCACCGCTGGGCCCACCAATATTTTCCAGTTGTTTCTTTTCTGATCCACCTCGAAACAGCCCTTATTGATCAAATTGAATATAATGACAAATTATGTCTGTTGTAAGTACCTACTATTTATGGACAGATAGAAGCTGTTAAAGTGCATCAATGATGTCACCCTTTATTAGAATTAGTACGCTTACATATTTTAGCCTCGAAACTAAACATTTTAATTATCAAAACATGCAAACCAACATTTGGAAAACAATTAGCGGTGTTCTGTTTAAAGCGGTCAGTGCTCAATAAGCAATAAACATGTCGGCCATGTTGATTTGTGCGCGCATATTAGACACAATTAATCTCAGGCGGTCTCTGTGTGTCACTATTAGTGACGAGCAGAGCTATTGTTTTGTGGGACGCGACATCAAATTGTAGGTTATTCTGAATTTATTGAGAGGAACGTTATATACTCGAAGAGAACCTAGTTGTAGTACTATACAGAGTGTAAACAGACCCTTCACAAAGCCGTCAACCAAGAATTCTGTACTTCAACTAAGTAACGTGTCATGGAGGTGTGTAAAGTAAAAATCTTACATTAACAACATGTATTTAAAAATAACTTTGTGAAAAAATTGGAACTTTGACCCCCAATATCTCCGTAGTTAGAAGGTTCCCAGGTATGGTCTAGAACAAAAAAATGATCGCAAAGACGGGGAGAACAAGTGCCTTTCGGATATGTTAAGGGTCTATTTACACCCTTCATTAATCTTACTACTATTATAAATGCAAAAGTTTGAGAGTGTGGATGGATGAATGTTTGTTACTTTTTCACGCAAAAAGTACGGGTTTGGGTGAAATTTATACATAGGATACTTTTTATCCTGGTAGTACAATCCGTCGCAAGTTGTTTGCTCAGGAACCACTGCTTCATTTATTCATTCACTGACCATCAACGCGCCTAAGTCACTGGGTTTAGAAGCATGACATTTTGCACATGACATGCATCATAATTGTATTACGATAGTGAGCACTGAAGAGAGATTTACGAAAATAAATACTTCAAAGATGTTAAATATCGGCTGAAATTTTGTATAGAATGTTGTCATATTTTGTGAAGGGGAATTCCATCGTGTTTGTTTCAGAATTAAATATTAATATACATTTTTGATGCTGTGAAAATAAACTTGACTATAAACCAATTTGTAATACTAGTTCTTCATTCTCTTGTATCTACTACTGTTTACAGAAATGATAACAAACTAGATCTTCTGACTGCACACAAAAATAATTATGTGCCTTATCATTTATGTATTTTGTGCGAAAGAAAGGACAATGTTGGTTCAACTGTCGCTGATAAGGCTGATAAGGCATGGGGCCTGGAACACTGCCCAGCCGGAAAGGGAAAATGACGGCACAAAAAATAAACGCTTCATAATATTATTATTTGTAGCATCGGACGTACCAGGATAACATCTTTGTTAGGTGCTACTTCACAAATATCTCAGTTTCGAAACTCATATATATTTCACGTTAAAGATAACTATTATATATTTTCTAAAACCCATTTACAAAAATGTTCAACAAAAGCACAAAAGACCATTATGCAATTTCAAGAAATAAAATCTCTGAAGCGTAAACGACACGTAAACAAAAAGAGCAAGTCGACAGCCTTTTATGCAACTACAGTAATGAAATAACTAGTTCCCGACTCAACGACTCACCGCAGCTTGTCAACAAACGATTCGCGCGGACGACGAAAGTTGGCACTAAACAGAATCACCAACTTTCAACATTTTGTCCAACATTTATCTCAATTTATATTAGGACTGCGTTGACAAATGCCTCGCGCCCATCCCTAGCTATATTTTACGGAAAACTTTTAAATTGCGCTCCTAACACTTAGAACATCCCCTATCTCCTTTTGACCAGTGATATCGTCTATCTTACCTGCTCTATCGCAGATCGTGTCCGAAGCTAAAGGAATTGACCTAATTTAAAAAGTTGGTCGTACACTGTACGAGATCCGGATTTTCATCGTATAATTGAATCATCGTTTTATTTCAATGTTTGCGAGCGACGTTTCAATTTAAAGTTAACGGCCATATATTGACAGAACAGACGGCATAAAACAAAATGGAAAATATAATTTAAATGGAGTTTCATTTGAGTCGCGAAATGGCAGCGAACACTTCGGAGTGAGGTTTCACGTTTATTCATTACCAGTATTTGTATTGATACACACATATATGCACAACACATACACTACCCACATATTCGATTGTATTATTTTATCAACGCGTTGCTTTCTGACAGTTGGGAGTTTTATTTTTTTTGACTTTCACCTCGTTATATTAGTAACAACTCGGTGACTTGGATATGGTGGCTTCAAAATGCATCACTGTTTTTATTTTGAGTTTATTTTGGTGGAACCCCTTTTGATTTTCCGTTATCTGCTGTGGATGTTTCATTATTTTTCTTCACCATACATTAAAGTACTATTCACACTACAAGGTTACAAGAAAAATTTAAGTAAAAAAAAATAATAAAACTAATTATTGGGCTGTGGGCCTAAATAACTTCTATGTGGCGTTCTGACACAAGCAGAAGGCGACACGGCAGACATAATAAAAAAACGGCGAGATGACCTGGACAAAACCAACGAGCAGCGGTACACATTACCTCTGGATCGAAAGAACTAGAAGTCATAGTCACCTTTGGCCCGCAGTAGGATGTTACAGAAACAAAAAGTAATGTTGTCGGATGAAGTAAGCTTATTTGTCCAAAATAAAGTATTTATCTTTAAAATAAACACTTGTATGAACTGGCGAGAAGCGAAGGAGTAGGAATATTTGTAAAGTTGGTACAAGTTGAGCTGAGCGAGCGGAACTGGGTTAGAGATTGCATTCCTAATAGATATTGAAGCTTGCGTCTCTTATCTCGAGCGGCGAACGAATATTTATGAAACTTTTAAAAAGAACCTTTCTAAATAAATGTTATTTTCCTGCAAATTCAATGTGAAAGAAAATGTTTGAACTACGGATAGCGTTTCGATAACCTTTGACTTTTGCGCGTAAAAATATCAATTTGAAGAAAAGCATTATTTTAGTCAGTTGCTAAGAGGTTTGTAGACGAATAGGTCGATAGCCAATTTCGAAGAAAGTCACACCTTTAGGTACACCTTCGCTAATTATAACTTTTGCTCGCGGTTTCGCCCGCGTGGAGGTCTGAAATTATCCCACGGGTAAGTCCTGACACCGAGACCTCCCTAGGTTATGCACTATCTGTGTGGAAAATTTCTTTAAACTAATGCTAGAAAAGGTGAGTCCAAAGGATTTAAACTTCAAGGCAAAATTTAGAACTAGATTACGGCGGCAGAAATTAGATCAAGTTTAGTAGATCCCAATATTCATTAGACATTGAGCCACTAATAATCCACTCTATGACGTCACAAGTCACAACCTATTCGTCACTGAAGCATCTCTTTGGATAAATAAATGATCATCGGTTTGGTAGCAATCGTGCGGCTCAGTGGACCGCGGCTACCTCACGGGTACGGAAGTAAGAGATGAAGAACGAAAGGTTCAGCTATGGGTACTTGTCTCACCGCTGACGATTGGCGGTAAGCGAGTTGAGCGAGTACTTTCTATGATGGCTCTTGTCTCTGCAACAAACGAGTGAACATACTTGCCAGCGGTGAAGCAGTCAGCGATAGACTATTAGTAATATTATGTACGATTATCTCTTTTAATTACATGAGACCTAAATTCTTTTTTCGGTCGCTACCTCGTTGGCGGTGGGACCGACGGTGCAGGGGTCACAGCGAGGTCACAGGTCATTATTTGTAAAGGTACGTTGTTGTACGGTGTATTGTTCATGTTTGGCTAGTTTCCTTGCCCACGCTAATGTGTTCGCTATCAATGCGACTGTTCATTTACATTAAGGGGTTTAATGGAGATTGTGTGGGCAGTATTAGGATATAGGAGTGGATCTTGGGATTATTGTACCTAATAATAGAATATGATTTAGTTATTTAGTTCAAGTGTAGCTACTCTCATTTTTATAGTCTCTTTGTCTTTATCTATTTTAATCATTCGTTGTTTAACATTAAATGAGTTCGGTTTATCTCCCACTCATTTTGTATAACATATAAAATTCTGTTTAAATGTTTCTGAACCTACATTTTTTAAACAAGAGATCTTATTATTTACAATTCCAATCTTAACAGAACATAACCGCCCACCTTATCGACGATCAGTAGACATTGTCTTATGACCCACCTCCAGGCATCAATAGTTGGTAATAATATTCCCTCGTACTGCCACGCTGCATGGTGCAGTGCTCGCAAATGCTACAATTGAGGCTGAGCTTGTGTGTCTAGGTACGATTCCAAAGACGAGTGGAATGTTACTGAATTTTACCATCAGAATTTTTTCAGTAGCAGTCTGGATTCTGCATTTGTGCTCGGCAGATACGCTCGCCCCTTGGGCTTGAACATATCTGGCCTTTAAACGTGTGAACTATAGGTACATCTCTGCCTAACTCTTCGTGGTTTACAGGCGTGATGTTATGTTCTTGAAACTCCATTCCCCTGTACGCGACCTCCAAGAAGTAACAACTGGGGCTAATTTAAAGCTCGCATGAGGCGTCGCACTACCACCCTCAACTACTAACTACTACAACTCGCAAATTGCTCTGCACAGTAGCGAATATAGCGCCGAAGTGAAATAAGTTATTAAGTAGCTCCCTGTGTGCATTGCGCGTACATTTTTTTCATTATAAAGCGGCAGGATTTGAAGTTAAAGTGTAGAATGAAGGCCGAATCGATGGCCTGGACTGATGGCCAATCAGATGGATATGGATTTGAAATACTCCTTCTATTAATTTCACTAGTGAAACATTACAGGTGGGATGAGAATCGATATAATATGTAATCAAAAAGAAACTAAAAAATATATTAAAAGTGATTCTGGAGGCTGAAGTTATCAGAGAACTTTTCGAAATGTCTTTTGAAAATTTCTGTTTCTATGGAAAATCTAAAATCGGTCTATTTCAGCTGTAACACTATTTTTCTAAAATGTTCTCTGTCAACTTTTTAGACTTATGTATCCTGCTTATGCGTGTGAAGTTTCATTAAAATCGGTCCAGTCATTTTGAAAAAAAAAGGAATTAAAAGTTTGTATGATATGACGTAAGTCGTTAACGCTCTTAATCACGAGTTGAAGTAAATTATCAACCCATCACTTCATTAATTCTTGTAGTGTCAAATGTTTGTACGAATCTCTTATTAATAGTTACTTCTGTGAATATCAACCAGTTATTTTATTTCGCTTTTTATTACATTCCACTGAACGCTCCTTTCTAGATTTTTCAGAAAGCCTAACAAGTTTCTATCCAGTGCATACCGATTCCCTGTAGCGCTCGGTAACAGTTGGAACAATGGCGCTCCCCAGTAACAATCCAGAGCGATGTTCAAAAGTTAATAACGTTAAAAATATCCGGAACCTAGTACGGTCGGGCTAAAACTCGCTCGGACGCGGTTCAATATCGGCCATAGTTTATGTTGCCGATTGTACGGGTGACACACTGACAGACAGGACGACTAACTAATATCCAAACTTATGTTGCTGATATCGTCCCACCGTTGGGCATAGACCGCCTCTCTGCGAGCGATAAATTACACGTAGTGTGCCTTGGGTTCGAACTCGTAAGTCGGGGCCAATACCATTGAGGGAGGACGTGGATTTAAGGTAATGATTCTACAATTTGATATATTCCCAAGGTCAGACGCCTTTCAAAGGTTTTTCTCCTATGATAATCAGAAAGTAAACAAACAAAACAATATTCATGGTGGAAAGTTCTTGCTGACACGTCAGATGTGCTAATTATTATAATTATCAACAAAATTAGTGGATCGTGCGAGGTATCAGTGTTATCAATAAGATTATGATAGGAAGAAATAATTGTAATCATATTTATAGATATGATTAAACCATGAAATACTAATAATTACAAAAAGCAAACAGTAATTTAAAAAATATAAAAGTTCCGTTTGATCCTTATTTAGGTAGGGAAACATTTCCCTCTTAACTTGCTTTTAAGAGCATCTTAAGATTCAGTTACAGGTAGTTAATTTTATGTAATACTCACACAAAAAAACAACATTCAAAAATCCTCTTCGTTTTGTCTTTCAGGAAAGTTGCTGAACATTACTTTTAACCGGATTTGTTTCACTATCATCATTATTAACTATAATTATATGTATACCACATATAATTATAGTTCTTGTCAGAGCGCAACGATTTATATCACGTTACGATAATTTGTTGCGCAACATGCTCGCGAACTCTTCCCTGCGTTCACTCTGTGCCACGCAACTAGTTCGCGCACATGCATCACGCTCACGTACGAAACGAAGACTTAGCAGAATTGTTTCAGCGAGAGAACTTTAAAACAACGCTCGAAGTAATACCGACTGAGATTTCTCTTACCTGCGATATCTGAGAAATACGCGGAAGATATATTTATATTTCTAGAATTTTCTACCGTTTGTTTCTGTTCGTAATGGATGGTACACGAGTTTGATGACAAAACATTGTTTAACTGTTCTTAAATTGGGACTACGATTTATATTTGTTTCAATTCTACAGTACAGACTCATATCCGCCCACATTTATATTCTCTTTGACATTTGCAAAACAATTTTTTGGTAACAAAACATCAAGAGTCGTAGGTATGGCTGCTTGTATTGTAGGCAAATGAAAAACAAATCAAGTGATGATAAAAATTCTCATTTTTTTTGGCTGCCAGGGTACTCACCCTTGGAACCAAAAAACAAGTGAGAATTTATAGTTTATTTGTCTAAAATTAAAATGGTGCTCAGTTTTGTAAATACAGAACATAAAATTTCTGATAAACGGTTCCACTCACAATCAGCCAATTCCAATCACGTTCGCACTGCTAACACAGTCTTCCTCTGTATGACAGGCCGCAATACACCACGCGGTCCAGTGCGTGTTGTTGAACCCTAACACGATAATACCGTGGTCGGTCATACTCGGCCTTTATCGATCATTAATATTGACGCTATCATTGTATCGATTAATTTAAATCCAAAATATCTCACAGATAATCACGAAAGCCTTAAAGAATTCAGATAATGTACAAAACTCGAGCGTGTTAATGTTTAGACAGTGGTTCACAAGGTTAGTCGTGCAGTGATGGACACCAGACAGTTAATATTGTGTGCGGCTGTGGTGAGCCTGGCGCTCGCCGGCAAACATGACGCGTACTCCAGGTATGAGTTTAACAATTAAACTGCAATTAGCTATTTAGTATCGTTTTTCATTCTTCAAATCAAACTTAGACTATTTAGAAACGAAGTATTAGCTTAGTTTAGGTTTTTGTTGATGGGGTGCGTTGTCAGAATTCCTCCTCGTGTGCCCGATGGCTGCCGGTCCCTTTCGATACGTCGGGAGGGAATAGCAGCTGCCGGGCCGGTGCACCCTGGGCGTGGGCAGTATCCTTCCCCGAGGAATGGGAAGAGATTCTTATTCCTCGGGGAATGTTACTGTCCATGGCTAATATTCTGACATGGGAGGGGTCCTTTATGGACCAAGGGGGCGTTGCTCCGCGTGACCCTCTGAAAAGCAGAGGGCACAGCGGAGGAGCAAGGGCGGGCTCGGTGTGCACTTACCCTGCCGCCGAGCAGACAGTGAAGGACGTAGTCACTCACTGTCCCCGTCGATATCGTAATCCCACCGTCGAAGTGTCGTGGATCATGTCTCGCGGCTTCGAGTGGGACCGAGGGTCTTGGCTTAACCGCCCGGACCGTGAGGTAGAAAACCTCTATAAAAAGTTACCCCGAATCTCAAGCGGCGGCGCACCGCGAGGAGATGTATGGCTGACGGGTTCCTATGGAAAATCAGTCGCTAGTGCGAACCACTGCCGGGCCTGGCTATGGCTTATCTGGGTACAGGGGGCACTGCCCAGATGGACTTTTTATTTCCCCCATGCTCGTGGGAACAAAATGGAAAAACCAAAAAAGCAAACGACGGCCGGGAACGGCGAAGAAAGGGAGTCGAGGGATGCGGGGTCGGAGTCCGGCGCCGCATCCAGCGATGTGAGCGCGGGAGGCTCAGTGAGCTCCCGGCGCGAGAGGACCGGGGCCGCTGCGGAGAACAAGGAGTTCTACCGCAAGCGGTCCAGGCCGGCAGGCGACCGAGAGTCGTCGTCGGAGGGCGAGCTGGCCTCAGCCCGTAAGATCCCGACCAGCAAGCGTGGCGGGATCCGCGGCAAGGGTAGAGGCCTCTCTGCCCCCGAGAGGTCGGCGCGGCTTGCCGAGGAGGGGCGCCACCCGGGGGTGGCCGGTCGCGGGGTGGCCCGTTCGGGCTCCTCTGGCGACGAGGCGGGCGCAGTCGGCGGCTCCGATGCGGAGCGTAAGGCCGAGTTTGAGAAGGAGGTGGAGGCGGCGCTGAGGGCTGTCTCATATAAGCAGAAGCCCTCCACCAGGCATAAGGCCATGCCCGCGGCGATCGCCTCCATCATGGCGTCAGCGGAGGCCAGATATTCGGGGCCAACGTCAAATGAAGTGGCCAAACTGCGGGCGGAGGTCGCTCGTTTGACGGCGGCCATGGAGCTTCTCGAAGAGGCCAATAAGAAGCTCCGAGCAGACCTGGCCGGACTGCGCGAGTCCGGATCTCGCAAGGCGCCCCAAAAGCCAGCAGGCCAGCAGCGACCAAGCCAGCCCGTGGCCGTGCCGGTTGAGAACCAGGTCCTGAACCTGGTTCGGCAGGAGCTGGCTGCCTTCCAGGCGCGGTTCTCCGTCCTGGAGGGCATAGTTCTGCGCCCCCCCCTGGCGGCAACCAGACCGCCCCCGGGACCGAGAGCGGCCACATATGCGGCTGCTGCGGCCTCCGCACCGAGGCCGCCCGGCTGGCCCTCCGGCAGGGTTGCGTCGGCCCCCGAAGGGCCGGCTCTGGCGAAACCGGCTCCGGCCAAGAAGGCGGCGGCCCTGAGGCAGGGCAAGGTGGCGGCTCAAAAGAAGGCGGCGACTGTGCCAGCGCCAGCCGCGAGACAGCCGCCACCACCGCCCCCCCCGCCCCCTAAGCCTTCCGAGACCGGGTGGCAGGTGGCCGGTGAGAAGACCAGGGAACGAAAGGCGGCTAAAAAGGCCAAGAGGCGGCAGCGGAAGCGCCAGCAAAAAGAGCGGAGCGTCGCGGCTAGGCTCAGCGCCCCGAAGACCGCAGCTGTAGTGATTACACTACAGCCGGACGCGGAAAAAAGGGGCGTGAGCTACCGCGACGTGCTCGCTAAGGCGAGGGCGACGGTGGATCTGGGCGAGCTCGGGATCACCGGGGGCCTCCGCCTCAGAGTCACCGCGACAGGGGCTCGAGTGCTGGAGATCCCCGGCGAAACCCGTGGCTCGTCCGCGGACGCTCTAGCTGAAAAGCTTAGAGCGTCCCTAAATGCGGACGAGGCCCGAGTGTCCAGGCCCGTCAAATGCGCAGACCTGCGCATCCTGGGTCTGGACGACTCGGTGACCGAGGAGGAGGTGGTGGCCGCCGTCACCAGGACCGGTGGGTGCCCTGCTGAGCAGGTCAAGGCAGGCACCTTACGTCCGGACCTGTCGGGCATGCGAACCGTAACGGTAAGCTGCCCTGTGACGGCGGCGAAAGCCATTGTGGAGGGCCGAAGGCTCTTGGTGGGCTGGGTTTCGGCGCAGGTTAAGCTGCTTGAACCCAGACCTCTGAGGTGCTTCCGCTGCCATGTGGGGAACCACGTGTCGGTTCGGTGCACCTCGGAGGTGGACCGCAGTGGCCTATGCTTCCGCTGCGGCCAGCCCGGTCACATGGCCGCGGCTTGCTCCGCCGCGCCGCACTGCGCCGCATGTGCGGCATCTGGCAAGCCGGCCGATCACCGGGCAGGGAGCAAGGCCTGCGGTACACCCACCAAGGCCAGGGGCAACGGAAGGCCCTCCGTAACCACCTCCAAAACCCCCACCGTCGTCGCCACCGCCGCAGCCGCCGCCACTGTCGCCACCGCTGCCGCCACTGCTGCAACTTCTGCAGCGGGGCCCTCGCAAGAGGCCCGGGAGGGGGCTGAAATGGAGTGCCAGTAACGGCCCCATTACGCCTTCTCCAGGCGAACATCAACCACTGCGCCTGCGCTCAGGATCTGTTGATCCAGAGCATGGCGCAGTGGTCGATTAACATCGCCGTGGTCGCTGAGCCGTACTTTGTCCTGCCCAGGGATGACTGGGTGGAGGACCTTAGCGGCTCAGTGACCATAATTGCGTCGGCCGCCGCCGGTACCCCGACCCTTGAGAGTGTCAGGAAGGGTCAGGGGTGCGTAGCAGCACGTTTCGGGGAGATAGTTGTAGTGGGAGTCTACTTCTCCCCGAACCGAACTCTCGCCGAGTTCCTCAACTCCCTCAGGGAGTTGAGTGCCGTCATCGGGAGCCATTCTCTCCCCGTACTTGTGCTCGGGGACTTCAATGCCAAGAACTTGGCTTGGGGTTCTCGTTACACGGATGTGCGGGGTAGAATGGTGGAGGACTGGGCTCTAGAGACAGGCCTGGTCGTCCTAAATCGGGGTTCTGTCCCCACGTGCGTGCGGATGCGGGGCGAGTCGGTGGTGGACATATCGCTCGCTAGCCCCGCTCTGTCGCCGCGTGTCGTTGACTGGCGCGTCATGGAGGGGGTGGAGACCTATTCCGACCACCGGTACATCCGGTTCGACGTCTCCACCCAGACCTCTAGCGCGCCGGTCCTACAGGCCCCGAGTGGTCCGCGATGGGCGCTGAAGCAGCTGGACCGGGAGCTCCTCCTGGAAGCCTCGATCGTGCAGGCCTGGGTGTCATCACCAGCCAGGCCTGCCGACATCAACAACGAGGCGGGTTGGTTCCAGGAGGCCATGTCCGAGATTTGCGACGTGGCAATGCCCCGAGTTCGGCCAGGAAGCGCCCGACGTCAGGTGTACTGGTGGTCGCGAGAGCTGACGTCTCTGCGTGAGGCGTGCGTTGCCGCGCGGCACCGGTACACCAGGCATCGCAGGCTCCGCATCCGCCCTCCGGATGCGGCAGCCATTGAGGCGGAGCTTTACGAGGGGTACAGAGCGGCGAAGACCGCCCTCCAAGAGGCTGTCCGGCGGGCCAAGAACCTGGCCCGCGAGGAGATGCTGGAGTCTCTGAACGGAGATCCGTGGGGGCGCCCTTACAAGATGGTGCGGGACAAACTCCGCACCCGAGCCCCCCCGCTGACGCAGAGTCTCCGGCCTGAGCTCGTGGAGGACGTGGTGAGCGCTCTGTTCCCTTCGCGAGGGAGGCATCCTCCCCCGCCTATGGCTCCGCCGCCGCTTGCGGTGCCGGAAGCGGACCACACCGATGACGACGTTCCGGAGGTGACTGGGGTAGACCTGAGAGTGGCGGTACGCAGGCTGAATGCCAGAAATACCGCCCCGGGACCCGATGGCTTGCCTGGCAAAGCCTGGGTCCTGGCCTCTGAGGCTCTCGGGCCCCGACTGGAAGGGCTCCTAAGCGCATGCTTGGAGAGAGGCCAGTTCCCGCTTCGTTGGAAGACGGGGAAGCTGGTCCTCATCCGGAAGCCAGGGCGCCCTGCGGACTCTCCGTCCGCATACCGGCCCATCGTGTTGCTCGACGAGGTGGGCAAGCTCTTTGAAAGGGTTATTGCTAACCGCCTCGCCGGGCACCTCGCGGGGATGGGCCCGGATCTTGCGGAACACCAGTTTGGTTTCCGCAAGGGGCGCTCGACGGTGGACGCCATCATGCGCGTGAGAGCCCTCACGACGGGGGATGCGGTTTCCCGGGGCGGGGTTGTATTGGCGGTGTCTCTTGACATCGCCAACGCCTTCAACTCCATGCCCTGGAGCTGCATTGGGGAGGCACTCCGGTATCACCGGGTGCCGACCTACCTTCGTCGTGTGGTCGGGGACTACCTGACGGATAGGGCCGTCATCTACCCCGGTCAGAGCGGAGAATGGAACCGGCGAGAGATGTCGTGCGGTGTTCCACAGGGATCGGTTCTGGGGCCGGCCTTGTGGAACATCGGTTACGACTGGGTGCTGCGCGCCGACCTCCCTAGAGGCGTCAGCGTAGTCTGCTACGCTGACGACACGCTGGTACTGGCACAAGGGAGGTCGCACGAGGCGGCGGCCGAAAACATGACACGCGGGGTTGCGATAGTCGTAGAGAGGATCCGGCAATTGGGTCTCGAGGTGGCATTGCACAAGTCCGAGGCCATGTGTTTTCATGGGCCTCGGAATGCGCCACCGTCGGGATCCCTACTGACGGCGGGAGGGGTTTCCATCGGCGTCGGGTTGACGCTGAAGTACCTGGGACTCGTCCTCGACAGCCGGTGGAACTTCGTGGAGCATTTCCAACGTTTGGCCCCCAAACTGGAACGGACCGGGGCTGCCTTCAAGCGGCTCCTGCCCAACCTGGGGGGTCCAAACGCCTCCTGCCGGAGGCTCTACGCGGGGGTCGTGCGGTCCATGGCCCTTTACGGGGCCCCGGTGTGGGCGCGTTCTCTGAGGCGGCAAGCCGCCCGCTACCTGAACGCGCCCCAAAAGGGGATAGCCCTAAGGCTAGTCCGGGGGTACCGCACGATCTCCGGTGAGGCGGCGAGCCTCCTTGCCGGATTGCCGCCATGGGATCTGGAGGCGATAGTCCTCGCGCGCCTTCACGAATGGCGCGCGGAGGCACTACGTCGGGGGGAAACTCCGCTGCCGCGGCAAATCGCCGCTCAGCGGACAGACCTCCGGTGCGATCTCATGGTGACATGGAGAGAGCGACTGTCGCAACCCCGTGCAGGGCACGCCACCATAGTGGCGATAAGTCCCCTCTTTGAGGAGTGGCTAGAGAGGCGCCACGGCGCCCTCACCTTCCGCCTGACGCAGGTCCTCACCGGACACGGTTGTTTCGGGAGGTTCCTGCACCGAATCGGGCGGGAGGAAACGCCCGGGTGTTTCCATTGTGAGGATCGTCCGGAGGACACGGTGCAGCACACTGTGGAGGCCTGCCCCGCTTGGGCGGAGCAGCGCCGTGTCCTCGTAGAGGCGATTGGCGGCGGCGACCTCTCGCGCCCGGCCCTGGTTCAAGCCATGGTCCGGAGCGAGAGGGAATGGGAAGCCGTCACCTCCTTCTGCGAAGCAGTCATGCTAGTGAAGGAGGTGGCGGAACGTGAGAGGGAAAGAGCCTCACGTCCCAGCCGCCGCGGGAGACGCCCTGGGCGTCGGGGGTCACGTGGTGGCCCCCGGCCACCGTAGGCGCGGGCCTGTGGATGGCGAGTTTTGGGCTAGCTCGCCGTCCGGCCGTCTTATGACGACAGGCCGTGTCGACGGCGCGTTCGTGTTCCACGCGCGCCTCAAAGAGATGTCAGCAACCACGTAGGGGTCCGCACGGGCCGATGCCTGCCAGTGCTGCGGGACTGTTCGAAAGAGATACCGCGGCCCTGGAACACAAAGGGCAAAGAAGGAACATGGATGGGTTTTAGTCAGTATAAGTCTGACACTCCCTTCCGCTCCGCCCAGATCGGGGGGGGTCATTTGATGATTTCCCATCCTAAAAAAAAAAAAAAAAAAGTTTAGGTTTTTGTTGATCAGATTAAAATACTGTGTATAGAAGATATGTAGTTTCTGTATATTGTTTCTGCTCCACTCACTAGTCACGTCTATAAAATTGTTCAATTAATTGTTAACGGACGGAAAGTACAATAAAAATCATGTTGTGCTAGAGAACACTCTGCAGCACACATTACTGCCAGTACCTACCGCCTAAATCACGCCATCTTCCAGACACACGGTACACGGCCTTTGGCATATATGCTACTAAAAAGCTTTTGGCTTAATCCAGTTGAAAGACCTAATAAACATTTGCACGTTAACTTCAGCGCTAAAAGTTGAAAATCCATGAACAATGTTTCTTACTGTCGAATAACCTAGCCCAATCCACCTTCCAGCTACAAAGTATACGGCGTGTGGCTGCGCAACTCCGCCGACGTGGAACTCCTGCAGCAGCTGGAGGAGCCACTAGAACTGGACGCGTGGGAGCACGGTGCACCGGGCGAGCGCGCGGCGCTGCTCATGGTGGGTCGCGCACACGAGCCGGCGCTGCTGCAAGCGCTGGACGACGCCGGCCTAACGCACTATGTACATGTCGACAATGTCGCCAAGTGAGTGAGGGACCTGTGTTTCATGCTTTAGTTTTAGTCCTATATTCCAAAAACTATGCGCCGACCCCAAATGAATTAAGATAAGGGCAAGAGAATGATGATGATGATTCCAAAAACTAAACATGAAATCTTACTAAATTTCGTTGAAAGTTGTTTTTACGATTATAGGGAAGAAAATTTTCTTCCTTAATTTAGAAATTAGAGAAGAGGGGACACATTGTACCACTTTGGAAGTGTCTATCTTTCAAACGATTGACTTTGAGAATTTTTTTTTTAGTTTCAGTTCTATGTATGGGGAATTAATCTTTTATTATTTTTATTTTTGTATAAAATCGTAAAGCGGTTTACAGAATACATCTACCTATAAAGTTTCAACTGTGTAGTCCTTAAGTTTTCGGAATAAAGTGGCTGTGACATACGGACGAACAGACAGACATACAGTCAGACAGACATGTCGATCCGTGTTTTACCATTTGGCTACGGAACCCTAAAAACGGTATAAATCATAAACGCCAGCACTATTTCATC
Source organism: Noctua fimbriata (assembly GCA_905163415.1). NCBI lineage: Eukaryota > Metazoa > Arthropoda > Insecta > Lepidoptera > Noctuidae > Noctua > Noctua fimbriata. The sequence goes on from LR990934.1 coordinate 18,506,462, forward strand.
AACACTGATGACAATTTCGCGAATGTTATGAATGAAATATGAAAATAATGCGTTGAATATTCATATTTTCAAATAAAGGAAATACATAATTCTAACTCCATCAGTTATAACAAAGCATATTTCTATTGCAACGTTATGCAACATTTTAATCCTTTCCATTGGAAGTGATCTTAAATATTCATTTTCTTTTACAGAGCACTCGAGGACCACGACAGAGAAGTATCCATTTGGAGAAGTAGAAGAGGTCCGCGAATGATATTCCAGGATTACCCGCGATATGCTGACGTATGTAACCTTGGCGTTGTCTAATAGCATAATGATGTGGAGAAATTTTCATAAATGATTAAAACAATTGATATCATTATGCTGTCTAGGCTCGGCTTCCAGTCTAACCGTGTGAAGCTGAATACCAGTGTTTTACATGGAGCGACTGCCTGTCTGACCCAATCTTCGCAACCCAATTATTGGGTAATATGATGCCTCTTGGTAAGACTAGGGGTTAGACTTTCGGCCAGGAACTACTCGTAACGACAGTCAAAGACCTACAAATGACGACCGCGACCAACGGCGAGGCGCCTAGGGAACTAGGCAAACCTCGCCAACGTACTGAAAAAACATAGAAATGGCAACCCTACGATCAGCTGATAAGGGCAGGCAAAAGTAGCATCGCAAGGAGTAATCAGTACCTACTTGATAAATGTAGGGCAGATTATGTACATAATCTTTTAAAGATTGATAAAATTTGCTGGTTTAAGTTTAGTAAAGACATAATAATCAGCGTATAACCGTAATACAACTGGGACCGTAGCGGGCACAGAGCGGGTTGATAGAAGTTACACGCCGTCGACCAAATGGCAAAGTGGAACCCTCATAGATTCGTCCTGTCCCTCGGCACATGGTCTTTTCTTGAAATGAAAACGATGGCCACGATTGTAACTTCTTGAAAACGGCTCATATCATACTTGTTTGTATTGCTGCCAGCTATTGATTGACGCAGGTTTTATACACTTTCATATCTCGGAAACGTGACGTTTTAGAAGATTCTGACTCATTGAAAACTTGTTTGTATTGATTTCAGCTGTTGATTTATACAGGTTAAATAATTATAACTCGAAAACTTTCAAGAATCGCGGAACATACAATTATTTTGGGATACCCCTGGGCATGTTAAACCAATTTTGTTTATGACTTCACTATTTGAACCACCCTGTATTATAAAGATACTAGCTGTTGCCCGCGGCTCCGCCCGCGTAGAATTTGGTGATTGTAGGATACTTTTATCCCGGTAGCTTGACGAGATCAAGCTACCGGAATAAAAATATCCTATTAGTTGATTCAAGTTATAAACTATCTTTGTGCCAATTTACATCCAAATCCATTAAGCAGTCCTCACAAACTTCCGCATTTATAACAGTACCACAACATACAAAGGTACAAATAATAATCTGGTTCAAATGAAAGCTGTGAAATATTATCTGTATTCCCAAAAGAGACATCGCGGGTAGTTCCATGTTTGTGTGATTGAACATAAAATGGAATATATTCTAGTTAGCAATTATTTAACTGCTATCTAAAAGCTTGCCGAGAGCTTTGAACTCATTTTTTGTGCAATTTAACACGCTTAGATTTATTAGAAAGTGTAGAGGATGAAAGCCAGGAGGTTGCGCCAGGAAGAATATAACAGCATGTTAATTTGTATATACATACTCGTATATGAACGAACTTTAATAACCCTCTCTACTGTTCAACCCAATTATTTACTAAAAACCTGAATAAAATAATGTTACTTCAAGCCATGATTAAAAGTTATATTTCGGTGAGGTTATTAGAAATGAAAATGAATTTCGCTTTTAAAAATGTCAATCAGTTCTGTGCCAATCAAACTCCCGAAACCAAATCCTTATCAATTTGAACACTGTTGAAGTTCTTTCTTTTGTCACTACATTCAATTTTAGCCCTATTTGCGTCCAGGCTTCTATGAAAACATAGCATTATCTTTGATTGCTTGGTCTACTAGATCAACGCGTACATGGAGCGGATAGCGGTAACCTACCCCGACCTGGTGACTCTGGTCGACGCTGGAAAGACTTTTGAACAACGAGATGTCAAATATTTAAAGGTAAGGTTTAATTCCGATAATAGCTTCCATGGATTCCTGTAGACTATTTGATGTTTGGCATAGTGTTCAAATAGTCAAGTAATAAGCCTGTTAAATAAAATGGCTTAAAATAACTCCATTCATTGATGTTTTAATCCTTTTCGTGGAAGTTAATTAATCAATAGTTTATGTTGTTAATTGCTTTGTCTCTAAGTGCACCGCACAAGTGGTGCGGATAAGTAATTCAACTGCTTTTGATTTTAGTTGAAACCCTTTGCATCGCCAATCGCCTATAAAATATTTGCTTTGTAATTGATTTATCGAATCCCACACACATGCCAATCCAACCCAGATGATTCCTTTACAGTTTTTCTGTAACTGGCGCCACTTTCAAACTTCGTCTAACGTAATCATTCCTCACTTTACCCATTCGTGTCACTCCACACATTTATCACAACATTCTCATCTTCGTTAGATGTAATTTTTTCTCTTCACATCTTTTGAGCCATACAGTAGGACAGATCTAATAACAGGAACTCTATCGTGGACTAACATTTGGCTGTGATGTATGTGTACTAGATATCAACGACGAACTTCGAGGACCCCAGCAAGCCGATCTACTTCATGAACGCGATGATCCACGCGCGCGAGTGGGTCACAACCCCGGTGGCGCTGTACTCCATTTACAGACTGGTGGAGAGCCTGCGCAACCAGGACCGCGACCTGCTTACTGATGTGGACTGGATCATCATGCCGCTTACCAATCCCGACGGATATGAGTACTCACATGAAACCGTGAGTTCACAACGCGTACTTTAAAAGTGACATCTTATTTATAGCATGTTTCAGAAAAGTGTGTTCATATTTAAGGGCATGGTGCAACGGACCATGGAGTATAGGTACTAGGGTTATGAAGATCAGGATGTAAAGTTCTTCATCCCCCATAGTAAAGGGAGGATTCTCCGACCAGATGGATGTTATTTCTGGTGGGCTACTGCACGACATTGCCGGTTTTTCTATAGTCTTAAATCGCGGATAGAATTTTGATGTTCTCTATATCATTATCGTGTAACCGAAAAACGTCCAGTACTGGACATTAGCTCCCCCTTAAGCATCGCTATAACGACCAGTTTAGTACCTCTCATTTTCAACGGATTCCCTCGTCCTTTGTTTTGTCATGGGTCCATATTTTTAGGCCTCTGCTGAGGCTTGTCCACGCATTCGTATAGTTCGTAATACTTAAAAATCAATTGATTCCTTTTAGACTCGTCTCTGGCGTAAAACAAGATCGGTTAACGCAGGACTCAGTGAGGAATGCTGGGGAGTTGACGGCAACAGGAACTTTGACGTCCAATTCAATACCACTGGAGTCTCGGTCAACCCTTGCGCTATGACCTACCCTGGAACCCACCCCTTCTCAGAGCCGGAGACCGGGTACATCAGAGACATACTCAAGGAGTATTTGGACAGGATCCAGTTATATATGGACATCCACAGTCACGGGAACTGGGTGCTGTACGCGTATGGAGACCACAGCCTGCCTCCAAATGCCGCTCATCTGCACCACGTCGCCGCCGCTATGGGGGCCACCATGGACGCGCTCAAACTGCCACAGGCTGGGTTCTACCGCGTAGGAAACAGTGCAACGATACTGTATGGTACCTCTGGAAGTGCCCAGGATTATGGCCAGGTAGGTCAATTTATATATTCACTATAAAAAAAAAAAAATACTGGTCTATGTTTAATTGAAACTCTTCAATATTGATATTGAACATTATTGCACGTCATATTTAAATCCTAACAAGCTTTCCAGTATTCAGTATTTTATGAATACTCGATTGTTGGTCGGCACGTCTGCTGCAATGGAGCGAACTAATCTTATCGCTCAGAATTTATTGTGTTTTTGATAACAACGTTATTATGGACATCGATTACTGCTGATTCATGAAAGACATACATTCTGAGCACGTATTCAACATGTCGGGTGTTTGTTGTTGTGATGGAAATAAGGACGTCTCATACACAGGGCATGATTGTCTGATTACTGTCTTATATTTACAGTGAAACATTTTTTGATTCCCGATTTCGTGGCTCATAAGCGAGATTTCCCCTTCGCAGTAAACGTTGATCAGACCAGTACGGACAGATTGCGGGCCGGCTACGGACATCGGACACTGACGGATACTTCAGAAGATTATCTGTCCGAGTCTTGCGTTTTGAACCAGCTAGGTTGGTGTTCACTTTTCTTCTGCTACAATCATACTGCCTTGTCTACAGATAACTGGGGTTCCATTCTCGTACACGCTGGAGCTGCCGGGCTACGGACACGCCTTCCTGGTGCCTCCGCAGTTCGTGGACCAGATCAACGCGGAGACGTGGGAGGGCATCGCCGTGACCGCCAGACTGGCCAGGGCCTACTACAAGGCGCGGTACGACGCTGCCACTACCACCCCTGCGCCTGCTACTCTTGTTCCTACTGCCGAACCTGCTCCTGTTCCATAATCTTATGTCTCATAAACGTTGAAGAAAGTATTTTTATAGCTGATGTAAATAAATTGTTTCCTCACGATGTTTTCCTTCACTTTGTCGGGGCCATCACCACTTAGCCACATGCTCTAGAAACAGAAATTATATATCCTAGCAGTGAAGCATTGTAAGGTGATAAGAATACTATTTGGTTACTGTTTATTTTTGTGTTTTCTTTTTGCCTTATGTGGTGATTTGGTAAAAGGTGACGACATCCGAAACAATAGCTGATTTCTAAAAACCATTGGGGTTGGTGGTCATTAAACGCACGTTGGGACTATAGACGAAGATAATTACCCACAAGTTTCACTTATGCTACCGACCGTAACATTGAGTCGAGACGAATCCCTTGGGTTTAGTGGCTTTCTTCGTGGTAGACTACTAAGCGTTGTACCTATTATAATTATGTCCGTTTCTCAGATACAAATCAATCAAAAAAAGAATACAGTTTTTTTTTTTACCTAAAACCTGTTAGAAGGTGTAAGTCTATAAACACTGTTACACCGATTCCATTATTACAATAAAGCCGCTGAATGAAAGCGCTATTTATAAACACTGGCTGCGGGTGCTGCAGCGGTGACGTCACGCTACTGCCATTTTCTGCTTACCCTCCTATTGAACTGCGACCTACGCTGCTTTATACGTAGTAACTACTAGTTTGTGGTTTTAGTTTTACTCGTTTCGTGTATTGGCAAATAAATTGACGGCGCTGCTGATCGAAAGTGGTTACAGGCTCTGGAATAGCATAGTGTTGCATTTTTTTTTATTTGCACGCCTTTAAAATGTTGTTGAATTGATACGGACTAATTACGGACACGGCTCCGGACACCGGACACTGTCAGATACTTCCGTCCGCAATCTGTTTATACTGGGTGTACCACACCTTCCATCAGTTAAAAAAAATAACGGACACGGTTCAGAACACTGGATAACCGTGTTCGTTATTTGTCAGCATCAGTTTAAACGAACCTTCAATAATGACAGGTGGGTATACTATGGGTAGCCCACAGGGTACTATGGGTGCAGCACCTATAGGACTTGATTGTCTAGAGACAAGTATTAAAATTGGAAAAGAATTACAGGGCCTTAAAAATCCTTCCACATCGCTGTCAACAAGAAAAGGCCCAGAAGGCTGGCAGCACAAGTTCAGTTATGGCTTATAGAGAACACATTCCAACAACTAAATTATACTTTCGTACTGTCCATAGAGTCCAAAGATTTTAACAATAAGCAAACTGCAATTTCTAAAAACAAGAAGACACTGAAAACCGCTGAGCGATTTTTAGTTCGTAAGTTATCTCCGCACATTATCGCCCTCACAAAGCAGCGCATTACAATTCAGCGCTTGCAGCGACCATCCGCTATAATACGAGGAAGATTTTTGCATGATGTTATCTCTACGCGGCGCAGCGCTGAAGCGCTATCGAATGCTGCAGCCGTCTAGCAAGACAAACGGTCGGGGGGCGCGGCTTGAATTATTCATACAAATCTGATCTCGTGGTGGGTACGCTAATTTTTGTAGGAGCGCCCTCTCAACTACCTGCTGGTAATGCTGGAGCAACTGCAGGTCTGGGACTTTTTTGGCACTTGTAGAACTTTGACAGGTAGTCAGTGACAACCAGCCTTCCAAGGGGTATCGTATGTATGAAAATGTGGGTGTAGTTACTGAAAGGTATACTTTTGCCGTATCCTTCGAGGAAATAGGGGCGTGCTGTTATGTTGTTATTGTGATTTGCTTCTACTCAAGGTTGAGAGTGCAGGCGTCTGGGGGGCAACTCTAGATCTTTTTCGTAGTTACCTAAGTGATCGCACACAAACTCTCAGGATTTATAACTACAGTAGTGAGGGCTTCCTATCTAGTACGGGGTCCCCCAACGCAGCATAGGTTCCACCCTCTTCCTTATTTTTATAAATGATCTGTGCAACCTGAATATTCCTAATGGCAGGATTGTTTGCGGATGATACCGCTAGATCGCTGATAAAAATGCTTGGCTCAATGCCGGTCCTGCTCCACAAGGACAGGGGCGCATAAATGGATAGCATTAAACAGTATGTTGGAGCTGCTGAAGATTGTACAACTATCTTTGCAATGTATAAATTCAATCTCTTTAGTATTATATAACCGCATAGCCCATATTGTGTGAGCACTCTGTACTAGAAAGCTGTCATTCGCTGGAAACCTACGTATTTTCTTGACTTGAATGTGCCCTGGCGGTTAAGAGTATGTCGTGCTCACTCAAATGTCTCGCTGATGGTGGCGCGTGTGTCGGATCATTTAGTTCCCTTCAAAATGGTTGAGTTGAATGGTGCCGATACATGCGTCATGTTCGTGAACGGGCGCTGTCAGTTGTGACTGGTCATCTCTTGGTTGCCACGGTTTGTTTGAATTAATTATTTTATTTTTACTATGGACACTTTTAAAGTACACATCTTGCTACATCGTTCTCACATAATGTACCATCTCAACATAAATGATGTAACCAAGTTATTGTAAAAGTATTCTGATTTAAAAGAGTGTCCATGGAGTTTCTTGCCCGTTCTTCTCCATAGAGATCTACGTTAAGGAATGGGCAACTACAGTACTTTCACAGTTTTTATGCCTTGTGACTGGGACTGTAGCTATTTTTCATTGTTGTCTTTGTTTCGACAATTCAAAAGTGCCTGTAATTGGCCTATTTGAAATATATGCTTTGATTTTGATTTTGATTAGAAAGAGATTTAATGCACTTTGATAAATACAACTATTAGAAGAGCATTTTATAAAAAAAACCTCGAATGTTTTTACTATGCCTATAGTGACCTACCCTTTTGGAGTAATAAAATGATTAAAAGTGACATTGAACAGCTAGAAAGAGCCACACGCACAATTCTCACAAAACACTGTAGTGTTTAAAAAAAAAAAATCAAACAAAATCAAAAAAATAAAAAAAAACAAAAAAACCAAACAATCAAAATCAAATTTTGGATGTAGGATGTTTCCTACATCCAAAATTTGCGATGGAAAGACACACCATCAAAGGTAGAATGGAGAGAGAGGTTTAATTGACAGCCATCGCCTTTGGTAAAAACCGATCACTAGGCGCAAAACGTTGTGTTCAAAATCACGCATTTATGTCAAACACAAAGCTATTTCTCTAAATGATTGTAATTACACCCCGCTAAACTTAACTGAACAAAATGTTCAAGATACGAACCCTGGTCCACGAAAACAAAAAAAATAAAACTGTATAAAGGAAGTCCTTCACGGTATTAAGACACACTTATTTTTAGAATGGTTCCATACTAACACAGCTCAGCTAAGTGGTTCAAAATGCAACCTGTTCCCAGAAACAGAAGGCTTTATGAAAGCCATACAACATCAAATCACCAAGACAAGAAACTACAGGAAATTCTTCGTTAAAGTACCCTACCATCACTAACGATAAATGCCATATTCAATCAGAAACCATACAACATATAACCGGAGTATGCACAACCCTCACACTGGCAGTCTACACTCACAGACATCAGGTTCCAGGTTGCAAACCTCGTTCATCAAACACTAGCCCTCAAACAGTCTTTGACCACATACTTTCCTTGAAGATTTCAATATGGCAAACAACCATCTCCTCCATAAATGAAAATGAAATGAATAGACTTAGAAGAGTCCAGCCACGGACAGTCCAGCCGCAGCTACACAACACAATACACCACAAATTTAAGTACGTGGTAAAAACTGAAAATTAGAATGCTCCGGAAAAAAATTATGCCGCCATCAAGATTTAAGGAGGCTCTCGCTAGGCAGCTTGGTCAAGGGTTTGATCCAGAAAGCAGTAGGTACTTCTGGACATGGCGCGTATTGTCAGGAGGTTCCTCCCAAGAGAACGGAACAGGGAACAAGCTCAGGGCAGCTTGTTCCCTGTTCCCGGTGGTGGGCTAATATTTTTCTATTTTTAAATGTGATTTTATAAAATATTTTAAAATGTAATCATATATTTAAGAAACAAAGGAAATAAGAATAAAGTTTATCCATCAAATAATAACAATACAATAATTGTAACATTTTCGGCGAGCCACAAATTAAGGGTAGATTGTGGCTGTTATGGTTCTACATTCTAATTTAACCATTTTTTATAATAACAAAACATCGCGCCAGTAATTCCCGAAGGGTGAGGCAGAGGCGTACCTAATAGTACACCCACATTTCGCCAGTTATGTTTTAAGTCCCATGTAATCGGGGGCGACCCTATTTTTTTTTAAATAAATACGTTACGAAGAAACACGTCTTTTTTTCATCAAAAAATAGTTTAATATTTTGTGAATAATAATATAACACAGACACAAATAGGAATATTTCTCCGTCGGAACAACGAGCTTTTTTTTAGTGGTGTATTTAAGTAGCTTCCTGATATTTTTTTAAATTTTTATTTCAATAATATCCTAGTTTATTAAATTGGCTACCTATATCTACTTTTGGAATTACCCTAGGCCATTTCTTTATTTTTTTGTGACTAGTTGAAACCATGTTGGTAAACATATCAAACTTCAAATGAGTTTTCCCAAAAAAAAAAAAAATTGAGTTGTTTCGTTTTATGATTAAAGGAGCGATATATAAAATGGTAAACTGACTGACTGACTGACTAACTGGGTGATATATCAACACACAGGCCAAACCGCTGGCCCTAGAGACATGAAACTTGGAGGGTGTGTTCTTTGTGAAGAGTACTTATCCACTAAGAAAGGATTTTTGGGAATTCCACCCCTAAAGGGGTAAAATAGGGGATGGAAGTTTATATGAAAGTCCGTCAGTTTTGAAGTCTTCAAATTTTGTGTTTAGGCTGACGATTGAAAATTAATTTATACGTATCTCAGCGTTTTTGGTAATTCTACCCCCGAAGGGTTAAAAAGGGGGATGAAGGTAAGTAATCGGATATTTTTCGACATCCACGCGGGCGAAGCCGCGGGAACCAGCTAGTTACATTTAAACGCTTCTGTAAATTATCATCAAGCACTACAATGTTTTAGATGAATGCATTAATACAAATAAAAAAAAATTGCCAACAGCAGTTTATTCCTGCTGAATTAACTTTTAAAAGATGCGACTTCGTAGTGATAATGAAATTCGAAATGAACGTTGCACGCAGTATTACATGGATTGTCGAAATTGATAGTTTTTTAGCTGCATTCACTGTGAGAACTGATTACAGTGGCCATGCATGTATCAATCGAGCAGACAGTACCCATTACTGTATGTTACAGCGTTGGTTTGCTCTGTCGTGCGTGCAATTTGTCACGATTATTGCGTTAACTCAGTTTGATGATGATCGCTACTCTTCGAGTCGGTGCACGCGTCACCAATAGCCCCGGGGATGTGCGGTCAGAGGCGGTCACTCCCCATCATATCATGTTGGTCATGTTAGGAACCGGTCGTGCATCCAATAATGAGTGAAGTGACCGTTGCGAGGAGATGAGAAGTCGCCTGAATGAACATGTCTTTAACTAAGATGTCCGAAAGATCTCAATAAAATGATTTATTAAAAATCCAAACGAATGTCAACAAATACAGGATCTATAAGAGAAGTCGTTTATTCAAATTACCTTAATTTATGCAAAGTTCTCTGAAGAATATATTAAGGAAACGCTAAGAAAGGGCATCATTTACATGTGAACGATATACAGACCTTTCCTTTGTTAAATAAATCTTAATTATGTCTTGGGCCTGTCTTTAAGCACGTTGAAAGAGCTGACATAATTTGATGCGAGGCGGGGTCCACCTGAGCGTTACATAATACAGCGGTCATCGATCTACCTCCAAGCAATTAGGATTATGTCATAATTCTCCCGAGATGAGTCATGGCGGCCATGACAGCTCATGTTTATCAATAGAGGTTCTATCTTTAAATAAACCAGTAACTGATTCCTATAATCCACATTGGGACTCACAACGCGAGGTAACTCCGCAGATAGATAATCCTTACCTACATCTGAATGTTGTGGAACATTTGCTCACACAACAGCGCACTAAATGTGTGCAGGCAACGTCAAATGATTTATGTTTTAATTTATTAAACGAACAACTGCTATTATGCTATTTTAAACGTGTTTTGCATTGTTTGAAACGGTGTTATCTCGTTTTGTTAACGGCTGTTACCTTTCCAAATGTATACGGGGTGGATGGGACACCGACGCTGAAATGGATACCACGCATTAAGTACATCATTCTGACCCCCCCCACTGCCACATTAAAAAAAAACTGCTGTCTCCTACAAATGTGCAATACCTACACGGTCAATTGTAACAGCAGCTGATTTAAAAAAAAAATAATCGATGAAAAATTTCTATGTGGGGGGTTCAGAATGATGTACTGAATACGTGGTAACCGTTTTCGCGCCGGTGTCCCTTCCACCCCGTATATTGGTTAAAAGGCTTGAATGTTATTTTTTATAAGGTGAAATAAAACAGTAGAAATATATTTTTTTTTGTGAAATCATACTGAATAAGTAATCAATTGAGGGCATTGATGGACGATTGGGTTTCCCATGAATATATTTTTTGTGGAGTGTGATTACTAATGTGTACATAATGTAGGTGCACTATACATGTCAATGCGACTGACATCAAACACGTTACGGTATGTAAACAATATTGTCGATACATTGCAAGTACTCACAACAATACGCGTGCGTTGCTGTTGCAGTCAGTAATTGGATTAGCGGAGCACTACACACTGTCGTGTAACACAAGATACATAGATATTTTATTAAGTGAACACTGTTGATTCAAGGAAACGATCAAAAGCTTTTAAAAAGCTCTTCAAAGGTTGTTTAGTCGAGTGAAGTTAACCCATAGGTACTTTGTGTACAGTCACGAGCATTACAAAACCAGTAAAAAAAACAAGATAACTTATGCCTTATACTGTCACTTAGGGGATATCTTCCGTGAACTATTAATTATTTTGAGCACCTGATATTAATTTTAGTTTTAAACCGTGAAAGCGGTGTTTGAACTAACGCCTTGTTTTAAAATCATCACATTTTTGATTAGGTAATCGTCATGAATACAGTACTAACTTTATCCTAGAGCTCGTAACCAGAATGTCATTACACGTAGATGTGGTCTGTGTTGTATCTCGGTGTGAGTGGCGTTTGGCGAGCCCATGTAGTATCAAATATCTGCGCACTCGGTCAGAGCTCGGCGGTTGCGCGGTGATTAACAGTCGCGTTTGTTAATGAGCGCTGCGGGCGACCACGATGTACTCAATGTTATTGCATTATTGTTTTTTTTTATTAGGTGTCTGCTGCTCAACTGAAATGGGACTGGGCAGGACATGTCTGAAGGATGCCCTGAAACAGTGGCGCGGGGTCGCGGCAGGCTACGAAGGAGATGTCGGGATGAACTTGATAATTTCCATCGTAACTGGACGCGCGGGTTCGCGAGAAGTGGCAAAAGTGCAGCAGGGAGGCCAAGAGTACTTAAAATGATCACTCAAACTAAAATCAATTTGTGGAAGCGGCTCCAGATACGGACACTAATAAATAGTGCCACTTCTTGAGCCGCAATTTGTCCCACAAAACTGACCAAATTTTAAAGTTGGTTTCACATATTAGGATTTCATCATAGCACCTGTTGTCAGGAATAAGTCCACTCAACTAAGAAACACCAGAATCATTTACCTTTAAGGGCCCAGTCCAGTAACATTGACAGCCCCTCGAAATATTTGCGCAGGCTTACAATGTCTTTTTGACTAAAGTTATTAATGAATTACAATTATTTTTAGTGCACCATAATATTGGTTATATGCTTAAAATAACTACGTATAAAGTTCATAAAACTCGCTCTAGTTGCGTAAATCTGGCGTTGAAAAGAGGTCTGTCGCGTCCAACGCGAGTCCGAGGTCTGTTTCCGCACTCTTTCCGAGGCAACAGTGGCTAAATTACTTTAATTTAATATTGAAAATGCTACCAAGTAACCGGCTATATATTTGTAACCAAATAATATTCTGTAAATTATTGTTCCGGTGTGGTGAAAATATGGCAAATAAATCACCGCAAACAAATAGTTCGGTAAAATAATAACTATGACACATGATACTTCCATGATCTAAAAATATGTCAAATCTATACATTTAAAATTCAAAGTCCTGACTGACTGATATATCAACGTACAGCCCAAACCGCTAGTTCTAAAGACATGATATTTGGACAGTGTACTTTTTTTGAAGTGTAGGTATCCACTAAGAAAGGGTTTTTCGAAATTCCACCCGTAAGAGGGTGAAATGGGGTGTTGAATTTTCTGTGATTTTTTTATTCTTGGGGTCAATTGACTTGAAAATTAGTATAAATACTTTTCAGATAAAATTATAAGACACGTGTATCACAGTTTTTCCAAAATCATGCCCCAATTTAAAGTAAGGGAGTATTAGTAAGTAGGTAGGATTTTTCTGAGGTAGACGTATCTGTAAACATGGTTTATTCCACCGATTTTCGCGTTGGCTCGTGATAAACTCAAACTCAAAGCATTTATTTCAATTAGACCATCACAGGCACTTTTGAATGTCAAATAAAACAAAAATAAAGCCAAGCTACAGTCACAGTTACAAGGCATAATAACTTGAGAAAGTACTGCAGTTGCACATTCCAAAGCGTAGATTTCTATGGAGAAGAATGTGCAAGAAACTCCTAAACTAAAAAAAAAAGAAACTTTTAAATCAAAATATTCTTACAAAATCTTGGTATGTAACCAAGATTTTGATTTTTCGTTCATGTGGAGATTACACATATTTGTGAGAAGGATGTAGAAAGACGTGCACATTAAGAGCGTCCAGAGTAAACACAGATAAAAACAACAATGAAAAAATAAAGTAATTAGACTAAACCGTGGCCGCTACGAGATCACCAGTCCCAACTGACAGCGCCATTCAACTCAATTATCAGCGAGACATTTGAGTGAGCATGACATTATTTCAGCCACCAAGGCACATTCAAGTCAATGAAAGATAACAAAATGCAAATTGTAGCCTTACAGTACATAGTACTCACACATGGGATATGCAATATTATATAATACTAACATATGGAATCTATACAAAGCAAGGATATTTTACAATCTTCTGCAACTTCCACAATAATTTATCATGGTAATCAATTAGTTTGCCCCTATGGTTGTGGAGTAGCTAATTGTTGCTTCTATACGCGACATTGATATTAAATATTATGTAAAAGTATTATGTCTTTAAATAGATTCCTATATAATCATTTGATGGTTGTCACCCATGTTCAATCTCAAACCGAGGTATCAATATTTCACATATGTCATTTAATTGATATTACTATGAACTAATATTTGCAAGATAAAAGCAAGTACATGTAAATTATATGTACTATTCATACAAGGATTACTTATTATCCCAGAAGTAAGATCTCGTGGGCAATTCCGGAACTCCACGAGGGCGAAGCCGCGGGCATAAGTTAGTAACGCATATAGCACAGAAGACGTCGGTCAATAGCTTTCGGTAAAATGAGATTCGAACAAAAAAAAATCGGAAAAGTGATCGCATTACAACTATTTGAATGAAATAAATCAATAAAATTGTGCGTTCAAGTATTATTATCCCTATATTTTGAGGTTTTCATACGCATTCGTTCTCTTGATTTAACATGTTATGTCTATGTGTGTGATGCACTTTAACTCCAAAATTACCTCAAAAATACCTATTCAATTGTGGAAGCACAGAAACTTTTATCCAATTCGTGGTCATATAAATTATTTTACTAAACCTACAGTTAAGTTAGTCAGTTTACACTGGCGTTCAATTAGTTAAAGCTGGACGGCACTGGTACGACCAGTGTCGGCATGATAATATTATAAGATCTGACCTCGCCAGCGTCTGTTGGCAGATGCAGCTGATAAGTCAACGAACAGTGTTATTAACAGGATGTCTGTAGAATTGCAGGGATTTTAAATTAAATTATCTTATCTCTGAGGAAAATCGTTGTAAGCTGGAAGAATAAGAGTAGATCAAAATCGTTACTCTCTATACTAAGTCCTTGTATAGTACATGTAGATGAAGCACCATAAAACATGGTTGACAATAATAATTTAAGAAAATGTGAACATTATGGCGCTTCTCCAATGTTTCACAAGCCTTTAAGGAGTTTATGTCAAAACTATGCCAAGATTTAAATTAGTCACTGACTGGTACTTTGTATCCATTTTTGATTACTGTGTACCTAACAATGATTAATGACAGGGTGCCGAGATGGGAATGTTTCATGGGCATGATAAATAAATTCATGGGTGCCGAGATGGGACTAAACCAAAATTATAACTAAACCAAATTCCTATTTTTCACGTTCCCGTTTCAAGAAAACAAAACACGTCGTGATCAAAACAAGTCCATTTGAAACTTTTTCAATAACTAGCGGGTGATAACCGGTGCAGTACAGAGTTTATTCGTTGTAGCCGCACCTCCTCTCCGGTAAGCCGCGTAATCCTTACGGAGAAGAACGGAGAACTCTTAGGTTCTTCACCCACGGCGATGTTGTACCGTGTTCAGTCGCAATTGAAACGCGCGGCAACATTGTTCGACGACGTAGTGTTTTTTACTGTATCGTACACAGACAGATAGATAGATAAAATACTCATTATTATGTACACCACAAAAATTAAAGGTATTATAGAACTTATAAATAGGGTGATGCAATGCGCGGTCGACATTTCTGCATCGATGCTAAATCGCTTTTGTATCTCGTCTCTAGCACGATAGCAAGGCAGTAGTAGCGTTTAATCGTGATTACGAGGGTGGTTATGACGATGAAGAGGAGTAGGAGGCAGAGAATTCCACAGAGTTCTCTCACTCCTGCGGCAAATTGTTGCAAACTGAGTTGCAGGGGCCAGAAAACGCATCGTGACTGCATCGCGGCCGTTTTACGTTTGCATCTCTGCAAAAGTGTTGGTGGGAGACGGCCCTTAGTAGGCGAGTGCTCGAGGGGAGAGCGGGCAGGTTTAGACGTGACTTATCTTGTTTCGTTAAGTGTGTTCTTAACGTGGGGGCTTTTTTGTCAAAGAATGCTGGATTTCTGAATAATGTGGTTTCCTTACTTAATCGTAAGGAGTCCTGTATAGCTTCTTCATGTATTGTTCAGCCGGATTGATCCCTTGACTGATCTTAACTAACTATTCTCAAAATCGAATCAGTACTTTTAAACGTCAAAATAGCGTTCTCTGTGATTTTTTATAACAAACATACTGCGATCGCCAACCCGCCTGCCAAGCGTGGCGATTATGGCAAAACCCCCCTTGGGGAGGCCTATGTCCAGCAGTGGACGTCTTTCGGCTGAAATGATGATGATGAAACGTCAAAATTACGCAACGCAGTCCCCACTTCACCACTACCTAGTGTTTAGGTGAGGGGACGAAGTGGCTCAATTAACTCCCCAACAACACTGTCTGATTAATCTCTGTGATTTATTCAAGCCTGACAGAAATAATTTTCCAGTATTTGTAACTTATCCGTCGGTAGTACAGACTAGTTCATCCTTGTCTCCCGTGCGGTCCCGCGCGTCTGTTCAATATCTTCACCTTCAAATAAAGAAGCATAATTGAATGATTCAATTTCTTATTTGGTACAAATTAAAGTCCTGGACATGGCAAGGCAACACAATAACTGAATGCACGAGTACCTGCAGCTATCTAAATAAACGCTTGTAAAAACGTGACACCAAAATAGCTCAGCATTCAGTTTTCCTCAAATATTTAGCATAAAAAGATTTTTATCTTTTATTCAGACGACGACTTTTCCTCATTGTGTGTTTTAAAAGATCGCATCACTTGCTGTTGCCGCGGATTTTGTTTATAATTAGAATGTTTCGCTTTTTCGCGTATTTTTGGAGAAGAACTCAAGAATCTGACAAGTAATGCGATGAAATGTACTTGTTAACGTCTACAGGAAAAAAATAAGATAATAATAAGTATCACATTTTATTTTGTAAAGTCTCAAGTGACTTTTAAAAATGGGAGGAGGAAAATATACATTTTATTAAAGTAATTTAAAATCACGATACAAAGAGAACGTATTTATTTGAGCGAAAAATGTACACATTTTTTTTTCTTTGGTAAAATATTGGTCCTACCATTTCCTGTTACGAGATTTTGAGAAACTCTGTTTATGTATTAGGTAATATTGATGTTCAGAGCAAAGTGGACCTTAGAGCGTATACAAAGGACTACTCTTTAAACAATAACGATAAATCTATCTAAGCTACCGAAACCTAATGTACCAAATACCGAAATCTCTTGTTGACAGTCATAGTAGATGACTTTGAACAACAGATTAATGACTAATAATAAGAAAGGGTTTCAAAGCGATTGACACTTCCTTCTCGTGTAGCGCCCGAGCGTTTCTATAATCACAATTATCGACCGAATCCTATCAAAGTGTAATGGACTAGGCACGATAATAAATAATTTCCCTTGGCAACACCCGGCAATGCGCGGGCTGTTCTGAATTCCATAGCTAATAGAATGGCATAACTCGCATGGATACAGGCGAAGCGAGGCTGGCACTATAACAACTGTAAAATAGTCACAGGGGGAATGTCACTGCATAATATTACGACTGCATTTATACGGGTGCGGCAGAGGAGAGGCACAAGGCAGAAGATATAAATGCGATGTTGGTAGGTGTCGCGTACCATGACAAATATAATATTATAAATGTGAAAGTAACTCTGTCTGTCTTTCTGTAACCTGTTCATGCCTAAATAACTGAATTTGAAAGACATTCGGGAAAAGGCAGGCAGATGATGATTAATATTGTCTATGTATACTTTATATTATCCCTTTACTAGACAGTTTGCATCAAGCAGCTGAGGTTCTTCAACAACTAGTTGCATGCTTCAGTCATTATAAATGACCACACCTTAGTTTTGGGTGATGTTGAGAGTGTGACGTATAGTTATTAAGAGAAAGAATGACCTGAGTGCATGGTAGCCAACATTCAGTCAAAGTATGAGATCCTATTGTATATTACTCCTGGTGAGTAATGTTTTAATGCGGGAAGGTTGCGTCTAATGCTTTTTGTTTAGGTGAATAATTGAGAGATAGTGTTCAGGTTAAATATGTAAGTAGAAATGTCTTCAATGTTACAGAGACGGGAATTTGCAGCCGAAACTGCATTCAAAACGGAGTTTATTTCTTCAACCTTTCGAATAAGTTTTAAAATAATTTGGTAGATTGCACTAATTCTGAAGGCTCACATTGCCTTTCGTCGCCTCTGCCCCCGAGGGGATGAAAGGCAACGTAATCATGCAGTCCATCTACGACGTACGACCGTACATCCGTCACGAGTATGTCGACAAAATACGACGAAAAAAAAACTATATATGGTTTTATTACTAAATCGAAATAAAGACTAATATTTTGCGTGTTTTTTTTTATGCGGATCTTATTACTAGACTGAATCATTTTAATAAATAAGAGGATGGTTGTGATGGTGGTTGGAATTATCAACATCATAAACATAAACAAATACCGATACCAATAAAGCATGTTTATTATGAAGGTAATACAGATATTATGAATTTCAAGTTATTTCCGTTTCAGTGACTCTTTCCAAACAATACGGGTTTTGTTTGAAGTCGGTATTGATTTAGTTACTTCACTGAAATGTAATATAATATCGCGGGATAATATTTTATCGTATTCAATGAGCTGATCATTTTGTGTACGTGATCACATTAGTTGATCACGTCACAAGGATAGCTCGTTATTTAGTTAGTGAGTAACTAATTTGTCGATAGCATCACGAGTTTCATTTCCATAAAGCAATGGTCACATGACACGAGTGCAAGTGCCTTGCTTGAACGTGGAACAGCAATAATGTCCGTGGAAGTGAAATGACTGACTCATTATGTAAACACGACTTGTTGAAGGTCAACAACAACTTCTATCGTCTTATTATGTTGTCCACCACGCGGGTTCAATACGGGCCGGTAGCAGCCTTCAAATTTCGATTCTAGGATATGCCGGTTTCTGTACGATGTTTTGCGGCTCCAACAGGGCAACAGATCACTCCTCGTGTCTTATCTCAAGCGTCATCCCGGACAAGAGTATTAACGATATCAATAGTTTCTTTGCAAACGTTGGACGCAACCTAGCCGAGCAAAGCACTTCTCATTCATCCTTCGTTCAAGGATTAAGGGATAATTGTGCTGTTGGAATTGACCAGGCCGGTTACTGAAAAGATCCACCTTTGTCAAAAAATTCATAATATAAGTTATTTACGTCATCTTGTAGATGAACTCGTAAGCTTTCCGATCACAATTCATAATTCTTCAAAAACAAGTTTAGTCGTAAGATATTTGCTTTCATTCGTTGAACCGATTCTTCAACAACAACCTTTGTCAATTATGATTTCGGCAAAAAGCAGTTATGTCAGTGACATAGGCTGTTTATGAAAAAAAAAAAAACTGTCAAACTGATGTCAAAAGATAGGTTTTCGCGGGTTTGCTGCTGGTGTTTACAACATTGTTTCGAATTGTAATTTAATCTTAAAATGGAAAACCAGAGTACTTTTTGGCCTCGCAAAAGGCCAAGAGAAGTAAAAAAAAAGCAGACGTTATAATGGAAAAGAAGCTGAAAGGAGAGGAACAAGTGAATCATGTCGGAAAGTTAATACCTGCTGGTGAAGTTGGTCCTGATTGCAAGTGAGTGGTTTTTGGAACTGTTACAAGCTGATACTAGGTTATTTACTGAAATATTATTGCAATAAAATGTATGTTCTGTATTCCAGATGTGAAAGGTACAAATGTTTTCAAAACATAAGTGAAGAAAACTGAAAGCAAATCCTGGTAGACCTCCTTAACATTCCTTCAAATAATCTATACATGTTAGTTCACTGCCTTCATATGTTTGATAGCTTCCCACATTTATAAGTTACATTTTCCTATCAGAGTACAATCTATTTCCTAAATGACCAAGACTTTGCTATTTTAGAGAAAAAGAAGAGAAACGAACGGGCTGAAACACCAAGTGATTGGGATTTTATTATGAGTGTAAGCAGACAGTCTACGAGCCCATTCAATGTTACCAAGGTAGATCAAAGGATATTGTTTGACATCAAGAAAGCAACAGAACCATATTTCCTAAAATCTCAAAACCAGCTGTACAGCTAAATAATTTGAGGATGTACAAAGTAATCATCAAAATCGGTTCACAATTGGCGAGGAAAACGTGGAACATACAAACAAAAAAAAAACTGACGAAAAATCTCCTCCTTTTGGAAGTCGGTTAAAAAATAATAAAAATATATATTTATTTCCTTTATTCATTTTAAAAACTTATCAAGTTTTTAAATATGTCTTAAAAAAAATATAAACAAAACATTTAAAAATATAAAAAATAGTGGTCCGTCGGTAGCGG
This sequence comes from Noctua fimbriata, assembly GCA_905163415.1. Taxonomy (NCBI): domain Eukaryota; kingdom Metazoa; phylum Arthropoda; class Insecta; order Lepidoptera; family Noctuidae; genus Noctua; species Noctua fimbriata. The sequence goes on from LR990934.1 coordinate 18,526,485, forward strand.
GAGCAGGGTCCAAGCTAGCGGTGGTTAGGGCTCCAGAGACAGGAACCTCCTTACAATGCGAGCCGTATCAAGGAGTACTGCCTTCTGAATCAGGCCCTTGATCCAACCGTCTAAGGAGAGCCTCGAAAGATGGTCGTCGAGGCACTTGGCTATAAGGCCATTGGCCGTCACGACAATCGGTACAATGATAGCCGAGTTCACATTCCACATGTCGACAACCTCGTATGCCAAGTCGAGATATTTTATTTGTTTCTCTTTCTCAGCTTTCACGAGGTTCTCGTCATGCGGGATGGTAACATCGACTATCATTACGCAGCGCGCTGATCGGTCTATCACTATGTCAGGTTTATAGGCGACAATAGTCCTGTCAGTAATAATAGACCGATCCCAGTACAGCGTGACATGGTCTTTCTCGAAAACTGGGTCGGGCACATACTTGTAGTACGGTACCTCAGATTCCACAAGTTTATATTTCAAGGCAAGTTGCTGGTCAATAATCCTGGCTACTTGGTTGTGCCTGTGCAAGTACTCGCCGTTAGCCACACGAGAACAACCAGAAATAATATGTCTAAAGGACTCACCCGGACGGTGGCATGCCCGACACATGTCAACCGTCCCGTCCTTTATAATATATTTCCGGTAGTTATTCGTCAACATAACTTCGTCCATAATCGCACAGACAAAACCTTCAGTTTCCCCAAAGAGGTCGCCGAAACGTAACCAGGACACGGACGCTAGAAAATCTACAGCGGGCCCATGAAGAACCCGGTAGAAGCGCCCGTGAAGCTCCTTGCCTTGCCATACTTCCTTGCGGTCATCGGTAGTAAGGAACACACAGGTTTGCGCCAGTTCTCTTTAGCCATGGACAGCGGGGTGAGTCCCTTGTCCACTGTGACCACATCTCGGTACATACCCACCTCCACCGTGGCACCGAGTCGTAGGCCTTCTTATAATCTATCCAACATGTCAACAGATCCTTGCGGGATCGACGAACCTGTTGGCTAATGGCCATTTCGATGAAGAGTAGCTCCTTAGTACCGCGGGACCCATTCCTAAATCCATTTTGAGAGGCAGACATAATGGAGTTTTTGTCAATGTGTGTATTAATTTCCACTCTCAAAATGGATGTAAGAAGTTTATAGACCGTAGATAAACACGCGATCGGTCTATAATTCTTGGGTTCCGCGGGACTACCTGACTTATGGAGCAGGTGGGTAACGCCTGTTGTTAAAAACTGCGGTAAGGACCCAGACTCTAAGGATGACTGAAATTGGGATGCCAGGCATGTGTGTGAACTACTAAGCCACTTGAGCCAGAATATTTTTTAATTTTTTTTTTCCTACAGCCTTTTGAAAGCAGTGGCGGAGCAATTATTTTGTTCATCTTTTTCTTTTCGTGTGGTTAGAGCCTAATCTGGTGTCAGACTTTTTATGCCGCCCATGGGCCTCTGACTTGGCTTTACATGCCGTCGAGAAGTATCTCTCAGGTATGCTGGTTTGGTTTCCTCACCGAAGCTAGTGATAATAATACAATACGCGCATGCATCCGAAAAATCAGAGGTGCGTGTCTTGGATTGGTACTCGAGACCTATGACTTGGTAGTCAGATGGTCAGGTGGTTGGTAGCTATTATTTCGTTAATTGACATAAAGTAGGGTGCCTGTCTCTTTTTGGGTTCGAAGTTACGACCTACAACTCGAAGTCGTAAACATTTACACTCCTAGCTCTGCATTGCTAGCCACGACTGCTGTGCCACCACACTACATACAAAACTTAATTTCAGTTCACTCCATTCAACTCAGGCGCATGCTAATCTATCCCTAATGGAAGGCATACAATATAGGGTGTTGGCGGGCACCTCAACAAATCGCTAACGCAGGAGATTGATCGCCGCCACCTCGCGAGGGACTACATTGTAATGAAGGATGGGGCTGCACTAAGGGGTAGAAATTAGACGAGCTATAGCGTTACTACAGGGGTAACTTATTTGTGGTCGCTGGGTTTTGCAAAGAGTGCAAATGTTTAAATTTAGTTAAACAGGCGTTTTAAAGTCTGTGTTTTACGATATAATAATGACAGTATCATTCATACTATAGTGGTACCATGAGCTCCGGGACTCGATGCTCAGATTGGTAAGATAATATTGGGGTTTTCCATCCATTCCCGTAATTCCTCTTTGGCGAAATGAGTATGTACTCCTCTGCTGACCCTTTCGGGGATTACAGGCTCGATTTATGTCCTTTATATAATGAATAAAACAATTCTTAAAAGAAATTGATGCATAGTATAATGTTACAGACACTGCTTTACCAACAGAAGAGAAAGAAAGGACATTTCGTGGTCGTACCAAAGATAGAACTAGAAGTGATTTCTTTTTACTGCCGCCGCAAGACGTTGTTGTTCACAACTAAGTTCGTTTATAACGAGTTCATTCACTTGTTTGTTTTGCTCTCTATAGCTGCTTGCTACTTTGTGGATGTAACTGATAGCATGACGTCATTATCTACGTAGTCGGTGAAAGTGACGAGGGATGACTTGATGATGTGTAACTATCAAATTATGTGAGTTTCCTCACAGTAACGACTTTGTGCGGGTTATAAATAGCTTGTTGTGTTTAACTATGACATTATTAGCTTAACTTGCTACGTGTTTCTGTCATCATCATCTTCCACTCCTTGTCTCTTCGCAAGTTTATCTGTACATAATTATGATCATGAAAGTCGCGGTTCGTGTTAGTTTTTATGACTACGTTATTTTTCTAAACTATGGAATTGAAATTAATAATATGAATAATATTAAAGTAACATAATTATAAAGAAATCCAGTACGATTTGTACGACTTATCAAGATTTACAAGAAGATTTTACTTCTTTAAGTGAAGGACCGCTAGTTGAAACGAACGCCAACATAATCGAAGGTCAAGGCTTGTTTATGTCAAACGAGGATCAAAATCTTGTTTTGAGTCGTATAAATTTTTACGTTCTACTATTCAGATATTCACCCTTTTGGACTTCGGTTAAATAGAAAAAAAATCACACGTGCCAGCTTGATTCCTACAGACAACCTCTAAAGACAACGTAATTTTTTTTGTTAGCATTGGCTGTCCCACTCCTGGGCAAAGGCCTCCCCCCTTCCTTCCACTTCTCTCGATACTGCGCTCTTCTCGCCAATTAACGAGAAACCCATCGAAAGCGTCCCGCCATCTTCTCCTCGGTCTGCTACGACCCCGTCTAAATAAAATATTCTTGAATAAATTATTCTTAAATCTTCTATCATTTTTTGAAAAAATCAGGTTACAAGCCCGCCGGTCTACGTCCCCCCACACCCTTATTACATAATACCTTGTTTTTCTATCGTTAAACCGAATATACCGAAGATTTATTCATTTAAACCGTTTGTTTTAGTACTAAACCTGTTATTTTTACCCTACCGTTACCCTAATTTAAATATTGGAAACATCACCCAACTAGTACTAGGTAATCGTAGGAAAAGTTACTTTAACAATTTCTAAATCCATTGCGTCTTATCTTCGGAATGTTGAAAAAGAAGTAAAAGAAAACACACAATGAATGCTCAAAATTCCAAATTGTGTTGTAAGGTAAAGTTTGAATACATGTTGGTATAGTACTTGAACATTGTTTCGATATTTTGTGTAAATGGGAAAGTTTGCACAAAGAGGTCAGTTTTGTTCAACAAGTTCCAGTCGGAGCATGTTCAACCTTGGGTCGGGTTTGATACAACTTGTAATTGACTCGAGGAAGACAAACGCTGATATTTTGTGATGGCAGCCTGTCAGTTTCACAAACTTTGCACTTTGATTTGCTTTTGTTTGTACTTCAGTCTAGAATCGGAAATGAAACAAAAAGCCGCTCTGCTGGCGTGTGAGCCCGTATTTCACGTGTAACAGAAAGGTCGGATTTTATCTAGACTTCGAGTAAATACCTACTGACCCGTTTAGTACCTGGAGCACATGTGTGCACAGCTTTATCTACACGCCGAGTATGTTAGAATTGCCTATTGTTTGTAAATTGTATTTTGTTTTTGTAAATCTGTTTGGTATTGTTTGAACCCCGTTATTTATGAAGTAGTCTAAAATGCCCTTGCACAAATATTTCTAAATGAATCTCATCAACTGTCTCTATCTTTTTATCTTTCTGTAAGCTATGTGTGTTATAAAATGTAATTAATTCACGAGGATTATTTTAGTCTTCTATAAAATATCAGAGTAGGTTGTACTTCAAAGATCTAGTTAAGGGAAAGGCGCAAGTCGTATATTGTTAAGTATGTTTCGTAGTTGAAGTCGAAAACAAGGTTGGAACTTTCAATTGCGATAGCTCCAATTTGAAGTTTCAACTTAACAGAGTTGAAATGAAGCGCATTGGCATCCTTGGTGAAATGAAGTTTAGTTTAAGCTCAACAATCCTTGTATAAAACCTCCTTTCTAGAATTCCTTGAACCTTGGAAGTAAAGGTATTAGGGTCTAAAAATAATGTTTCCGTGACATCCCTAGAATTTAGCTTTTCTCTCAAGTAACCCTTCAGTGAGACTGTGTTCTGTAAGTAAGATATCTTTACCGTTTATAGTCTAAAGCAAGCTCGCCGTAAACCGGTGCTGTTAATAGACAGGACGGTACTATTTATAGCCTAGACTCTAAGCTAAGAGCGGAGTGATTAGGGACTATGAATAGGGCAACGTGTCCAGTCAATGTTGTTAAGATTAAGGTCTATAGTCTACAGTGAATAAGGTCGTGACCGCGTGACGAAGCTTACTGAGGGATTACCGATCTCAATGTGAGGTTTAGTAATTAGATGACTGATAATTAAATAGATTACTAGAAAATAACTATAGAAAAAAAATTGTTGTTATATGCGAATATGCTTTGACTCGTCATCTTTCTATCCTTTTACCAATAATGTATGATAGAATCGGCTTCCAGATAAAACAGATGTATTTGTATTTACATGGAGCCTATCTAACGATATGATACGATACTTGTTGAAAAAATTGGCTGTCAGAGTTTCGGGCTTCCACCGCAGTAGCAGCAGTACCGATTGTCAAAGATCTACGACTGGCAGCTGGGACCTTGTCAAGGCACGGATGGTTGTTTGTGATACGTAAAGTTGTCAGGCAGTGATGTTTTTGTAGGTAATTCAGCTTGCTCCACTCATCGTCCAACCGGGCACATCTTTGCACCAGTTCATCATCTTCCTGCCCTTGTCGCATTGTACTTGGGGTCGGCGCATTACATTTTCTTCTTCCATTCTCCCCAGTCAAACGTCATCTTTGCTCTAGTTTTAAAACGTTCCAGTGCACTACATTTTTCCATTCCCACACGAATAAGGACAAACAGCCACTAGGGTACAATCGATAAATAACAGAGCCTCGATATAAATCAACAAATTGTATCGGTAATGGCTGCATAGCTGGCTCGCCAGCTAACACCGGTGTTAATTGCGCAGCCGACAGATGGCGTTGATTGACGAGGGTGCGGGGTCGCAAGGACCCCCGGGGGTCCCACGCGATGGGGTCTCAGAGGTAAAGGATAGATTGGATGTGACTGATTTTAATGGAATTAAGTTTCTTATCTGGGAATGAATACTGCGCTTGTGGAATATTATACTTTTCCGTTGTTGGCTGCCAGTTATCATTTATTACTAGTATTATTGACTTGACGATTTCTGAGATGCCTGCCTGCCTGCCTGCCTTTGTTATGTCATCTTCAACTATTTTTATTATTATAAAGTTAAAACAAACTTACAAGAAGTTTAAGAAACTTATTTTATTTATGTATGAAACAAAAACTTTTAAAAACGGCAACGATGTATTTAGTCTTAAATAAAATTCACAAAACACTGATTTAGTTACACAAAGAAACATTAAAAATAACGATATCCATCTTAAAACGTAGCTTAAAATAAGGTCAAACTTTATAACCCTATCTTTCTTAAACAGTTTATAAATCGGTGTTAAAAGCTTTCGCTGGAGGTTATAAAATGTTCTGTTCATAAAATATTAGCAGTTAGACCTTTTGTGTTCAAGACCTGAATGCTAATGTAGCCGCAATCCGATAATAACAGGGTGTTAACTTCTACGTAATGAAAAGCGCGATGAATAAATACGGAGTGCTTGGAGAATATTAATATTTAATATTACCCTTAATTTGCCTGCTGTTAACTTCTTTTCTTAAGGAAATAATGAGGATTGATCTCCAAACATAACGAGTGGAGGCATGTGTCCCAGTGCAGGCTTATGATGCTTTTGCTGTCAGGGGTTCTCTCCACCATGTCTTCCATCGCCGTAAAAACACATACACTCACGCTTTTTTTTGGTGTAGGCAGAAACTACAGAACGTCACCTACTACGATCCTTACATGCTCCTTACGCTTCGTCCACTTTCATACATCTATCGTCATACGCGCACGCCGGCTTCGAGTACTAAGCACCTGATCGTTCTAAAGAACTTTACCATAGATGTTATTTGATTGATCACAATAAGTTACTAAATAACTTAGAAAGATCACAACATCAACGCATATCGTAGAAAAATAAATAAGTTTCCACGCCCACTGAACTTGGTGCATGAGAAGCGAGACCGTAAACATTTACACAAGAAGCAACGCAAGAGGAACTTTGAGTAAAATCGCGTCCCCGCTGAACCACACTGCTCGCTTGCAGTTTCGTCCCACAGTTGCATACAGTTGGAAAATACAAAGTTACAAAACACGACAAAGAAGGCAACTCAACTCGTACGGAATTCCGCGGCCTCTGGCTAAAGAATACAGAACTCGGCATCCCAAACTTGTCGGAATACTACCGACGTCAAACGGGGTTGGCCCTGTAAAGGCCTTAACAGACATGCTGCTTTTAGCATCGGCGATCGGCGATTTTGCAACTTCATTAATGCAGCATTGTGTTTTGGCGACTCGTTACGTTCGATTGATCGATAGAAAGATTACGCATTTCAGCGAAAGATTCGATGCCTAATCGTGTTTTAAAGATTATTCTATTATTCTTGAATTAGTTGCTTCATCAAGCAAAGCTCCAAAAAGTCGCTGACTATACTCGTATGAATATGCTAAGAATACGTGCGGTTTAAAACTCCATCGCTGCATCAAACTTTGGAAAAGCAACTAAACCGCTAATCGCCGATGCTAAAAGTAGCATGTCTGCTAAAGCCCTAAAAGTTTTGTTGTTTCGGCGCCGCATTATACAGCGGGGGTGGACAGAGGCTCTAAATTAAATAAGTTCCTTCATAAATATTTATCAGAAGAGGACGCGTTTATGCAGAGGTGAGCAACTAATAAAATAGTTGTTGTCACCGGAGGCGGAGGGACGCTTAGGGATCTATAATTTGGTACAAAGAGGCAAGATAAACAGAACAACAGTGCGGGTCGGGCGCAAACAAACCGTTACGGTGAGCGAAAAATACCGGGAACTACCCGCCGAGCGCCGGCGCCGCGCGCGGGGCTGATTAGACAGACATTAGATTAGTAGTTGATTTGTTTTGTCTTAAAATTAAACTAAGGTGCCGCCGTTCCGAATGGCGCCTTAGTTTAATTCTAGTAAGTAATGCCTGCAGTTAGTATACCTATTTATGAGTAGATATTTCTACGGTTCTCAAGTTATTATAAGTAGGTACCTAACAGGTAAACTTTTGTCAACAATATTGCGAATACAATAACCACATAGATAGGAAGGTAAATCGGAGATGAATCTCCTTGGCGAAATATAACGAATTTATTTGTGAGATACTTGTGGGTAGGCAGCGAAGGGAAAGTCGATAATCCCGAAACAATCTCATTGTAATATCCGGCCGCCCGGGGGGGGGGGGGGGGGGGGGGGGAGGTGATGCAATATAAACACGGACTTACAAACATAATTGTATATACGGATGTTATGAGAAACCGTAGCGGTACTTATAAAATAAAGCGATGAGTTCACTTTTTGTTGACACCACTATCAGTACACTTCAGTCCCCATTTGACTCGTTACACTATTCAATGTCAGAAAAATCTAAATCCTGTCCAATGTGTCATATATTATGATGATCCATGGCAACATTGTGTGAACACAGAGCTATTATGGTTTACAGACAGTTACGTGGTTAAATATATACCACTGGAGTTCATAACATCACGCCGGGAGCGAGCCTATTGCCAACAACTGGGCACAAATCCTGGGTTCTGATTGAAAAACCCAATAACACAGGCTCAGCAGTTGCGCTTGCGACCACTAGACTAATGACGAAGAATATTATTTTCTTCAAATTAGGTTGTGGAACAGTATAGTGGCCGAAGGCAAGGGTGTTATGGAGCCGAGAACTCCAGTGACAAATGCCCACGTGTATCAAACGATGGTTTTCAATATACTTACGAAATAATAGGAAGAAAAGTGTTTCTGCCATTAATCATCAGGTTCGTTCTTCTAATAATCGTCTTCTACGATGCCCTACTCACCGCTCTGGTTTTCTTAAATTTTCTTTTTGTGTCCAGACGGTTTTCTTTTGGAATGCGCTCCCTTAGAATATCAGGACGGCAACCAGAAGGTAAAAGCTTGCGAACACTTACGAAAAAAATTGGCAGAGTCGTCTCACAATCAATTTGTTGTTTTTATTCATCTATATATTTTTATCTCTCTTTACTTCGTATATTTTGTTTGTATGTATGTACTTATATATGTATTTAAAATTGTATTTTATTCTTAAAAAAACTCTGTACTATTCACAGGTACTATTGCACCTACTGTTTTGTCTCTGCATCACCCTAACGTAGACTGGTAGAAAATGCCCAAGGCATTAAGTCCTCCTTTGTATTAAGTGCAAAAAGTTTAAATAAATAAAATATGAAACTTCTATTCAATTTTATTATTTTCCCGCGCTTTAAAAACAGTCGCCCCCACTCTAGGAATTCTACCACGTTGGTCTTAGTTCATCGTTCGTCATCATTCTCCTGCCCTTATCCCAATTTCAGTTATTTGTGGAAATAAAATACTAGCAGAAATAAATGAAAAAAAAATCACTAGTTTGAAATACACTGCATTCTGAACCTGATAGTAGTGCGATAACAGCCAGTTTTAGAGGAAGTATATTGAAAATTATCATAACTTTCTAACCGACAATAAAAAAAACTGGGACAGCTGACCACCAGTATTTTGCATGGATTGATTGCCCAGTCGCTAGATGTATAATCTTGTTGTTCAGCTGCATCCGGTTAGACTGGATGCCGACCCGACATATTCGGGAAAAGGTTAGGCAGATGATAATTTTAAATTAAGGTATACCTAATTTAATATAATTTCATCATGTGCCTAGCCTTTTCCCAACTATGTTGGGGTCGGCTTCCAGTCTAACCGGATGCAGCTGAATACCAGTATTTTACATGGAGCGACTGCCTATCTGACCTCCATAACCCAGTTCATACTGGGTAATACGTTACCCCTTGGTAAGACTGGTTGTCAGACTTTTTGGGCCACTGACTACCTAACGACTGTCAAAGATCTACAAATGACACCCGGGACCAACGGCTTAACGTGCTTTCCGAGGCACGGAGGAAACTCGGTATGTAATGGGTAGTCACCCATCCACAGACCAACCTAGACAAGCACTGCTTAAACTAAAGATATACCCGAGCGGCTGTTATTATTTAGCCACGAGCTTCTCTGATTTAAATTAATTTATGTTAAAATTATTGCTTGTTTCGACTATTAAATCCAAACAATCCAAAAACGTCGCAATTGTATAAAATGTTAACTATTATTTTCACCTTGTGCATTTCAGCACAAAACGAAGTGCTCCAGTTGGCAACTCAGCGAGCTTGACAGACGGACGGTGATCGCAGTTTATTGTTATTGGCTGACTGGACTCCCTTTACGACATCCAAGGGAAGAGGGAGCCCTTTTATAGCCGAGAAACACGGCGATTCCGTTTTAACGGAGAAAAGTATTGCCAATTGAGGGGAAATTGATTGGCTAAGCATAATATAAATTAAAGTCGCCTTTTTTTAGACACAAATTTTGTTTCGGTTTTCGACTCATTTAATATTATAATAGTAAGCTAAAATAAAAAAAATCTAAAACAGTAATATGAATATTTAAATAATAATATAACAATCAAATCTCGGTGTTCATGTCGCACAAACCGCGTGAAACACTCACAGAGGTGGATCACTAGTAATACATATATAAACCAGAAAATAGCATTGTAAACAAACTGAATTGTATTCACAAAGAAATAGGTATTTCAATCAATCACCTCACAATGAATAGCATCTTATTCAATAAAATATTCAACGCAAAGTGCAGCCAATCACTGCTGCACATGGAAAATAATTCAAAGGTTTCAAATTACTTATAGAGGAATCATATCGTGACAGTCATGTTGCAGCAAATTTATTTATTTTCAATACATTTTTTTTTTTCGTGGATAAAAATAATCGGATAGTGAGGGAACAAACTGGATCAAATCGAGGGTAATTGATTTCGACCCCTCTTCTGCCTCTCACCCTTTTCGTGTCCCGTTTTCTAGGCTTTCTTTTAAGACATTATTTGGGTTAGTACCCACGTCACCTGAGCGGTCTCGGGTGCTTGAAGTGTAAATATAACTGAACCAAAGAACAAAACATCATTCCAAGAGTTCGTTCTGAGTGGCTTACGTGACATTGACGTTTCTTGCTTTAACTTTTGCGAAAGTATGGAGTTTCGAACAAGGCTTTTTTTAAAACTTTTTTGCCACTTCGAGTAAATTTATAGAAATTGAAGAAGAACAATGTTAGTTTAGTCAGGACAATTATACCGCACATTAACGATTTGAAGCGATAAATGGGGCAAAGTACCACTTAGAGGAATATAAGTCTCAAGCTCACATGGGGAAATCAAGCTCACAGAGACACACAAACGATCGATTTCCCTCAAAGCAAAGATTTTTCCCGCGTGTGGGATTGAAACGTGAACGTCTTGCACGTAGCCGGAAGCCAGTCGGCGCCTGATTGTGCAGCGCCGGATGCGAACCGGAACGCACGTGACGCGAGAGAAGCAGCGTGATAATGAGAGTGATGGGGCCTGATCGATGATATGGTATTGATTCTTAAGTCTACTCTTTTGCGAAAATAAATACATATAAAAAAAACATAACGTCACCCCTGTGTTTTCCAGCAGGTTAGGCAGCTTACTGTAGTACACGCACATTTCACTCTTGTATTTTTAAGTCCCAACTTGACATTATTTTTGTCGACTAATGTTGCACAAAAGTATAATTAGCTGATGTATACAATTACTCTGCTTATGCTCACGCTCGGCTCGCTTAGGATTATGACACTTGTGTCCTCAGCCGGAGGGTGCTGTCGTAATATCTGTGGTGGCGCTGGTGCGGTGTGTGTAAAATAGCACACTAAAATAACCACTTATCTTTTAACTTACACAAATATTCATTGCAACAACGCATCACACGTCCTTACCCAATGCTCCTGGCCAACTTGCATGAGACTGAAACAAAGGGCGACGGGATGGCTCTATTCACCCGTCCATTCACTCATATCTGGCAGGGGCTGATTCTGAGTGTGGTCACATCATTATTTCAGTTGTAAACCAGCGTCGGGTACTAGCTACGCGGCATTTCGCTTAACTGGGCAGCCGTTAGATACATAACATTATCTTTTTTTTTGTTAAGAGTGTGGCATGTGCCAAATAAATATTTTTTTCTTTCTAATAGAGGGCGACATTAATATTGTCATTAACCGGCCACAAACTCCAGGTTGCTGATTAAGAAATACCTAATCGAAAAAACTAATATCCCCAACCATTATTGACTATAAGCACGACTACACTGAGATTCCGGTCCTGTATGACCCCTGGATAAAGCGAAACATTCTTGAATTTTCCCTTAAGAAGACTCAGAAGAGTAAAATTGTGTTCATATTACGAAAATTTAAATTATTCCACAAAATGCGTTCAGACTTCAGATTACCTTCGGCAATAACAAGCGAACTAACAGAAATCCCCACAAACTCCAACGCAAACTGGAAACAAAACTTCCCCATTTTAAAACAAGAAAATCTCATTTTAATATTATTGGAAAGGAAACGGAGGTAAATAAGGTAAAGTTGAGAACGCAATATAAACATCCGCGAGTCCGGACAAAGTTTACGGATTATCACGAAAATCCCTTTTGGAAAAGAATGGGAATAAAAATGTCTGATGCTTGTCATTCCGGCGACGTAAGTCAAGCGAGATGACGACGACGTGGAGGCCCCTCCACGGGGGGAGGGGGTGATAAGAATGGTGGCCATGTAATCGGATTTCTTACTTAGATTTAGCGTTATGGTGAGTTTTGAGTGGCTTGTGTCGGAGAATTGCGGTCAGATACTAATGGCGGCCATGGCAATAAGGTAGGCTTTGTAACTAAGAAGGATTCTGTAGGCTATAGAAGTCCTAGTATCTGATCTCGAAGATACTTGACACATTTTTGTAAGACTAAGCAGCAATGGTTGCGTACAAGCTAAGCCACATAAGTAAACCACCATAACCATCCGTTAATGTAACCAACATTAAACTTCACTTTAAAGAAAGTTGCAAACTATACCATTATATTCACGACTATTCACTACTTGGGGTAGTGCAAAGTCAATTCTCCGCTTCATATTTCAAACTTTTAGGACGATTTGCATTTAGCACAAGACTAAATAACAAAACAACTAGCGACGTCCCATCCACAAACAAAACCTGCACTACTGCCCTCCAATCGCCACCCTCCATATATACACCTTAGTTTTAAACCAAAACTCCCCCTATTCCCCCATCTCGCCCCTCTATAACCGTATCCGATTCGCTGACGCTGCCCGCGCGGCGCCCGCGTCTACGCGACATATCTATAAAGGCTACCATACACAGCCGCAGCCGCAGCAGTAGTTTTATTACTATAAATTAATGAGTCTGACGTAGACTGATACTATAACGTATCTGACGTAGCTATCGTAACTGAGTCCAACTTATTTCATGCAATGGTATATTTACCATCGATTCGAAGATCAGAAATATTTTATTTGAATATAACAAGGTAAGGTCGAAGATAACATCTGTACTATCAGACGTTTATTTTTAAATTTGCGAAGTCGTTCCGGTCGCGTTTGCAATCAGCCTTGATGCCGCGATGTCCACACACGGTATGGGTTTGATGAAACAACAGATAAAACTGACCATATTGACAACTGCTCACTGCGGTACACAGGTTTCTGATATAGCTCAAAAAATCAGAAGTTGAAGTGGGACTGAACTGGACACATCTGCCGATTGCATTTCAATGATAAGAACATTGAGCTGTGGGCTGAAATTGCCACTATAATAATAATATAATATATAATTTATTTCAGGTAACAAAGACCCATAACATATATACCTTATAGACTATCATACATACTTTATAAAAACAAGAAATGTAAACTATTGTACACGAAGTGACGGTGTCGTGTTGCACTGCGTGGTGTCGCGTAGAATACCGCGGAAACGCCGATATATGACACCCTTCGGCCAAAACTCTTCCTTGAGGAAGGTCTCAATATGATGAGTCGGAACTCGCACCATAAACGACTTGAAATTCGTGTTGTGGTGCGACTCCAACTTCTCAACCCTCAAGGTCCAGTTGGTCTTCGCCCGGACATACTCCACGACCTCCTCAACCTTCGTGGTGTGATGTAGCCGGGATACATAAAGCTGCGTCGTTGGTATTGCCGGACGCAGCACATTGGGTCCTACCAGCGCGGTCCCGCACTGGTTACGACAGGGGGGCTTCTCCCTCTTCTTTCTCTCCACCTTCACGAAGCCATCCTTGTCACACGTGCCCGTAGCTGGGCCTTGCTCTTTCGAACCCCTGTTGGCAGGTTCACAGCAGCTCTTCTTAATCCCCTTCTCGGTCCGCGACACACATTTCACACACACACACCACACACACACACACACAAACACACACACACACACACTACGACAAACACACACACACACACACACAAACACACACACACACACACTACACACACACACACACTACACACACACTACACACACACACACAACACACACTATGACGAGCCTAGCCAGAAGGCGCAGCAGCGGACCTCGAGGAAGATGGCAGGGCGAGCAAAAACAAAAACAACGACTACTGGCCCACACAAACCCTGGATCTAAATACTGGAGTCATTTGGAGAGGTCCTTGTCTACTGGGATGATTCAAGCTACCATTAACAGATTACATTTAATCAATTTCATCGCATCAGGTTCATTGCCTGTGTGTGGTAGCCCTAAGACGCTACTACTAGGTAGCTATAAGAAGTAGAAGCTATATAAAGTTTAGTGAACGTCGCCCTACATCGGCCACATCTAGCCTTTCCGCTTCGTCACACAGTTACGAGCGAACAGTTCACGATCTATGGACTCCTGGTACCTTACTGTGTTTACACCTTAGACGCCCGTATTTATCGTGCAGTGATAATGTTATATGACCAAAATAAAAAGTCATTGCTCTGCCTGAAATTTCAAGTCAAATCAGTGCTACAGTAAAAGAGACAGTTCTAGCTACAATGTATAATTATAAACGTGAGTACTATAGAGTCTATAGTACTCACGTTTACTTCTTTAGATACGTCCACGACCCGTGTACTATCCAATGCATCCATCCAGCGCAATGTTCTGAGTGCGTCCGTCACTAAATTATTAGAAACAACTTTTTTTTTGGGGACAACAACCCCCAAAAAAAAGTCGTTTCCAATATTTTTTGCGTAATCACTTAGTTTAGAATGCTTGGTTGACGGCTTCGTGAAGGGTCCGTTTGCACATTGTATTTAATGTAGCTCATCTTGGGCCAAGTCAATAATTTTGGAAATCCATGTAGATTTTTTACGACCCAAGCGCTGTTTTACACAAACAAAATTGAACAGAAAAAGCATCACTATCTACTCTCTTCCGTCTATACAACACTACTCAGTAAGTTATGCAAGTCGCTAATGTGTCCATTCTCGAAGACATCGCGTTATATGGAGCGAGAGCGGTGTGAGCGGTGGAAGCGATGAGAGCAGTGTTGTGTCGCTCTAAAAGCAAACGATAAGTACTTGCATCTCAGCCGGCATTTATTTTCACTGAACCGTAAACTGGCTGCGGGACATTTTCCTACATTACCTATTTTACGTACACCTTATTTTTAAAACAAATCGTGGACAGTATATTGCTGATCATCCAGACAGCCATTCATTATCATCGTTTCATAAACATAATATAACAAAGGTTAAGGAGCAAAATGAATGGAATAGGATTAATACAAGTACCACACACACACAGTACAGTAGGGAACTTTTCAGGCGAAAAGCAAAAAAAAATTAAAACTCCAAAGTAACAAAAATAATTATAACTCTTTACATAGCCAAGTAACAAATAGAAGAACATAACACTAAACGTCCACACATTACATTCGATCATGCATGCATGCATACACGCTGCAACGCTATCTTACTCACACCCAGATTCGACCCATTTTTTTATGCGAAATCATCAAATAACTGGGCGTAGCGAAAGGGAGTGTCAGACTTGTACTGACTAAAACCCATCCATGTTCCTTCTTTGCCTTTTGTGTTCCAGGGCCGCGGTATCTCTTTCGAACAGTCCCGTAGCCCGGGAAGGCATCAGCCCCTCCGGTTTGTTGACATCTCATCCAGATTTGACCCTTAATCGATGTTATCTTCTATTCATCGCACCGGCCAATACACGTTTACACAAAGTTTCTAATACATCGAAGATTAATACAGCCTCACCTGACCATTATATCAGCTAACACGTACAACTAAGTTGCGAACTCCCTCGGAGAGCGGCTCAGCGCTAACTAGGTGGCGTGAACTTTAGATCCGCCATATTATAGTGTTACGGGAGGCCGCCGCCGCCGCCGCCGCCCCCGAACTAGTTCACTTTAACTACGAGCTATCCGCGGGGAGGTATCATGTGAAAAGTTTACTTTCAGGTGTTTCTTTTTTTATACGGATAATTCCAAAATAATTTTATTATAGACCTTTTTCATGGTTGTTTAAACATTCTACAAACTTTTCAGTATTTTTACCTTGAATGCTGCATCACGGTGTTGTGATGAGGCTGCTGACTGATCTCAACCATTCTAGCCTTAGGGCTTATGGGCGAATATCCCCGAGAATCGAGGTGTAAAATGATAGGATGTTTCTTATTTTTTTATAGTGAACTACGTAACTTGGTTCAATTATTGCCTTTTTTTTAATGAGTATATAAATAATCAGTGCAAAAACGCCTTAAAATTCAAGTTGAGTGGCTGTCCTAGCTCCATTTTTTGATATAATTGCATTCACCAAAGTAACAATTTATAGAACAATAAAAATTAAGCAATTTTCTTAGTATATGCTTATGACAAAATATCTAAAAACAATTAAACCTTATTAGAAAATCTAATTTAAAACCACAGGACACTTGATCGAAGTCTGTCCAAACAAAAATCAAAATTTTGGTGGCACTTGTTCAACTTACTATAACATGAAGTTTCGTGCGTGTGTGATCAATCGCGTTTTAATGTTTCGCATCTCTCAGTCGTGTGTAACAGGTGTATGATCAGTGCTGTGATTACCCGCCATAAACGTAAGTATTCATCTTAGGTCGCACGGGGGACAAGAATTGTTCAATTTTTGGTGGATCGATTGTGCATCACTTGTTGATAATTGTATCGATTTACAATAACGATCCATAGCAGCGATCGACAAAAAATACGCGGTTGAGTGTCAGTTGCAAGGCTTAAGAATTTGTTTGATCACAAATGGTCCTATGTCCATCGAAAATTCGATCAATTCTGTAGACACCTTAGACTTTGTGGTTTTCACATCAAGGGTCTCTCAATACCAGTCCAGAGACTGAATCTGTGCCCGCTTTATGGCAATAGGCTCAGCTCGGTCAGACGGTCATTTTTGAAAGATGGCTGTAGTACAGTTATACCTTTGCCTAAGCTTTCGTGGATTACAAGCGTCATATTAAGTTAGTTCACCTTAATTGAGCGTAGTAGTAAATAAAAGCCTTATGTACTCACTACGTTCGAGGAGCTCGTGGCTAAATAATAACAGCCACTCGGGTCGATCTTTAGGTTAAGCCGTGCTTGCCTAGGTTGGTCTGTGAATGGGTGACCACCCATTACATACCGAGTTTCCTCCGTGCCTCGGAAAGCACGTTAAGCCGTTGGTCCTGGGTGTCATTTGTAGATCTTTGACAGTCGTTAGGTAGTCAGTGGCCCAAAAAGTCTGACAACCAGTCTTACCACGGGGTATCGTATTACCCAGTACTAACTGGGTTGTGGAGGTCAGATAGGCAGTCGCACCATTTAAAATACTGGTATTCAGCTGCATCCAGTTAGACTGGAAGCCGACCTCAATATAGTTGGGAAAAGGCTCGGCAGATGATGTACTCACTACGTTCAACTCGCCACAAAAGGGCCTGCACTCAACTAAATATTACCAGTGCATACATTGTAGCACTACATCAGTCAACACAACACACGGCTCGTACACAGCAGTGCCCACCACACAAACAGACGCAGAAGGTTCCAACGAACGGCTCTGGGCAGACAAAGTCGGCTACTTGCTCTGGGTAATGGACTGAAAAGATGCAAAGTAGCTACCTAAGTAACCTAAGTATCTGTGGGGGGTACCGAATGTTGCATTGTATAACTTACTTTTTGTAGTAGATTTTTTAGTTGATTTTCGGTTGGGAGTACTGTTCATTTTCGCAGTTTGTTGCGTTCAAAAATATTTATAGATATTAATTTAGTGGACCTGGTGCTTTAAATAAGTAGTTAAATGAAAGCGTTTTGCCACGGTTTTGTGCTAGCAGCTAACTAGGTTGTGAAGTTCAGATAAGCTGTCTGTCCATGTAAAATACTAATATTAAGCTGCATCAGGTTCGACTAAAAGCCGACCTCAGTACAATTGGGCTCAAGCTAGAAACATATGAACAAGGATACTGGATACTTTATAGTCGTTAGTTTTTACAGGCCTTCTGTCCATTTTATTTCTTTGTTCCGCTATTTGCTGAGCTTTAATTACAACTCAATTAATGTTAAATACGTTCTCTTTTTGCAAGCCTCCCTACCTCTTCTCCCCACCCTCCCGCCCTCTCATGTGCAGCGTTTAACTATTTTCGTTTAGAATGTAAAACTCGCCGATTGCTTTACATTCCGTCTCTGTGAGCTGAAGAATGTGTCCATGTCAGTGAAGATATAAAAGATATTGTTCTGCATGGAATAAGAAAAATGCTATGGAAAATTTGAACAAGCAATGGTGCCAGTTGGCTCCATTGCATCTGGCGTAAGAGGTAACGTATACTTAATTGAATCATATCTCAGTGACAGAAAACAGATGGTAGAATTAAAAAGAGTCTCCTTAACTACCAGAACTGAAGAATTAATTGTTTCTGAGGTTAGAAATATCCTTTCCGGTGTCCCTCAGGGCAGCATTCTAGGCCCACCAGTTTTTCTAATTTATATAAATGACATTTCGACAGTCACAATGCACCATATGACCTTATTTGCTGACGATAGAACTACATTGTTTACCGGTAATGAGAGAAGTAATTTAAAACTTGATTTAAATAGCACCCTAACAACAATTATAAAATGGCTTGATGAAAATGATTTAAAAATAAACCTAGAAAAAACAAAAATCATGAATCAATTTTAAACAGCGAGCACAACCTGTTGCCAATTTAAATATAATTATGTTACTCTCAAACCAGCATAGAAGAAATCTATGTAACCAACTTTCTGGATCTCTATATTGATAGCAAAGTAAATTGGAAGTCACGTATTGAGCAAGTCTGCAAAAGACATAGTCAGAGCTCTTATGCTCTTTACAGATTAAGGAACACTGTTAGTCAGTCTGCACTACTAACTGCCTGTCATGGATATGTTGCTTCAATCATACGATACGCTACGGCATCATATTCTGGGGCAACTCTGAAGAAAAATAGCGTGCTTTTAGAGCTCAAAGACGGTGTATCCGATCGATGTGCAATATACACCAAGTGGATTCATGCAGACCACATTTTACAAATTTAAAAATATTAACTCTCCCTTGTTTATATATGAAACTATCATCATCTTTTCAGCCGAAAGACGTCCACTGCTGGACATAGGCCTCCCCCAAGTGTCGCCACATTGACCGGTCCCGTGCGACTCGCATCCAGCGGATCCCTGCAACCTATGAAATTTAATGAAACTATACTGTTCATAAAATCAAATCCAAACTTGTTTGAATTTTGCACTAGGGCTAGACCCAAAACAAGCGGCGTACCGGAGCCAGTAAAACATGGGCCCACGTATCTTTAATAATCTTCCACCTTTTCTATAAATACCTTAAAAAAAACTACACAAATTATTAATAAGTAAATGTTATTACTCTATAAGAGAATTTCTAGATAACAATACATTGAAGCGAATCCATTGAATTCATAATTTGAAATAAATATTGTTTACTATTTTACTAATTTAATCATAATGTATTGCATGACAATTGGATGTTTTGTATTTTAAGTTTTAACTAAATATGTTACCGAACTTGTGACATGAATATTGTATGCCTCAATGGCGGGATATAGCAGAATTACCTGTATTTAATGCAACATCTTATGGAAGTTTCATCCACGATAAATTATTTGAATTTGAATTTGAAAAGCATAACTACAGGGAGTTACACTTTTGGAGGAATATACTTTATCTGATAGCATTTCTGTGAGTAGTATTCTATCAAAGTACGTCATAAATCGTCTGATTCGTATTTGATATTATAAGACGATTCTCCCTTTATCCCCGAGGATGCCTTACAGGGATATCGATTTTATGTTAAACAGTTAAAGGTTAACTGTCTATCATGGTTATTTTTGGTTGGCAAATATATTTTGAATATGTACATTATTTTCTTATGAATAACAAAGTATATTATATCCATTTGTCATACAATAATAGGTTGTATCCTCAAGGAAAAACAGCGATAACCTGACCTAGTAATACGATAAGAAACAATAAAGTTCTTGACCCGAAGAATATCCAAGATTATTTGTCACGGAAGGCCTTTAGTTTCCACAACTCAAATAAACTTGTTCAAACATCAACTTACTCACACATACTCGTATACAACTATCATTCACACAGTATTAGCGGGGAGGCAAAGGGATTCTCTCACGATCTTTTTTTGTTTTCCGTATAAACGACCAAGGTCTATGTGTGAGTGAGTCTTTTTTGTTTGTGAGAAGTTCCTTCATTTATTTTTAGCTCTCAACAAAAGGTCGTCCAGTGTTTAAGGCTATGAAGTAGGTGGAATAGGTTGCTCGTGTAAAGCAAGCCTGATTGATGACAACTCGACGGAGATGTATTGAGTGTCACGCTGTAGTGTCGGCACGTAGCGTTGTCTTACGTGGGGATATCGTGACAGGGCAGGATCGGAAGTATTCGCTCGGGTCAGTGATTTGGTGACGAGGGGTCAGGGTTAGTGAAGGTTTGACCTCTGCATCGATTAGCGAGCTCTCGAGAAACTGAATGTCTTTATTAGGTAATTTCGGGAACTGTCTTCGGTAAATGGTTATCTTCTTCTTATCTTTGCTTCCGTAAGCTCTGACAACACTGCCACTGAGGCGATTGTGTTAATGAGTACGACGCGACTATTCTGCTAGTTTGAACAAAGTTAACGCAATTGAGTTCAACTGACGTGAGAAAATTTCGTTCAGTATTCCTCATGGAATTTGATTCAGTTTGGCAGCTTTAGATAAAGCTTGACGTAACAGTTCGACGTGTCTGACAACCCTTTTTATTTTTACAGTTCATATTGTCAAGCACATTAATTAAAAAAAACAATACTACTTAGTGTAATATATTACGCAAATAAGACGCTGACCCAGTTACTTGCTAACCCGTGTATTTATCGTAATGTTAACTAACTTATTTGTTTGAAAGTATCATGATAACTATGTGGCTTTATTTGGCAACATTTTCACCCGCAGAAACTAAACAAGGGAAACGTTAATATTGTCAGTAAATAATTAACAATAATGAACATAAAGAAAACAATAACGATTATGAAGAGCCCTCCACGGAAGTTCCGGCTCACGGCCCGAGTGTATTAGTTCGTCGCCAACATTAACCCTCCACGTAACGACGCAGGACATAAAACTTGTTATTGGAGAGCCGAAAAACTAACCCTACGAACGAGACGCCCTTTTATTTTATATCTCGAAAGCTGAGGTCTTTATAACGTACTTAGAATTGCTTAATCGATTATTTCAGAAAATCTCAAAATGGTCTCATTTTTTAATTAGGTTCTCAAATTTTTGACATTTTGTATTGACTGATTCATGGCGGTCTTGCACTCATTCGAGGTGATCGCACAACTTTTGACTATAGAGATTGACATTGCAAGATATTAATAAGATACGCGTTTGGAACTTGAACGTGTGATAAATTCAAGTTCGTAAAGATGTTAACGACTGATGGTGTTTAGATTTTCAGCTGAGTTTTACGTGTAGGAATAAAACGTGTGATAAACCACGGCTCTGATCGAGCCAATCAATCGACACGTGGCCTGTCACGTGACAGAGCGGCTCGGCGGCGACAAATATTTGCATCACAAACAGACATGTTTTCGAACGCAATCTTTTATCGATACTACAAACAGTTTTTGTACGAGACAAAGAAAATCACTCACATAAACAATCCGTATTTTTTGCCATAAAACGTTTTACGTTCGCGATTGAGTTCGGAGCTATTTGTCCGTATGCTGACGTCACTCGCGATCGATCCGAATCAAAAGTTCGGCGTGATTTATCGCCGTGACGTCATCGCACACGCGCCTGTGCCTACTGGCCCGGCTACAGGCGCGTACGGCGCTCGGCGGAGGAAATTAAAATTTTTGCATGAGTCAGCAGAGTGCCGCTCTACGGAAAATTACGAGCCGAAGCTTAGAGCGAGCGATCGCGCCAAATATATGGACTCCGATCGGTTTGTAATGACTTCCACGGAACTCCCTAAACCCCTGCGGTCATCGCTTTTCGCCTTATTTATTTTTTCAAAGGTTTTGCCCCAATTTTATTTTCATTTACAGGCGTATGTCTGGGCGCCGCGCGCCGGCAGGGATCGGATTACATCCAATTCAATGGGGAATTGTTGTGCGGCTATCAAAACACGATACGATTTTTCACCAATATAAAGTCTAACTGGCAATTTTTGTTCGTCTAAATGTTTCCGAAATAGTTGAACAAAACATTTGTATGCGTTGCACGTAAAGCCTTTCAAATCGAAACTAGAAAAAATATACCGACAATATCACTTACAGTTAGGATCGGACAGTTTACTAAACCTTTCGGCATTCGCAAAACGTATCCACAATTACTTAGTGGATATGTAATCGAATGAAAACTGTATTGCGGGTATTCTATTTCATTTAACGATACGAGAATAAGGTAGGCTCGATAAACAGGGTTACACCCTTGAGTATGAATTAGAAAATCTTGAGAAAAAACTTTTCTTACTATTAAAACTTCTTGCTAAATTCAAACCAGACGTACTGCCGGTTATCACCCATACCTTGTCGATGTTCCACACATTCGCACGAAGCGCTTTGCTACATCATTTATTATGCGCACAGCCAAGGAGTGGAATTCCCTGCCTGCGTCGGTGTTTCCAAGTTCATATGACCCCAATCTATTTAAATCGCGAGTTAATAGGCTTCTTTTGGGTTAGCTCGTTCCATCGTCGACCTCATCTCTGTCCTTTGGACTAGATTGAGGTCAAGAGTAAGCCCATACTGAATAAAAAAAAAAAAAAAAAGCAAAAAACAAAGACGTTTTAATTTCCGAAAACATTATTTATGTAGAAAAGCTAGACAATATCACAAAAATATATTCAGTGTTTTTTTCTACTATAAATATAGAATGCTGGCTTGTGCTCGAAAACCCACATGCAAATAAAGGACAAACGGTTGTTTAGCAACAAAAAGAGACATAACATAAAACACAATCAAAACGCTTGTCACAAAAAATAGGTCGTGTATGCACGAGTGCGCCAAATTGTCCAGTTCAGCGTAACGCCAGACAAAGCGCCGCGATTATGTAAATATGCCTTATTTCCCGCCCGTTTGTGGTGGCGGTCAGATATTTGTTTTTTAGGAAGCCAATGCTTAGCAGTGTACAATGTCAATGTGCTCTTTTGACTAACACTGTTGTATTGTTCAGTCATTGTGATAGATTGCAATACTGGAAATGGATATAATAACCATGCTGGAAATTGAATATGATTTAATTTTTGAAGGTGCGAGGTGCTGAGACATAACGGGCTCGCGTAGTAGATTACATTCCTCTTCTTCTCGGCAGTGGGACCATTGTAGGCTGTTTTTGCTTGTACAATGTTCAGTTTTCTTAGTATTTCTTAATCTCAAGACAACACACCTCTCTACATCTCCTTCCATACCCCGTGGTAACTCGTCACGTAGGCCGTAGAATCGGGAGTGCGGTCACGATCCGGGCCAATTCTATCAGCGCGCGTGACACTCTCGGCGCGTCGCCGACTAACCAGCCTCTCCAGAATACGGACGCTTACATATATGACAAATTATCATTTGCACGAGAGAATGGTTCTTGGCTAAATTGAGGAGCGCGCTGATTGAGTCTAAAGATAGTGCCAGAATAAGGACACTTACGTTATATGACAAATTATTATTTGCGAGAATGGAATGAGAAGGTTCATGACTCAATTACAAACCGGGGCGATTCAGTAAAAGTGGTAAGAATAAAATAAAAGCGTTTATTTGAAGATCAGCTTATGCTCGCGGCTTCGCCCTTATGGAGTTCGGGAATTGCCCCACAGAATCTTACTACTGGGATCAAAAGTTCTATGTTAATCCTGTTTTAAAACTATATGTGTACCAAATTTCACCTATCCGTAAGTAGTTATTGCGTGAAAGAGTAACAAATATCCAACCTTCCATCTTTACAAACTTTAGCATTTATAATAGTAGTAAGATTAGAGACGCACATTGCTGATCATTGAAATTTATCATTACTAGTTGTGGATTCAATTCGAATACGAACAAAAAAATTCCGAATAATTTTATTTTTAGGTTTGTTTGTCCGGAGTCTGGATTGTTTTATGCCGCATAAACATAACTGGTGGAATGTAAATACACTGCCTCCCCCCTTCTCGGAATAATTTTGGGTTTTTTTACCCAATAGAACCAACGAAACTAGCAAATGAAGCGGGCTTATAATTGTATAACCGAATCTACATTTATTTGCTACCAAAGCACCTTTTACCTCTAAAAACACCAAGTAAATAGGCAAATGGAGTGATGTAAGATACTGAACTGCACTGGCTTTATACTAGTTTACCAATTCAATATCGATACCTCACAGACATCACTCTCAAGCCGACAAGCCTAAGTGACTCCTATCTGGAACAATAATAATCCACTCAAACATCCCTCCCCCCTCCCCCGTCGTGTTCTCAGCTGTACGTGCTATAACTCACAGCGGCCGATAGTTCCGACTTGTTAAGCCATTAGCTCAGACTGCTACTAGCTACCTACCTCTCTACTTACTCCCGCCCAGACGTACGCTCCGCTTGAACCGCTCTGTTAAGCGGAGATATCGATATTATAGGTACAGTTGGTCTGATAGATTCTGTTTTAATGTTATTTTGAAATTAATTGTGTTTCATCCGAATTAAAATATTGCCTTTATTTGAAGCGTACGCAGCACCTCTTTTTCTTTCACCGTAGTGTTCGTACCTACTTCATCTTTCGCACGTAATTTTAGTACCTCATTCAAGATTAGTTATCCATGGTCTGCATGGTCGCAGGAGGCATCTATCACGTCTGTTCTCTTCTTTCTATTCTAACTTATGGTTTTAAGCGCGTGTCTATGACAATTGTTTTTTCTTCTTTACTTATGGTGCTAAACTATAACACCAATAGTTTTGCTGATTCTTTGTCAATCTCAGCGACATTACTTTCAAACCAAAACTTTGATTGGGAGTAGTATTGTCATTAGAAGACGTGCTTCATTTGCAGATGAATTTGGCTTATTCTTACTAAGTGTAGATTAAATAATAATAAACCAATACCACTTCTTAATAACTACACCTCGTAGTTTACGTCAATTCAGCTAAACCAAAACGATGGTGTGGTTGCCTACGTAAGCAACAAACATATGCCTCTCGTTACAGAACTAACCCAAGCACATGTGTCTGCTCTCCAAATCATCGTATCCAATTTTACTATTATAGGTATTTACCGTTCCCTGTCTAATGCTTGTGCTGACAATTTCATTAGCTCATTAAACAGCTATCTTGAATCTTGTAGTACACACAAAAATATTATTGTCATGGGTGACAAAAATATTAATATAATCGAAAAATCCACAGAAAAAACACAAACACCAAATAGGCTACATTACCTAAATATGTTATCTGTGCACGGCCTCCTTCCGGGACACTGCTTCCCCACTAGAGAACAAAACTGCCTTGACCATACCGTCCCGAAGCTTGATAAAACTAAAACCTCAGCATTTGTGGCAGTATTTAATACAACAATTACGGATCATGCTATGGTTCTTCTAAATTTAACGAGCTCAAGTAAAATACAAAGAACTTGTTCAAAAACCAAAACCTTTATAGATTTTGAAATGTCGTATTGCTAACTTCCTTATAAATATAGATATATCAATTTTTGATACCTACATGGTCCCAGAAAGCTTTGCCAATAAACTTGTAGAGGTGATTAGATCGTCCCTCCTAAACAATTCAAAAATTATATGCTCTGCTTGTGGCAAAAGAACACTGAAGCCCTGGACCTCTGCAGGAGTACTGCGGTGCATAAGGCTTAGGAACAAAATGCAGCACCAAACAAGATTAGACCCCTTGAACTTAATTTGAATAGTAACTTTTAAACGCTTCCGTAACTTTTGTTCCAATTTGATTAAAAAGACAGATTTTTTTATAAAAAACAAATAGAAGATTTAACAAAAATCCCGAGACATCTTTGGTCTACAATAAATGAACTCACACACTATAAATAGACGAAAACCTCTAATACTCATCTCCTGAATATTACCTCACACCCTCTAAACTCAATAAATAGAGTCAACTTATTCTTTATCACTATAGGCAAATCCTTAGCAGAAAACATCTTAGCTGAAACTAGCATGCCAGTTGTGACAAGCTGCTACAGTGATTCTAGGGCTTCCTCGTTTGTGTTGTTAGAGACTGATCCGCAGGAAGTGGACTGTATTCTGATGAGTCTTGATTCTAAGAGTGCACCTGGTTGGGACTGTATTCCTACAAAATATTTAAAACGATCCAGGGATTTTGTGGTTCCACTAATAAGCCAGCTGGCTAAGTTATGTTCAAAAACTGGTGTTTTACCGAAAGATTTAAAGCGATCAGTGGTCACTCCTGTGCACAAGGGCGGGGACGTAAATGATGTCAACAACTATCGGCCCATATCTGTTCTGTCAGCAATTTCAAAAATTTAAGATAAACTAATTATTAAGAGACTAATAAACTATTTGCATAAATACAATATTCTATCTAATGCACAATATGGGTTTAGACGAGTACGTTCAACTCAAGTTTTATTTCGACTTTGACATCTGAAATTGTTGATAGAGTGGATAGGGGTCATAAATGCTTAACAGTCTTCTTAGATCTTAAAAAAGCGTTTGGCACCGTTTCCGTTCCGATCTTTCTGAGCAGGTTAGAAGACATAGGTATAACAGGCACGGCTCTCTCCCTTTTTGAGAGCTATCTCAAAGATAGACAGCAAATGGTTAAGATAGATAACTTATGTAGTGACGAGGGGAATGTCTAATACGGAGTTCCACAGGGGAGCGTTTTGGGTCCGATAATGTTTTTAATTTATATAAACAGCCTATGCAATATGCAGGTCAACGGAGGGAAGATATTCTCATACGCAGACGACACTGCGGTTGTTTTTTCGGGAAACTCATGGAAACATGTGAAAACTGTAGCTGAACAGGGTCTGATTAAAATAGCTAGCTGGCTTAGAGCAAACCTCCTAACCCTAAATACCGATAAAACTAATTTTATTTGTTTTCCCCAAGCCAAAGATAGCGCAACACAAGCCACAGCCTGGAACTGATTTTGGCATTACCATTCATTGTTGTCGAAATGATTCCCACTACAACTGCAGCTGCCAGAATATAAAACAAGTCAGATCCACAAAATATCTAGGCATAATTATTGACCAAAGACTGTCATGGCACCCTCACATGGAGATCCTCATGAAAAGGATCAGGAAGCTCATTT
The DNA here is from genome assembly GCA_905163415.1 of Noctua fimbriata. Lineage (NCBI taxonomy): Eukaryota > Metazoa > Arthropoda > Insecta > Lepidoptera > Noctuidae > Noctua > Noctua fimbriata. The sequence continues at coordinate 18,553,823 of LR990934.1, forward strand.
GGGTTTTCAAAACTTTATGCCATGTTATGTCCGCGCAACTTATAAACAAAATATATATAGCTCTGGCGCAATCCATAATAACTTACTGCATTCCGATATGGGGTGGAGCTTCCAAAATGAAAAGAGCTCAGCGATCACTTATCATTTAGGTTCCCTACAACAGACCTCTATAAAGTCAGCAACCTGCTTTCGATTAGAAAACTTTATGTACTAAATGTGACCTTAACCCTGCATAAATGTCTCCCTTTTAACCCACATACTCAGAGCAGAAGGCGCAGAGATATTGTGGCCTACCGGTCTACCGGCCACAATATCACTATAACTCCTGGAGAGTACTCCAGGAGTTCGATCAGCTTTTGCCAGACGTCAATATGTAACACAATCCTCCTACATCTATAACAAACTGAACCTAGAGTGTGAAATATATCCCCTCTTGTTATACGCATGTAAAAAAACAGTGAGTAATTGGTTGAGATCTCTAACATACGAAGAAACAGAAAACATTCTGATCAGGGTAACCTAACATGCTGGATACTCACACATATACAAACATTTACATTCACACACGCCCATACATACAAACACACACGCACACACAAGCACACGCACACACAAGAACCGCACGCCCGCACCTACAAATACGCGCACTTCTCAGCGAGAGCTGCTTAATTCATTCATTTTTAATTTAATTTTTTATATTTTTATTTGTATTTTTTCCTGTTCAGTAGCTTCATCATAATTAATATAATATCATTGCAAAGATACCACCTAAGGGAAGAGTGAGACAGCCCCAACACAAGTACTATTGTAACTTACTGGGGCTGCCTCAGTTTGTATAAGATACAATGTTTTGAGATAAAATAAATATTTTTGGATTAAAAAAAAAAAAACATATACCTAGGTAACTAAATACGAAATTCAGAAAATAAAACGAATAGTTTGTCTTTCATTTCGTTCGTTTTCTCAGAAAAGATTTTTGTGTAATGCTTCAAGCATTACAGAAAAAGGGTTTTCTTTAATAATATCCTTTTGTTTACAAAAGGGTTGGCAATTAGTGTTTTAGTTATTGTAGCACTTTCAAATAGAGTCTAGATTTAGTGGAGCCTTTTTGTTATAGTGCTCGGTATTTACTTTAATCAAATAACTTAGATAAAAATAGTGGTAGACTTGCTTAAGTGAGGGTTCTCGTGATGAGATTAAAAGAAAAGGGACTAAAACTAAGTACCTACATAAATATATACAACGACGACAATAGGACACTTCGACAGGCGTAAAAGTACTCCTCCGCATCGCTGTCATCCGGGAACGTGCCCAAGAATGACTTAAAAGAAAGCAATAAATTCTGTTTTTTTGGCAAAATACAAACTTTACTAATTTCATTTCGGCCCATAAAAAAATCGTTCAACCAATCAGTTCCAATTAAGCGAACAAAATAATAAGTTGACGTTTGTTCGCGTCATTGATTACTCTTCTTCTCCGTTCTTACAACGTACACAGTGCTAACTTCGCCCATTACGAGGGTCGGCAGACTGATTAAACTGCGCTTCCGAACTGACATTCGACAGGGTTGACTCGTTTCAATCAATTTGTTTTGAACCAGACAACTCAACTTTAAGAACAGCGATGATTTTTTCTAAGCAAATTCGTGATTTATAAATCAAAATGAAAAAATATATTTTGAGGAAAATGGGATCGTCAGTTTGCTATATTGGAGCAAGAACAATAAAATTTCATTTTTTATTGTTTCTCAAGAGGAAAATCAATTGGGGTGGCAACTGTGAAACTAGTATCGCTAGGATACTAGTTGGAAATCTGTGAGGCTACGTACGCACTGGCAGGTGGCTCGCTTAGCGCCTGGAGCCTAGTGACTTGACATCTGGTTACTTGCTAGCGAAGGTGCCAAGCGCGCAGCGTGGAAAGACGCGAACATTTGAGAACGTTCGTTCCACTTCGCTACTCGCTAGGCGCTAGGCGGTAAGCAACACAATGACATTAAGTTTACGTACGCACTGATAAGCGTCAGTGCGTACGTAAACATAATGTCATTGTCAGATTAGAATCACGCCATCTACAATGAGCTTTGACAGACCTTCACCATTAACTTTGAAAAATGTTAAGAATATTTAAAAAAAACAATTTTCCCCACCCCTGTATTCAATTAATAAGTGAACGTTGAGCGAATCAATCACCTCGCGCTCGCGACCAAGTTTACAGTGAAGCGGTGGCGCGTGACGGAGCCTCACTGCCCGCTAATAGATATCTATTTTTTACTCCTTTCGTACTGACAAATTGACGGAATTTTTAACGCTGGGATGAGTTTGAAGAAGATCAATGAATGCAAAGTTTGACGTATTTATTTTACGATTTAATAGCGCCGTTCTCACTGAATAATAATAATAATAAAATATATGGTTTTTGTTAAAAAATATTTAAAAATGTAATTAGTATGTGAGAAAATAAATAAAGGACATAATAAAATAATAATAAAAACACTGTTCTCACTGAATACATTAAAAATATAACATACCTTATACCTAGAACTTTACCGTTGAACTGCGGACACATCCTGTAACTTCATGGAATATAGCCGTGTCATACAGGCTACGAAAACATTTAAAACAGAAAATCGCGTAACGCCCTTCATGCACTAGGTCCACTAGTGACTAGGTGACTCGTTGCCACTAGTTTTTGTGCGTGACTCTGCCCGGTTTTGTCCCGCTGTGCTGGTCCAACTTCGTTACATTCGCTACATATTGGACAACCGGGCCGCGCCCCGCGCTTGCAGGACTTCCACGAAAGGCTGCGTCAAAGTAATACGCGTGTTGTGGCTGTTGTTTATTCACATTTGTGTGAAAACGAAGCGTGGGGGCTCTGTAAGCTAAATGGACCAACGAACTGACAAAGGCTGGTGGGATGGCGGTGGTAAAGGGATTTTGTGGTTCCAGTTCATTCGTGTCTGTCTTGACTTACCGATTGATATTTTATTTCAAACTTCCATACTAGTCAGCCATAAACAAGTTTAAAAAAAAAACCCATGTTTCTACAATTTAATCGGCTGTGCCTTTCTGAGTATACTGCTTTGCGGTAGAAATAAATACATGAATGGAGCCCCACTAGAAATGTTTCACAAAAAGATCTCCTACTAAAAGTATAAATATAAAATGTTCGATACCGCCGGCTATTGGCTCGAATCAAAGAGAAGCCGTACGTAGCAGCACGCCAATCCTTTGTCTTATCGCACCGCTCTCGAGATTTATTTGAAACTAGCGGTAAGTACCGCACCGCTTACCGGTCGCTCCCGAAACATTCGCATTTGTGCTATCTCTGAATTCATTTTTATGCTACCGTTGCTAAATTTGTACGAAATATTCTAGCCGGAAGTTTGTATGAACAGAAATATTTGTGGCTGTCTCAATATTTTCCTGTTTACCGTGTGTAGTTCTTTTTTTATGGAACTTAAATATTACACCGCTTAATTTCATATTTGTACAAATAAAATCTGATTTCAAACACTTTTATATTACCCAAAAATATGTTTAAATAAACGTTATAGAATCATAAAGTGCACATTAGTATGCGAGCGCCAATCGTACGGCATCGCACTCTAGTGCCGGTGGGGTAGCACTCCCACATATCGTCCGACCTGCCACGCTGCCTAGATAGCGTGCGCTCGCGCTTGGCCGAGTGCCAGCATCCGCACATCAACGTTTGAATTCAGCGCCGATAACCAGTTCCTCAACCCCACGGTTGGAGAAGAAGGTTTTTACACATCACAGAAAAGCAGAAAGTTTAAAAAAAATCAAACTGCCTGCTACTGTTTAGTTCGATCTTCTATTCGGCAGAGACTGTCTCGTCTGTCTGTGTCTTTGTCTGACACAGCATAGCATAGCATAGTCAGCCTATAATGTTCCCACTGCTGGGACACAGGCCTCCTCTCTATGAGAGGGAATGGGCTGTAATCCACCACGCGGGCCCAGTGCGGGTTGGTAGATGTCACATGTCTTCGAGTTTTTGGTTCTAGGACAAGCCGGTTTCCTCACGATGTTTTCCTTCACCGTTTAGAGAGCAGTGGTGATGAAATAAATTACACAAAGTAATGTGCCTGCCTGGGTTTGAACCCACGACTTACTGCTCGTAAGTCGGGACCGCCACCACTGGGCCACCGCTGCTCACTGACACAGACAAAGATTTAAAAGATATCATCAAGAGCTCAGGTATAGTCAGGAGCCCGAACCTACGGCGAACTGTAAATGTGTTCTTGAATGTGTTTGTTTTAACCGAAAATACTAACTATAAGCTTAAAGTTGCCAGATCTGTAAAACTGAAGGTCATTATCAATGGCGTGCCTCACTCTAACAATACTCGTTGGTAGGAAGCGATGCATTCTTCAGAATTGACATTCTGCGCTAATCTACTCAGTGACATTAGTACAAGACGCTTTGAAATATCAGAATATCTTCTCACATTACGGGTCTGGTTCGAATAAATGCAAAGTTAAAGCTCTTTTAAACTTTATCGTCGGGAATCAATTGCTTCTTCGGAATTTACTTTATTTCATGTTGCTGTAAACGTCAAAGAATATTGTTCTTTATGCTTCAGTTTGACGTTTATTGTTGGATAGTTTGCGTGGCTAGCTGGAATAGAGGAGGGGTTTAGGTGCCCGTTCGGTTTTATACGTATTGGTTGTTGTAAATACCAACTACTGTTTATTTAAAAACGTATTTTATTTTATTATCTAAACAAAAAAACTGTGTGGTACTGTATGGTGTCGGACGTAAAGAATAGCACCATCCCATATCTTTCCGTGGGTGTCGTAAGAGGCGACTAAGGGAGTTACCAGAGAATGGGCAGCAGCGTTCTCTGTGCTTTTTTTTTTTTTTAACAACCGTACTGCGATCGCCAACCCGCCTGCCAAGCGTGGCGATTATGGCAAAAACCCCCCTTTGGGGGAGGCCTATGTCCAGCAGTGGACGTCTTTCGGCTGAAATGATGAATGATGAAACAAAAAAATGTTGGTCTTTTAATTTTGTGTTCAACATGAAACAGTTTTGACTGTTGTTTAATTAGAACCTCTTGTTTAGGATTGAAATTCTAAGATTTTGAGGCAAACGTCAAACAAACGTTCATGCGGCCTGTCTAGATGACAAAAGGACCGGTACAATTTTTATCTCCGAGGCGAAGCTCATGCTTTCTGTTTAAAATTAAGAAACTGTTAAAGTTTAGAATTATCACAATACACGCAGTATTGTGATAATTCATGCATATGGTGCATCTCAATAAAACAACATAATGGTGAATACAGCAATAGGAACTACCGGCAATCTATAAGCTGGATAGGACGCAAGTAATTTGGAGGTAAGAATTTCTTTTCTATTAGCGAGCGATCTTATCGTTGCAGAATATTCGAATATTTACAATTAGGCTACCCCTAAATGTGTGGAGCTCTTATTCCTTTCACAACTGTGGTCCGGTCACAATTAGTTATCAAAAATCACAATGTGATAAAAAGAACAGAAAAGTGAAAACATACTTTGTGCAGAGTTTCACTTATCTTAACAACACAAGTACTGTCAACAGCACAAATAAGAGTTCATACAGTTTTAGTCGCGCGCGACTAACAACGACAAAGCGACAGCCGCAGCCGCCGACACCCCCGACAGACATGATTCATTCGGCGACAATAAAAACAGGCAACTCGTCCGCCGCGTGTGTCGGGATGTCGTGGATGTTAGCATTCATTGCTTCACTCACTAGCAACAACAACTACTTTTATGTGTTTATTGCGGGAGTTTTCCCGAAATTCTTATTACTTGTAGTTTGTGATGTATTACGACAAGGTTGCTTACTGATAAACCATTTTATACGTTAAGTTAGGAGTCATTTTGCTTCAATACCATTATTGTAACCGTTTAATGGCATTGTTTCAAAATTATAGTAAAGTCCTTTTTTATTTCGTGTATCTAAAAAAAATCATTGGTGTTACTTTGCAATGCAAAATTTATCGCTAATGAAGAAGTTTCTTGAAGCCGCGTGTGTAGTCCTAATACTTACCATATATACATTACATATATAGTCATATTACTTTACTTTTTATTTCGCCAATTGGCACTTTAACATAACACATATTTACACAACTAGTGCCCGACTAATAGTTAAGCGCTTTAAAGCTATACAAGTCCAGTACTGAAGCCTAACTTCAAAGCGATACAGCTGCTTTGTGTGCCAACTGTGATAATTGGTAGCCATCTAGTTGCAAGCTTAAGCAAATCGACTTTATAGTTGTCAGTTATTATTCTGCTAGAGTTACTGACCAATTATAGTGATCGTGAATACATATATATTTAGATAAACATACTTTTATGAACTCGAAAGAAGATAGGGTTTCTGGTATATCGACGGCCACTAATAATTTAAATTCAAATTTATTTACTTTGGGTCAACTAGATCTAAAGGTTAGTGTACATAAACTTGGAAACTATTGTTAGTAAGTACTTCAATACATTTACAAAGGACAACACTTATCATAATATAAACATCTAATTGTATACACAAAAATGCCCCTTTTTTTTTAGTATGGGAAAATGCCCCTGTGCGGAGACATCCCGCCCCGTCAAGATAGGGATATACCTCCCTAGAATTACCTAGACGAACGAAATGCCACAATACAGGTGCACGTACATCTTCAGCTACAGTTTTCAGGATGCTGTTGTGACTTCCCCGCACCCTCCTCATAAGTGACACGCCTTTTTTTCTAATAACGGCATTCTCGGAGGCACTGCAGAACCGAGGAAGTCACAACATCACCCTGAAAATGTTGTTGTATCGGACGCGCCGAGCCGCCGAGCCGCCCTCTTTGAATAACAGTAACTACTCCTACATGAACGTTAAATAAAAGCGCTTGAGTTGAATTTTCGTAACTGAGCCGAGGTTTGGAAATCCCACAGCACGCGCTCAGTGTAAGAGAGAGCACTCACATTGTGAACTATAACTTTAGTTCAAAATCTTATATGAAGATCGATATAGAAAATAAATCTAGGTCTATCAATGCCCACTATTAATACTAGTACCATAAGAACTAGCTCTTAGTGAACTGTAACTTTTCTTAAGAATAACGTAATATGAAAAAATAAAAGGCAGAATCGCAATCTGTGGCTTTATAGTATAACAAAGTAGTACTGTTAGAACGTTCTATTTATAGATGTTAATCTTAAGGTATTGGAAAACTCTGGGACATTCTTGACTTTGAACTTACAAGGAATAATATAAGATGTAAGTAGTTTCTCTTGACGAGAACCGGCAAACACCCACACGGCACGTCAAACAATACAAAGAAATGTTTCGGAGAATGGAACCCGAAATATATACCGATGGACATCAATAAAAATAGGCCTGAATTCTTTTGAACAAGCTATTTTTAACCACAATCCGATGTAACGGGATTTTAACTGAGGTACATATGTCGGTAGAACTTACGCAGGTAAGGTAGTAGTAGCAAAATATACATAAATGAAAGTGAAAATACTTACAGTTGCACCAACAAGTTCACACTTCTACCGACACAGCTGTTGACTTTCAAGCAATCGAAAAAATGAATATTCACTTCAACAATAAGTGCAGCCGTTTCTAAGAAAATGAATGTGGACGGTCAGAACGCTGTTGACAACAATAGATTCAAATGAAGAGCTTTACTAAATGTACGATACACACAAATAATGTCAAATAAAAACACCAGTTACCGTAGAATCTACATGTTTGGTCGAAACCGCCTCGTTTTAAACGTTGTTTCTATGTAAATATGACAGCAACTGCAACAGAACAGCTCTGTGTGGTGTGTTTAGATTCCAGTTTGTTTTCATAAAAGTAAATAAAAGTGAACGAGTCGTTTCACACAAGTATGTCCTCGGCGCTCCAATTGAAAACTTATTTTAATATTGTAACATTATTTTTATGTGTTTGTTTATAAAATTACATATTTGTTTTGTTGACTGTACTCTTCGAAAAGGTTTTTGTAATAAAGTGAAATAAACTGGAATGTTATCTATTTAGAGTATTTATTCGGGTATTGCAAACTGTTAGTAGATACTTTTGTTGGCAAATTCTTAGTAACAGAAGGTCGTTTGTATAACGGTGCCTAGTTCCTAAATAATAATGTGCTCGCCCGCTGCGCGCTGTAACAGAATGTTAGCTGAAGTATAACAGAACAGGTAAACGTTAAGGTCTACATCATTCAGGTTTCTCATTCTATGTTGATTTTGTACAAGAGTTCGTGAATGAAAATAGATCTAAAACAGAAAGAATTTTAGATATCCTACATTACAAATATAAATATATGATCTAGTATCCGTGTCAAAACTTATCGAAAAAGGCTTTATGATTTCTAAGAAAACGAGATAAGTCAACAAGTGATATATTTTTTCAGGAGAACACGAAATAAGACCTAAGCCAATAAGAGCCTGACCTCTAGTTCTAGTGTTTACTTAGATATACGAACACTCCTCTCCCCTCGAGGCCCCCCCGTTCGATGGCCGGGTGCTACATTATCGCACATTCGATCTGTTTCCATAATTCATACAAAAACATTCGCACGCTCAAATGGCTGCCCAACCTTTATCTGTAACATTACCGATAAAATGCCTCATTCTACTTTCAAGGCAAACTCATAGTCGAGGCAGCAAACAGTGATGCAACTTCGAAGGAACAGATAATCTCAACACGGGTTACCGGAACATTCAGTAGAAATGTGACTTGCCGAGATTTTTAATAGGAACAAACAGAATCGATTAGATGGATCGGGTTGCTCGTAGGGTCTTACTGTATATGACAACAAAGTCAGAGACAAGTCTACATCTATCCATTAGTAGACATTTTATACAAAAGAAGATTTTTATACAAAAGGGCGAACATCCTTTTGTAAATCAACTAAGTTAGGGATTCCGCTCTGAACGCGATCATCACATTAAAATCGCGTTCAGGGCTGTCGATGGCAACATTGTAGTGGAATGTTCAAGAGCTGTCAGTGACAATATCCCACTACAATGTTGACACATTCACTTACAGCCTACGAGCACATTGCAAGTTGCTCTCAGCAATATTTCATCTGTAGAGTTAGCCCTTAATAAAGTAGAAAATCCTTTTCAAATACAAACTAATTATTGTTCTACTGCTCAGCCTTCACTATAGCAGGAGTTCCGTAAGGTGCGTTATGGCTGTCGTATTCAAATGGATGGCTCTGATGGCGCGGAGACAATGAAGGGGTGTGGACGTTCACATAACGCGGACACGTAATGGGTGGTCGCCGCCGAATGGATTCTAAGGCGGTAACTTGAAATATTACTTACTGAAAGTGCTTATGGATTTTACCTTAGTTCGGGAATAATTCTTTTGTCAATATAAGAAAAAAACTACCAAGAATGTTTATGTATGTATTACTAAGCAAGATAATGATAATGTATTTTTGTTAATATTCATTGTTTATACTTAGATAAACACTTTAAGTTAAGACAAAAAAAACAATCTTATCAAAAACACTTTTTGCGATTCACGAATTCAATAAAACTCATGACAAACATCTCGTATTGTTTTGCAAACATTTTACATTCACAAGATATATTTGCTCGTATTATTAGAAAATAATGTAATAAGTCAACCACTTTACATTCTTCACGCATTGATATTTCATTATTATATTATTCCATTGGAATTATGGATCAGTTAAACCGGTTCAGACCAACATCCGATCTGCTGCGGACACCGAACACTGACAGATGTTCAGGATCAGGATCCGTCAAAGTCCGGTATCTGGAGCCACGCTCGCAACATGTCCGTACCGGATTGACCGCACCTTTATAAAAGTATGTAAGTAGTATCTAAACTCATATCAGTGTCGAAAATTCAAACGCAAAGGGGATCAAAAAGTCCGATATAAGGCAAAGCTGTCGAATAAATACATACTAACTCACAGCTAAGACGAAAATAAAGAGTTTATCTGATATCAGAACATGTTCGGAGTTTGCAAACATCTAAATATCACAAGCTTTTTCAAACGTCTTGAAAGATACCCTAAAGATTTTTATGTGCTTATGTGTGTGTGACTGTGTGCATGTGTGTGTGTGTGGTCTTGTTAGAAACGTGGAGGTTTTCTTCTTTTGTAATAAAAGATGAAAGACATAAATATGGCGCAGTTAATGCCTGTTGACGTTTGTGCTGACGGCGCCTTTGTTAGCAACATCAACGAACTTCTCAGTTACACGTTTTTGTAAATAAACGAAACGTAATCAGATATTAATTGTGATTGTGATTGTGTTTAAAAATTAATTTGCTTTCTTTACTTTTATTTTTTTCAGTAAAGACTTTTGAAGTTTCAAAAGTTCTTCGTTATCTTGAAGCAAATGCAAAACTTGGTACTATAATATCATTCGTGTCAACTGTAGCAATTTCACAATGTTTATGTTTTGAAAGATATTTACCAATCCGAAGAACAATACAATTTAAAAAAATTAAATAAATTATTTGAGAGTCACGCCAGAGTGCCTTTTAGGAGAATAAACCGAAAATACCACATGACATTAGTACTGAAACCATCGACTAAGTGACGTCTACCAACATTTACGTTCACGCGGTGCGTGGCAGTTTTTGTGCTATAAAGAAACTCTGTGTAAACAAAAAATAGCGCGAATTCAAAGAAAATAAATTCTATTCGGTGGCTTTAAATGCCAAGAATTCTCAGCGAAGTTGGAACAAATACGCGAACATTTATATTTTGAGAATGTCGCAGGCATTTATTATTCTTTCCTAGTCTTTAATTCAAACGTTTTGTTTCTTTCCACGTGTATATTGTTCCTAGCTAAACCGGGCACGGTTACCAAAGAAATCCATGCTTTTTTAATTTAATAAAAAAACGCACTTACTAAATTCGGTAATTTTAACATTTTTTGATAATCTCAATTCAAACATCTTGTGACGTAGTAGTTAAGCAGTATCTTATAAGAATATATAATGTATCTTTTAGCAGACGATTGGCATTAATAAACGGAACGTATTACGATCCACAACTCTTTCATTTAGCTAAGTCCCGTCCTTACAATCTTCAAGCTATGATAAAATCAATAGAGTTTTTTTATTACTAGGTTTTAATTGTCTACAACCTATAAATAACGTAATTAAACGTTCATAAACATAAATGTCTTGTTCAGTCCCCGTCACGTATTATTTCGTAGCCGTGCTACGCCGCATTGCTACGAAACTGCTACGAAAGTGCTACGGTATTCAAAGTCACGATGATACATGGCGTTTGTGTTGTTTAAACGGAACATGCGTGCATTGTTTAAATTAATGCTTAGTTTCTGGCACTACACAGGTTTTGCATGTAACCTTGAAATAAGATAAAGGTGTGTTTTATAATATGGGAATATTTTTCATTTATTAATTATATTTCAGTTAGTTCACCAATAGATATTGCTGCAGAAAAACTTATAAAACTCGAATTCCGTAACTATAAGCCATACAATAACAAAATGAAACCCAAACAAAAAAGAAATCCAAAAGTAGATACATTTAACCCTGTATTCCGGAAATAGATATATATTTGGCGAGCTCACCCTCGTGACAATTAAGGCGTTGTGTCGCGATACTCGACGTCATCGCGCCCCAACTGGGTCAAGTTCTGCAGACACTGCCAGCTCGCATCGCCGGGGTGAGTATCTCGATACATCCTCGAAGATGAACGTAATACGTGCCGAGGAAAATATAATTATGTGGAAGGAACTGACTTTTTAAAACAGTCGAAACTAGTTTAATTATCATATGCTGTTAATTTGTGGCGATAAAAAATCTTAGGAAAACTAACACTTTGCCTATTCGTTAAATAATAAAGTGTTTATGAGATGACCATAACATACCATAAACAACAATTCATACCAGACCATAAACTGGCTTCACGCGAAGTGAAATTACTTAGTAGACTCTTTTACAAGCTTTGCCTAGACGAAATGTCTTGTGTATTGTAGAACTAAGTCCGTACCTACACTCTTTTATAAAGTGGAAGTCATGAGGAGAGGCTTTTGCCCAGCAGTGGGATGATTCATGCTATCTGGACAGTGACTAGATTTATACGAAAACCAAAAATTATAGGGACATGGAGGCGAATTTAATTGACTGTCAGACTCTGAACGAGATTCACCGACATTCGGTCAGGAGAATAGTATTCATTCGCAACCTGATCGTTTTTCCAAAAATTTGCATTTGAATGAAAATTAAATGCCGTTTAATAGGGGTTAAACCTATTGCCATCAATCGAACACAAATCTACATTTTAAGCTGCTATTGAAAAATTCTGGATGGAAAAACGAAATAGCATAAAAAGCATACATAGTAGTCAGCAGCAGTGCAGTCTTACCTCTGCTTTGAAGCCTCTTTGCTAAGAGATATTTTTCTTTTTGATTGACAAGTTGAAATTCGAAAGATTATGAAAATATTTTAGACAGATGAGATTTTTTTTATTTGTCACCATTTTTTCAATTTACGCGAAGATTTTAAAATGAAATCTTTTATGAATGATAGTTTAAACGGTTGTGTAATGTTCTAAGCTTGGTGCGAAATGGTGTGTGATACGATAGTTTTAGGCCTTTATTTTGTATAATTTGGAGTGAGCTATATTTTGTTTCCGTTAGGCTAGACCACTCAGGTGCTGTGTAAGTCAGGCAGGCAACCTCATTTTTTTCTTTTTAACTCCCAATTTGAAATTATATGAAATAAATATTCAGACAGTTGGCAGATTTTGATTGTCATTCATTCGTGTACTTTATATTGAAGTAAAATGTTATATTTTTTTGTAAGGAAATCATACCTAAATTTATCGAGAAATCTTACTAGAATCATAGTATCAGTGTAATTGTGTCTAATGGCCGTTATTTATTAATTAAAATCACTGCAAGAGCGTGTTTCACAATAACATATTTTAGAGTTTTCCTGGTGATTATTTATAATTTTTTATTCTTCTTTTTCAAAGTCCGTTTAATCAATTTTTTCTCTTCCTGGAAGCTCTTTTATTAAAGGGCTGGTTTTTCTAACCGAATTTTTCATTTGTCTTAGTTTTGAAACCAGTAGATTGAGGTCCTAATTTTTCAGACCTTTCCGGTTACTCTATAGTCTCCTACACCGAAGACGAAATTCCATTTTTAAAGTATTCAACAACATTTTTTCGGCGAAACAATCCTTCGTGACTCTGAGAGCTGAGCTGGCTACGTGTTCTGCTCTATAGATACAGACTGAACAGAATCCTATAAAAGGGTCGACGCGACACTTCAGGATATATTTTACAGTTACTTTTTACTATTTCATATTCTTCTAAATTGAGGTACAAAGATTTTAAACTAATACTGTCACTTACGGGATATCTTCAAAATAATGAACAATCACGGAAGCAATCCCTCGCTGCGCTCAGGATTTTACTCTAGAAACCTTCGCTGCTCTCGGGATCCAAATTAGGTCCTCGAATTAAATTCCCTTTTTTCCACTTGTTGTATAATCTACTATTGTCAGACACGTGAGCAAAGTCATTTCAAATAACACTAAACGTCAGTGAAAATACAAGAAAGAAAATCATTGTTTTCTAGAAAATCTAGAACCATTATTCATAAACGCTTTCCTTTGACTCATGGTTTGCCTAGCTCAGTATTAGGTTCCCATGTTGTCCCACATATCACTACTACTGGGCAAACTGGGCATGCTTCCAACTTCGGTTAGCTTCACATTCTAGAAATAAGAAAACATTCTCACAGCTTGTTGTCCGAACACATACTGAAAACAAAGACTATTTAAAAGCGGCAAATATTAAGAAAACCTTTCAATAAGAACGATAAGTTTAAAAACGTCTCATTTGTCTTACTTCCCTTTATTCTGTATCTCAAGCTTTAATAAGTCATCCTGCCATTGTTTGTTGACCTGGGTACCCAACCCTCATAATAACTAGCCAACCACTAACAGCAACATAGCACAAGCCGCAGTGTATTCTAGTCGAACAATTACAATGCGAACTCATTGACCTATATTGTGGAACTGGGCGGATTCACTTTCAGCACCGAGAATGTCCAAGAGATTTATGTTTATTTGATCAGACCAATAAAGTGGAATAAAGTAAACAAGTTCCAATGTCATTGACTTCGTTCTACGTTCTTCAATGTACACCAAGGACATTTTAACAATAGCTGTGTCCGAACAGATGGAACAAAGTCATATCTATACACAAAACTTTCCGGATCCGATCTGATCAAAATATTTTATATTTTTAGCTCCGCGTGATTTATTTACAGCTGAGCTGAGCAAGCGGAGCGTTCGGAGCGTTCTGAGCGCAAACAATATATGAACACGTGTAACTGTGACGAACTTCTTGCCAAGGAATATATTTTAGGCGAAAAGGAAAAATAGGTATTATATAAAACTACATATTGAATAGATGTTTCTGTTATTCAATCTTATTTTTGTGGAGAATCCATCATGTTATCGAACACTTCCCTTTCTTGTTTCTATCAATATGGCTGGGCTTACAGTGCGTGATGTTTTGTTTTAGGATTCCTTTTCTCTTTGTCATAGTTTTGACTTGACTTTCTGTATCTTTGGCAGGTTTGTATGAATGAAACAAAATGTTATTACTATTATATTGAAACCGTTGAAAAGGACTTGAAAAAAATGACGAAACATAAAACTGGTTTAAGTACTAATATTGTTCCCAAAGGACACATCAACTAGCAAAGTACAATAAAAACAAATAACTAACAAAATATAACTTCAACATTTGTCGCCCCTTGCCCTTGAACTCCACCATTACGCAACATTCAAAACAACAATGCTCAGTTTTTCCTATCACTCAGCCAAGCTGTGAGAAGTTTTTATGGCATCAGTGTTACTTCGCGACGCTGCTAACTGAAAGAGTACTTATATTGGTGCCGCAGAGTATGTAGTAAGTAAAAGAAGCAAAATAGCGCATCATAAATTAAAAGAATACGTGTCCTTCGAGCTATAAAAGGCTTAAACATTGTTTTAACAGACGTTGCTTAATTTACGAATAATTAAGTAAGTCGGACTGTTAACATTGCTAATCTCCATTTTTCATAAAAAAAAAAAAAATATGAAGCCTACTTTGTATCCGGCAAAGTTAATTTAAATCGATAATCGACATACATTTTGAACTACAGCTGTATGTCACAATTGCAATATTGATAATGATCTCTTTTAGCCCTTTGCAGTTGGAACTAGTACTAAATGTCGAAATCAAAGAGTTTGAGTTAGTAACTCTCCGTTTACCAACTACTCGGTGGTCTGTCAGTCTATTGCAGGGGAACGATTTGGAAGGGAATGGGGCCATAAACATTCTCGTCTCTCAAGGGTGCGGGGAAAGGAGTGGAGGGTAGACGAGGGCGCGGGGGGGAGGAGTGGAAGTGAGGCCATGGTCACAATTAATTGTTTAAACAATCTTTATGGAGCAATCGTCGGATCTCCCGAGAGCGTTCATTACGGGGCCCCTGCGGATCTGTGCGGCTGCCTTTGGATCCGAGCGGATCGCGGCGGACAAAGATTCGGTCATTATAAATATTGCGGAGAATAATTAGTGGGCAGTCTCGGCGGGCCGGAAATTGAGTATAATTTGTTAAACAAGCCGCAGTATTGCGGGGCCGGGCAAAGGACTGCCGACTTTGTGGACTTGTGCTCGACACGCGGCGCGCGGGGCCTCCCAGGGGATGGTCAGTTTTATTTTAGGAAAAGTTAATAAACTGTTCCTAAAATAAATAAACGCCCGAGAGTCTGACATGTGGTTTATCTCTATAATTTAATGTAACGCAAAAATCAAGGGACAACGATTATTGTAGCGTCGCCTATTTCTTAACGTATGAAAAGTGATTCTCATATTAATCATTGATGTTCTGTGCTGGCTAAAATAAGTATCGCACCTGCGGCAGCTGGGTGTCAATAAAATATGAGGCTCAGTAAAACAATAACATATTAATGAAATCCCAGCGGGTTGATGACGCAAAAGATTCGCAAATTATAAACATTACGTGAAATAATGAGTAGCGGTCTCGGCGGAGGAAATTAAATATAATATGAACACAAGGGCGGCCAGAGCTGGCGGTCGCAAGTATTAATTATGATATTAAGTGGAGTTTGCTAATGGGATATCAGTCCGTTTTTATGAGATGGCGTGACGTCACGCGATGCTTTACTTATTAGTCTGGGCAAATAGAGATCGTCTGCTCACGCTGGTTAGAAGCGAATTATTAAACTGCTTTTGTTTGGCTGTTCACGTAAACAAATCTGTCAGAACGTAAATTAATGTTATTAGGATTTCACTAGTATAATAACTAGTTCCTTATTTTAATTAAATATGTGGCGTTTCATTATAGAACCAATATTCATTTGATTTTTTATGTTTTTAGTAGGTTAGCCAACTCCAAAATTATCCGGCAAGAAGCTTGACTCCTTAAGTTCTTTTAGACTTACCTCATAATATATTAAAGATCCGTAAAGAAGCACACATTTTACTTTTGCTCTCGGTTGGAATTCAAACGTATCACGCGACACGGGATTAGTGCGCCATCTATTTGCGACAAACTCGGCTTATCAAAAATCAGAGTGGAACCGTGATGAAACAAATACACAATATCACGATGCTCGATTCGTTTTGGTAATTGAACACTAAATATGGTCTTTTTGAAACTGCTATAATGTGAAGTACCGCTTACGGTAATATTGTTAAATGAAACAATAACAACCAGTCAGCAACACGGGGTGATTACACCCCTTTGTGAATAACACATTACTGACCCGTCATTGTGCTTATTACGCTGCTCAATTAATTAGGACGGAAATCATGCTCATTATCAATTATTTAATCTATTAATGTTAATAATGTGATACAAACTGATTGTGACACTTGGAGGTATATTTACACCATACCAGTTTCTGTGAGAGGGAGAGGGCTGTCATCAACCATACCTATTTGCCCCATAAAGGTTGGTGGATGGTTATAATACCCACTTCTAAATAACATGACATTCATCTGGCCTGTTGGTCTAGTGGTCAGTGACTCTGACTGCTATGCCGGAGGTCGTGGGTTCAATTCCCACCCAGGACAAATGTTTGTGTGATGAGCATGATCATTTGTTCTGTGTCTGGGTGTAATTTATCTATATATGTATGTATTTAGAAATATATAAGTATGTTTATCAGTTGTCTAGTACTCATAACACAAGCTCTGCTTGGCTTGAGACTAGACGGCGTTGTGTGATAGTTGTGGAATATTATTATTATATTATTATCTACTTTTAACGAAAATTGATTTTTAACTGAAAAATGGGCGGGTCACGCGGCGCGCGCAGACGACGGACGTTGGAGCGAGCGTGTACTGCACTGGTGGCCGCGAGGCGAGGCGCGAAGCCGCGGTCGCCCGCGCCGCCGCTGGAGCGACGACGACGAAGCGCGAGTCGCGGGATCCACTTGGACCAGGATCGCCAAAGATGGAAAATTATGGTACAAAATTGGGTACCCCAAATCTAAAAATTTTAAATTATTCAATTAAACTGTTATTTGTCGTACCTTTATTTATTGAAATAATTGTTAATTATTATATTTTATTATTAATTTATTATATTTTGAATGTATGATGAGACTTTTATTGTATCAATTGTAATTAATTAGTTAATTACATATTATTATTTATTTATCATATTTTAAATGTGTATTGAGACTATTTTAATGGAATCAATTGATATTTGCTCATCTAAAATAATGTATCGATAAATAATATTGATTATAAAAGTTGTATGTGATTTTAATACTTCATGAGATAGTTCATCATCATCATCATCATTCCAGCCGAAAGGATATAGGCCTCCCCCAAGTGTTTTTTTTTTTTTTTTTCATTCTGTTTGGGCTTACTCTTGACCTCAATCTAGTCCTGAGGACAGAGATGAGGTCGACGATGGAACGAGCTAACCCAGAAGAAGCCTATTAACTCACGATTTAAATAGATTAGGGTCATATGAACTTGGAAACACCGACGCAGGCAGGTGTCGCCACATTGACCGGCCCCGTGCGACTCGCATCCAGCGGATCCCTGCAACCTTCACCAGGGTCATCGGTCCAGCTAGTGGGCGGCCTGCCAACGCAGCCTCTTCCGGTTCGCGGTCGCCACTCCAAAACTTTTCTGCGAGCAATGTGCGTTGCCCACTGCCACTTAAGTTTGGCTATTCTTCGGGCTACGTCGGTAACCTTGGTCCTCATTTCTGATTTAATCACGCAAGGAAACTCCGAGCATAGCCCTCTCCATTGCTATTTATTAGCAAACCATTCAATATATAGAGTTAGGCTACTTTCACATACAGACATAGGCATAGTTCTATGACAGCCACACTACATTGCCATGATCGCCACGCTTGGCAGGTGGGTTGGCGATCGCAGCATGGTTGTCATAAAATCACAGAGAACGCTCCTGCCCATTCTTTGGTAAGTCCCTTAGTTGCCTGTTACGACACCCACGGGAAGATATGGGATGGTGCTATTCTTTACGTCCGACACCATAATGACATTGTTATTAAAAAACTATAACGGTCTTTAAAATGTAATATGTTATATATTTTGGAAAATAAATGACTTTTTTTATTGTTATTTGTTAATCCAGGTTACAAACTATCTATGTGCTAAATTTCATTCAAGTAACAAAGAGCACCAAACATCCATCCCTCCATCCCTAAGCCAAAATTGGGATTTCACATATATTTATAGACACGTTTACCTCAGAAAAATCCTAACTACTTAGTTATAGGTAAATACTCCCGCGCCCCGCACGCCTGCACTGCACGCCATGCACCCGTGAGTTTCGAAGTCCTATTTGACTCTTTTTGGGGATGATTTTTAAAAAACTGTGATAAACATGTCTCATAATTTTGATTAAAGAGTGTGTACAAAAATTTTCAAGCCAATCGACGCAGAGAATATAAAGTTTCACAGAAAATTTAACCCCCCATTTCACCCTCTTAGGGGTGTAATTTCGAAAAACCCTTTCTTACTCTTCACAAAGAATATACCCTTCATATTTCATTTCTTTTAGACCAGCGGTTTAGGATGTGTGTTGATAAATCAGTCAGTCAGTCAGAACTTTGAATTATATATTTGGGAATGATTTTGGAAAAACTGTGATACACGTTTCTCATAATTTTAACTGAAGAGTATGGACACAAATTTTCAAGTAAATCGACTCCGAGAGTAAAAATTTTCACAGAAAATTCAACACCCCATTTCACCATTTTTAGGGGTGGAATGTCGAAAAACAGTTTCTTAGTGGACACCTACTCTTCACAAAAAATACACCTTCCAAATTTCATGTCTCTAGGAAAAGCGGCTTGTGCTGTATATCAAATATATCAGTCAGTCAGGTCTTTGAATTTCATTATAGACCCATGTTAAAATTTTACCTACCCTAAAAAACAGTACATTCTAACATAATAATAAACTTTAAGGGAAATTGGCATACGACCACGGCTATCCTCTAAGCATCATTATGTATATTTATTAAATACATTAAAATATATAATATGTAAGTTGTTCATTTAATAGACGATAAATATTGAATGGTTCTTGTTTCATGCTTTTTAGAGCATGTTATTTCAGTAGACAGGTTTTTTTTTTTTTTAAACGTTGCTCCACACAAGTAATTTCTCCTGTAATGTTTACAAACATTTAAACTCACATGCACAAACAGGCAGTGTAGGCCATACAAATATTTATTCCGTGCGGGGATTGAACCCGCGAGACGCAGCGCAGTAGCCAGTCACTCATCCACTGCGCCTACCGTGCCGTATTCCTCTTTTGAAGGAGTCTGTTTCTAAAACTGAATGTGTCTTGTTTACAGTTCAATACTTTATCTAACCTGGCAAGGTACATGGACGTCCCAAATCATTAGAAACCACACAATGCTCTCGTCTCCCCCACACACATATCATTATGTAAATTACATTAATAGTAAAATTATGTTCGTGCTTATAAGTAGACCGGACGTTTGTTGTGTGCGCCTTTTTGGGTATGGTCGACATGACGTAGGAAATGAGATCATTTCTTGCTCACAACATCATTAATTTGTCGGTTTTACCTTTTTGCTGCCTGCTGTCCTATATGAAGTTTGTATAGTGGAATAGCAAGCAGAACCCTTTATTAAACCCCAGACTTGGTGTTTGTCTTCAAATTATTTATATATTTTTTCAGTTCAACATTGTTTATATATCTTAAGTTCTAAATCGTATTGTGGTTAAATATCTCATTAACATTCTTCAATGTTAAGTCTCAAGTTTTCATAATCAAAACTTTGCTGCTGAATTTTTGATTGAGAATTATAAGTTTGTTGATTTAGAATTGTTTGTGATTTTACAAAACAATTATTAATTAGAAAGTCATCATCTTTTGCAAATTGAATTATGGTTTATTCATCGTTACTCTTAAGAAGGTAAAGTACAAGACCTTGTGCAAGACTTTAAATATCTTTATTTCGTAAAATTTTATATTTTTTTTACTATATTTTTTAAAGGTATCTATATTTTTTTAGTATCGGAATGTAATCTAACTATAACATCAAAACTAGCTGATAGCAGTAGAACCACAAAAAGATCATCCCTCAGATAACGCAACTACATCAAACTTCTACACTCCTAGTACATTGCACGGAGTTCTACGAGTGTACGAGTATATCTGAGAACTCACTCATCAGCGCTTAATACGAATTACCACGGAGTAGGAATTGGACAACATAAACTATAATTAAAATTTATTTTCACGAACTGAGTCCCATTTCCAAGCAATAAAGAGATAAACATGGTACGCCTAAAGAATGGAGCTACACAATGATAAAAATCGGTCACTTGCTAGTCGTACTTGCGTGTATTCCGTAGCACCAAACAATATAATTAAAATATTTTGAAGGTTCATTCATAATTATGTTGTTGTTGTTGTTGTTCTATTACATTCAACAGCAACACTAAAAAAATAAAAAAACAAACATCCGTATCTGTCGTCTGTCCGTCTGTCTGTGTAACCTGTTCCAATTTTTTTTTGTTATTATTTTCATAGTATGTTAATGAAAACAAAGTTACTGCTGCAGTTTGATGAAAAATCCCATATCTCAAAAAATTAACATCAAATCTTATTCAAACCAATTTTTGATGAAAGATTTTTTTACGTTCTACAATTCTAAATTTTTTCAGAATTTTCTTCCTCTTTCTTTAGCCATTAGAGCGGGGGGGGGGGGGGGGACACATTTTACCACTTTGGAAGTCTATCTTTCAAACGATTGACTTTGAGAAAAAGTGGTTTTAGAAACTTTTTTTTGAAGTTATTATTTGTTGTTATAGCGACCACAGAAATACACATTCTGTGAAAATTTCAACTGTCTACCTATTACGGATCATGAGATAAAGCCCGCTGACAGACGGACGGAAGGACGGATGGGCAGCGGCGGCTTAATAATATAAATATAATATAATATAATAATACGGAACCCTAAAAAGTTCTTTTAGTAGTGCATAGCTTTTTTCTCTTTCATACTAAAATTAGGAAGAGGTAACCCGTAGAAGAACCACGTACATAATTATATAAAGTCGAAGTAGTTTTTCTTAATAACTAATTGTTCCCAGAACGACTTACAAGAGAAGTGAAGTTAATCGCCCACTCTTCACCTTTTTCTTCGTTATTTAGTCATAATGTGCCATCTGTTCCCACACATTGTTTACTGCGTCTTTCTTACGGAGGAGTTCTTTTGTCTGCTTCATACCCCGAGACAGCTTGATTTCCTCCAGTCGCGCACTCAGTACACTTCCTCATCCCTCACAACACTGGTGCGCGGTGTGCGGTACATCGGTTATTGGCAAAGCGTTCCAACTCGTCTTATCGAACTACTTGGAACCCAATCGGTGCATATCATGGCTTCGTCTAAGTTCGGTATTGTTCGGAACTATTCGCCTGCATATCAGCCGCTACAAGTGAGTCGGAAACGCGGGGAGAATATCGAGTGGCTGGCAGTACCCGCGTGCACCGTTGCGATGTACTGCGATATGCGAGTCTATAGTTTACGAGGCTTTCGACACGAGTACGCCGTGTTTCTCGTCAAGAGATGAAAGAAAATTTAATATGGGTATTGATGACATGTCAAAGTGCATAAAGGACTGTTTTAATAGGTTTTCGGGAGGCATAATGGCAGCAACTTTATTTTGATCTTTAACAATGTACGCAATACAGATGCACCGAATTAAATATTTCATTGACAGGACTTAGTCAAATACATAGCAAAAACGTATTTTCATCCTCGTAGATCATTATCGCAGATGCTCAAACTGTGCACTAAAACCTTCTACGGGTGTGGTGTGCTCAATCTCAATAACGTTGCGCGTCACTTCCCCCTCTCACATTGTCTCGGCATTCTCTTCGATCCTCTCTCGCAACTCATTCCAATATAATCTCCCGTATATTGTCGCGTCTCCTCAATTCGTCATCGGTTGATATGGTTGTCATTGTGACGTATTGTCCCTATGACGCTATTTCCCCAGGGGGGGCGGGCACGCTCGGCGGTGAGCAGTCTCGGGACTGTCAATTTATCTTATCTTTTAGGTTTTTTTATATTTACCGTCTACCTGTCGTGTTATAAATAACTATTGGAAAATTATACCTCGGTCTAGATATTTACTAGACTGTTACTAAATAGGTGTATTGTTTTCGATTACCCAATGTAGTTGATTTTTTTGGCAGCCACTAACACAGGCACCTACATGATTGTATGTATGTATGGGTTACTGATGTACTCGTAAATGTGACATACACAAGCATTCAGAACCGGAACCTCTGTCTATATTTTCTATACAAATACTAGTTCCGAACGGAAATCGAATCCGCGACCTAAAACATTTCAACTAACCGAAGGAAAAATAAGAAACTATTTTTGGCAATCCAAAAATAAAATGTCTATACAGTAACTGCTATTATTTATTCAAAGTTTCGTTATATTACTGGCCTTGGGCAGTAGACCAACAAAAAGAACTGGGGCAGTAAAAGCTAATAAAAGTCGTACCTACTCGCAAAGTTTCGTGTCCTACATACACGCATACATGTAGCTGGAGACACGCTGTATTTGTGCGACACTTAATATACACCTTACAAGAGATGGGGAGAGTTGCCGGAAAAATATATAGCGGTGGTACTGCGCGGGGCAAGACGATGCAGAAGGATCACTTCTTGAACCAACCACCAATGCGATTCAAGCTGTTCTAACATGAGTTGATGAATCAGAAGGATTTCAATAACTGCAGCGTTGTATATTATGATCATTCGTCTTCTAATTTCAAACTCATGAGCCATCAAACGTTACAGTACAAACGTTAACGTACAGATAGTCATTTAGTTGGTGGTTTATTCTGTTACTATCGACCCGCCCATAGTTCACACAGTGCCACCTGTCGGGTCCAAAACTTTTTATCTAATGTTGCCTATATTTTAAGTTCTAGTATATCAGTAGAGCGGTGAAAACTGCGTTCAAATCCATGCAGTAGTTTTTGCGTTTTGCGCGTTCAAACATACATACAGAAAGACAGACAGCCAAAAATCATAAAACTGTTGTTTTGACTTCTATTGCTCTAATAAAGACCCCCATATATATTTTTTTCAACAAACCTATACGTGCGGGGTGTCTATAGATGGTCTTTAAAAATGACATTGAGGTTCCTAAAACCATTTTTTCTCAAAGTCAGTCGTTTTAAAGATAGACACTTACAAAGTAGTAAAATGTGTGCCCCCCTAATTGTCTAATTTCTAAGGTTAGGGAAGGAAAATTCTGAAAAAATGTTGGATTGTAGAACGTAAAAAAAAATTTCAACGAAAACTGATTTGAATGAGATTTAATGTTTAGTTTTTGAGGTAGGGGACTTTTTCAGCAGCAGTAACTTTGTTTTTCATTAACATCATCATCATCATCATCATTTCAGCCGAAAAGTTCACTGCTGGACATAGGCCTCCCCCAAGAAGGGGGGTTTTGCCATAATCGCCACGCTTGGCAGGCGGGTTGGCGATCACCATTAACATACTAAAAACAAATTTAGTTTTGCTGTTGAATATAATACAATACAACATATGAATAAACCTTCAAAATATTTTTATTATGTTATTTGGTGCTACGGAAACCTGTGTGCGTAGGAGTACGACTCGCACTTGGCCGGTTTTTTAACTACCGATATTGCATTGCATTTTCTGCTGAAGTTGTAGTATCTGATTATTTCACTTCACTTGTAGACCAGATTAATGATCTGATTTTTGTAAACTTACGTAATTTGTTGTAATTTAACTTGAATAGATAAATGGTTTTACAGATTTTGCTGACATTTGGAAATTTACTTGGCTAGGACAACTAACTGGATTTACTGATTTTTCTTTGGATTGTGCCAAAACTTTGTTTTTAATCATTTAAACATGATTAATTGGAATTTGGATCTATAGAAATGCCTAGAAAAAGGTCTAAATTGTCTCAGTACTCAAGAGCGGCGAAAATAATGAGAACGATTAGATCTCAAGAATCTAATGAAGTAAGGCCATAAACAAGACGATAAATAAGGATGACCATAAACAATAGTCAAGGACAGACCCTAAAGGCCACTGGTGTCGATCTGAGGGCTAATTGTTTCCCACGGCCAACTGTACGTGGCTTACTCGCAAAGTAGTAACGCGGATTAAATATTTATATTAGCCCCAGAGGGAAATACAATCTAT
Organism: Noctua fimbriata; assembly: GCA_905163415.1. Lineage (NCBI taxonomy): Eukaryota > Metazoa > Arthropoda > Insecta > Lepidoptera > Noctuidae > Noctua > Noctua fimbriata. The sequence goes on from LR990934.1 coordinate 18,578,612, forward strand.
ACATATAACATTCATAGTCCTGACTGACTGACTGCTATATCAACGCACAGCCCAAACCGCTGGTCTTAAAGACATGAAATTTGAAGGGTGTATTTTTTATGAAGAGTAGGTCTCCACTAAGAAAGGATTTTTCGATGTTCCACCCCTAAGAGGGTGTAAATGGTGGGTTGATTTTTTTTGAAAGTTTATATTCGCTGGGTCGATTGACTCAAACATTGGTGTGCACACTCTTCAATTAAAATTATGAGATACTTGTATCAAAGTTTTTCTAAAATCATCCCCAAAAAGAGTCAAATAGGACTTCGAAACTTACGTAGACGGGTGCATGGCGCGCAGTGTGGCGCAGGGCGTGCGAGGCGCGGGAGTATTTACCTATTAGTAAGTAGATAGAATTTTTCTGAGGTAAACATGTCTGCAAATATATGTGAAGTAATTCGATTCAATAACTATTTCATGAAAAAGTCATTCAATGGGGTTAAATCAACTTAGAGACTTGTATTGATGATTTTAATGATATTACAATTCTGTAACTACATACGTGTTACGGATGCGAATCATATTTTCAACCTGACACTGACCTGCAAAAACCGTAAGCTATATAGCTAAAATTTCGCGGGCTACCCTGGCGCTTCAACCTTAAGAAAATAATCCTACTCCTACTAATATTAACAATGTGAAAGTTTGTGAGGATGGATGGACGGATAGATGTTTGTTACTCTTTCACGCGAAAACTCCTGACCGGATTTGGATGAAAATTGACACACAGATACTTTATAACCTGGAAAAGATACAAAGGATACTTTTTATGCCGGTAGTACGATCCCGTGGAATAATTACCGAACTCCATGCGGGCGAAGCCGCGGCCATAAGCTAGTCAATGATATAACATAAAGATTTTTAAATGTTACTACTTTTTCAAAGGGTATAACAAGACCATTAACGAAGCCGAAAGGCATTTGTTCTTCCCGTCACTGTGATTATTTTTTTGTTCTAGACCATACCTAGGAACCTTCTAGTTACGGAGATATTGGAATTGAGCTCCAGTTCCAATTTTTTCACAAGTTTTTTTTAAATACATGGTTTATTGTAAGATTTTTCCTTTAAAACCCCTCCACAACCTCCGTTCTATTCAACGAATCCGTCAGCACAATGTTTTGAATGCGTTACACTGAGTCCTACCGTAAAACTGTAACCGTTCTCTCGAAATAGTTCGTAGCTAACAATCTTTTACTGATGCGAACAAAACAAAATGTCTGAAGTTCTCTTTACCGAATGTACCACAACGGGATCTGGATTTAAATCTTGACGGCAAAAAACTTGATGTTATAGCGGAAACTGTATTCTTAGGGATTACTATCGATTCCAAATAGCAGTGGGGTGCGCACATTAGAACTCTTTCGGGTAGGTTAAGCTCAGCTGCATATGCAGTAAGAAAAATAAGGCGGTTAACTGATGTGGCTACAGCTAGGCTAGTATACTATGTTTATTTCCACAGTATTGTCTTATGGCATTCTGCTGTGGGGATCAGCAGCAGATGTTGACTCAATTTTCATTATACAAAAGAGGGCAGCCCGCGTGATCTATAAAATAGGCCCGCGCAAGTCCCTCAGAGAAAAATTTAAAGAGATTGATATACTGACCCTGCCTTCACTTTATATCTTAGAATATATTTTATATGTCCGCAAAAATCGAGGGCTTTTCAAAATGAGAAGCGACTTTCATAATATAAATACACGCAGTAAACACGAAATAAAAGAAATACCTAAGTTCAGAGTAACAAAAACTAGCAAGTCTTTTCTTATAAACAGTATACGCTTTTATAACAAGTTGCCAAAGTCAGTTATAGAACTGATCGATGGAAAGTTCAAAAACTACATCAAACGTGTCCTTACTAAAAAAGCATATTACAAAATCAAGGACTACGTTGAAGATAAAGAAGTTTGGCTTTAGTTCCTTCTGCGCATGCGGCTTCCCTGGTAGCTCATAAACGGCACAAATATGTGAATGTCTCTAACTATTTTCAATCTCATTTTTTCTCTTCTCTCGAATCAGATTTTTACAATAGTTTTCAAATCATTTATACATCTTTTGCTCAGAATAGTTACAGCACTGATGACAATATTTGTGTCACTTGTTTAATTTAATATTTTACAATATTTTTTTTTTACCTTTGTATAGATTCTTTTTTATCGATTGTTTGTGAATGTGTGAACATTGTACTCTTTGTAGATTCCCAGCTGCTTGTTAACTTTTTATTTTGTTCTACATTTTTTGTGTAGTAAGCAACGACTACATACATGTAACACCCACTCCTATCAAGATCGGAGACTCTACACTCGAAGTTGTAGACGATTATGTCTACCTTGGACAAACGATCCAATTAGGTAGGTCTAACTTCGAGAAAGAGGTCAATCGTCGAATCCGACTCGGCTGGGCAGCGTTCGGGAAGTTGCGTGGTATCTTCTCGTCCAACTTACCGCAGTGTCTCAAGACGAAAGTCTATGACCAGTGTGTGTTGCCAGTGATTACTTACGGGACCGAAACATGGTCGCTCACAATGGGCCTTATCAGAAGACTTAAAGTCACCCAAAGGGCAATGGAGAGGGCTATGCTCGGAGTTTCCTTGCGTGATCGAATCAGAAATGAGGACATCCGCAAGAGAACCAAGGTAACCGACGTAGCCCGAAGAATAGCGAAACTGAAGTGGCAGTGGGCAGGGCACATTGCTCGCAGAACGGATGGCCGATGGGGCCGAAAAGTTCTGGAGTGGCGACCGCGAACCGGAAGACGCTGCGTTGGAAGGCCTCCCACTAGGTGGACCGATGACCTGGTGAAGGTTACAGGGATCCGCTGGATGCGAGTCGCACGGGACCGGTCAATGTGGCGACACTTGGGGGAGGCCTATGTCCAGCAGTGGACGTCTTTTGGCTGAAATGATGATAATGATGAAGCAACGACTTATTGTCGGGCCTACGCTGTCCCCCCATACTTAAGTACAAATGCTGTATCCATGATAATATTGTAATACCAAATGATTTGAAAAGAGTAACCATGGAGTTTCTTGCCAGTTCTTCTCCATAGGAAACGACCAACCCGAACCGTGCACCTTTTTGTCGCCGTTTTGTAAGTGCCCATCTAGGCCTATGTGAAATAAAATATTTTGATTATGATTTTGAAACGTGACTTATCCAAAAAAAGGAGTTGTTTCCCAGCAATAATTTTTGCGCAAAGTTACTTAGTTTGATGTACAGAATGCTTGGTTGATGGCTCGTTAAGGGTGTTGTTACACCCTGTATACATAGTATTGCTAACGTAAACGTATCTGATTATGCTGGGAGAAAAGAATATTTGTATTGTTAACCAGTGCGTAATAAAACCGAATTCCACGCGGACAAAGTCACGGGCAACATACTTGATTAAAATCAATTAAAATATTGTCCATAGATTTTAATGATTCTGCCCCATACACCGTACACTACCATGACCGTGCTATGAACGTATCAGGCACAAAAAGAAAAATCATACGCGGTTATACCGCTGATTTATATTGAAAGTATGAGATTCTATGTAATTTAATTTTGTAATTTTTTATTTTATTTTTTTTTTCTATGTAATTTCAGATACAATTTATTGTTCATGAATAAATGACTAATGACTATGCCCATATGCATGACACGCGACGGTGTTGGTCGGTGACGGAACGGTCTAGTGGGCATAGTAGGCTCATACTTTTTAATACATATATACATATTTTGTTTTACCTGACACGTGCCTAGAACATACATGATATGATACGCTGTAGTGAGCAGACTCCTTTAATCACAAAGTTGTCAGTCATTCTTTATCAGTTTCAAAATCAAAATCAAAATCAAAATCAAAATCAAAATCAAAATCAAAATCAAAATCAAAATCAAAATCAAAATCAAAATCAAAATCAAAATCAAAATCAAAATCAAAATCAAAATCAAAATCAAAATCAAAATCAAAATCAAAATCAAAATCAAAATCAAAATCAAAATCAAAATCAAAATCAAAATCAAAATCAAAATCAAAATCAAAATCAAAATCAAAATCAAAATCAAAATCAAAATCAAAATCAAAATCAAAATCAAAATCAAAATCAAAATCAAAATCAAAATCATATATTTCATATAGGCCAATTACAGGCACTTTTGAATTGTCGAAACAAAGACAACAATGAAAAATAGCTACAGTCCCAGTCACAAGGCATAAAAACTGTGAAAGTACTGTAGTTGCCCATTCCCTAACGTAGATCTCTATGGAGAAGAACGGGCAAGAAACTCCATGGACACTCTTTTAAATCAGAATAATTTACAAAAACTTGGTTACATCATTTATGTTGAGATGGTACATTATGTGAGAACGATGTAGCAAGAAGTGTACTTTAAAAGTGTCCATAGTAAAAAATAAAATAAATAATTCAAACAAACCGTGGCAACCAAGAGATGACCAGTCACAACTGACAGCGCCCGTTCACGAACATGACGCATGTATCGGCACCATTCAACTCAACCATTTTGAAGGGAACTAAATGATCCGACACACGCGCCACCAACAGCGAGACATTTGAGTGAGCATGACATACTCCTAACCGCCAGGGCACATTCAAGTCAAGAAAATACGTAGGTTTCCAGAGAATGACAGCTTTCTAGTACAGAGTGCTCACACAATATGGGCTATGCGGTTATATAATACAAAAGAGATTGAATTTATACATTGCAAAGATAGTTCTACAATCTTCAGCAGCTCCAACATACTGTTTAATGCTATCCATTTATGCGCCCCTGTCCTTGTGGAGCAGGACCAGCATTGAGCCAAGCATTTTTATCAGCGATATAATCGTTCAACTTGTAATATGCTTGCTTACATAGTGTGCGTTTAATGCATGTTTTAAATTTAGTTTCATTCAGTTCAAGTATACTTTGTGGAATTTTATTATAGCATCTCAAACAGTACCCCATGAAAGATGAGTCTACTTTAGCGAGTCTGAAGCCTGGCTGAACTAACTGGTCTCTATTTCTAGTACCGTAATTGTGTCTGTCGCCTCTTTTATTAAAAAGGTGTAGATTTTTTCTTACATACATTATGTTTTCGTATATGTATTGACAATGTACCGTCATGATGTTAATTTCCTTAAACAGTTCCCTTAGAGAATCACGCCTTCGAAGATTATATATGGCTCTGATGGCTCTTTTTTGCAGAATAAATATAGACTCAATGTCTGCAGCCCGTCCCCATAGCAAAATGCCATAAGACATTATACTATGAAAGTAACTAAAATAGACCAGTCTAGCGGTATCTACATCAGTATATTGACGGATTTTTCTAATAGCATATGCTGCTGAACTTAGCCGCCCCGCTAGAGATGTTAAATGAGAACCCCATTGTAGCCTTGAATCAAGCGTAATCCCCAGGAAAACTGTTTTATCTACAAATTCAAGCTTATCTTTATTCAATACTATATCACAATCGCTACTTTTAACATTCGGTAAAGCAAATCTAATGCATTTCGTTTTTTTTTCATTTAATACTAAATTATTTGCTGTGAACCAGTTATGGACCTGAAGTAGGGCATTATTCACGTCATCTAGATTTTGGGCCCGTCTATTTATCTTAAAAATTAGGGAAGTATCATCAGCGAATAACACCATATTTTGAGATTGGTGTTTCAATAAATAGGGTAGATCATTAATATATACTAAAAAGAGGAAAGGACCCAATATTGAGCCTTGTGGAACCCCCATTTTTACTTTTAAACCCTGTGAATTAACACCATTTATTTGAACTTGTTGTTGTCTATTATTCAAATAAGATTTAATCAAACCAAGTGCATGTTTACCTAGTCCGTAATGCTCAAGTTTCAAAAGTAATGTGTCGTGATTTACACAATCAAATGCTTTGGAGAGGTCACAAAATATTCCTATGGCGTCTTGAGACTCTTCCCACGCAGTAAAAATGTGCTTTAATAAGGTTACACCGGCGTCAGTTGTACAACGTCCTTTGGTGAAACCATACTGTTGACCGTGTAAGATTCTGTTGGTGTTAAAATGATTGAGCATTTGATTCAACATTACCTTTTCAAACACCTTGCTAAAAACTGGCAACACGGATACAGGTCTATAATTATTTGTATCTTTACTATCTCCGGATTTGAACAGAGGTATGACTTTACTGTATTTCATTAAATCAGGGAAAACTCCTTGTTCTACACACAAATTAAAAATTAAAGCTAGGTATGGTGCTATAGTTTCAACTATGGATGTACAAACTTTGATAGACATTCCCCAAAGATCTTCGGTCAGTTTGACTTTTATTTGCCGGAAAGCTTTAATAACTATCATTGGGCTTATGTGTTTAAATTTAAATTCAGCCGGGCAGCCAGACACATTCGCCTTTAATAAACCAATTGAGACTTTAGGAGAGGAATTTAGAGCCTCCGTAGTTTTTAACGGTATATCGGTAAAGAAATTTACAAATTCATGAGCTACTTCCTGATTAGAGCTTTTAGGACCACATGCTGTATCTAATGTGTAGCTAGTGTTACGTATTTTCTTCCTGTTAGTCTCGTTATTTATGACTTTCCAAACTGTCTTAATTTTGTTTTCTGCTGTTTTAATCTTGTTGCTAATGTGCAGGGCTTTGGCAACCTTGCATGTATTTCTAAAAAATTTTGAATACTTAGCAACATACTTGTTAAAAGTTTCAGTGTTTACATAAGGCTTAAGGCCATAAAGCTCAAATAGTCTTTCCCTACTTTTTCTGATACCTCTAGTTGCCCAATCACTAAATATAAATTTAGGGCAAATATATTTTGTCTTCTTTTCAAAAGTTTTGTTGAACTCAGTGTGAACTATTGAAAAGAAATTATCATACAATTGATTTATATTAATATCGTCCATATGATGGCTCATAGCACTTAACTTATTCTGTAGGGAAATATTATACCTATTTAATTTATTAGTAGTTATAGGTCTAAATTGAATCTGAACTTTTTGCAATGGTATGTTACACCTAAAAGTTACAGTTTGTCCGCTATGGTCAGATGGCAGGCAATTTACTATGGCTTTATCTAAGTAATCACAATTGCAGAAAACATTATCTATACAAGTAGCAGATGATGGAGTGACTCTCGTAGGTTCTATAAAAATGTTGGTCATGTCAAATGACTTAAAAAGATTTAATAACCGACCGCTATTAGAATTTTCTTCTAAAATATTGAAATTGAAATCCCCACAAACAATTATAGATTTATTACTGGCTGCAAGTTTTGCCAGGACATCTTCGATTATTGATTCAAATAAGGAAAAGTTTTGATAGTTTGGGGGTCTGTAAGCGCACACAATTATATGCTTATCTAGCTCAACACAGGACAGTTCGACGCAATGTTCAGCCGAGAGACCTACTATGTCATTACGTTGCTTATATTTAACACAATTTTTCAATAATATTAGGGACCCTCCACGCAGCATAAATTTACGGTTAAAGCAGCTAACCACCGAATAGTTTTCATAATTAATAAGCATTTGGTAATCCTTTAGCCAATGTTCAGTAAAACAAATAATATCAAAAGTACTTTTTTCTAAAAACAATTCAATTTCTAATAATTTGGAAGAAATGCCTTGGATATTTTGGTGGAATAATTTTAAGGTATTCTGCTGAGGCCCTTTTTTACTAACTAAATGAGTGCAAGAAGGTACCTTGATGTTGGTAGGTTTAACAATATTGTTAATGATACCTTCTGTTGTCTCACTTCCTAGTTTAAATTAATATTAATATCTGGAGTGAGCCCCGAGACTCCCGTGCCATCACCAGGCAATAAAATCCTATTACCAATATACAAACATAACAACAAGAACATACACTAACACAGTTACACGCACGCACTAACATAGTTTTTTAAGGTTTTCATGTTTACTAACAATATGTGGATGTAAAATGTCTGAAATAAAATGATTATTATTAATATACCCTAATTGAGAATTTTCCATGGTGATTTTGCAGAGTATGTACACCAATTTTGAGTCAACCGACCCAAAAAATATTAAGTTTCACAGAAAATTTAACACAACATTTCACCCTATTAAGGGTGGAATTTAAAAAAAACTCTTCACAAAGACTACACCTATCTCATATTTTTAAGAACAGCGGTTTGGGCTGTGCAATGATATATCAGTCAGCCAGTTAGGACATTGAATTTTAAATTGGGGAATGATTTTGGAAAAATTGTGATACACGTATCTCATAATTTTATCTGAAGAGTATGTACACAAATTGTCAAGTCAATCGACTCAGAGAATAAAAGTTACACAGAAATTTCAATACCCCATTTCACCCTTTAAAGGGTGGAATTTCGAAAAACCCTTTCTTAGTGGATATCTGCTCTTTACAAAGAATACACCGTCCAAATTTCATGTCTCTAGGACCAGCGGTTTAGGCTGTGCTTTGATATATCAGTCAGTCAGTCAATCAGTCAGGACTTTGAATTGTATATGCATAGATAGGTACATAATACAATTTGTAGTCGGGTTTTTTGATACTTTTAATTAAACGTTACTTGTTTTAGAAGCAAATATCTCATCAACCATTGACTTACGACAAAAAGTATTTAAGGAACCTCAATATAATTTTTGAGGAGCTATCGAAAGTACACACACGCACAGACGCAGTTAGATACGTAGATGTTTTTCTTTTCAACCCTCAGTTACATGTCTGGAGGGCCAGCCCTATTTTTATTTTTTCATAATTTTCATAGAAGACACCTACTCTCCAACTTTCGACTGTGGGGTGCCAACAGTTTTGGAATAAAAAGGCTGTATCATACGGACGGACAAACGGACAGGACGAATCTATAAGGGTTCTGTTTTAGCCATTTGGCAACAAAACCCTAAAAATCCCGTGATGTCTTCCTGGCTATGTCGCTAGACAACATCTAGGGTTGCGTTGAGTCAAAAGATAATAAAATAAGTATTCTATTTTAATATTGCGATTATGATTGTATCTCGCGACCCAGGATACTGCGGTAGTGAATCCTTGAGTGATATATTTGTGCCGGCGGCTTCGCCCGCTCGTTGTTCGGTAATTGTCCCATGGGATTACTACCGGGATACCTGTGTGCCAAATTTCACGCAAATAGGTGCTTTCAGTCATTTCTGCGTGAAATATTAACAAACATTCATCCATCCACACAAACTTTCGTATTTGTAAAAACTAGTAAGTATATTGTAGTATATTAAGTAGTTGACGGTAGGTCAATATAAGATTATAATTGTATGTGAGGGTATCTGCAAATACATCAGTGTTTAACCAACCTACGTGTATTTCTCTATATGGTGGCAGCGGTGTGCCTTTTTAACACATAAAACAGTTAAAACGGTCTTGAACCTATCATATCTTAGTGCCGTGATACATAGTAAGAGAAAAACAAATAAATAACAATGGAACGCACGTCCTCCAGTGGAATTATCGCTCGACGGCGATCCGGCCGCGCGATCGGACGCGTGGCACAAATGGCGGAAGCTGTTCGAAGTTTTTCTTAAAGCATCTGGAGTGAGCAAAGAGCCTAAGGAAGTCCAGGCTAGTTTGTTGTTGAACCTCATTGGATCAGCCGGTTCTGAGGCATATACAACGTTCACGTTCGATGAACGTGAAAGTGAAGAAGACATAAATTGTTTAATGAAAAAGTTTGACAAGTATTTTGGCACAAAACCGAATGTCACAGTAACGCGGTTTAAATTTTTCACACGAAATCATGAAGACGGCGAAAACATCGACCAATACGTAACAGCATTGAGGGTATTGAGTCAGCAGTGCGAGTTCAGCGGACTGCACGAGAGCTTGCTGCGAGATAGGATCGTGTGTGGTATTGTTAACAACACTGTGAGGGATCGACTTCTTCGCACAGATGATTTATCATTATCAAAGGCGATACAAATCTGCCAGGCGGCAGAGATGTCCAAAGAGGAAAGTCAATGCATCGATGGCGTATCAGCGGGTGTACAAGTGAATGCAGTTCAAACCGGTAGCAGCGCACGAGACGGACGGCGCGCTAGAGGACGACGCGGAGGCGGCGCCGCCGGGCCGCGGCAGGTGCGCTGCCAACTGCGAGCTGTGCGGCAGCAGGTGCGCTGCCAGCTGCGAGCTGAGCGGCAGCAGGTGGTGTCACGGTGGTGAGCGCTGTCCGGCGCGAAACGCAATTAATTGTGTGTGTGAAAAGAAAGGTCATTTCTCGCAAGTGTGTGAACAAAAGAAATCAATACGCAAAGTGTTAAATCTCAGTGTAGAAACCGTAAATAGCGATGATAGCGGGGACGAATTGTTTGTTTTTTGTTAATGCACTAGAAGAGGACAAACAACAATGTAAGTCGACAATGGAATCAATAGAAGTTTTAAAATGCAAAGGTATAAACATTTCTATAAAAATAGATACAGGATCAATGATTAATGTTATCTCTAAGGCTACATATTTAAACTTGGGATTATTAATAACAGAACTTTAGCCATTCACAAAACGTGTACATTCCTTTACAGGTAATCAATTGCCAATTATAGACATTGGTAATGTGCCGTTTGTATTTAATAAAACACGTTACGTGTTGTCATTTGTTGTTGCTGATTTAATCTGTCAGAATGTATTGGGTTAGGAGGATTGCATAGCATTAATAATTTAATAATTTATTTATTCCATTCAAGTGATATAAATACATTACATAATTAAATAACTATCTTAGATGAGATTATATGTATAAACAAAAATTCGACAAGAGATCTGTGTCTGAACTAGATAAATGAATATCTGTATCTCAGACAACAGCGCTCTTCCTTAAAAATATACATTGACTAGCTTGAGGTTCAAATTGGTTTTAATTATATATTACATTAGGTTTAACATCATACAGGAGAAAAACAAAATAAAAATAAGAAGTAAAAAATAAAAATTAAATATAACAAAGTGGAGTGGTGACCTCCTTTTGTGTAGAATGTGGATAAGTGATTGCGCGTAGGAGGGTGAGTATGTGAAACTTAATGTGGCACTATTAAGAGGTTTTCGGTTTCGTCATATGTCAGTTTACGAATGTACTTAAAAACTTCGTTCTTACATCTTCTGATATTTAAAGCTTGTATGTCGACAGCTTTATCAATGCTGCTATAAAAGTACGGACCTAAAAAGTAGAAATACCTATTAACGAACGGGTGTTTAAACATGGATCTATCGGTGCTGGCTATAGGTTGTCGTCGTTTGGATGTTATTGCTGATGTTTTAAAGTTCACTTTCGTATGTTGTATCAACATAGTGTGCAGTATAAACAATTGACGTACAGAGAGGACCTCACAAGCTTGGTACAGCTGATAAGTTGGGAACAAATACGGACGGAAAGAGCTTACTTTGAGAATAGTTCTTTGTGCTACTTCAAGTGGCTTTAGTATGGTTTTTGGTGTACCACCCCATACAGATATACAATATGACAAAATTGATTGACCGAGTGCCAGATATACTTGCTTTATTAGTTTGGAGTCTGCAACATGTCTCAGGTTTTTGAAAACGTATATCAGTTTTCTTAGTCGAGCAGTGACTAGTTCTATATGAGGTCTAAAAGAGAGATTGTTATTCGTAAATATTTTGTAAAATTGGTCTTGACCAATTTTGGACATTCGCAGCTTATACTATTGCAGCAGTTGTGTGCAATTAAAGAGAATGATGTAGGAGGTGCGCTCGAATTGCGCATTGAAAACGTTATGTACTGTGTTTTATCAGCATTGAGTGTTAGCTTGTTACTCATCAACCAGTGGTACACGATATCAAAGCCATGTTGAGCATCCTCATAGACCTGTTCCCACGTATCAGCTGAGAACAGAAGAACAGTGTCATCCGCATAAGAAATTATTTTTCCACCTACCGAGGTAAGACCACAGAGTTCATTTAAGTACACATGGAAAAGACTGGGTCCCAAAATAATGTCCTGTGGTACACCAAACGTGAGAGGTAAGCCATTGCTAACAAGTTAATCAATTTTAACACATTGACGTCGACCTGAGAGGTAATCTTCAAACAATTTTAGTTGTTTACCTCTTACGCCCAACCTTTCTAATTTACTGAGAAGCAGCGGCCCTGAGACCGTGTCAAAGGCCTTTGCCAGGTCCAAGAATAAGCCATCAGTTTTTTTACCGGAATCAATATTCCTAACTACGTAATCAAGCGCGTGGACAGCATCACAAGTTGACTTATCTGCTCTGAAACCAAACTGATTGCTTGAGAGAAGATTGTTCGTTTCAATATATTTGACCAATCTACTGTTGATGATGCGTTCCAAGAGCTTGGAGACCGCTGGGAGAATAGAGATAGGTCTCTATAGCCGGGTTTATGGATCGGGTGAACAACCGACTTCTTTAAAACAGTGGCAAATGTTCCTTCGTCTAAGCACAAATTAAAAATATGGGACAGAACAGGGATAAGTACGTTTCTGTTTTCGTTAAGCATGTTATTTGGTATAGAATCACACCCAGTGCAACACGTTTTTGAGACCCAAAATCAGGCACTCTACCTCTGACTCGTCTGTATCGAGAATTACAAAAGAGTTTAGTGAACTAGTGGATTGTAAGCTAAAAGCAAATGAGTGAAGAGGATTTTAGTTGTGTTTGTGATGTTTTTTATTGCGTCCCATATTTTTTTATTATTATTACCCGCCTGCTCTAACAGTTTTTTATTATAAGCTATTTTAACTTTTTTCAATAAATTATTACAAAAATTTCTATATCTGCTATACGTTAGTTTAAGAGCTTCATATTTTGGTGACTGTTTGACTTCTTTGTGAAGCGTGTCCCTATGTCTCATACATCGCAGTAGTCCCGGTGCAATTCAAGGCTTAATGGATTTATTTCTTCTTGATAACTTTATGACAGAGTTACAGATTATAGCACGTTGGAAAGAATTTGTGAAGTAAGTCATGGCAGAATTAGCGTCATGTGAGAGATAAATTGGTTCCCAGTTAATGCTGGCCAATTAGTTCTTTAGTCCCTCCGAATTTACCTTATTAACGCTGACATGAGCAAACGTTCTTTTTTGTTTATACTTAAGGCTTAGTAAGACTGCTCCGTGATCCGTTATCGTGGATTACAGCACTAATGTAAGTGCTGGAATTTTAGTTCTTAATACCACGTGATCAAGACATGCCTTGCCGTTTCTAGTGAAAAATGTGCTGGTAAAAAGCCATGATATGAACGTAAATTAAGGTCATCCATTTTCCATTGCGAGGATCGTCCGGAGGACACGGTGCAGCACACTGTGGAGGTCTGCCCCGCTTAGGCGGAGCATCGCCGTGTCCTCGTAGCGGCGATTGGCAGCGGCGATCTCTCGCGCTCGGCCCTGGTTCAAGCCATGGTCCGGGGCGAGAGGGAATGGGAAGCCGTCACCTCCTTCTGCGAAGCAGTCATGCTGCATGACGTGAGAGAGAAAGAGCCTCACGTCCCAGCCGCCGCGGGAGACTCCCTGGGCGTCGGGGGTCACGTGGTGGCCCCCGGCCACCGTAGGCGCTTGCCTGTGGACGGTGAGTTATGGGCTAGCTCGCCGTCTGGCCGTCTTATGACGACAGGCCGTGTCGACAGTGCGTTCGTGTTCCCCGCGCGCCTCAAAGAGATGTCAGCAACCACGTAGGGGTCCGCATGGGCCGATACCTGCCAGGGCTGCGGGACTGTTCGAAAGAGATGCCGCGGCCCTGGAACACAAAGGGTAAAGAAGGGAAAAATTGCCATTTCAGTACCAATCTTTATGATGAGACAAATACAATCTAGACAAGGCGGCTCGACCACAACAACACTAAGAGTAGTTTTAACATACACCGATACCCCGTCATTTTGATAACACAATTTTTTCGATGTATTTGAGTAGTAACCGTCCAAACTTGGCACCGTAGGACAGCACGATAACCAGCACTCAGTCAAAACAACTATATCACACTTAATACCAAGCCTGCCCAACATTATAATGAAACTATCAAAATTACGCGTAGTGTGAAGGTGGGTCGGTCGTGGTTATACTGCGTATATTTTGACTTATGACTGCGAGACATTCAGCGGGATGCGTTATAAGATGCTTGCAATCCACAACATTACAAGAGCGGGATTCAGACAATTATACAACACAACAAACAATTAACACACAATTACAACAACAATTATTTTATCTATATCCCCAGCTAAATCATCCATTTGTGAAAGCAAGTAATAGCACATGATCAATTATATTAGGATTAATAAGCCAAATTAATACAATAAATATTGATCACTATTATGATTTATTTCAAGGACTGGGAAAATTACCCGGTAAATATAGTATCGTAGTGAATAAAAATGTTTGGCTGTACATTGTTTGCCTAACTAGGAAAACTCCTTTAGGACTTAAGGATAAATTGTTGGATGAGATACACAGAATGGAACAGTTGGGCGTAGTTAGAAAGGTTACACATCCAACTTCTTGGGTAAATGCAATTGTAATGGTCGCGAAAAAAAGATGGATCCACGAACTCTAAATCGCGCGGTGCGACGTGCGCAGTACTCGTTGCCGACTGTGCCAGAGCTGGCAGCGCGCCTGCGCGGTGCTACTGTATTCAGCGTGCTGGACGCTCGCTGCGGGTTCTGGATGGTTCAGCTAGATGACGCGAGTACCGACCTTTGCATGTTCAGCACACTGTTCGGTCGGTATCAATTTCTACGTTTACCTTACGGTACAAACTGTGCGCCAGAGGTATTTAATGCGAAGCTTAGGCAGCATTTAGAAGATTTAGAAGGCGTAGAATCTTTTATTGATGACGTAATAGTATGGGAGCGCACTATGGATGAGCACGACCGGAGATTGAAGTACCTCTTGCGACGTGCTAAAGATATCGGTGTAAAATTTAATCGAGAAAAATGTAAATTTGGTGTATCGGAAATTACATACTTAGGTTACAAGTTTGATGCAAACTGAATGTGGGCAGACGACTCAAAAGTCAAAGCTCTAAGGGAGATGCCGTATCCGACCGATAGGAAGGCTCTGGAGAGATTTTTAGGAATGGTCAATTATTTGGCAAAATTTATACAAAACTACTCCAAGAGTGTGAATGTACTTAGGTCGTTGTTAAAAAAGGAATCGGAGTGGTCATAGGAATCCCAACATTCAAAAGCAGTAGATAGGCTAAAAGTAAAGCTTAGCAGCGCACCTGTGCTCGCGCTGTATAGCGACAGCGAGCCGATAGTGCTGTCGGTGGACGCGTCCTGCGTCGCACTGGGCGCCGTGCTGCTGCAGAGTGGCCGCCCGGTGGAGTTCGCCTCGCTCACGCTCTCCGCCACCCAGACCAGGTATGCACATATAGAAAAAGAAATGCTGGCTATTGTGTTTGGGGTCGAGCGGTTCAGGCAGTATATTATGGCAGGTCTGATATCACCGTGCATACTGACACAAGCCATTGGAAGGTTTATTTTGTAAACCATTAGTTTCGGTTCCGGCCCGACTAAAACGAATGATGATGAGATACGAATACAAGGATACGAATTAAAGGTGGTATACACGCCGGGAAAATATATGTATATAGCGGACATGCTATTGCGGGCTCTTTTAAATGAAATAATGCATGACCGAGTGTCACCAAACGTTGAAATACAAACTTGCTTTATGTTAGAGAATGTGCCTTTCAGCTAATCAAATATGGAAGCGATTAAAAAAGAAGCAGAGTTAGCAAGTGACAGCCGTTGGCTAATTAGGCATATTACGAACGGATGGCCTAAAAATAGGCGTGATGTAAACGAGAGAGTAAATGTTTTCTGGCCATACGAGCATGGCGAGCAGCTACATCACGTTGACGGTATAGTTTTCAAAGAGGAGTGTGTTTATTCCGCGTGCTTTACGAGAAAACATGCTGTCACGAGTCCATGAAGGACATTTAGGTATAGAAAGATGCAAGCGGCGCGCGCGAGGTTAGGTTAGGTTAGGTTTTGGCCAGGAATGTGCGAGGACGTGGAGCGTGTGGTGCGATCGTGCGCAGCATGCGCCAACGCCACGTCATAATATAGACTCACCCGCACAGATGTTAATGGGTAGACGTCTGAAAACTAGGTTACCAGTTAGTGCAAAGTTGCTAATGGAGAAGGTAGATAACGACCAGAACTATAAAAGAGTAATGACAAACAGAAAACAAATTAAAATAAATTACGACAAAACGGCGAGCGCACTAAAAAGCCTGTCATCAGGTGTCCGTAGACGTAGACAGACCGCGAAGGCTGAAGTCCCAACCCAAGTGCAGGCAAGTCCAGCTAGCAAGAGTCAGTCGGTACTGCTCGACGAGAGCGGTGAATATGAAAGTCCAGGTGAGATTCGAGATCATTCGTCTACACCTCCGCCACTAGCGGTTCCTATTGAGAGGTCAAAGGAAAGGACTGTACGAATGCTGACCAATCTTTTCTTAGGTCGTGATTAAGAAGGGTTATAATTGGCTAGGTAACAATAAAATAGAAATAAATATAGAAAATAAGTATAATGTAATTGATAATTAGTAAGTAGTAGTAGTGTCAGTTAGTAGTAGTTATACCTACGTTCTGTAAACAACATGCATTCTAGTTATAGTTAGTACTTAAATTATTAATAATATCTTGCTTTATTTTCTAAGAAGGGAAGAGATGTAGTATATTAAGTAATTGACGGTAGGTCAATATAAGATTATAATTGTATGTGAGGGTGTCCGTAAATACATCAGTGTTTAACCAACCTACGTGTGTTTCACTTCATATATGTATTCTTATAGGCATACTCCTAAATCAGTGTTTTATTTAGCTATGCTATGCTAGCTAGCTTATACAAATTATCGGTATTTGTGTGAATGTTTCTGAACGAAGAAGACTGACCTGCCGTGATACAGTTTTCACTAGTACGGAGGTCAGTGTGAATCAAGCTCAAACAACCGCATAACGTTCACAGGTATTTATAACTAAACACGTGATTATATTTGTATATTAGTAGACACAAATCACAAGATTGTTGGGATTTGTATGTAAGGTTTATTCTTTTAATTGTCAATTTTTTTTTAACTTTACTTTAATATACAAGCATTGAGCGTCGGATAAAGGAATGTGCCGCGCCGCCGCGCCGCCGCCGCGCCTGTAGTGTATCAACTGCGGCCGCTCCCGCACTCCGCGGCACTCGGCACAAGCTTGAGCTTGAAACAAGCGACCGCTACTGAGACGTTCCCGAAGGAGCGCTCAGTAGCGGCACGATAACAATATCTACAGTAGTGTATCTTCCTACAAACGGTCGGAACGCGAGTCATACCTACACGCCTCGAGTTTGGTACACACTCGGTACCCAAGAAGTCACGAATGCGCCGCACTGACGAACGAACGTTGTGATGGTTTTGTAAACAGTAAGCGTGCGATTTGTGAATATTTGATTGAAATAGGAACAAGTATTTACTAAAAATGGCAAAGAGTTATAATAGACTATATTGTGCTGTCTTTGGTTGCTTGAATGCATCAATAACGCGTCCAGAGATAATATTTTTTAAATTATCTGGAAACTCCGAAAGTTACAGACTATAAAATAAATAATTTATATATACCTACTAGTAGATACGTAATTTGTTTATTTTTTAATAGGTAGGTATTTAGCATTTTCCACCGTGTAAAATACCTGGATTAATTAATAAATAAGTGGATTGGGTGAAAAAAGTGACACACGAGTGATATAGGTACCTACGCTCGCGTTAAAAATAGTCTCGAATTTATATTTTTTATTAAATCTGCTAATCAAAAGACACAACTTCTGTTTTTTAATAAACACTTCTTATTTCATTCACAACTAACTTCATTTTTTTTTTATTAAACATATAATATTTACAATCACAAAACTAAAAAGAAACTCAACTAAGTAGATGAAATTAAAATACTGTAGGCGCGGCAGCCCTATCGCTTGCAAACGTACCGCCCGGCTGTAGGTAATTATTTAAAATACACTCTATGATGTTTTTCTTAGCTCTGTCCAAACTGAGGAGCATAAATAACGCATGGTACATACATAAGTAGTGAACTGAAAGACGATAGGGAACGAGCCTGTAACGTTATCGCATAGCCCCGGGCCGATCTTAATGAAGCCGCGCAAAATCTGCGCCGTGATCATTGTAACTGAGATTATAATTAGAGAAAGAAAACGAACTCCAGCCAACCAATGAATAGGCAGCAAAAGGGACATTCTGAACAAACCTCTCTTTAACAAAAGGTATAAACTATGTGCTCAGCTAAGTGTGGGTATTTATTTAAGTGTTTGTCGTTTTGCAACTGTTAACAGTTAACTCCAGATTACCTGCTCATGGAATCAAAGTGAACTGGTATCCTCGACTCACTCACGTGTACCGAGGATGTCAAGCTGTAGAGCTACTCATACTGATAATAAAAAACCTCGTATTAAATATCTCTCGAACCGGCAGACCCGCAGGTACAGCCCAGACTTGCGATATGGTATAAAATGATTTAGTCGCTTACCTTGCTGGCAATGTTGGTAATTAATAGTCCATTGTTGGCGAGCGGCGAGCAATGAATCACGCGCGTGTAATTTATGTAATGTGCGCCATCTTACCTGTTTACCTTCATAACTTCATAAATCCCCGAAACTCATATCGCAGCACGAGGACAAGGGGCGCGCGGGGCGTGCCACGTGCCGCCTTCGTCGCTGCGTCGACTGTGCCGGCTGGTCACTACTATACTACTACATTAGTATTGTGCTATTTTTACAGTCCATGTACACAAAAACAATCAGACAAGAAGAAGGAAACAAAAGAATACCTACGAAAACAGCTTTATATGGGGTGGAAGGGACACCGACGCGAAAACGGTTACCACGTATTTAGTACATCATTCTGAGTCCCCGACACAGAAATTTTTCATCGATTGCTTATTAAAAACAAATCAGCTGTTTTCTACAAAAGTGCAATACCTACACGTTCAAAATGTATGGAATGATGTAGGTACTGAACACGTGGGAACCGCTTTCGCTTCGGTGTCTCACCCAGCCCGTATACTACTAACTGTATATTTGTTCTCTTTTCTTTGAAATGTATTAAAACGTGTTACATTAGGGTTTGTTTGAAACATTTCGCTCCACAGAAGTGTAAAGAGCTTAAAGCGTACATAATGTAAGTACGGCGGATCCGTGGGAGCACAATAAAACGATGTTTGTAGTACTTTAACAAGTTTTATTTTATTACGAGCAGACTACGTGGTTACTTAGTACTGTGTTCGGCGCAGCATGCGGCAGCCACGCACGACAGAAGGCGAACGAAGGGGCCACTAGGCACAACGTGTGGTAGTGAACTGCTGGAGAGAACACAACGTGCCGGACGGTGGCATGAGGCATACATGTTTTGCCAACCTTATTAGGTTGCTTTAGTTTAGGGACCAAACTGATATAATGATGCAAATTATTTCCAGCCCAGCGTTCTAAAAAAATTTAGTAAAAGTTGTCCTTCTATAACGTGTATCAGATGGAGTGTGTCTAGTGTGAGTGTGTTCTGTATTGGCGTCAGCGTCGGAGTGCAGGTAGTGTTGCTGTAAAAATCCGCGGAGGCCGCGGCATAAACTTGCACAGAAGTACAACTGTTATACCACCAGTTCTGCAACTAGACCTGTCGTCCTGAGTGAATCAGTACCTATCAATGCACCTTTGTCTGTGCTTGAGCTTGGAGGAGTATGCCCTACTATATTTGATGAAACTTTATAGATTTTATCACACATAATCTATTAGACCAAGGTCAAGCATCTTCCTAGACCTAGCAAAAACCTTTGATACGATATCTTGACAAAATACTAATAAGGAAATTGTAGTATCTGGGAATCCGTGGTTATGCATTTAATCTAAGAGACAGCTGTGTAGCTGCTGTGTTTGTTCCGCCACTTCTTCATCACAGCTAAAACTCAAGGAAGTGGCGAAGGGAGGCGTTTTGTAGGACTGGGCTGTAGGTTTAGACGTTCATAAAGTGCTGATATTATCCGCCTAATTTGAATAAAATAAACTACACAATGTACTAAAAGTAACCAACAATAAATGTAATATAAACTTATTTATTTTACCCTTTTTAATTGTGGTATCTCACGCAAATCCGTATCAAGTATCAATATTTTACATTGTAACCAGAAAATATTAGCACAACATTCACATAGACGAAGAAGAAAATTTGCTTATTATAGAGGATAACTCATACTCATAAAGTACCTAAGCAAAGTTAATAGTATTTATATCGGACCACCGCGCAAGCTTACTCTACCAAACGAAAAAAGAATCACTTAAATCGAACCAGTACGGAGAAATCGGTGAATGATAAAAAAGCAGTTAAGAAGCAGTTGGTATACATAACATCTTCCTTTTTTAGAAGTCGCTTAAAAAATAGTTCCTAGTGTGGGAACTTGGGCTCCAACTAACATTGTCAAATATTTTCAGACAGTTACTACTTGCTAGCTTAGCCCGCGGCCTCGCTCACGTGAGCGCGTATTATTAATTTGGCATTATCAGGCAACATTACGTCACGGGAACGTGAAGTCGTAGTATATTCCTAACATCCTCTTTTAGGTGATGAAGATTTCAAAAATACTAATAATTATTTTGAAATTACATTCCGTATAAGAGAAGTCATTCAAAACATAAACCATTCGAATGTGATCATCTGTTTACCGACGTATAAAAATGGATATTATGCTAATTTATTTAACAGTGGAATAAACAACCTCTTGTATCTAGATGTACTGACATATGAACATTTATATCTGTTAGACAGTAATTTAAATTTATCCATTGATTACAAAATTTATAATAAACGAACTGGCTTAGTTAGTAACCATGGAATGTACATAATATTCAAGGACATAGATAATTTAATAATTGACATACAATATAATAATAGTATAAGTGATACAGCTGACATAACCATTGATAAGAATTTGACAAATAAGGACAATTTTTTTCTTGACTAAATTGAAGAACATTGCTGGTCTCGTAAATAAATCTGACGCTCTCTCAGTCTGTTTATGTGAACTTTCTGAACGAGATGTTGATGCAGATGTATTATGCATTTCAGAGCATTTTATGATGGCTGGCTGTGAGAATCAGCTACACCTACCTAATTATAACTTAGCTGCTTGTTATAGTAGACAGACAAGTAGGCGAGGCGGTGCATGTATACTTGTTAAGCATGGTATTCAATGGACCCTTCCATTGAATACCATGCTTTGCATTGGCCAATGTAGCAACCATGTCCTCGCAAAGTATATTCGAGTGTTGTGCAGTTAAATTGATGGACTATAACATTGTAATTGTGTGTATTTATAGAATACCTAACTTAAATAATATCAATGAGTTTTTTGATAAACTGGAAACTCTTTTAAATTATTTAACCAAACAACGTTGTAAAAATATAGTTTTAGCTGGTGATTACAACATCGACATTTTGAAGAGAAACAAACTGTCAGCCGAATTCGAATGTGTTCTTTTAAATTTTAATTTACAATTTGCTTTGAGACAACCTACTCGGGCTGCAAGCCAAACATGCATAGATAATTTTGCATGATTTTGACACACGTCGTTGTAGATCAGAAGTATTGGAGTTCGCGCTATCCGATCACATAGCACAACTGTTAAAGTACCCGGTTAAAAGAAGGATGTTCTTAAGTACCTATTATCGCAAAAGTACACGAGACTACAGTCAGGTAAATATTGAAAAATTTAAGACTTGTCTAAGTAGACTATCCTTCTCAGATGTGTACGCGATGGACGATCCTAATGCAGCCTACAACTGTTTTATTGAAACGTTCCAATTATTGTACGAATTATGTTTCCCCAGCAAAATGATTACCATTAAGACTACTAAGAAACCTACTTGGGTATCACGTGGGATAAAATTGTAGTAAAAACAAACGGAAGCTTCTATGGCAATATAGGCTAAAACCAAGACAAGCTAATAGAGATAAATTCAAAATATATTCGAAATTACTCAAAAGAATTATGAATCTAACTCAGAAAGCACAAAACAATTACAATATTAAAACCTCTAATAACAAGTCTAAGACTACGTGGCAAATAATTAATAAGAGTAAATACAATGCCCCGAAAAACTCAATTTATTTGTATTGCCACAAAAATATTGAAAGCAGTTGCATTTGAAATAATTATGTACTCATTTGTGTTTCATTATTAATCTTTGCTTAAGTGCAGATATATTTCCTGATGCATTAAAGAAGTCTATAGTGAAACCGCTATATAAGAAAGAGAATCACGAATTTGTGATAAATTACAGACCGATCGCGCTTATACCAGTTATATCTAAAGTGTTCGAAAAATATATATATGGTGAAATGAATACCTATTTAGAAAAAAAATATATATTAAGTGAACAACAAAAGGGATTTCAAAAAAATAAGAGTATAAATTTTGGTCTAATTATAAGTTTTTACATAGTGTGATGCTAAACGTAGATAAGAGAACACCAGTCTGTGCCATATTCTGTGACATGACACAGGCCTTTGACTGCGTTCATTATAATTCCCTGGCAGAGAAACTTGAAGCTTATGGTGTTAGAGGCAACGTTTTACAATTAATTAAATCATATCTTCATAACTGTATACAAGTTACTGAAATCAGTACAATAAATAAAAAAGAAAACGTGAAGAAACTTCAAGATCAGAGGAACGCGAAGTTATGTACGGAGTGCTTCAAGGCAGTGTATTGGGGCCTCCGTTGTTCACTCTATATATTAATGACTTGCCTAAAGTAACTGAACAACCGATGACACTTTTTGCTGAGGATTGCAATACAATGCCATGACAATAGCTTGTAATGATATAAACACATATGAACATGACATTAATAATTCACTAATATCTGTTATAAATTGATTAAATGGTAATAATTTAATAATTAATTTAAAAAAAAAACAACTAACGTACACAAACAATCAATAATCTTAACATTTAATTTAATAATATAAAAATCAATGAAGCTGACACGACAAAATTTCTGGGACTATTAGTCCCATAGATTCTAAATTGAATTGGAAACCTCAAATAGAGGCACTTAGCAAAAAATTAAGTAGTGCAGCCTACGCTCTGAAGCAGCTTGCTGTGGCTCTCAACACAGAGCGCTAATTACTGCTTACTATGGATTAGCCGAATCTATTCTTAGATATGGAGTCATCTTTTGGGGGAATAGCGCGGACAATGAAATAGCGTTTCGGGCACAGAAAAAGTGCATTAGACCGATGTTTAGACTGCAAACAACGGACAGCTGTAGATCTTATTTTATAGAACGTAAGATATTGACATTGCCCTCATTATATGTATATCCTGGAAACAGTAATGTTTATTAAATCAAATTCCCATTTATTTCAGCTTTTGTCTGATGCTGTTCCTAGGAATAGACGCGATAATTTCAAACTCTGTGTTCACGGCGCTAAAACAACTCTTATGGGTAAGAGCATCTTTTGCATGGCTCCGACCATTTTTAATATTGCCCAAATCATGGAGAACATTAAATATATCTGCTCTTAAAAGAAAATTTAAGAGTTTACTAACTGAAAGAGCATATTACAGTATAGCAGAGTTTATGAAAGAGGACAATTTTCTTCGTTTTTGCGATGACAATGTTGTAATTTTGACATGTTATTGTAATCTATTTAATTTTTTGGAATAATTGTAATTTTTTATTGAAATTTTAATGATAGTTAAGTATTCATATTTTTATTGACTTATTTATTTAATAACTACCTTGACATTTAATTTTATCTGACAATATGCTTGCTGTTTAATAATGATGTTTGATTATGTACCTACATAATTTATATAATGTTAATTTTGATGAATGTTATCACGGTTTACGCACCATCTCTTCCTATCAATTTGTACGCCTGAACTAATATGCGGCTGAACATGTTAGAACTTTCTGTTTCTTATTGTTATCTTGCATGCAATGTATGTACACCATGTTTAAACAAATAAAATTTTACTTACTTACTCCTCTACAAAATAGTATACTAATAAACTGACTTCCTAATAATTTAAACTAAAACCTTAAACTTTGTTTTTAGTACTAGACGAACTCATAGTCAATTTCTGGGTGGAATCAATTTGATTGCTATCGTCAAGCTAAGAAGAAGTTTATGAGCAAAGCAAATAGATGACATTCATGATCCTTCATAGGTCCCGACGCTGAGTATACATTAAAAAAAAAAATCTTTCAACTCTGAGAGCTTAATCAGCCGAAGGAAATCAAAAGTAAGAGTATGCAAAAACCCCGTCACAGAAAAAAATTATAAACGCTTGAATTTAATGTAGGTAGTAATGGAACCAGAAAGAGTGCGCTTCGGTAATGTTCATGTTTCCGAATTAACACGAAAGTCGGCTGCAGTGTGATCCCCACAGATGCAAAATATCGTGTTTGATTTTTCAATTTTATTTATGTTCCTCAAAAGTTTTGAAAAGATTTCAGTCGTAAATCTGTAATATCGTAACCATGGTGGTACATAACAGGGTTGTACACTGTTTTATAGACAAAAGTTTTATAGAATTTCGTTTCATATAAAATTTTTCTCATATAATAATTTCATAGAATACTTACTCACTACGCAGAATAATTACTTCGAAAAAAATTAAATCGTAGATTTTTGTTACAAGTAAAATTTAATGTTTCGATATTCATATCATAGAATAACAAATCAAATATTCTTTATACTCATATTGTTTAGTTAATATAAAACTTATTACCAAGAAAAACATTTTATCGAGTGACAGTTTCAATTCATACCTTTGACAAAATGCAAAAAATAACAATAAAAAAAAAACAACACCGCGTTCACAAAAACAATACGGGTAATCTTGTTATTCTCACTAATAGTGACTTACGTACTGTGTTTATTTTGCGGTTCATAATTGTTGGAGTGCCCTAATTTTCTGCTCTTGCTCTGAAAACAAAGGCGTGTCTTTTCACTGCTAAAAGGAGCCAATTCCAGTTTTCTCCTACTTTCCGAGGTGCATCTGTACCAGTTACCGAGCGCCTACAGCTTTTGGGCATGGAGTTGGCATCGGATCTCAACTTCGGCTCAAGCATCGAGTCAAATGCTCAGACCGCAGTTAAGAAGCTGGGCATCTTGAATAAGGTGAGGCGATACTTCACATCTAAACAGCTTTTAAGTTTGTATAAAGCACAGGTCCGTTCCTGAATGGAGTATTGCAGTCACTTGTGGGATGGTTCAGCAAAATACCAGCTTGCCGCACTTCACACGGTGCAACGCAGAGCTAAAAGGCTTATAGGCAACGAGACGTTGGCAGCTACGCTTCTCAGCCTAGCTCATCGGAATAATGTTGCCTGCCTGTCGGTCTTCTACAGACTGTACTTCGGAGAGTGTGCGCAGGAGCTCCACGACCTGATTCTACCATCACCTTTTTATCACCGGACTAGCAGACGCACTGCGGCGTACCATCCACACTTGGTTGGCGCTTGGCGAGGGAAGAAAGCAGCAACGCGGGGCAGCGGTGGTGTATAGGTATCGAAACAAAACACTGCGCGTCGTTCTAACCGGACGAGTTATTGTCAAAAAAATAGGTCATTCTACATTCAGTTGGCATAAACCGGAGTCGTACTAAAAGGAAATGTTTTCATAGTACGACTGTATAAAACCTAACTTGTGTTTGAATGTTCGTCGCTAAAAAAGTCATATACAACATTATTTTTAGAATATGCGAAACCTGAATATAGTTTGTTCAGAATAAGTAACTGAATCGATTCCAATATTTTTTAAACCATGTTATAATTTTTCCCAAAAATATTTAAAAAAGTTAAAAGTTGGACACCGAGCGACTTTGAGTACCTATCGCAATAATTTAGGTACCTACTGCCAAATTATTATTATCAATGAGCTTAAGACGACGCTGGAGGCGCGTGCTGCGTGGTAACAACGTTTTTGTGCGGACAACTAGGTATCAGAACAAGCTTATAACTTTGAGATTTTTCATGATACAGTTTTGAATTTTTTTACATAGATTTTTTACATAAAATTACTAGACACGTGTATCAGGTTTCGTATATACTAAAACTAATGTTGTATATTATTGAAGAGAATTTTGCTTCTTTCAGTTTTGCTATCATGCAGTCCTACTGTTCGGTTACTTTATCGAAGAACGTAAAACATGAAAAACAAGCTTTCTGGGTTAACTTTTGTTACAAATGTTAGCTGCATGAATAGGTACAAATATTATTTTTATGGGTTAAAGTAATTAAAACCTCCTTGATTCCTTCAAAGATCTCTACTCTATTTTAACTGGTTGCCAAATTAGTAAAGATAATACAGCCTTCAGGGTTATATTAAATTCTAGTTTTGCAATTTCATGAATTGTCTCTCGACTTCTAGTACATTCTTGTGCTTAATATAGCATGTCCCTTCTCTACAGAGGTACTAAACCTGTGCTATATAACTCAGGTATACCTTAGAAGCGACTCATATACGCAAGTATTTATAACTGCGAGTAAGTAGGTATGCAAGGCTGTCGGACTGACATGGAAAGATGTGACGTTACGTCGTGACGTGCCGATGTGGCGCGGCTGTTATGTTATGTCGTCATCACACACTGACTGACTCCTCCACGTCATAATGTTATAATAAATAAAGCAGACAAATGACGCAGAGTATGCGTTCAGAGAGTGAGCCGTGACATCACGTCTATATGTAACGTGTTCTCGCGTTTTTTTTGGGCGCGATATTTAATCAATGTCAACTCGGATTTGGCTTACAGCACTAATTTGAAGTAATCTGTGTTCAAAGCATGTGTTCGTAAAACATTCATACATCGTCGAGTTGTGAATGTGTGCGAATTGGTGCTTTTACTGAGTGTTACCTCCGGCCTGTCCCGGATATTGGGCCCAGGAACTCCAACAATGAGTCATTACGTAGAATTAGTGAGTAGCGTTGATTGATAAAGTGAAAGCTCCCACAAACGTGCTAATTCCCGAAAACAGCACACCACGCTAAACGCACTGCTTTCAAAATGTTTCACTTGGAATCAGTTCAGTCATCCCTTTATGGACTTTCCGGATGGCGAATACGATTCCCCGGTGTTAATAGCACACACCGGGTTAGAAAGAAATTGCCACCCATTTGTAAGTGACAGCTGGCCAGACAACACTTCGCATAACCGAATTTTTGACTAAAATTTGATTTGCGTTAAATTAACGGGTACTTAGACTATCTGCCCATGTTATCATTAGCAGAGAAATGGCTTCTTCTTGTCGTGAAAAACTCTTTTCTGACAGTCTAAGGTGAGTTGAACTATAAAATGTCTAGTTATACATAGGTGCTCTTATATATAAAGACATCCAGAAGTTAATGACACCTTATAATTATCAGTGTCGCGATTTTACAGAGCCTCGACTCAATATTTCAACCCGAGCTCCCGGCTGTCCGTCATGTCACTTCATGTCACTTCCACTGACCGCCGACGATCACTGACACTGCTCGCGTTTCTTGCGTTAAAACAGAACCCCAATACAATCGTGTTAAGGATTAAGTAATCGTGTAACATTACATCTTCGGGTCACCATTATAACGTACCCGAGTGAATTCTCCGTCGCGCCGGTGCAGCCATGCTGGCAGTCACGTAAATAATAGCGAATGTTTTTTTTAAAGTACCGCTGCAGGTTTTGCCCTCAGCTTTATCATTATGATCCTTGTAATCTACCTTGCGAAATATCCTGCATGTAGGAACAACGTCTAGCTTCATATGGGACATGTTGCAGACCCTGATTGTTACGAACATTCAGTCTCGGAATGGACTGGTAGTCTTACAGAGCAATGACGACGAACTTATTTATAGAGAACTATTTGTATAAGTTATCTGCGACGCGTGACGCCGCGACGAAGTGACGCGTAAGATTTATGTACATTACGCACAAAACACATTTATTCCGAGTCAAGGAAATGTTCAGTAAAAGCATTCCCGTCCTCACATTATGTTCAGAAATACGCGAGAAGAGATAAATCATCATCAGACAAGCTTGTCCCGCGGTGGGGTGACTCCTCATGTGAATAAATATCACTGAAAATAAATACATACCAGGGATGTTTTGACAAGAAAGAGCTCAACGAAAACTTGTACCAAAATGAACAAGACATGCTACAGACGGAGACAGGAAACTCCTCATCGCAGAAATCCTAAAGCTAATTCTTACAATTCAATTCTGGAGAGCGTGAACCCCTGCGTAGCGACTGTAGCGAGCGTACGCCACTCAACCCGTGGAACCAAGTTCCGTTGCCATGAACACCGTAACGGTGCGTCAAGCTGTCTGCCCCCCACACGACTGTGGTCATGTCATTATGTAAATGTTAACGAGTGCGGCGAAAATTAGCGCGGGCGAGCATTCTCGCGGGCGATGTTAGTCGCGCAGCCGCCACACGCCGGACAACGGCAATTGTAATTAATATTCAGCTAATTACGTCGCTGGATGATCGCTAAAATGCGTGGTAATCAGTTGCACGTCATTGTATCCACGTTTGTTGCTAATATCTAACTAGCTGTTAAATGCCCACAGAGCAATCCTTCATTTTCAGTTTAATTAATTTATGCGTTAATAAGGCGAGCTGCAAACTATCATTAACACGAAGTCATTATTACTCGTACAAAATAGTCTCTTTATCCTGTTTAATTAGTAAATCGCATGTTTCCGACATTTAAATACCTCAGTATGGAGGGGCCCAAAACGTTAGTTTAATTTTGTGAATATCATCATCATCATCATTTCAGCCGAAAGACGTCCACTGCTGGACATAGGCCTCCGCAAGGGGGGTTTTGCCATAATCGCCACGCTTGGCAGGCGGGTTGGCGATCGCAGTATGTTTGTTATAAAAAAAAATCACAGAGAACGCTGCTGCCCATTCACTGGTAAGTCCCTTAGTCGCCTCTTACGACACCCACGGGAAGATATGGGATGGTGCTATTCTTTACGTCCGGACACCATACAGAACAGTTTAATTTTGTGAATATTGGTGATATGTTATTCGTCGTATTCTACGAATAGGGGCGTAACTGCTTAACAGCTACTTTTCAGGAGACACTTTTTTGTTTAATTAAATTAAATGTGAACAAATATGTATTAGTGATTTAATATAATGTGTATTGGTATTTTATGGTTTGGTTAGCATTATTTTCAATAAATTATCTTAACATTTTATATGCATTTGTCCCTTAAATCCTTATTCTCCGTTGTGTTAAGGCTTAGTAGGGCTGGACTTGAGCAATAAGGTACATTATGCTTTTTATCTTCGGAAATGTCGAGGCCACAATGCCGTAATGCCCTGTTTATAATTTTCTGATGCGGGTTGAAAACCCGTTGTATGTCATAGAAATTTGTGTATAATAACTATTTTACCATTACTAGGAACATGTGAATGTAAAAAAAGAAAAAATTATAGAATCATAACAATACATTCGAAACAAAATATGAATTTTGTTAACATATGTGCTTTGGGAAACATTAAATTAACCAAATCATTTAAAAAAATATATTTTTGGAAACAAACCTTTATCTTTAAACAAGCTTAATATTAAAATACACGTAATCATAATCACAATCAGTCCTTAAAATCAATTACACATAATCAAAATCAGACTTTAAAATAAAATTCCACAGAATCACAATCGGTCCCTCCTTAAAATAATATTGCAAATAATCAAAATTCAGTTCTTAAAATCAAATTGCACGTTATGAAAATCAGTATTTAAAATCAAATTGCACGTTATCAAATCATAACTAAATCAAATAAAACGTTACCGAAATCAGTGAAATTTAAATTCAGTCGTCTTCTTCGTCAGAACTACCAGAAATATTGGCATTACCAGCTTGCTCATGAGGCAATGTTCTAAAGAATGTGTGGTATTCTTCTGGAATAATTTTAGCCTCACACATCGATTTAAGGTCTTTATATTTATCATAATTTACTTTTAATGGTAATCCATTTACTGGCGTGACTTCCGAAACTACATTTTTTTCCCTCTAGTACCCTTTCTTAATGTAGTGATATTTTTGTAACCCTCATCCAGTTCATATTTATATTTAAGAACGTTTATGTTGTCCTTGCTAACTTGCACTTCTTTGATTTTGTTCCATACAACTTTTTCACGATCATCATTCTTTAACCAATTCTTGCCGTCGAGCAATGTACGATAATTATAAATATCAGCCATGGTCATTTCTTTACCCTATAAGTTTCTCCTGTTGTTTTTGCCCATCTGATTAGGTTGATCCATTGATCTGGAGTATAAATAGTTTTTTGCTTGAAGCTCCTTTTATAACAGAATGGACACTGTCTCCTTCATTCTGTGTATGGCCGACTTCGAGAAACCTATGGGTAATAGATTCAATGTCAAATTTATCTACGATGTGTTGATAAAAAGCGAAAACTATACGGTTACGGTTCTGCCCGGAACAGTTATCGGACCAAAATTTAAATGTTTTTGCACCTTCGTCAATCTTTGAATTAATAAACAAGTTTAAACCGCTACTGATCTCCTTGGCTCCCTTTTTACCGATCACCTCTGTCCATATGTAACAAAATCCACTTTTTTGGGCTACGTCATTTACAGTAAAATCATAAATATTAAGTTTCCTCTTGTAATAAAATATACTCACGGTTCCAAAAGGACAAGTCAATATTTTTTGAATATCAAAAGTGGCGGTTATCACACTGAGGTCTCCTTCAGCTTCGGCTTTGTCAGCCGCCTTTATAGTCCTCGCCAAGTTTTTTCGTTGCATATGCTGATCTTGCTCATTCTTTTGAGTTTCAGTTGGCTTTCTGGTATTATAAAATGCATGGCGCTTGTCGCATTGGTCTTTTTTGAGAGTGTAAAAGGCAATATTAAAATTAGTGTTGACAATATCTTGATATTGGCGCAATGAAGCTATTTGAGAGCTATAAGTTTGTGGATCAAACCACTCGGTACATAATTCATGGAGTCGCTTGTAAGAAAGTTGTCCATCAAGGTATTTTTTCGTACTATTTTTTCTACAGTAGTGCGATTCTACAGGTGCAAGGGAAAGAATATGATTTTTCACACTGTCTACAATGATTTCTTTTATCTTTTTTGGTCGATTATGGTGTTTTCCCCTCAAATCCTGTAAAATGTGCTGATTGGTCGCAGTATCCCGTTTTTTAAATGAACTACTTATAATTTTTTCGCTGATCGATAACGTATTTAAAAATATTTTACGACTTACTACGACGCTTTCATTATTGATTGGTAAACTATAGACTCTCGTCTGTGACCTATTAGGACCTTCGGCTTTAATACTCTTGGGTTTGTGGCTCTTTACGAATTTGAAAATAAAATCCCACTGTTTTTCGTGACTTCCTATCTCCCAAAAACAATTAAAAATACGTAGCCTATCATTTTCATCAAACTCTTCAAAACATTTCTTTGGACAACTACTTGGTGATTTAATTTTCTTTTCAGGAACAGTTTCTCCCTTCTTATTAATAAAAGCTTTGCCTGAAATTTTCAATGCTCTTCGTTTTAAGTCTTTCCATTCTGTAGGATTCCTTGTTCGTATTTTATCTTTTTTTTTTTTTTAGGATGGGAAATCATCAAATGACCCCCCCCCCCCCGCTTTGGGCGGAGCGGAAGGGAGTGTCAGACTTGTACTGACTAAAACCCATCCATGTTCCTTCTTTACCCTTTGTGTTCCAGGGCCGCGGTATCTCTTTCGAACAGTCCCGCAGCCCTGGCAGGCATCGGCCCATTCGGACCCCTACGTGGTTGCTGACATCTCTTTGAGGCGCGGAACACGAACGCGCCGTCGACACGGCCTGTCGTCAAAAGATGGCAAGACGGCGAGCTAGCCCATAACTCGCCGTCCACAGGCCCGCGCCTACGGTGGCCGGGGGCCACCACGTGACCCCCGACGCCCAGGGCGTCCCCCGCGGCGGCTGGGACGTGAGGCTCTTTCCCTCTCACGTTCCGCCACCTTCTTCACTAGCATGACTGCTTCGCAGAAGGAGGTGACGGCTTCCCATTCCCTCTCGCTCCGGACCATGGCTTGAACCAGGGCCAGGCGCGAGAGATCGCCGCTACGAGGACACGGCGCTGCTCCGCACAAGCGGGGCAGACCTCAGTGTGCTTCACCGTGTCCTCCGGACGATCCTCACAATAAAAACACCCGGGCGTTTCCTCCCGCCCGATTCAGTGCAGGAACCTCCCGGAACAACGACACACGGTTGCGACAGTCGTTCTCTCCATGTCACCATGAGATCGCGCCAGAGGTCTGTCGTGCGGTACCCCCGGACTAGCCTTAGGGCTATCACCTTTTGGGGGGCGTTCAGGTAGTGGGCGGCTTGCCGCCTCAAAGAACGCGCCCACACCGGAAAGCCGGCCCCGTAAAGGGCCATGGACTGCACGACCCCCGCGTAGAGCTTCCGGCAGGAGGCGTTTGGACCCCTCAGCAAAAGCAGCCCCGGTCCGTTCCAGTTTGGGGGCCAAACGTCGGAAATGCTCCACGAAGTTCCACCGGCTGTCGAGGACGAGTCCTAGGTACGACCCGACGCCGATGGAAACCCCTCCCGCCGTCAGTAGGAATCCCGACGGTGGTGCATTCCGAGGCCCATGAAAACACATGGCCTCGGACTTGCAATGCCACCTCGAGACCCAATTGTCGGATCCTCTCCACGACTATCCCGCGTGTCATGTTTTCGGCCGCCGCCTCGTGCGACCTCTCTTGTGCCAGTACCAGCGTGTCGTCAGCGTAGCAAACTACGCTGATGCCGCTAGGGAGGTCGGCGCGCGGCACCCAGTCGTAACCGATGTTCCACAAGGCCGGCCCCAGAACCGATCCCTGTGGAACACCGCACGACATCTCTCGCCGGTTCCATTCTCCGCTCCGACCGGGATAGATGACAGCCCTATCCGTCAGGTAGTCCCCGACCCCACGACAAAGGTCGGCACCCGGTGTTACCTGGACCTCGTTTTTTGGAACATCTGTGGATAGAAGAAGAACCTTCAGGGGAATTAACAGCTGACGACAGTGGAGTGGGGATCGTAAAACTTGAAGTCGGACTATCTAAAACGATATCAGCCATTGAAACGGATAGATTTTCAGATTGAAGTGTGATTTCACTTTGTCCCGTTTCTAACTGGCAAATAGTTGTTTGGTCGGACTCTTCAGTAAATTCTATAATTATGTCACTTACAAACTGGGATTCGAACGGAGGTTCTAGAGGGTCGCCATTCTTTAGTTCCAGATTTTGTAGATTTTGTATTTCGTTCAAGATTACAATCTCACTTGCACTATCATTTTGGTTAGGCTTGTTCATGCTGTTTTCAACATCCTGAAAGTAGGAAAGGAGACTTTAAATCATAAAATTATCATACTAAACTAGTTTCGCAGTATTGTAGATAAACATGAATTCATATCATTGATATTTCAACTAAAATTATGAACTAAACTTTGAATGGAATACAATGTCGGGAAAGGGCATCAAATGGAATAAAAGATTTTGAATTTTTCCCTTTCATCGAAGCAACTTTCAAAAGTATTGGCTGAAAACAAAATGAAATTTAAAATTGTTGTCAAAGAAAACTGCCGGAATCCCGTAAGCACCTACAATATGAATTAGATCGAACAAATTTGCAATAACCGTAACATATAAAATATTTTTTCTAAAACTTTGAGAAAAAAGTAAAATAATGAAATAATTGTAATTTTCGTGCGGAATGCTAATAATGCGGCCACAAATGCTTTTATATAAATTTTCAAGCAATAGTAAAAAGACCTAAGTGTATTTAAGCCCCAAACCAGAAAAAGCATTAATTGTGTACTCAGTGTTTAAATTTGTAAAAAAGGGTTAAGATCATGTGAGCGTAAAAAATATTGTACTTAAAATAGCAATGTGAATATTTCAAATGCGCCAAAGAAATAATAAAAGACAAAAACATAATTTGAACGTAGAAGAAAGACAAACGTAATTAGGACTTCGTCTCTTCTATACACACGCAACTTAGCGAGTCCATAGAAAACGGTCACAATCACCATGAGGGTTGTTTTCTATGTACCCTATATTGAAAATGAATAAGTAATTAAAATTACTTAATTAAGTACAAACTCGTTGATATTATGTTATTTGAACTTTATTAATACAGTACAAATTAAGAAAACATAATTTTTACCTTAAAATCCCTTGAGGTATAAAATATTTTGATTTACTTAATAATCTTCGTATGTTTTCTTTCATTTCCACAATCTTCCTTTCCAACTAATTCCACCAACTTTCGTCCTCGGCGTTTCATTATTTATTATCAAATACTACGGTAAATTTAATAATTATGACTAAACTTTAGTAGTACAAGCAAAAATGTTATTTATTTAAAAATCAGATTACGCTCGCCGCTACTAACCATCTCCGCGTTCCGCCGAATAGTAGCCGAGCGGCGCTAGCACGCACTCCCCGCGCCCGCGCACCCCCGCTACTCGCGAACAACGAAGGCGCGACGGCGGTTGTGGCTTTATTCTTCGTTGAAAACGTAGTGCTTAAAATTGTGGCTTTTTAGAAAACCTAATTAATGGATAACCTGTACTGTTTTTAAGTGTTTTGTTAAACTGGTTATATGTGGTATGATGAGCAGAATTGAATTATGCAATAAAAAAAGAAAGCCCCTATGTTCGTTAGGGCACTATTCGTAGGATACGACGAATTATACAGGTCTACAAATCGTTGTGCTGATGGATGGATTGAATATCACAGGGGTCGTGGAGGTGTTGAAAGTAAAAATTTTACATTAATTACATGTATAACAAAAAATGGTCCGTTATGGTGTCCGGACGTAAAGAATAGCACCATCCCATATCTTCCCGTGGGTGTCGTAAGAGGCGACTAAGGGACTTACCAGTGAATGGGCAGCAGCATTCTCTGTGATTTTTTTTTTTTTTTTTTATAACAAACATACTGCGATCGCCAACCCGCCTGCCAAGCGTGGCGATTATGGCAAAACCCCCCTTGGGGAGGTCTATGTCCAGCAGTGGACGTCTTTCGGCTGAAATGATGATGATGATGATGATAACAAAAAAACTTGCGAAAAAGTTGGAACTTTGACCTCCAATATCTTCGTAACTAGAAGGTTCCCAGATATGGTCCAGAAGAAAAAAAAATGCAATGACGTGAAGAACAAATGTCTTTCGGTTTCGTTAAGGGTCTATTTACACCCTTTAGATAGTCCTGGCACAGACACCAGTCTCTCACATACTAAAAATACGCACTTTTAAAGTTAAGATGCAAAAATATATTTGTTCCAGTTTCTTCTCACAAACCAGTGACATCTGATAATCAATGGTACTCTACTTTTTGCTTCTTTATTTTTTTTCCTTCTCTGTAACTTGGCGATCTGTGTCTACACAATGGGCCAATCGCTTGGTATTAATATTTTGTAGTCAATGACATCATTGGCAGAAGGATTTTTTTTGTTTGGAAATTCCTTTCATTGCTTGAATCTCGCGGTTAGCGTAGGGACTCCATGCCGCTTCAATCGGCTGTGGGAGGTACTTCCTCCACCCTGAAGCTTTGAGGCCAGTTGATTGACGTGACTTAATATTCTATTCTGGTAGCTTTTACTGTGTTTAGTAATCTCTTGTTTGACGGAACTGATACTTAGATCTTTGTGTATATATTTATTGCTCACGTAGTATGGTATGTCCAACATGGCTCTCAATGTCTTTTTCTGAAATCTCGATGTTGCTGTTACTAGCAGTACCCCATAATTGAATACCGTAGGTCCAGATTGGTTTTAGTATGGCCTTATATACTGCTATTTTACTGTCGTGTGACAGTCTTGAGTTCCGACCTATCAGTCAGTACATCATTCTGAACTTTGTGTCCAGCTGTTTGCGCTTGGTCCAGATGTGCTTTCTCTAGGTAAGCCTTCGATCTAAATGCATTCCGAGATATTTGGCGTCCTCAGCTTGGGGAATATCTTCATTGTATAGTTTTATTGGGGGACAGGTCTGTTTTCTGAGAGTGAAGGTTACGTGGATAGATTTGGTTTGATTTGCCTAAATGCGCCATTTGTCCAGCCATTCCTCCACTTTATCGACATGGTCTTTTAGTATGGCCGATGCTGTGGTTGGGTCTTCATGGACAGATAGTAGGGCTGTGTCGTCCGCATATGTGGCAGATATATTATCGCCTTGCGTTGGAAGGTCAGCAGTGAATAGTAAGTACAGTACGGGGCCCAATATGCTTCCCTGTGGGACTCATGAGAGAGTTTCATATAGCGGAGCGGTCGCGTTGTTGAATTTCACCTCAAAGCATCTCTTGTGGAAGTATGATCTTAGTATTAAAAAGAAAGAATGAGGAAGCAATTGTTTAATTTGGTACAGAAGCCCGTCATGCCACACTCTATCAAATGCCTGACTGATGTCTAAGAATACGGCGGAGCAGTATTGTTTGCATTCCAGTGTGTGACTTATAATGTCCGTTATGCGATGGATCTGTTCGATAGTTCCATGCTTCTCTCGGAACCCAAATTGGTGTAGAGGAATGACATCCGATAAGTACTTGCGCATCCTGTTGAGCAGTATTTTCTCAAGTAGTTTACCTATCACTGGGAGAAGGCTTATCGGTCTGTACGAACTAACTTCATCCGGCGGTTTGCCTTGTTTAGGTACCATTATGATCTGTGCAATTTTCCACTGGGCGGGATAAATATTAAGTCTTAGACAAACATTAAAGATTGCAGTGATTTGGAGGACTTTTTAGGAAAGTGCTTTAGTAGTTGCGCATGAATTAAGTCATAACCTGGCGCTTTACCATCCTGCAAATTTAAAATTCCTCTCCATATTTCGTTGGGGCTAACACTTTCCAATGGCATGCACATCTGCAGTGGTGCGTTTAAGTGTTCACGAACTTCTTTTTCTTGCTTGGTGTGCTTTCTAGGTAGCGCTTGAAATACAGATTTTAGGTGTCCTGCGTAAACCTGAGCCTTTTTAAGATCTGTTCTTGCCCACTCACCCGCAGTGCTTTTTTTGGTGGTATATGAAGCTTTGGCCTTTTTTGTTGTCTTCCACAGTGAGTTGTTAGTATCTGCATATGGAGTAAGATTAACCAGTTGTTTTTGAAGGTGCTCGTTGTTTGCTTGGCTTATCATATGTTTCAGATCGTCGGATTCCTTGTTGAAAGCTTTTTGTCCCGAGGATATTGAGTGGTATGCCATATTTTCCGCAGGTGCCTTCTTTCCAGTACTTTATCCTTTATCAGTTTGGAGTAGGATGAGTTAATTGTGATTTTCTGCATCAGTGAGGGAGTTGATTCCTTGACCGCTTGGTGAATAAGATTGTTGAGTGATTCAATAGTTATTTTGACGCTGTCCACACTATTTATTGGTGAGTTTAAGTTTATGGATTCTGTTATTTTGGCTCTGTAGTTGTCCCAGTTTGTTTTATGGTTATGTAACCTTTGTGGATGTTCAATCAGTACGACTTTGCAGTGGACGTTCAATATAACCGGTGTATGATCTGACGACAAGTCCGTGCATTCTTCGATGTTTATTTGGCTTTGAGGTATGTTCTTCGTAATAAAGAAATCCAGCAAGTCTGGCACCTTGTTTGTGTCAGCAGGCCAATATGTGGGTGCACCGTTCGAAGCGCATTGAAGATTGAGGTCATTTATGGCTACACAAAGTTGACGACCTGGAGGTAAGGTGAGTCTAGAGCCCCAATACACATGTTTTGCGTTCCAATCGCCTCCGCAAATGCATCTGTTACCCAGTGTTGTGAAGTATGTCTTGAAATCATTTGTTGTAATGGTGTACCTTGGTGGGCAGCAGATTGAAGATAGTGTTGTTTCTGTTTTGTTATCTTGGATTCTCACTGAAGTCGCTTGTATCTTCTCAGTTTGGTATTCTTCAAGAAGATAATGTTTGATGTTTTCCTTAATAATGATCGCAGTCCCTTCATGAGAGTTACCGGAAGGATGGTCTGTAGTGTATACCTTGTAGTTTTGCAGACTAAAATTGCTTTTTTGAGTGAACTGAGTTTCTGAGATTAGGGCCACATCAACTCTTTCAGTTTTCAGGAAAAGGTCAAGTTCCTGTTGGCGTTCAGTCAGTCCATTCCATGTAATTATCTTTAAGTTCAGGGGTGTTTTATAAGGCTTGTGACTAATTGAATCAAACGATCCATCATGTTGTCTAACATAATATTCATTATGTTTTGAAATTTGTCGAACATCACGTCCAGTACCTCAACAAAGTTGTTTGGATCCTTGATGTCAGCTTTTGGTCCTTCCGCCTCGCCGGGCACCTCGCGGGGATGGGGCCGGATCTTGCGGAACACCAGTTTGGTTTCCGCAAGGGGCGCTCAACGGTGGACGCCATCATGCGCGTGAGAGCCCTCACGACGGGGGACGCGGTTTCCCGGGGCGGGGTCATCTTGGCGGTGTCTCTAGACATCGCCAACGCCTTCAACTCCATGCCCTGGAGCTGCATTGGGAAGGCACTCCGCTATCACCGGGTGCCGACCTACCTTCGTCGTGTGGTCGGGGACTACCTGACGGATAGGGCCGTCACGTACCCCGGTCGGAGCAGAGAATGGAACCGGCGAGAGATATCGTGCGGTGTTCCACAGGGATCGGTTCTGGGGCCGGCCTTGTGGAACATCGGTTACGACTGGGTGCTGCGCGCCGATCTCCCTAGCGGCGTCAGCGTAGTCTGCTACGCTGACGACACGCTGGTACTGGCACAAGGGAGGTCGCACGAGACGGCGGCTGAAAACATGACACGCGGGGTTGCGATAGTCGTGGAGAGGATCCGGCAATTGGGTCTCGAGGTGGCATTGCACAAGTCCGAGGCCATGTGTTTTCATGAGCCTCGGAATGCGCCACCGTCGGGATCCCTACTGACGGCAGGAGGGGTTTCCATCGGCGTCAGGTCAACGCTGAAGTACCTGGGACTCGTCCTCGACAGCCGGTGGAACTTCGTGGAGCATTTCCGACGTTTGGCCCCCAAACTGGAACGGACCGGGGCTGCCTTCAGGCGGCTCCTGCCCAACCTGGGGGGTCCAAACGCCTCCTGCCGGAGGCTCTACGCGGGGGTCGTGCGGTCCATGGCCCTTTACGGGGCCCCGGTGTGGGCGCGTTCTCTGAAGCGGCAAGCCGCCCGCTACCTGAACGCGCCCCAAAAGGAGATAGCCCTAAGGCTAGTCCGGGGGTACCGCACGATCTCCGGTGAGGCGGCGAGCCTCCTTGCCGGATTGCCGCTATGGGATCTGGAGGCGATAGTCCTCGCGCGCCTTCACGAATGGCGCGCGGAGGCACTACGTCGGGGGGAAACTCCGCTGCCGCGGTAAATCGCCGCTCAGCGGACAGACCTCCGGCGCGATCTCATGGTGACATGGAGAGAGCGACTGTTGCAACCCCGTGCAGGGCACGCCACCATAGTGGCGATAAGTCCCCTCTTTGAGGAGTGGCTAGAGAGGCGCCACGGCGCCCTCACCTTCCGCCTGACGCAGGTCCTCACCGGACACGGTTGTTTCGGGAGGTTCCTGCACCGAATCGGGCGGGAGGAAACGCCCGGGTGTTTCCATTGTGAGGATCGTCCGGAGGATACGGTGCAGCACACTGTGGAGGCCTGCCCCGCTTGGGCGGAGCAGCGCCGTGTCCTCGTAGAGACGATCGGCGGAGGCGACCTCTCGCGCCCGGCCCTGGTTCAAGCCATGGTCCGGAGCGAGAGGGAATGGGAAGCCGTCACCTCCTTCTGCGAAGCAGTCATGCTAGTGAAGGAGGTGGCGGAACGTGAGAGGGAAAGAGCCTCACGTCCCAGCCGCCGCGGAAGACGCCCTGGGCGTCGGGGGTCACGTGGTGGCCCCCGGCCACCGTAGGCGCGGGCCTTTGGACGGCGAGTTATGGGCTAGCTCGCCGTCCGGCCGTTTTATGACGACAGGCCGTGTCGACGGCGCGTTCGTGTTCCACGCGCGCCTCAAAGAGATGTCAGCAACCACGTAGGGGTCCGCACGGGCCGATGCCTGCCAGGGCTGCGGGACTGTTCGAAACAGATACTGCGGTCCTGGAACACAAAGGGCAAAGAAGGAAGATGGATGGGTTTTAGTCAGTATAAGTCTGACACTCCCTTCCGCTCCGCGCAGAGCGGGGGGGGGGGGGGGGGTCATTTGATGATTTCCCATCCAAAAAAAAAGCTTTTGATCCTTCTGAATTATTTAGTATTGTTGCTTGTGCATATTTCCTATTGTATCTTGTGTGCTTATAATTTTTGTTTAGGTTACTTTCTTGGGCGTTGAGGTTGAGGTTCAATGTTTCTTTCTTTCTTTCTTTCTTTCTTTCTTTCTTGTTCGCCGTTTCTAAAATTTAAAATTTATTTTGTGTAGTAATTGCATATGTTGTTTTAGTTCATTTATTATTCTTGTTGGTAAATTCAGGACTTGCTTCAGCTTTCCTTTTCATAGGTACCTGGTCATTTTGCTATGGTGGGTTAACTATTGCATTATTCGTGATCGGTGTCATTGTTTCTGTGTTTGGGTTTATATTGACAATTTGTTGTGTTGATATTTCAGCTGGTAGCGTTCCAAGAGAGTGACTCCTAGTATGAGTAAACATACTTTTTTGAAGTGTCTGTTGTGTCATCTTCGGGTTTTTAGGGTTTTTGTTTTCTTTTTCATTGCTCATATTCCTTTTATACTCACGAGTAGGGCCGATATATAAAGGTCACTTGAGGGGTGACGCCCGTTCCCTCAATAAGGCTCTTCAACGACGTTTGCCAGGTCCGTCGAGGTTGGCGCTCGCAACTGGTCTCCCATCAGTCATGCATTCCCTTGGCACGTATCCCACCGTGGAATTGGGGTGATTGTTTTATGGGGTGATAGGTTTTCTTCCTCTCAGCCCAGGCAATTAAGCTAAGACTCCCGATCGCTAGATAGCGGCTGCGGGTGTGGTTATTCATTTCCTAATATCCACAGGCTGGCTTGTTAGGCCAGTAATGTCGGGTTATTTGACGTCCGAGGTTCGGTGTCGAGGTTCGTTTGGCACCACCCGGGGGGCACGTGTAGGGTATTAGTTGGGTTGTCTTCCTACGGACGCGAACCTTTGCCACCCCCCTTTGCTACTGGTACTCTACTGACACACAGTTGTTTATTAATTTGCTCCATCATTCTCAATTATGCGAACATCAACTCCACAACAATTGGCAGCAATACCGGCCTCGTACCGAATAGTGCGTCTGTGAGATGGGGCATAGAAAATTCACTGCTCGACAAAAATCGATGCATATACTTTGAAAAAGCTCACATACTGTTAATTCGCCAATGTCTGTACTTAGTTTCACATAAGCAAAATACTAACTGTGTTTTTGTTCGTAAATTACGTAAAAACTTGTAGTAAACCAATTGAACCCAGAACGTTGCGACGCTTGGTCCTTCTGTACACATTTAACTGCGCAGTGCACGCAGTGATTGGCTCATATTTCCAACTCCGCGGAATATTTAGATCGGCAGGTTAAGTAAACGGGCCGATCATGACGCGCGGATACGATCACATCGGCTACAGCTGCTAATGCGCGTGTCAGACGAGCGCGCAGTGTACGGCTCCATCTGAACACACGGAACGAGCAGCTGTCACAATACACGCAGTAACTGTAAATGTTTGTTGCCGTGATTAAAGATGCAAAAAATTCGAGCTCTTGCTATCTTGGTCCCAATCGCAGCCAACAATCTAACATCAAGACTAGGTCTTACCTTATATGCGATGTAAAGCGTGTTATCCGACCCACCCTAAACATTCACGCAGCAAAAGTTTTAATCACTTTTCTTCTTGTAATAATGTTTTGAGAAAAAACTCTTGTTCCCTGCAAAATGGAGGGGATGCAAACTTTTCGAATTAAAGTCATGCCTGACTAATCCTCATAGTTATGACATGATGAAGGCACTCTAGGTATAAATCACGTCACGTGAGTGTGACGCAAAGTGACTTGTCGCGCCTATCGCCCGCGTCCAGTGCTTCCCGTCGTCGCCCCGCGTCCCGCACCCCGCGCCCACTGTCCCGAGCGTGCAGTCCGGGGCGCGCACCCCCCACGGCGAACTAATTAGCCGATCCCGGTGGCCGCAGGATTAAACGCCATGACTACGCAACAAAACACAGAAGATCTTACAGTGCGGTGCGAACTGCCATTTAAACATCTAATATTAAAATAAACATAACAAAAACTAACAGCTCGGCCATCGGTGTCTCCTGTAGACTAAATATTA
Source organism: Noctua fimbriata (assembly GCA_905163415.1). Taxonomy (NCBI): domain Eukaryota; kingdom Metazoa; phylum Arthropoda; class Insecta; order Lepidoptera; family Noctuidae; genus Noctua; species Noctua fimbriata. Next base: position 18,620,907 of record LR990934.1, read on the forward strand.
TCGAATCTTATCGGCTCTCATCGGCTTGTCGTGGTGGCGCACCTACTCGGTCGCCTATCGAAATCCATCATGTTTTTATAGAGCACTCGGGGCTGTTTACTTGGAGGCAGGTCACCGTACACATGAACAGCTGTGACCAGGCCTGCACCGTGACACGCGTGGTGAGTGGAACTTCTGTGCGTGCCACGGCGGCGTGCCTACGTCACGCTCACACACGATCCACGTGAATCTTTTAAGCCGGAACAGTCCCTTTCACCCTTCTCATTATTTTTTTACTTTTACAAACCATTTTAGACGTGGCTTTCATTAAATTAATTCTACCAACTTTATAAATATTACCCTCCGAGTAATATTAGTAGAAGCTATTTGAAGTTTGGTTCAAATCACGGGCCGCTCCTCCGCAGTGCCGCCGCGTCGGGCGTCTATTTATAAATTAGAAAGTGGTTCCGGCCATGTTGCCAAGTTTTTGCTCATATATAACGCAGCCTTAAACGTTCCCTAATTAATTAAAAGACTTAATTTTAAGTTTGTGTCGTTTGGTGGAAGTTAGTAGCGCTTCCTGTGTATAGGAGTGCGTGGCGACCACCGCCGCCGGCACGACAGCGCGCTCCAGACGGCCGCGACTCCGCGCCGCCGCGCGCCGGTCGCCGGACCCAGGTGACTGGTACTGTGATACTATCATCATTCATCATCATTTCAGCCGAAAGAAGTCCACTGCTGGACATAGGCCTCCCCCAAGAAGGGGGGTTTTGCCATAATCGCCACGCTTGGCAGGCGGGTTGGCGATCGCAGTATGGTTGTTGTAGAATCAGAGAACGCTGCTGCCCATTCTCTGGTAAGTCCCTTAGTCGTCTCTTACGACACCCACGGGAAGATATGGGATGGTGCTATTCTTTACGTCCGGACACCATACAGAACCTGTGATACTATACAACACCTTTATTGTCGCCATTTGTTTTAGAGACTAGGTACTCGCGCCGAGAATAGCACTCATTAATCAAACTGTGGGTGTTTGTTTTCTTTGACAAAACAAATTCAGCTGAAATTGTAAACCTGCGTAAATTTTGCAGTTTAATAAACAAAGTACTAATGAATTTCTCAAAAGACTCCCGGCTTCACTACTTAGATCAATATTTACCTTTGTGGTGTTTGCTTATCCAATCGGCAATCGGCGATAATTGGCGGAGTGCCAGACGCGTTACGTACAGAGGCGCCTTTGGGGAAAGTTCCAAACCAAAAAATATACAAGAAAAGGAAGAGAACGATCGTGATTGTGGCGCGCGGCGGGAGTCACAGGGTCTACCACGTTTGGTGCAGGAGGGACGGACGGGGGGGGGGGGGGGCAAGTTGCAGCAGACGGTAGCCACGAGACACATCCGCAGTGCTAACCATCCACACCAGAAGCTCGTCTTGTTGCATATGCGGTTGGGATTCAAACCTAAGCTAATGATTACTTATTCAATCAAAATCAAAATACGTACATAACTTCTCGCCTATTATCCTCAACAGGCGTGATGTTACGTATGTATTTTAATTTTGATTGGTGTATCTAATAGTACACCCGCATTTCACCAGTTATGTAACAGAGGGCGAGCCCATTGCTATCAACCGGAACAAATCCGTACCAGGTCCAGATGCTGCTACTGAAAAATTCCTGATGGATGAACCCAATAACACTTTGCCCTACCTGGGAATTGAACCCAGGACCTTATGCTCAGCAGTTGTGCGACCGCTAAACCAACGAAGCGATCATCCAAATCAAAGCATTTATTTCAAGTAGGCCAGTTACAGGCACTTTGAATTGTCGAAACAAAGACAACAATAAAATGAAGCTGCAGTTCCAGTCACGAGGCAAAAAAAGCGACTAGGCACAGTACTGTGAAAGTACTGTAGTTGCCCATCATTCCAAAGCGTAGATCTCTATGGAGAAGAATGGACAAGAAACTTCATGGACACTCTTTTAAATCAAAATATTGTTACAAAACCTTGGTTACATTATTTATGTTGAGATTGTACATTATGTGAGAACGACAGACCAAAAAGACAATTAATTAGTTCAAATAAGCCGTGGCAACTAAGAGATGACCAGTCACAACTGACAGCGCCCGTTCACGACCATGACGCATGGATCAGCACTATTCAACTTAACCATTTTGAAGGGAACTAAATGATCCGATAAACCCGCCACCATCAGCGAGACATGTGAGTGAGCATGACATAATTTTTACAGCCAGGGCACATTCAAGACAGGAAAAGGCATATAGAACAAGATTTCAGGATCGCCAGACCTTACTTATTTTCTCATTAACAAAATGTGTGGCATAGTGTTAGTATGTTCTGTGAACGAATGCATACCTGCTAACTTGTGCTGACGGCCAATAAAATTGTTAAATATTAGGTGCTAAAGTTGCGTAATAAGAATAATAATTTTACTTAAGCCCGAGTGCTGATTTTTTATATGTTGTATAGAAGATTTGTTGATGTTAAAAATGTATTATTAATACTGCCAGATGCTTCAGGTCGACAGAAATTTCTGCCAGGCACTTCGAAGCACGGAAAAATTATGTGATTTTGCCACTGAGGTAATCATTTCAGTACTTATTTTGAGCCAGAGTAATCATAGTTGGTCCAAATATCCCCCAGAAACAAAAAATGCCGCTGTATGGGGTGCCTGCCGTTTCGCCAAAATTATTTTGACAAAATTTCATTATCCAAACAAATAGCAACCTTTTTTTAAACCAATGCCATATTTGGAATGTTTTTAGTACGCACATTTTCATTTGGACAAATTTTTACTCGACAGAATTGTCGACCAAGGATAATGTCATTAAGGCATTTGGTCTTTAATCAGAATCAGAATCAGAATTATTTATTTGTGAAACATAGGTGAAGAACATATATACATTAATCATACATGTCAAGGTCTTAAATAGATAAGTGTTGCACTATGCTTTGTCATTGTTGACATACAAATATTAATAAAAAAAAAAAAAAACAAAAAAAAAAAAGATCAAATGATTTATTTCAGCAAACAATCTTTAGACAGTAAACATTTAGAACAATGATTTGTTATTAAAAAATAAGATTTTTTGGGAATTATGTAATTCAATCCAAATCTATGTAGTACAAAATATTTGTAACTTAAAATTTTAAATTGTTGTCAATGTTTTGTTTTGTGTATAAAATTGTAATGTGTGTTTGTTTATGGACTTATGGTCTGAAATAAATTTTATTATTATCCTTTATTCATTTTAAAAACTTTTTTTACATATTTTTAAATATTTCTTAAAAAAAAACATTTAAAAGTATAAAAAAATAGTGAGCCGCCGGTAGTGGGAGCAGGGTCCAAGCTACCGGTGGTTAGGGCTCCAGAGACAGGAACCTCCTCACAATACGAGCCGTATCGAGGAGTACTGCCTTCTGAATCCTTGATCCAACCGCCTAAGGAGAGCGTCAAAAGATGGTTGTCGAGGCTCTTGGCTATAAGGCCATTGGCCGTTACGACGATCGGCACAATGATAGCCGAGTTTACATTCCACATGTCGACAACCTCGTGTGCCAAGTCGAGATATTTTATTTATTTCTCTTTCTCAGCTTTCACGAGGTTCTCGTCATGCGTAGAAGCGCCCGTGAATCTCCTTGCCTTGCCATACTTCCTTGCGGTCATCGGTAGTAAGTACTACAGATTTGCGCCAGTTCTCTTTAGCCATGGACAGCGGGGTGAGTCCCTTGTCCACTGCGACCACATCTCGGTGAATACCCACCTCGGTTTTAAAAAATATTCTCTGAGACTGCACATCTCGCGGTTGTGAAGGAACTTCGCGTTTAAAAACCCTCGACTCCCGCACTTCCGCGGGATGTACAGCCTCATCACCGATGAACGTGGGTGATGTATCCGGTTTGCGGTCAGCAGTGTACGAACACTCCTATCCAGGGCATCGAATTCGGTCTAAGTCCATTTGAGTACGCCGAAATTAAGTCCCATTTCCTGTAAAAATTTGATGAAAAATGTTATGGTCAGACGCGCTAAGGCTTATTTTCAATTGATCCCATAAATGCTCGATGGGGTGGAGATTGGGACTCATAGCTGGCCATGGCAAACCCGTGACATTGGCCTCAGAAAGTGCTCTTTGTGTGGCACGAGCTGAATGTGCGCGAGCATTGTCAAACATATAAACTAAACTATCTCCCACCAGTTATCCATTGCCCAGTTCAAATGCTCGCGAGCGTACCTTAAGCGCACTGCTCTGTGGGCCCTTGTCAGTTTGAGTCGAACAGCACGCACTCGGGAACGATGACCATCTTCGTGGAGACGATTAAGAATGGTTTGTTACTATCCTAACGCCTCCTCACCCTGCCTACGGACCTTGTGTCGAGTAACGGGTTAAACGCGATGTAGTGTTACGTGGCAGAGCGCGACGCAACGAGTACTGTAACAAACTGATGTTATGAGCACAACTCGCGCCATCAAATACACGCGAACATGCTCGCTTCACCGCACTAGTAGGTGTCGTCTACACTATACGGGGTGGAAGGGACAGCGACGCGAAATTTCTCATCGGTTGTTAAAGAAATCAGCGGTCATTGTATTTGAGTCAATTCTATGCGAATTGTAATTTATTTTATCTAAATTGTAATGTTACGTCATTGTCATGTTCTTTATTGTTGTGGTGTTATTGTAATTATATTGTTGTTGTTATTTGTATGTTGTGTTGTTGTTATTTAAATTCATTTATTTAGGTAATTTACACCCATTGCCAATTAACACAATACAGTCAGACTTTAATCACACTACAAACACAAAAAACAAAACAAAAACATCACAATTAATAATAATAATAATACTGAGCCCACTATGGTTCTGTCTAGCCCTGAATCCTCTGAGCACATTGCTGGAGGATTCAGGTCTAGGCTACCGGTTGAGGAGAGGTGGTCAGGTCATATCTCACCTTCTTTACATGGATGATCTGAAACTCTTTGCCCCCAACAAATTGCAACTGATGGAGCTACTGAAAGTAACTGAAACTTTCAGTAGCGCCATCAGGATGGAATTTGGTGTGGACAAATGTGCAGTCATGTATGTAAAGCGAGGGGAGATTATGGAATCCGAGGGAATTCAGCTCTCGGATTTCATACACCTGAGATCCCTCTCCTCATCCGAAAGCTATAAGTATTTGGGTATGTCGGAAGCGTTAGGCATTAACGTAACTGACATGAAGCAATCGTTGAAGGAGCGCTTCTTTGGACGCCTGAACAAGGTATTACATAGCCTTCTTTCAGGCGGAAACAAGGTGCGCGCTTTCAACGGTTGGGTCATGCCGGTTTTAATGTACTCTTTCGGCGTACTCAAATGGACTCAGACCGAACTCGATGCCCTGGATAGGAGAGTTCGTACACTGCTTACCGCAAACCGGATGCATCACCCACGATCATCAGTGATGAGGCTGTACATCCCGCGGAAGTGCGGGGGTCGAGGGTTTTTAAACGCGAAGTCCCTTCACAACCGCGAGATGTGCAGTCTCAGAGAATATTTTTTAAAAGTCGAGGTGGGTATGCACCGAGATGTGGTCGCAGTGGACAAGGGACTCACCCCGCTGTCCATGGCTAAAGAGAACTGGCGCAAACCTGAAGTACTTACTACCGATGACCGCAAGGAAGTATGGCAAGGCAAGGAGCTTCACGGGCGCTTCTACCGGGCTCTTCATGGGCCCGATGTAGATTTTCTAGCGTCCGTATCCTGGTTACGCTTCGGCGACCTCTTTGGAGAAACTGAAGGTTTTGTCTGTGCGATTATGGACGAAGTTATGTTGACGAACAACTATCGGAAATATATTATGAAGGACGGGACGGTTGACGTGTGTCGGGCATGTCACCGTCCGGGTGAGTCCATCAGACATATTATTTCTGGTTGTTCTCGTCTGGCTAACGGCGAGTACTTGCACAGGCACAACCAAGTAGCCAGGATAATTCACCAGCAACTTGCCTTGAAATATAAACTTGTGGAATCTGAGGTACCGTACTACAAGTATGTGCCCGACCCAGTTCTCGAGAAAAACCATGTCACGCTGTACTGGGATCAGTCTATCATTACTGACAGGACTATTGTCGCCAATAAGCCTGACATAGTAGTGATAGACCGATCAGCGCGCCGCGTAATGATAGTCGATGTTACCATCCCGCATGACGAGAACCTCGTGAAAGCTGAGAAAGAGAAACAAATAAAATATCTTGACTTGGCACACGAGGTTGTCGACATGTGGCATGTGAACTCGGCTATCATTGTGCCGATCGTCGTGACGGCCAATGGCCTTATAGCCAAGAGCCTCGATGACCATCTTTCGAAGCTCTCCTTAGGCGGTTGGATCAAGGGCCTGATTCAGAAGGCAGTACTCCTCGATACGGCTCGTATTGTGAGGAGGTTCTTGTCTCTGGAGCCCTAACCACCGGTAGCTTGGACCCTGCTCCCGCTACCGGCGGACCACTATTTTTTATATTTTTAAATGTTTTTTATATAGTTTTTGTTAAGAAATATTTAAAAAGTAATAAGTGTGTTATAAAATAAATAAAGGAAATAATAATAATAAAAGCTGCTATTTTAAATACATGTAGAATCGTTAGGAAATTCATGCAGATAGAAGAGAACGAGATAGGACCTCATCACAACACATAAACTAACACACCACAAGCTGCATTTACTTTGGTTTCGGCCCGTAAATGTAGCTGAAATCCAGTCTAAGGACTGAGAAGAAAAACACTTTAAGAAAATAATAATAATAATAATCTGGCAACACTAACGTCAAATAAACGTCTTCGTAACCAATTTATCAAATTTTCTTAAATTTATACAGTAAAACAATATACCGCAGATTTTAAACCATATCACACTTTTAAAATAGCAGTTTTATCACTAAAATATTAGAATATACTCCAAAATGAGAAATATAACCGCTAAGAATACTTATAAAAAAAATACCCAATTCATCTGACATAATTTGACAGCCATGTCACAAGAAAATTTTGAAAATAAAGCATGAAGACTTAAAATGTTGACCAGAGCAGCAGCCAGACGCGCACGCCTACCACCTCCGGACCCGTCGCTCAGCTCCGCCTCGCCGCCGCCGGAATCCAGCCACATCGTGAGTGCTGTGACACCGGCAGTGGCAGTTGCGTCGAGCTCGAGCGACGAGTATTTCTCTCCGCCGACGTCGCCAACACCTGTACGTCGGCAGGGGAGAGGCCGGCCACCGAGAAGCTTGGGACTTAGGGGCCATCCGGCCCCGAGCCGGGTCCCCGCTGCCGGTGGTTGTGTGCAGCGCATGAGATGGACTCATTCCATTAACGAGAACGTCATGCGCGCATACTACGGGTCTACAGAGGGGGGAACTAACCTCACTGCGTACCGTGTTGGGATGCTGTCTCTGTTCCAGGTACTTGAACCAACCATCAACGTCTCGGCCCAACGACTGTCGGATCAGGTGCGGGTCATCCAACGCAATCACATGTTGGACGACGCCGTACTTGATAGGCTGCGCTCAGAGGTACTGAGCAACCGTATTGTCTTTACTCCGGCACAAACCGCGGTGCAAGCGTCAGTTATTGACGCAACCCCGCCGCGGTTCAACCCAGCTGTTGTAGAGGAAGATGATAGGGTTGCTGTGGTAAGTAGCCAGTGCAACGACCGATTGAGGAGCGCTTTGGAAGATGCGCTTCGCGAGTATCGTTCTTCTCCTACCGAACTTAGACCCCGATTACCACGGTTACCCATGCATAATAAAAATAGGGCGCTGGTGTGTGCCTTGGACTCGCAACTCAAGAATTTATTCGAGAGCAGCGAGAACCTCGTTGATACACACTCGATCCTGTACTGTGGGGCTGTTGCGGCATGTCGTTTAGCTAATGTCAAGTTTCCAAATTGTGACGTAGCTACTCGACCAAAACCAGCCGTACCAGCCTGGCAGCGCAGGATCGAGCGCCGCATCGACGGGGCCAGGGTACTCATCGGCAAACTACACTGCTTCAGGGAGGGCAATACACGACCACTGGTGATGCGTTTTGTGAGGCGGGCATTCTCGGGGACTGGAATCAGTCCTCAAGAATACATGTCCCGTGTCACAGAGCGCATCGACTTCCTGAAGCAGAAAGTTTATGCATGGGCGAACCGTATTCGGAGGTATAAGCGGCGGGTTGATCGATACTCACAGAATCGCATATTCCAGAGCGATGAGAGGTGGGTATACAGAGCTTGGGAGCGACCTGACCAGAATATGACAGACGTGTGCCGCCCGGATGATGCTGCTACGAGTTCTTTCTGGCGCAGCATCTGGTCGGTACCCGTCTGTCATACTGAGGCTGACTGGATGCGTGATGTCGAGCAAGTGTGTGAACCTATCCCAGAAATGGAGCCAATTTTGATAACACCTTTAGATGTAGCCAGAGCAGTTCGTCCGTTACCAAATTGGAAATCACCGGGACCGGACGGACTGCACAACTTCTGGCTCAAATGGCTTAGTAGTTCACACACTTGCCTGGCATCCCAATTCCAGTCATCCTTAGAGTCTGGGTCCCTACCGCAGTTTTTAACAACAGGCGTTACCCACCTGCTCCATAAGTCAGGTAGTCCCGCGGAACCCAAAAATTATAGACCGATCACGTGTTTGTCTACGGTCTATAAACTTCTTACATCCATTTTGAGAGCTAAAATTAATACACACATTGACAAAAACTCCATTATGTCTGCCTCTCAAAATGGATGTAGGAATGGGTCCCGCGGCACTAAGGAGCTACTCCTCATCGACATGGCCATTAGCCAACAGGTTCGTCGATCCCGTAAGGATCTGTCTACATGCTGGATAGATTATAAGAAGGCCTACGACTCGGTGCCACATACATGGCTCATGAGGGTGCTGGAGTTGTACAAGATAGATGCAACTCTACGCGCCTTCCTCGAGTCGTGTATGGGGCAATGGAGGACGGTCCTTCGATATCCAGGATGTCGGCAGATCCAGGGGAACGATGAGCCTGTATGGATTAAACGGGGAATATTCCAGGGCGACAGTTTGAGCCCCCTTTGGTTCTGTCTAGCCCTGAATCCTCTGAGCACATTGCTGGAGGATTCAGGTCTAGGCTACCGGTTGAGGAGAGGTGGTCAGGTCATATCTCACCTTCTTTACATGGATGATCTGAAACTCTTTGCCCCCAACAAATTGCGACTGATGGAGCTACTGAAAATAACTGAAACTTTCAGTAGCGCCATCAGGATGGAATTTGGTGTGGACAAATGTGCAGTCATGTATGTAAAGCAAGGGGAGATTATGGAATCCGAGGGAATTCAGCTCTCCGATTCCATACACCTGAGAACCCTTTCCTCAACCGAAAGCTATAAGTATTTGGGTATGTCGGAAGCGTTAGGCATTAACGTAACTGACATGAAGCAATCGTTGAAGGAGCGCTTCTTTGGACGCCTGAACAAGGTATTACATAGCCTTCTTTCAGGCGGAAACAAGGTGCGCGCCTTCAACGGTTGGGTCATGCCGGTTTTAATGTACTCTTTCGGCGTACTCAAATGGACTCAGACCGAACTCGATGCCCTGGATAGGAGAGTTCGTACACTGCTTACCGCAAACCGGATGCATCACCCACGATCATCAGTGATGAGGCTGTACATCCCGCGGAAGTGCGGGGGTCGAGGGTTTTTAAACGCGAAGTCCCTTCACAACCGCGAGATGTGCAGTCTCAGAGAATATTTTTTAAAAGTCGATTTGGGTATGCACCGAGATGTGGTCGCAGTGGACAAGGGACTCACCCCGCTGTCCATGGCTAAAGAGAACTGGCGCAAACCTGAAGTACTTACTACCGATGACCGCAAGGAAGTATGGCAAGGCAAGGAGCTTCACGGGCGCTTCTACCGAGCTCTTCATGGGCCCGATGTAGATTTTCTAGCGTCCGTATCCTGGTTACGTTTCGCCGACCTCTTTGGAGAAACTGAAGGTTTTGTCTGTGCGATTATGGACGAAGTTATGTTGACGAACAACTACCGGAAATATATTATGAAGGACGGGACGGTTGACGTGTGTCGGGCATGCCACCGTCCGGGTGAGTCCATCAGACATATTATTTCTGGTTGTTCTCGTCTGGCTAACGGCGAGTACTTGCACAGGCACAACCAAGTAGCCAGGATAATTCACCAGCAACTTGCCTTGAAATATAAACTTGTGGAATCTGAGGTACCGTACTACAAGTATGTGCCCGACCCAGTTCTCGAGAAAGACCATGTCACGCTGTACTGGGATCAGTCTATCATTACTGACAGGACTATTGTCGCCAATAAGCCTGACATAGTAGTGATAGACCGATCAGCGCGCCGCGTAATGATAGTCGATGTTACCATCCCGCATGACGAGAACCTCGTGAAAGCTGAGAAAGAGAAACAAATAAAATATCTTGACTTGGCACACGAAGTTGTCGACATGTGGAATGTGAACTCGGCTATCATTGTGCCGATCGTCGTGACGGCCAATGGCCTTATAGCCAAGAGCCTCGATGACCATCTTTCGAAGCTCTCCTTAGGCGGTTGGATCAAGGGCCTGATTCAGAAGGCAGTACTCCTCGATACGGCTCGTATTGTGAGGAGGTTCTTGTCTCTGGAGTCCTAACCACCGGTAGCTTGGACCCTGCTCCCGCTACCGGCGGACCACTATTTTTTATATTTTTAAATGTTTTTTATATAGTTTTTGTTAAGAAATATTTAAAAATGTAATAAGTGTGTTATAAAATAAATAAAGGAAATAATAATAATAATCGTACGTCTTCGTAACCAATTTATCAAATTTTCTTAAATTTATATAGTAAAACAATATACCGCAAATTTTAAACCATATCACACTTTTAAAATAGCAGTATTATCACTAAAATATAAGAATATACTCCAAAATGAGAAATAGAACCGCTAAGAATACGTATAAAAAAAATACCCAATCCATCTGACATAATTTGACAGCCATGTCATAAGAAAATTTTGAAAATAAAGCATGAAGACTTAAAATGTTGACCAGAGCAGCAGCCAGACGCGCACGCCTACCACCTCCGGACCCGTCGCTCAGCTCCGCCTCACCGCCGCCGGAATCCAGCCCCATCGTGAGTGCTGTGACACCGGCAGTGGCAGTTGCGTCGAGCTCGAGCGACGAGTATTTCTCTCCGCCGACGTCGCCAACACCTGTACGTCGGCAGGGGAGAGGCCGGCCACCGAGAAGCTTGGGACTTAGGGGCCATCCGGCCCCGAGCCGGGTCCCCGCTGCCGGTGGTTGTGTGCAGCGCATGAGATGGACTCATTCCATTAACGAGAACGTCATGCGCGCATACTATGGGTCTACAGAGGGGGGAACTAACCTCACTGCGTACCGTGTTGGGATGCTGTCTCTGTTCCAGGTACTTGAACCAACCGTCAACGTTTCGGCCCAACGACTGTCGGATCAGGTGCGGGTCATCCAACGCAATCACATGTTGGACGACGCCGTACTTGATAGGCTGCGCTCAGAGGTACTGAGCAACCGTATCGTTTTAACTCCGGCACAAACCGCGGTGCAAGCGTCAGTGATTGACGCAACCCCGCCGCGGTTCAACCCAGCTGCTGTAGAGGAAGATGATAGGGTTGCTGTGGTAAGTAGCCAGTGCAACGACCGATTGAGGAGCGCTCTGGAAGATGCGCTTCGTGAATATCGATCCACTCCTACCGAACTTAGGCCCCGATTACCACGGTTACCCATGCATAATAAAAATAGGGCGCTGGTGTGTGCCTTGGACTCGCAACTCAAGAATATATTCGAGAGTAGCGAGAACCTCGTTGATACACACTCGATCCTGTACTGTGGGGCTGTTGCGGCATGTCGTTTAGCTAACGTCAAGTTCCCAAATTGTGACGTAGCTACTCGACCAAAACCAACCGTACCAGCCTGGCAGCGCAGGATCGAGCGCCGCATCGACGGGGCCAGGGTACTCATCGGCAAACTACACTGCTTCAGGGAGGGCAATACACGACCACGTGTGATGCGCTTTGTGAGGCGGGCATTCTCGGGGACTGGAATCAGTCCTCAAGAATACATGTCCCGTGTCACAGAACGCATCGACTTCCTGAAGCAGAAAGTTTATGCATGGGCGAACCGTATTCGGAGGTATAAGCGGCGGGTTGATCGGTACTCACAGAATCGCATGTTCCAGAGCGATGAGAGGTGGGTATACAGAGCTTGGGAGCGACCCGAGCTAAATATGACTGACGTGTGCCGCCCGGATGATGCTACCACGAGTTCTTTCTGGCGCAGCATCTGGTCGGTGCCCGTCTGTCATACTGAGGCTGACTGGATGCGTGATGTCGAACGAGTGTGTGAACCTATCCCAGAAATGGAGCCAATTTTGATAACACCTTTAGATATAGCCAGAGCAGTTCGTCCGTTACCGAACTGGAAGTCACCGGGACCGGACGGACTGCACAACTTTTGGCTCAAATGGCTTAGTAGTTCACACACTTGCCTGGCATCCCAATTCCAGTCATCCTTAGAGTCTGGGTCCTTACCGCAGTTTTTAACAACAGGCGTTACCCACCTGCTCCATAAGTCAGGTAGTCCCGCGGAACCCAAAAATTATAGACCGATCACGTGTTTGTCTACGGTCTATAAACTTCTTACATCCATTTTGAGAGCTAAAATTAATACACACATTGACAAAAACTCCATTATGTCTGCCTCTCAAAATGGATGTAGGAATGGGTCCCGCGGCACTAAGGAGCTACTCCTCATCGACATGGCCATTAGCCAACAGGTTCGTCGATCCCGCAAGGATATGTCTACATGCTGGATAGATTATAAGAAGGCCTACGACTCGGTGCCACATACATGGCTCATGAGGGTGCTGGAGTTGTACAAGATAGATGCAACTCTACGCGCCTTCCTTGAGTCGTGTATGGGGCAATGGAGGACGGTCCTTCGATATCCAGGATGTCGACAGATCCAGGGGAACGATGAACCTGTATGGATTAAACGGGGAATATTCCAGGGCGACAGTCTGAGCCCACTTTGGTTCTGTCTAGCCCTGAATCCTCTGAGCACATTGCTGGAGGATTCAGGTCTAGGCTACCGGTTGAGGAGAGGTGGTCAGGTCATATCTCACCTTCTTTACATGGATGATCTGAAACTCTTTGCCCCCAACAAATTGCGACTGACGGAGTTACTGAAAGTAACTGAAACTTTCAGTAGCGCCATCAGGATGGAATTTGGTGTGGACAAATGTGCAGTCATGTATGTAAAGCAAGGGGAGATTATGGAATCCGAGGGAATTCAGCTCTCGGATTCCATACACCTGAGAACCCTTTCCTCAACCGAAAGCTATAAGTATTTGGGTATGTCGGAAGCGTTAGGCATTAACGTAACTGACATGAAGCAATCGTTGAAGGAGCGCTTCTTTGGACGCCTGAACAAGGTATTACATAGCCTTCTTTCAGGCGGAAACAAGGTGCGCGCCTTCAACGGTTGGGTCATGCCGGTTTTAATGTACTCTTTCGGCGTGCTCAAATGGACTCAGACCGAACTCGATGCCCTGGATAGGAGAGTTCGTACACTGCTTACCGCAAACCGGATGCATCACCCACGATCATCAGTGATGAGGCTGTACATCCCGCGGAAGTGCGGGGGTCGAAGGTTTTTAAACGCGAAGTCCCTTCACAACCGCGAGATGTGCAGTCTCAGAGAATATTTTTTAAAAGTCGAGGTGGGTATGCACCGAGATGTGGTCGCAGTGGACAAGGGACTCACCCCGCTGTCCATGGCTAAAGAGAACTGGCGCAAACCTGAAGTACTTACTACCGATGACCGCAAGGAAGTATGGCAAGGCAAGGAGCTTCACGGGCGCTTTTACCGAGCTCTTCATGGGCCCGATGTAGATTTTCTAGCGTCCGTGTCCTGGTTACGTTTCGGCGATCTCTTTGGAGAAACTGAAGGTTTTGTCTGTGCGATTATGGACGAAGTTATGTTGACGAACAACTACCGGAAATATATTATGAAGGACGGGACGGTTGACGTGTGTCGGGCATGCCACCGTCCGGGTGAGTCTATCAGACATATTATTTCTGGTTGTTCTCGTCTGGCTAACGGCGAGTACTTACACAGGCACAACCAAGTAGCCAGGATTATTCACCAGCAACTTGCCTTGAAATATAAACTTGTGGAATCTGAGGTTCCGTACTACAAGTATGTGCCCGACCCAGTTCTCGAGAAAGACCATGTCACGCTGTACTGGGATCAGTCTATCATTACTGACAGGACTATTGTCGCCAATAAGCCTGACATAGTAGTGATAGACCGATCAGCGCGCCGCGTAATGATAGTCGATGTTACCATCCCGCATGACGAGAACCTCGTGAAAGCTGAGAAAGAGAAACAAATAAAATATCTCGACTTGGCACACTAGGTTGTCGACATGTGGAATGTAAACTCGGCTATCATTGTGCCGATCGTCGTGACGGCCAATGGCCTTATAGCCAAGAGCCTCGACGACCATCTTTCGAGGCTCTCCTTAGGCGGTTGGATCAAGGGCCTGATTCAGAAGGCAGTACTCCTCGATACGGCTCGTATTGTGAGGAGGTTCCTGTCTCTGGAGCCCTAACCACCGGTAGCTTGGACCCTGCTCCCGCTACCGGCGGACCACTATTTTTTATATTTTTAAATGTTTTTATATTGTTTTTGTTAAGAAATATTTAAAAATGTAACTAATGTGTAAGAAGATAAATAAAGGAAATAATAATAATAATTTTTTATTGACATAAATAGGTTTAACAATTTCATAAGAAGCTCTGACTCCTGAGCTAGGTGAGACCTGTGTTACAGAAGTCAGTGTTTTCTCCCGTTTTGGAATTAACAGTTCATGTAATAAAAAGAGAGAAAAATACAAGAAAAAAAAAAAAAAAAACAATCATAAATTACTTGAAATTAAGTTGAAAGCAAGCATGCTCTTGTGTGGTATGTGTAAGTGTATGTGTGAGTGTGTGTGTGTAAGGGTGTGTATGTGTGTGTGTTGGTTTCCTGGGTAATGCCTAATATGAGAGTGGGTTTGCCTACTGTTTAATCATCTTGAGTATTGATCGTTAATTAAGTGTTCCGTCTGTAGATAATCTAGTGTTTGAAGCCATGAATTTAGTTTAAGCTTAGTTTTATGTTTTGTTAGAGAGTTAAAGTTGAGGATGGTGTTTATTTTGTTATATATGTAAGTAGATAGGAATAATCGTTGCCGTCTAGCCGATGCGGTATTACATTTGACGATGCTACATACGTTGCCAACTGTTCTTTTATGTTTCGTTGCATGGTTTACAGGTGTGATTTCATGTTGTTTTAAAATGAGATTAAGTAGGTATAGTTGTCTCACTGTAAGTACTTGGCAATTTTCATAGAGGCTTTTTGTAGGGAACCGGTACGGCCTGAAGGTCATAACTTTTAACAGAGATCGTTGGGCTCTCTCAAGGCGTATCAAGTAGGTTTTACACGCACCTCCCCAGGCCGTAATACAGTAACCTATAACTGACTGGGCCAGTGCCAAATAGACGGAACGGAGAAGCTTGAATTCAGCCACTTCTCGTAGTTTTTTAAACGTCCATATCAGTTTCCTAACACGGGAAATGGTTTGTTCGATGTGGTGACGCCAACTAAGTCCCTCATCCAGAGTCACTCCCAGGTACTTCATTGTCTTTAATTGTGTGATTGGAAGACATGTGCATGTGTTACTATTCACGGCGTCACAAGAGTGAGCTTTGAGACTTATACCTAAAGGCCTGATTTTGGCGAAAGAAAATTGAAGAAATGCCGTTTTCGAGATATTAAGAGTTAGTAAGTTGGCTTCCAGCCAGTGGATTATTTTCCGTAAGCCTGTCTCTGCAGCTTCCCGTGTTACGTCCCAATCCTCTCCGTGAAATATTAATACGGTGTCATCTGCGTAGCTGAAGATTTTACCGTTTGTTAACGATTGTTGGCATAAGTCATTAACGTAGAGCAGGAAGAGGCTTGGGGATAGGCAGCTTCCTTGGGGCACACCGTAATCAACCCTAGCTTCACTGCTAATGACTTCACCAATCTTTACTTTTTGTGTCCGGTCATTGAGAAAGTCTGTGAATATGCTTAGAGCCCTTCCCCTGATTCCAGCATGTTCTAGCTTGGTCACAAGGGTTGGAATACAAACGGTGTCAAAGGCCTTGGCTAGGTCCAGGAAAACCCCTAGGCATTTTTGTTTTGAGTTTAGTTTACTAGTCACGTGATCAACGAGTTGGTTAACCGCCTCTGCGGTACTTTTCCCAGACCTAAAACCAAATTGTGAGTCCGATATTGTTTTGCAGTGCTCTAGGTATTTCATGAGCCTACGGTTCAATATTTTTTCCAATATTTTTGATAATGCTGGCAGAACTGAGATCGGTCTATAATTCTTAACATCGTCCTGGTTTCCACCCTTGTGAACAGGTGTGATCAGGGATTTCTTAAAGATTCGGGGAAAAACTCCTTGCTCAAAACAGCAATTTAGTTAAAAATAAAATAAATTACAATATAAATAGAATTGATTCAAATACAAATAAATTTTTAAAATTCAACTCAACTCTCGTTATTGTTATTGTATTTGTGTTTGTAGTGTTTTTTAATTTACACCCTTCGCCTATTATCACAATATTGTGATAAATGGCGATGGGTGTAAATTACTGAATATGAATTTATATATTGTTATATATTTTTACTTCAAGTACCTAACATCTACTTTAGTATAAAACTTCTAATGCCAAACTAAAGTAAAAGTAAGTTGCAGGTAATTTATAGTAAACTGACTTAAATTTTGCTTTCAAAATCCGCGAGCTTGAACTTTTATGAAAATGAGTACAAGCAACTTTTTTTAACTACCATTTCAAATATTTGATCATATTCCTTTCTTATTTCAAAATTATGGGTCACATTTACATCACAGTAATCCAGTTTTCTCGTTGAGGAGACAATAGTACTAAATATTCAGTTAATATAATATTCAATTTCAAGGAGCATGAATTCTCTACAGTAAATATATCTCGGAATGAATCTGCGAAGTTTCCGAGCATCGCCAGTGTTTGGGCAGCATCCGTCAGGTAGCGTCGGGTAGCGAAGACACGGACTCGACCCCGACGGACAAACAAATTTCGATATGAAAAGCAAATAATAACAAAGTTATCGTCGCAGAACGCGCAGCTTTGGGCTGTGAGTCTGTGTCCCACGCGAGAGGTGCGCGCGATAGCGCTGCGGTGCGATACTGTACTGTGACAAACATTTAATTACACTAAAACTTTCAACATAAATAAGAATAACTGCTGATGTCTGTTGGGCGCGTACACGCTCACACATGACCGCGGCGGTTACCGTCGTCACGAGTTTGGCGCACCGTCGTCACGCCTCCATGTTAATCAGCGGAATTGGAAATTAAAGATTACGATCTCTTGTCAACAGATTTGTTATCGTCACAGTCACACATATTGAAAACTAGCTGTTGCCCGCGGCTTCGCTTGCGTTCATTTAGAATTAGAAAAGATATTACAGTTTATTGTCGGTCTGCCCATGACGCAACGTACCCAGTACGGACAGCTGAACACTAACCTCCAATAGATGCTCTAATGATCGGTGAAGGTACTTCCTTCCACGCTTAGCAGATGGATTATTTATTGTACATCGCAGTACCCAAAAAACCTAATAATAAAGTTTGCCAAATGAAACCTCATAACTACGAGATGAGTACCAGGGCTGCAGATATTTTGGGAGCTATTTTAATAACGGAAAACCAATGGAATTCCTGAAGCAGCCCGGCTTACCCCCTGCCCCTACGCTCCTCCCCCGACACCCGCGGTATGCAGCCCAACTTGTAACAAGTTGCAACGAGGAGCCTTGCGTACAAAGAAACAACATTCTAATTAATTGATGCCTGTTTGTTTCACGAGCCACTTAAAGCATTACTATTGTCAAATAGGCTTTTTATATTTTTCTGTACGTATTACATCGCGCTTTCATTGCGGGTTTCAGTGTAGACGCGCTTAAAAAATAATCGAAGCTCGGTTGATTGATTGAAGAAACCTTTCTTGGAATTGAAATCCTGATCCTTTCAGAACTACTTGAGAATAGCCAAAAAATAATCATTCATTCATTCAATGTCAGCATAGGAACATTTAATCACAGCACAGTTCTAATGTGGCTTCTATTATGTGACTTCTAATAAGTAAGTATATAACAAAAAAGTATCTCACATACAGTTTGAGATATTGGATTCCGAATACGAAAAGAATTTAAGAAATTATAAAAAGTCATCAACGAGCAGCGGAGCAGCGCGGCGCATATTATTCTTAACTGGAGTAGTTTCCGATCTTTTATTATTAAATCTGAATTCTTAAACTGTTCGCAGCTGTGATACGAATTACTATGTTTCTGAAACAAGCTTCGTTAGGGGTTTATACGAGGAGGTGTGCGGGGTACAATGTGCGGGTGGAGGGGAGATTCGTGTACTACCCGTGCACGAATTTGAGAAAATACCCTCCGACCGGCGGAAACACGCAGCCTTTGCTAAATTGCGCACCGTCATGTCTTAGCGAAGTGAGCCGACGTCGATGTAGTGAGCCCACCAGCGAGCCATACAGACTATAGCTATACATATTATACAGCATAGCTATGTAGTTCTAAAAACTGGATTATTGCCTCAGTTTTATTCAAAATAATTATTCAAAAAAGTCAAATGAAATGTAACCACTATGAAAAACTCACTGAAGTGTAGTGTGTGTGTGTGTGTATTGCAGCGTATTATTTCCGCTGCTCTGTTGGTCTACCGGTCGTAAGCGCGACTGCTGAGCGTGGGGTCCTTGGTTCGTTTCCCGGGTCACAAAGAGTTATCGGGCTTTACCATAAGGAATATCTCAGTAGAGTCCCGGAAATTGGCCGTATGAAACCCCCGTGCTTCGAAAAACACGTTAAGCCGCTCTCTGTCCGGTCGTGTCAGATTGCCGTCCGACCTGTGCCTGCGCACGCACTATAATATCACCCGCGCCGATGGCTAATCCGCTCCGCCGAGTTAGGCCACTGTGACCGGAAAACGGGCAGAAGGATTATTATTTCAATCTCGTTTGTTTGCAGCCATACCGGCTAGTGGCTATGTCACGTGTGAGGCTGAAAGCGTTTTGGTTATTTAGATGTTCAGTCCGATCAGCGTGATACAATCTAACGTGGGCTGTGGTCGAGAGATGTTCATTCACTATGATGCATAGTGAATTCCTAACAGGGCGTAAGATTTATTTCAAGGAATATTACGATACAGGCAAGCTAAAGGGCATCCTTTCATGAGCCTCACAAAGCAGAGGCGCCATCCAAGGCGTCTGCTAAATTAATAATGTTTGATAAGTTGCGAACGAGCCCGTTTATGAATATCGTTTATCATTTCGGTGTTATTTGCGACTCTCTGTTCACTCCTCCGCTTTCACCAACTTTTAAGTGGCATTAACGATTGCTGAAGAACTGAAACTTTTGCGCTACAACTATTGACTCTGTGGATTATACTGTGAGTCATCGAATTCGAGAGTACCCTGCATTTCCTCTTATTTTTGCATTTCCGAGAGGTCTGCCAACCGCGAACCAGGAGGGAGGCAGTCCGGAGCAGGGGCTGTTCGATTTGTTTTTACTTCGTTTTCTATCGGAGCACTTCGTTTAGAAATTTTCGTGCAGAGAAATTCTGTATGACGTTTTGAAGGAAATGGTACGAAACAAAAAACGCTTTAAGAGTTGGACAGTATCTCGGAGGTACCTGCTCTCCCCTGAGCTTAGCGGTATTAACTCGTGGCTCAGAATCGAAAACGTAATAATGCCGTTGGTATTGGTCGGTCAGTGCCGTCAGTGGTGTGGCTCTTTTGTGACGTCTGGTTAAAGTTACTGTTTTGAATTTAGCAGTTTAATCTCACTCTGTTTGCAAATCTAATGACACAAAGCGCGATTCTCTCCATCACGACCACGCGCGAAGTGGGAGTTAACCCGACGTTACTTGTTATAACCGCGCCAACTCGCAGTGGTTGCTCCAATTCTTCCACTATGCTATGTAGTTAACAATACGAATGTTTTAACCAACTTCTATAAAAGGAGGAGGTTATTCCACCAGCTTCTTTGTTTTTCATGTATCATGACCGATTTCTAAGTGATTACGGGTTCGATTTAAGTGATTATTTTTTTATTTGGTAGAAAAAACACGCACGGCAAACTTAATAAAATTTATATGGACCACCATGTAAATTTTATTAAGTTTGCTTCTGTACTTTATTAATTATCCTATATATTATGCAACTTTTCTTCTTCGTCAATGTAGAAGACGTAAACATGCCAGCACATTAAGCTAGACACCCAACATACCCATAACTACGCTACATTCAATATAGAGAATCGTCGGAAATACTAAGCATCGTGGCATCGGCCAATCACAGTGCTGTAGCGTTTAATTCTTTTCACTTACACACACAGTCGCACTTCATTGCATCGTTCCCAAATATCGCTCGACTGGGATTCAGTGTGCGCCAGAATGGCTGGTTGCCTGTATCGGTTCACGTCAGACTAGAGACCAAAAATTGCTACCTATTTGCTACTTTTTACTACCTATTTCAATTAATTGCTACCAAACTTGGAAACAAAATAAAGGACGAAAAGAAAGAAACATGTTTGTAATAACGAATACACAATCCAGAGAGAAACATTATTCAATAACCTTGGTTTGTGAATAAAGCAATTTAAAACGATTACACAATCCATTCCCTGTAAAAATTTCAAATGATCATAACTTTTTACTTGTAAAAGGTGGACATTGAAAGACGTGAGGGTAGCAATCAGGTAGCAATTACTCAAGTAAAAATAATAACACAAATTTGCATAGTTTACACAAACGGAGAGTTGATCCATCCTGATATCAGAATGGCTGGTAATTTTGAAGTTCAAGTCCAAGTTTATTTTGTTTCCAATTTATGTAGCAAGTAATTGACGGTAGGTACTAAAAAGTAGCAAATAGGTAGCAATTTTTGGTCCCCAGCCTGACGCGAACCGATACAGACAACCAGCCATTCTGACGCACACGGGATTCACAGTCATTATGAATAATCACGTCGATTGTTGTGACAAAAAGAAGTCACAAACAAGCACAGTTTAGCATTTTTTTAAAAACAAGTATTACGATTTAAATGATTACACAATGCAGGTCTCAGATGAGAATCGCAAGCATGCGCTGTCATTCGAGAATCACAAAGGCAGCATTTGAGGAATTAGGAATTCTCCTGGATGGTGCGTGCGTTTTCTAACTTTAATCTTACATACACAAGCAGCCAGACCCGGAAAAGTTGGAAAAATATTTGTTCTCCACAGGAACGACCCCGCTACACATAGCGCAGCAACCAATCGCTCAGCCACTGCGCCAACCTTGCCGTCTTTTCATCCAGTTTATAGGTAGCTCTACCTATCTATTTTGTCTAAGCTGCTCGGCACTAATTAATGTCCCTTACGAAATTGTAAAGCTGAAATGGCTTTTACTATTTTATAAAAACCATACCTAATAGTAATATGATTCAATTTTACAGTAGACACTTATATGCCAGTGCGAATGGAAGAAAAAAATTTATGGCTAGCCTAGCTTTAACTTTTTTATTTAATTTTATGAGTAAAATCTAAAACATCATTTTCTTCAATAGTTATCGTTGTTAAAATTATTATTTCCTTTATTTGTATTTATACATATAATTTACATTTTTAAATATTTTTATACAAAGTAACTTAAAAAAAAAACATTTAAAAATGTAAAACATAGTAGCCCACCGGCATCAGGAACAGGGTCCGAGCTACCGGTGGTCAGGGCTCTTGAGAGAGGAACCTCCTAACGATACGCGCCGTGTCCAGAAGTACTGCTTTCTGAATCAAGCCCTTGATCCAGCTGCCAAGCGAGAGCCTCCTCAGATGTTGGTCGAGGCTTTTGGCTATTAAGCCATTGGCCGACACGACTATCGGCACAATGACTGCTGTACTCATGTCCCACATGTCGACAACCTCGCGAGCCAGATCTAGATATTTGAATTGTTTATCTTTCTCTGCTTTCACGAGGTTCTCGTTATGCGGAACCGTTATATCAACAATCATTGTGCGACGCTCCAATCGATCTATCACCACAATGTCAGGTTTATTGGCAACAATAGTCCTGTCAGTGACGATAGATCGATCCAAATACAACGTGATATTACCATCATCGAGAACTGGGTCGGGCACATACTTTTAGTATGGCACTTCTGATTCCACAAGGTTGTACTTCAAAGCAAGTTGCTGGTGGATAATCCTGGCAACGAGGTTGTGTCTATGCAAGTACTCTCCGTTAGCCAGACGAGAACACCCAGAAATAATGTGTCGGATCGATTCTCCCGGACGGTGGCATGCCCGACATATGTCAACCGTGCCATCCTTCACAATGTATTTCCGGTAGTTATTCGTCATCATAACTTCGTCCATTATTGCACAGACAAAACCTTCGATTTCCCCGAATAGGTCACCGAAACGCAGCCAAGCTACGGACGCTAAGAAGTCTACATCGGGTCCGTGTAGAGCCCGATAAAAGCGTCCGTGAAGGTCCTTGCCCTGCCATACCTCCTTGCGATCATTAGTGTCTAAAACTCTAGGTTTGCGCCAGTTCTCGTTAGCCAGGGCGAGCGGGGTGAGGCCCTTGTCCACTGAGACCACATCTCGGTGCATGTCGGTGCCTGTCGGTGCACGTCGGCCTCTAGGAAGTATTCTCTGAGACTGCATACCTCACGGTTGTGCAGGGTCTTAGCATTTAAGAAGCCACGACCCCCGCACTTCCGCGGGATATACAGTCTCATCACCGACGACCGTGGGTGATGCATTCGATTTGCGGTCAGCAGTACACGGACCCTCCTATCCAGGGCATCAAGTTCCGTCTGAGTCCATTTGAGTATGCCGAAAGAATACATCAAAACCGGCATGACCCAACCGTTGAAGGCACGCACCTTGTTTCCGCCTGACAAAAGACTACTTAGTACCTTATTCAGGCGGCCAAAGAAGCGCTCCCTCAACGATTGTTTCATGTCAGCAGTATTGATACCTAATGCTTCCGACATACCCAAATACTTGTAGGTTTCTGTTGAGGAGAGGGATCTAAGGTGTATTGAATCCGAGAGTTGAGTTCCCACGGATTCTATAATCTCCCCTTGTTGTGAAGCAAGGGGAGATTATAGAATCCGTGGTTGGACTACGTGGTTGGGAATTTGCATTCACATGCATGACTGCACATTTGTCCTCACCAAATTCCATCCTGATGGAGCTACTGAAAGTTTCCGTTACCTTCAGTAGCGTCATCAGTTGCAAATTGTTGGGGGCATAGAGTTTCAGATCATCCATGTAAAGAAGGTGAGATATGACCTGACCATCTCTCCTCAACCGATAGCCTAGACCTGAACCCTCCAGCAGTGTGCTGAGAGGGTTCAAGGCTAGACAAAACCACAATGGACTCAGACTATCACCCTGGAATATACCGCGCTCGATCCTTATAGGTTCGCTGTTCCCCTGGATCTGTCGACATCCTGGATAGCGAAGGACCGTTCTCCAGTGCCCCATACATGACATCACGAAGGTAGGAGTTGCATCAACTTTATACAACTCCAGCACCCTCATGAGCCATGTATGAGGCACAGAATCATAGGCCTTCTTATAATCTATCCAACATGTAGACAGATCCCTTCGGGAGCGGCGAACCTGTTGGCTAACGGCCATATCTATGAGGAGTAGCTCCTTAGTACCGCGGGACCCGTTCCTACATCCATTCTGAGAGGCAGACATGATAGAATTACTATCAATATTGTGACTGTCTGTCACGTACTCCTAATTATTAAGCAAATATCTGAGCCATTATTCTTATTTCGAAAATCATGACATGGTATCGGCCACTTACAGACACATTAAACCTTTACTTTATGGCTTGACAGCCTGACAAGTTACCGTAATTAAGTATGAAACGTCCTGTCTTCCTTTGAATTATAAAACAATTTTGCATCACTTGGAAACGCAAAAATTCTTTATTTAATGGGAAAGGGACTGGAGATAATAAATAGTTAACTGACAGGCCGAATGTAATATTTCAACAAATTCTTAAGAAACAGTAAAAAATTACCCGATTTCTAAGTGATTCTAACGCCACATCTGCTTACCATGTTTAACACGACCCTCTTAAAAACAATCGAGACGTTTGCACAAAAAGAGCAATAAACCAATTCTGTAAAAAGTATGGGAACAAACCTTAGCGTGGTGGTTTTTGGAGGCTGGCGCCGGGGAAAGCTTGGTGGAGGGGAGGCAGTCGGTCTTACACCGCGATAGGCTCCGGATCCGGACGAGATAAGCTATTTGGGTTAAGTTAGGAAATGTAGTGAATACCGAGAGTCTATGTCCAAGTGCGTTGTCACAAGAGTACGATAATTATGGAATAAGTTAAATATAGTAGGGTTAACAGCCCGGTTTAGACTAATCTAGTGTGCGTGTGTGTTTGTTGGTGAGCGACTGGGTGAGTCTTTTATTACAATAATTATCCTAGGCTGATGTTGTAATTAAAGTTCTTAAAACTACACAGACAGAAACGTGTTGCTGGGGAGTTTGTTCTGCCACTTCTTCTCCTCAGCTCCAACACTAGGAAGTGGTAAAGGGTGGGTCGCTTTTGGGACTGTCTATAGGGTTTCAATAGAGTTGATCTCCAACTCTATTGCAAAATGGTTCTTGAGTTTTGATTATTAACTCTGCTATCTGGTAATTCTTGAATTATGTATTCATTAGCTCTAATCATCAGTTCAGCCAATTTGCCGTTTGAGTTTTGATTCTCAATCCTATTATGTCCAACCATATAGTGATTCTAGAATAATATGTTCTTATCTCTGACAAATGATTCGGTCAGGCTGACACAAACACGTGTCTTGCAGATGCGCTAGTTGTACGAATAGAGCACATGATCCATGGGGTGGGATTGGAATGGTTTGATACCACAGTTATTATATAACCAGTCTAAGGACTGTTAGGGACCATGTCTACTAGTTAGCATGATGATCGACGTTCTGTCGCTGAAAAGCCGCCTTTGTCACGTTCACCAGTTCGAAAGAACTGCTAGGGACAATGCACACTAGGAGCATGAAGTCGACGCTTTGCCGCTGGAAAGCCGCCTACGTCACTTATGGAAGTGTCGCTCTGGGTGCTCCAGGTGTAGATGTGAAGTATCGTGTGAGTCACGACTGACCAATTACCTATTACGCTAGTGTAAGGGTTATTTACAAGAACTATTGTATCTAAATAATACTTTGTATCCCCCGGTTAAATTTTAACCTTTTGAAACCACTTTCAATATATTTCATCAACTATGAATTCCCTAATCTGATTTACTATATCTTTCAATCCTTTCCTTGTTCTAATAATGATACGAGGCTTTGGACTTCTTCGTGTTAAGGAATTCAGTTCTTTTAGTCGGTGGAAAGATGACCAGTCTCGGGCGAGTCTTACAGGGCCGTGCGGATGGCGGTGCCCGGCCTTTCCCTTCGGGGAAAACCGACATTAATACTAATATTTACATGATTTAGGAAAAATGAAAATTTTATCAGCCTAGGGTAATTTACGAACAGTCACAATATGATGGTTGATTTTAGTTCTCAAAATGGATGTAAGAACTTTATAGACCGTTGGTAAACAAGTAATTGGTCTATAATTTTTGGGCTCCGCAGTACTACCTGATTTATGGAGCAGGTGGGTAATTCCTGTCGTCAAGAACTGGGGCAGCGACCCTGACTCTAAGGCTAATTGAAACTGGGATGCCAAGCGAACATGCGATCTCTGGAACCATTTGATCTAGAAGTTGTGCAGTCCATCCGGCCCTGGAGATTTCCAGTTAGGCAACGGACGGACTGCACAAGCTACGTCTTGGGGGCTGATGATGATTGCCCCCATTTCAGGTATTGGATCACACGCTCGTTCGACCTCCCGTATCCAATCACCCTCAGTGTGACTGACAGGCACCGACCAAATACTGCGCCAGAAAGAACTCATGGCGTCATCATCCGGTAGACGCGTGTCAGTCACACCTTGGTCCGGCCGCTCCCAAGCTATATACCCACCTTTCATCGCTTTGGAATGTGCGATTTTGAGTATATCGTTCCACTCGCCGCTTGTACCGACGAATACGGTTTGCCCATGCACAGATCTTCTGCTTCAGGAAGTCGATACGCTCTGTGACACGGGCCAAATAGTCTCGAAAACTAACATCAGTTCCTGAGAATGCCCGCCTCACAAAGCGCATCACTCTAGGTCGAGTATTGCCCTCCCTGAAGCAGATTAACTTGCCGATGAGTGCTCTAGCCTCACCGATACGTCACTCAATCCTACACTGCCAAGCTGGAACAGCTAATTTTGGTCGTGTAACTCTATCGTTGTTGGGAAATTTGACGTGAGCTACACGACACGCTGCTACAGCTCCACAGTACAATATTGAGTGGGTATCGGCGAGGTCTTTGCTGGTGTCGAAGCAGTTTGACAGCTGCGAATCTAGAGCACACACCAGTGCCTTGTTTTTCTTGTGCATAGGCAAACGAGGTAGACGTGGCCTAAGCTCAGGCGGTGTGGAACGATACTCCCGGAATGCACCCTCCAAAGCGCTCCTCAATTGTGCGTTGCACTGGGTACTCACGGTTATAACTTCATCATCATCCCCTTCACCACCGCGGTCGGACCGCGGCGAAGCAATGGTAACATTTTGCAACTGTACCGCGGTCATTGGTGAAGCAGGCGTAACTAGGTTACTCCGTGATTCCGAGCGTAGTCGATCAAGTACGGTGTCATCCAACATATGGTTACGCTAGATGACACGCACCTGATCCGACAGTCGTTGCGCCGTCACGCTGACACCTGGCTCAAGTACCTGAAACAGAAAGAGCATCCGACCATGGTACGCAGTCAAGTTGCTTCCCCCCTCAGTAGCCCCGAGGTCCCAAGCCCGCTGGTGTCCGTCCTCTTCCATTTCGTCGTTGCGGTAGTGGCGGTGTCGACGGCGGGGAGAAAAACTCGTCGCTAGAGCTCGACGCAACTGCAGCGACCGGCGACACGGCGCTCACGGGTGTGGCGCGTCCCGGCGGCTGCGAGGCGGAGCTGAGCGACGAGCCCAGAGATGGTGGGTGTGCCTGTTGTTTTGCCCGGCTTCTAGTCAGCATTCCTAGGTTTTTGACGTTTGCTATTTATTCATTTTGATCTGCATTTTTATATTTTTACTTGTTCCAAATTATATTTTTCATTTTAGTTTTTTCTGGTTGTGATTCTGATTCTCCAAAACATATTTATATCAATAAATTAGTCGAAAAAAAATTATAAAATTATTGAATAGCAGAAAAAATGTTGCGTTTCACGTTGACACCCGGGCCAAAGATAAAAAAAAAAATATTATTATTATGAGCCTGATGTGTCCCACTGCAGGGCAAAGGCCTCCCTTCCCTCTTTCCATTTATCTCTGTCTTTGGCTATTTGGGCCCAATCCTTTTGATAAAAGTTCAACTCGTCATGCCATCTCCTTCTGGGCCTACCACGTCGCCGGGTTCTGTTGTTTGGAACCCAATCTGTTGTCACTTTGGCCCAATTTTGATGCGACATGCGGCAGATGTGACCTGCCCAGTTCCATTTTAATTTGGCGGCTGTGTTGCAAACGTCTGCTATTTGGGTCTTGGATCGAAGTATACTGTTCCGTATACGGGCAGAAATTTTGACTCCCAGTATACTTCGTTCCATGGCTCGCTGGCAGACCCCGAGTGCGGACTTCTGACGCTTCGTTAATGACCACGTTTGCGCTCCATAGGTGAGAGTGGGAAGGATACACGTGTCCACGAGTTTTTTTTTTGAGGGAAAGTGAAAGCGATCCTTTCATGAAGTGTTTCATCGACCAATAGCTCTTCCAGGCGTTTTCGGTGCGTCGAGAGATTTCTTTATCTTCCCTCGCCTGGAAGGAGACTATTTGGCCGAGGTATATGTACTCATGGACATGCTCTACCTCCACACCCCCTATGTCTACTTTGCGTTTCGTGCTATTTGTCATTATCTTCGTTTTCGTCATGTTCATTTTGAGTCCGACCTCGAGGCTGGCGTGGCTCAGTTGTTCGAGCATGACGCCCAACTCAGCCGCTGAAGACTAGAAGAGGACAATGTCGTCGGCAAATCGAAGATTAGTTAATCTCTTTTCAACAACGACAATGCCCTGGTCCCGCCAGGGTGCATCTAACTTTTGGAAAACTTCTTCAAGGGTCGCAGTGAAGAGTTTCGGAGATAGCGGATCGCCTTGTTTCACTCCTTTTCTAATTGCAAAGGATGGGCCAGTGGTGTCTAAGCGTATGGAAGCTGTACTATTGAGATAAACTAGTTCTAGTAATTTAACATAAGTGGGTTCTATTTCTTGTTTATAGAGTGTTTTGAATATGACTTCATGTGAAAGACTGTCAAAACCTAATGTTAATGTTGAGAAATTTAATTGACTATGTAACGTTTTAAGATTTGTCGGATTACAGGGTTGTATTGAATGAGGTTAGCCAGGACTTTGAATTTTAAATTGGGGGATGATTTTGGAAAAACTGTGATACACGTATCTCATAATTTTAACTAAAGAGTATGTAAGCAATTGTTCAAGTCAATCGAAGAAGTCCTTGAGAATAAAAAGTTTCACAGAAAATTCAACATCCCATTTCACCCTCTTAGACACTCAGACACTCTTACATTTTAATGGTTGTTTTCCCGTGGCAGAACAACTTGCCATAAGGAGTACTTTCGAAGCATAGAGTGAAAGTAAAAAAATAAAGATGTTATTATTTTAAAATAATTTAAAAAATATTCGTCAACTCGAAAACGTGAGAAACGATAGTAACACTAGACGTAACTTGTAGGTACTCGAATCGCTCGCGCCGCCACGGACAAAAGTAACAGCGATGCATAAATATTCAAAGCAAAATAAGCCCTCGCACGTGGTGATTCGGCATAAACTAGTTTGCACGCAACAACACAAAAAATAGCCGCGATTCCGACAAAGAACAGCCGGGTTTATAAATGTTCAAAGCAAAATAAGTTCTCGGATGTAGTGATAAACTAACCTGCGCAACAAACACAAATGAAAGCGCGCGCCGGCTCGCTATTGTTTTATTGCGGCGGCGCACTTAGTTTTCCCGCGAATATCGTACGCGCAGCAGGCGTATCAGCGCGTTATCAGTTCAATGGATCGACATTACTGTTATTGCAATTTGGAGTACGCTTCTATGGTGCCACTGTATGCAAATACTTTTTAGTATTAATGTGTGGGCTGGCATAATAAATGGCCACCTCTTTGAACCGCATTTTGTGACAGGACACTTAACAGGTGGAACCTACTTACTATTGGACGACGTTCCGCTAGCGGCGCCCGTGGACAATCTGTACTATCAGCATGACGGGTGCCCGGCTCATTATCACCACGCCGTGCGAGAGCACCTGCACTCGGTGTTTCCCCAGCGCTGGATCGGACGCAGCTCCTTGCTGGCTAGTGGCTTGGCCAGCAAGGAGCCCGGAATTAACTCCGTTATACTTTTACTTGTGGTCTGAGCTCAAGCGCCTGGTGTATCGTGGACGTATATAACTGCGATAGTGGACGCTTTCGATATCGTAAGAAGTGACAGAGACATCTTATTAAAATTGAAAGACAATCAATTAAAACGTGCTCGATTGTGTATTCAACGCAGTGGCTTGCGCTTCAAACAATTACTCCGTTACCGGGAAGTGTAAGTACCTACTCGTTCTTTTGTAAATACTGAATATTTAAAAGTAGTTTAGGTAATTAAAATAATTGTAATTAAGTTGATTTAAATTTTTGAAATACGCCTCAAATACTTTGTCAGGTATCTAATTCAGAAAATTATTTTGACCCCCGACGCCCAGGGCGTCTCCCGCGGCGGCTGGGACGTGAGGCTCTTTCCCTCTCTCGTCCCGCCATCTCCTTCACTAGCATGACTGCTTCGCAGAAGGAGGTGACGGCTTCCCATTCCCTCTCGCTCCGGACCATGGCTTGAACCAGGGCCGGGCGCGAGAGATCGCCGCCGCCAATCGCCTTTACGAGAACATGGCGCTGCTTCGCCCAAGCGGGTCAGACCTCCACAGTGTGCTGCACCGTGTCCTCCGGACGATCCTCGCAATGGAAACACCCGGGCGTTTCCTCCCGCCCGATTCGGTGCAGGAACCTTCCGAAACAACCGTGGCCGGTGAGGTAGATAATAAACTTGGTTTTGTTTGATTTCTTGTTCAGTAAATTCCAAATAAAAAAGTATTTTTGACGGTCCTAAGCCCGTAAAAGTATTAAAGGAAAATCGAACAACTTGTTGGGTAAAGTTTATTATTATTATTTTTCATTAACTCATAAGTTATCAGCTGATTGAAAAGCCTGCGGGTCAACGGCCGCGCGGGCGTCCGGTGCCCGGCTTGCATCGAGCGTAGGTATCGGGAAGTATTACAATTGGTTCGTGGTCGCTTTCGAGTTTTGTTTATCACAATGGTAAATCTGCCATGGTTTGTATCTAATATTTTATTTGTTTATAAAACGATTGTATTACCGAGACAAAACCATTTCGCTGCGGGAAAACAAACATTAAAATTTCTCGGTGTACAATTGAACCAACTAATTGATTTACAGTTTATATGTGTGGGTGAAGTCATAGTTATGCACACAAACACTAAATAAAACGAGCGAGCTCGGTTTTTATTAGCGTGCGTGTGGCACATCAATTACCATATACCAATATATAGTCATCATTCACTTATGATACTGAAGGAGATATAATATTTTGCATAATATTACTATAGCAACCTTGGCACAATGGCTATCGTCTTTGGTCAGTGAACGAGAAGCGAGAGCAAAACTATATACTATCTATATGTGAAATTGTGAGTATAAATGTGGTGCTGCCCCACAAACGATGGGACATTTTATATCGTGTCCTACCTGTCCTGTTGTTTGCTCCTGTGATGTGCATCACAGGACGCTACTGAAAGTGCCAAACTCGTCGCCAAAGTTTGGGCTGACTCAATTTGAATTGTCATCGACACGCTAAGAAGAAGTGCAATTGGAAGGCGCTTAATGATATCGGTGAGTAACAGTTACATATTATGTTGATATTATACCTACTTCACTTAACCTAACTCCTCTCACCTTTCAATGTTTACTAGGAAAAATAATTAATGTAACTTAAGTGCCTACCATAGTTATAATAATATAATTATCATAACTGAATTATACATTTTTTTTAATTTTTTTTATCTTATGATGATTATGATAAAATTAACTTGGTCTAAAATTAGCTTTATTTAGCCCTTAAACAGTTTAAGAAAAGCTAATGTCTGTGTGTATCTTGTATTTATGTATTGTATTATTATAATTAATTAATTATATATAAGTATATGTATAAACATAGTGTATATATAGTATATAAAATATGTTGTATATATTTATTATAATAATAGCTAATATTAATAGTATTATAAATACTGTTTTTATCCACAGAGGAGGACCGTGCAGTTATGGGTCCGCCGATATGCGGATTTTGGAAATGTAGAACATCTTAGGCCAAAACTAAAGGCAAATTCATCGGCTCGACACCACGACATCGTGGCAAGGCACAAGGCTGATCCCTTCTTGTTCACCCGCGTAAAAGCAACAGCACACATATGTCCTTACAAACTGTGCGGAATCACCTACATTCTGCTGGATTACTTTGTAGCAAGCCAGCGCACACCTTTGCTGTTCACTGCGCACCTTGCTACGACATACTTCAGTTTTGATTGAGAGAACAATGTGCTGATTTTTAGCAACGAAAAAACGTTTAAGTCGGTTAAGGATGGGCGAAAAGTAGTACGAATATGGTTAACAACAATAACAACATAAGGTAACAAAAAGAAAACGAAGAAGGTTACAAGAAGTAATAGAAAACGAAGGTTTGCCGACACATTATTAGTCGAATTTATTTTAATTAGTAGACGAATATGAATCTTATTTTATTGCAAATAATGTTCATATTTGTTAAGTGAATGTGAACAAATATAAACCTTAACAATAATTAGGTATAAATGTTAATAATCTTCTCCACTAATCCTCTTTTTAAAACCACAACTTGTAAAGTATTGAAAGTATGGTGAAGTGATGTTATTGTTATGCGGTTAGAAGTTGTCATCATTTCTTACTATCTATCATGTTGATTCAATTTTACTTTCGTTCAATTTATATACTTACCTACTTTGTCAAATTATTTACGTCCATCCTTACCAACAAAAAACTTTGTCTTCGTCAAAAAAACTGGTAAACAACAGTGTTTTACTCATTCGAACGTCTAGTATGGATAGCTATAGCCTATTTGTTTAAAACCAGTTCGTATTAAATCATTATATCAGCCACACAAGTTTATTTGGCTAACATACAGCCCCCACCAAATTGAACCTTAAAACAACCAATGTAAGGAAGGAACATATTGGAAAAATGAGACGGATCATAATCTAATGACCCAAGCCATAAGGTCTTCAAACCAAATACCAATGTTTATTTAATAAAAAATCTAATTATTTTATTGGTTTTATTTAATTACTTTTTTACTTTTTGCTAGAGTGATTTTATTGGACACAAAATTAATTTAATAAAGAACAAAAAGTAAAAAACAGCAAAAATAGCTCCTCAGCTGGGATCGAACTCATGTCGTCGAGATTAGATCACTAATTGACTCAAGCGCCAACACCAATCAGCTATGGCGACCATGTTACATTTGTATAATATGTTGGGACTTATTTTAAACCCGTTTATTTTATCTTTAGCGGCTGTATGAATATTACCGGGTCGTACAATGACAGTTACCGATGTGTGCGATGTAAACTAATTAGCTTGGCCGATTGTACATGGAATGATGCTTATTATAGTTATTACAATATAATCTTTGGCTCAACATGTTTGACCATGGCTGGTGTACAAATTAGGTCGAAAGACAATAAGATTTAAAAAAAAATATGTAAAAATACAAAGAATAATAATCGATGCGATTAAATAAATAGAATAGATTCAAGTAGTAAAATTTAAGAGCGATTTGTCATTAAAAAAATCATTGACATTATAGTAGGCTTTTTCTGTCAGTATTTTTTTAATGTTTTCTTAAACTGATCTGTATATATTTTCACACATTTAGGGATATTATTATAAATTATCGGCACTCTACATACAACGCTGTTATGCAGTAGTGCTGTCTTTGCTGGTTGAATATGCCATATCTTTATTGGATGAGTTGCCCCAAAAGATAATGCCATATCTGAGGACAGATTCTACAAGTCCATAATACGCCGAGAGTAACACATCAGTGTTGATAGATTGAACAAGCTGGTACAAAGCATATGCTTGGCTACTAATTTTTTTACATAGTGCATCAATGTGTTAAGTCTATATAAGCTATAATTAAGCCTTAGAAAACGAGCATTAGATACTTCATTTATAGAGTAATCATGAGTCAAATTTACATTTAATGGATTATGCAATCTTTGTTCAAAGTGCATATATTTGTTTTTGATAAATTTATTTTTAAATTCTTGTTGTCAAGCCAAGAAATTATAGATGTCAGTGAATTATTAATGTCCTTACATGCAATTGAAACTGTACTGTCATCAGCAAATAATGTCATAGGTTGAGTCGTTGACTTTGGCAAGTCGTTGATATAGATAATAAACAGCGGCGGCCCTAGCACACTGCCTTGAGGAACACCGTATGTGACATTTTTCTTCACGGAGCTGAATGTTTCTTCTTCTTTTTTTGTTTTATCATTTACTTTAGCTATTACTGTTTCCCCCTAAGCCTTCTGCGGCCGAGACTGGATGGCAGGTGGCTGGAGAAAGGTCAAGGGAGCGGAAGGCAGCCAAAAAGGCCAGAAAGCGGGAGCGGAAGCGCCAAGAAAAGGAGCGGAGCGTCGCGGCTAGGCTCAGCGCCCCGAAGACCGCAGCTGTAGTGATTACACTGCAGCCGGACGCGGAAAAGAGGGGCGTGAGCTACCGTGACGTGCTCGCTAAGGCGAGTGCGACGGTGGATCTCGGGGAGCTCGGGATTCGGACGTCTCCACCCAGACCTCAAGCGCGCCTGTCCTACACGCCCCGAGTGGTCCGCGATGGGCGCTGAAGCAGCTGGACCGGGAGCTCCTCCTGGAAGCCTCGATCGTGCAGGCCTGGGTGTCATCACCGGCCAGGCCTGCCGACATCAACAACGAGGCGGGTTGGTTCCAGGAGGCCATGTCCGAGATTTCCGACGTGGCAATGCCCCGAGTTCGGCCAGGAAGCGCCCGACGTCAGGTGTACTGGTGGTCGCGGGAGCTGAAGTCTCTGCGTGAGGCGTGCGTTGCCGCGCGGCACCGGTACGCCAGGCATCGCAGGCTCCGCATCCGCCCTCCGGATGCGGTAACCATTGAGGCGGAACTTTACGAGGGGTACAGAGCGGCGAAGACCGCCCTCCAGGAGGCTGTCCGGCGGGCCAAGAACCTGGCCCGCGAGGAGATGCTGGAGTCTCTGAACGGAGATCCGTGGGGGCGCCCTTACAAGATGGTGCGGGACAAACTCCGCACCCGGGCCCCCCCGCTGACGCAGAGTCTCCGGCCTGAGCTCGTGGAGGACGTGGTGAGCGCTCTGTTCCCTTCGCGAGGGAGCCATCCTCCCCCGCCTATGGCTCCGCCGCCGCTTGCGGTGCCGGAAGCGGACCACACCGATGACGACGTTCCGGAGGTAACTGGGGTAGACCTGAGAGTGGCGGTACGCAGGCTGAAGGCCAGAAATACCGCCCCGGGACCCGATGGCTTGTCTGGCAAAGCCTGGGTCCTGGCCTCTGAGGCTCTCGGGCCCCGACTGGAAGGTCTCCTAAGCGCATGCTTGGAGAGAGGCCAGTTCCCGCTTCGTTGGAAGACGGGGAAGCTGATCCTCATCCGTAAGCCAGGGCGCCCTGCGGACTGTCCGTCCGCATACCGGCCCATCGTGTTGCTCGACGAGGTGGGCAAGCTCTTTGAAAGAGTTATTGCTAACCGCCTCGCCAGGCACCTCGCGGGAATGGGGCCGGATCTTGCGGAACACCAGTTTGGTTTCCGCAAGGGGCGCTCGACGGTGGACGCCATCATGCGCGAGAGCCCTCACGACGGGGGACGTGGTTTCCCGGGGCGGGGTCGTCTTGGCGGTGTCTCTTGACATCGCCAACGCCTTCAACTCCATGCCCTGGAGCTGCATTGGGGAGGCACTTGATACCTACCTTCGTCGTGTGGTCGGGGACTATCTGACGGATAGGGCCGTCACGTACCCCGGTCGGAGCGGAGAATGGAACCGGCGAGAGATGTCGTGCGGTGTTCCACAGGGTTCGGTTCTGGGGCCGGCCTTGTGGAACATCGGTTACGTCTGGGTGCTGCGCGCCGACCTCCCTGGCGGCGTCAGCGTAGACACGCTGGTACTGGCACAAGGGAGGTCGCACGAGGCGGCGGCCGAAAACATGACACGCGGGGTTGCGATAGTCGTGGAGAGGATCCGGCAATTGGGTCTCGAGGTGGCATTGCACAAGTCCGAGGCCATGTGTTTTCATAGGCCTTGGAATGCGCCACCGTCGGGATCCCTACTGACGGCGGGAGGGGTTTCCATCGGCGTCGGGTCGACGCTGAAGTACCTGGGACTCGTCCTCGACAGCCGGTGGAACTTCGTGGAGCATTTCCGACGTTTGGCCCCCAAACTGGAACGGACCGGGGCTGCCTTCAAGCGGCTCCTGCCCAACCTGGGGGGTCCAAACGCCTCCTGCCGGAGGCTCTACGCGGGGTCGTGCGGTCCATGGCCCTTTACGGGGCCCCGGTGTGGGCGCGCTCTCTGAGGCGGCAAGCCGCCCGCTACCTGAACGCGCCCCAAAAGGGGATAGCCCTAAGGCTAGTCCAGGGGTACCGCATGATCTCTGGTGAGGCGGCGAGCCTCCTTGCTGGATTGCCGCCATGGGATCTGGAGGCGATAGTCCTCGCGCGCCTTCACGAATGGCGCGCGGAGGCACTACGTCTAATGTCACAGGGTATACTTAAGGGCATTACATTGCTCGATGACCTTGATGATTTGACCCCTGTACTGGTTTTTGTTTATTTGGCGCCCCTACCGGAAAACGACCATTACTACAATAAAGATTAAGCAAGAACACAGATGTGTCGCACTGTTGTCATCGTTTTTGCCTAATTTATTCGTTCTCTGAGAGAAAATAATACATTTTGTGCCAATTTATAATTATTTTGAGATAAATTATACAGTTTGACTAATGAGCTAGCTTTCATCAGTTATTTTATTGAGCACGGGTACCTACTTGATACATTCTGAAAGTCTGATGATGACCAGGTAAGTGCTTATCGGTTCTCAGGAAAAGAAATAGTAAGAATGACGTAGCTTTCAACTTTTATCTAATTGAGCACGGGTGCTTCTACATTTCACATTCTGAAGGTCTGATGATGACCTTTATGATTGAGATTTACAAGATCAAATTTTGATAGCGATACTTCACATGCATGGTGGGTATCGCCAGACACTTTATCTTGACCACAATTTCATCCATCCTGAGTTGATCCGGTGCGTTGTCCCGGTCTACTTCGCAATCCCCTTGGACAAGCGATCCGAGGTACCATTTTTTTTTTTTTTTTACGGTGTGAAATCATCAAATGACCCCCCCGCTCTGGGCGGAGCGGAAGGGAGTGTCAGACTTGTACTGACTAAAACCCATCCATGTTCGTTCTTTGCCCTTTGTGTTCCAGGGCCGCGGTATCTCTTTCGAACAGCCCCGCGGCCCTGGCAGGCATCGGCCTGTGCGGACCCCTTTTTTTTTTTTTTTTTTTTGTAGGATGGGAAATCATCAAATGACCCCCCCCGCTCTGGGCAGAGCGGAAGGGAGTGTCAGACTTGTACTGACTAAAACCCATCCATGTTCCTTCTTTGCCCTTTGTGTTCCAGGGCCGCGGTATCTCTTTCGAACAGTCCCGCAGCCCTGGCAGGCATCGGCCCGTGCGGACCCCTACGTGGTTGCTGACATCTCTTTGAGGCGCGCGTGGAACACGAACGCGCCGTCGACACGGCCTGTCGTCATAAGACGGCTGGACGGCGAGCTAGCCCATAACTCGCCGTCCACAGGCCCGCGCCTAAGTTGGCCGGGGGCCACCACGTGACCCCCGACGCCCAGGGCGTCTCCCGCGGCGGCTGGGACGTGAGGCTCTTTCCCTCTCACGTTCCGCCACCTCCTTCACTAGCATGACTGCTTCGCAGAAGGAGGTGACGGCTTCCCATTCCCTCTCGCTCCGGACCATGGCTTGAACCTGGGCCGGGCGCGAGAGGTCACCGCCGCCAATCGCCTCTACGAGGACACGGCGCTGCTCCGACCAAGCGGAGCAGGCCTCCACAGTGTGCTGCACCGTGTCCTCCGGACGATCCTCACAATGGAAACACCCGAACGTTTCCTCCCGCCCGATTCGGAGCAGGAACCTCCCGAAACAACCGTGTCCGGTGAGGACCTGCGTCAGGCGGAAGGTGAGGGTGCCGTGGCGCCTCTCTAGCCACTCCTCAAAGAGGGGACTTATCGCCACTATGATGGCGTGCCCTGCACGGGGTTGCGACAGTCGCTCTCTCCATGTCACCATGAGATCGCGCCGGAGGTCTGTCCGCTGAGCGGCGATTTGCCGCGGCAGCGGAGTTTCCCTCCGTGCCTCCGCGCGCCATTCGTGAAGGAGCGCGAGGACTATCGCCTCCAGATCCCATGGCGGCAATCCGGCAAGGAGGCTCGCCGCCTCACCGGAGATCGTGCGGTACCCCCGGACTAGCCTTAGGGCTATCCCCTTTTGGGGCGCGTTCAGGTAGCGGGCGGCTTGCCGCCTCAGAGAACGCGCCCACACCGGGGCCCCGTAAAGGGCCATGGACCGCACGACCCCCGCGTAGAGCCTCCGGCAGGAGGCGTTTGGACCCCCCAGGTTGGGCAGGAGCCGCTTGAAGGTAGCCCCGGTCCGTTCCAGTTTGGGGGCCAAACGTCGGAAATGCTCCACGAAGTTCCACCGGCTGTCGAGGACGAGTCCCAGGTACTTCAGCGTCAACCCGACGCCGATGGAAACCCCTCCTGCCGTCAGTAGGGATCCCGACGGTGGCGCATTCCGAGGCCCATGAAAACACATGGCCTCGGACTTGTGCAATGCCACCTCGAGACCCAATTGCCGGATCCTCTCCACGACTATCGCAACCCCGCGTGTCATGTTTTCGGCCGCCGCCTCGTGCGACCTCCCTTGTGCCAGTACCAGCGTGTCGTCAGCGTAGCAGACTACGCTGACGCCGCTAGCAGCACCCAGTCGTAACCCATGTTCCACAAGGCCGGCCCCAGAACCGATCCCTGTGGAACACCGCCGTGCGGACCCCTACGTGGTTGCTGACCTCTCTTTGAGGCGCGCCTGGAACACGAACGCGCCGTCGACACGGCCTGTCGTCATAAGACGGCAAGACGGCGAGCTAGCCCATAACTCGCCGTCCACAGGCCCGCGCCTACGGTGGCCGGGGGCCACCACGTGACCCCCGACGCCCAGGGCGTCTCCCGCGGCGGCTGGGACGTGAGGCTCTTTCCCTCTCACGTTCCGCCACCTCCTTCACTAACATGACTGCTTCGCAGAAGGAGGTGACGGCTTCCCACGTGAAAAGTTGCCTGGTAATCGGTCGGATTGGACATGTGTTGCGGAATATATGACATGTGGATGGCTAAAAGAGAGTATGAAACAAGATAACATGGGGTCGGCACCCCATAAAAATTGGCTTAAGATTAGAATGATGGTATAATTAAATGGTAAATCTACTCTCTTCTGTAAGCTCGCTCCTTAGGATTCGTTACGTTTCATTTCTTCTTGATTTTCCCATAACTTCATATCACTGCCGCCAAGACCAACGGTGGAATTTAGAGTTAAAATTACGGTCATTGGAGTCATGGTACATGATAGCACTGGACACAGAGACAGCTAGAGGCCAAGGGTCGGCGCAGACATGTGCCGCGCTCGGGCAATAGCTCCCCCAAATAATGAGCGCCTAAATGGCGTCTGCTGTAGTGCTGTGGCTTTAAGAGCTCACATTATGTGGAAACTGAATTAAAGATGCCAATCAGAATAATTGTGTTAAGTACATTAAATAAAGGTAATCAGAAAGAAGTCAACGTAATGAATCTTTACTATAAACTGAAATTAGGTGTTATACAGTATTTGATTTTAATAAACCATTATTCATTTCAAACAGGAACACAATTATAGTCTGAACTCCACAAACAAATATTTTTATTTGTTCAATGGTCAACCGCGCGCGGCCACGGCGCGGACGCACAAAAGCCATATAGAATGCTAAAAGTATGCAATAGAATTGGAAAGCAAATAACTGTTGCCAGCAAACTGTTTGATTTGATACAAAATTGAAATATAAAGTGATTGAAAAAAATGTGAAGAATTAAAATTGGGTGGAGAGCGTCACGACTCACGTTATATTCGCGAAACGCTCTCGAGCTGGACGCGCCGCGCATGGCACTGAAGCTGATTGATCGACCAACACCAACATTGGGACAGTGCACTATGCGGCGCTCGCAAGTTTACTACATGGATATGTTATTTGATACATTAAAAAGTTTGTTTTTAATAATTAAAAAAAAACATTATTAATTAAAACCTATTAAATAACCTAAAATAAATAAACTAACAACAAACTATAGAAGGGCATCAAAAAACTCCTCCTCAACGCTGTCAGCGGGTAATGTGCCCCAGAGACTGGCGGCGTTACCACGTTGTTA
This sequence comes from Noctua fimbriata, assembly GCA_905163415.1. Taxonomy (NCBI): domain Eukaryota; kingdom Metazoa; phylum Arthropoda; class Insecta; order Lepidoptera; family Noctuidae; genus Noctua; species Noctua fimbriata. The sequence goes on from LR990934.1 coordinate 18,660,831, forward strand.
ATTGAAAATATTATTTAATTGAATCTCCATCACCTGCAGTGGCGTGCATCTTTGTGCGAGCTCTCAGCTGGTGTTGATAAGCTTTAGGGCAGACTTAGCGCACCGAAATGATGAGCGATAAAGCTGGACTTTTATTAAACAAGAGCGCGAAGTAACATCGGGCTGCCAGTAATATGAATCTTGTAAAAATTAAAAGAAACGTTCACCGCGAGTCAGTCAACGTGTCCGCTGCCCAAGACACCGCTCGCGACGCTTTAAAATATGACCGCGGAGTTTTTAAAGCGCGTCGTTTTGGTTCCCACGTGAATATTCCGCAGATAATTTAATTTAGCCCAAAACGTTAAGACGAGCTGAAGCTCCAAGTAGCCAGCTTAGCTCACCGACTGCTGTAATATAATTTATGATAGAAACACATAATGTATGCGAACACTAATGGACTCGTTACAAACATAAATTAAGGAGTACTTTTTGTTGTTATTGTTTTTCAGTGATTGATTATAGCTCGTTATTTCGCCTCCTCGTACTGAAACAACTTTAAAGATATTTGTTTTAGGTATTCTATTTCGTGATTTGTCTAGATTAATATTTAGGTATAAATCTGGTTGCGACTATCTTGAGTAATCTACGTAAACCAGTCATTATCCACGACTTTGTGATTGACTTTGTGCCATGTACAGTCGTTGCAGTATCCAATTTAAGTCCGGTCTACAGCGCGCACTACCGCAGCTTCAATGTGGCTGTCGGCTTGCACCAAGGGTCGGCTCTCACACCGTTCCTTTTTGTTTTTCGGATGGGTAATCATCAAATGACCCCCCCCCTCCCCCCGCTCTGGGCGGAGCGGTAGGGAACGTCTACTGACTAAAACCCATCCATGTTCCTTCTTTGCCCTTTGTGTTCCAGGGCCGCGGTACCTCTTTCGAACAGTCTCGCAGCCGTGCAGGCATCGGCCTTTGCGGACCCCTTCATTGTGGCTGACATCACTTTGAAGCGCGCGTGGAATACGAACGCGCCGTCGACACGGCCTGTTGTGAAAACACGGCCGGACGGCGATCTAGCCCATTACTCACCGTCCACAGGCCCGCGCCTACGGTGGCCGGGAGCGACCACGTGACCCCCACGCCCGGGACGTCTCCCGCGACAGCTGGGACGTGAGGCTCTTTCCCACTCACGTCCCGCCACCTCCTTCTCTAGCATGACTGCTTCCCATTCTCTCTCGCTCTAAGCCAGGGCTTGAACCAGGGCCGGACGCGAGAGATCGCCGTCACCAATCGCCGCTACGAGGAGGCTCTCATCCTTTACCTCTTCCTCCCTTACCTCTTCCTCGTGATAATGGACGCTCTCGTGTCGGACATCCAGGAAGAGGCACCCTGGTATATGCTGTTCGCCGATGACATTGTGCTGATTGCTAAGAGCGGCTAAGAGATCCGGAGCAGATTGTAGGCGTGGTGGCAAAGACTGAACCAAAACGGAATACTTCTTTTGTGATTTCGTCGGTCTCTCCAGTCTAGTGTCTATAACTCTTGCCGGAACGCCCATACCGATCTGCTTTGACTTCCAGGTACCTCGGATCGCTTGTCCAAGGGGATCGCGACGTAGACCGGGACATAACGCACCGGATCAACTCAGGATGGATGAAATGGCGACAGGTCACTGGAACAGCAACTTGCCACCCACGGATGCCTCTCAAGTTAAAGGGGAAAGTATACAAATTCGTGATTACACCTGTCGTACTGTATGGATCAAAATGCTGGGCTGTGAAAAAGATGGATGAAAAACGATGAATCGATAGATTGTACTTGCACCATTAACTCCAACACCAATTCCAATAAACGACCAACCGACCTGTTCAAGATATTTTAATTTTAATGACTTTTTTGTGAATGGAAACATTTTGTACTTATCAGAGCGTGGTAACATTAAAACAAAGCTTTATTTTATTAATTCCACTCCTCATCAGACATCAAACTTTATTTCTACACGATGTAATAGACAGTCAAGATAAATTGTCTGGCGATACCCACACTGCATGTGAAGTATCGCTATTAAAATTTGATCTTGTAGATCTCAATCGTAAAGGTCATCATCAGACCTTCATAATGTGAAATTTAGAAGCACCCGTGCTCAATTAGATAAAAGTTGAAAGCTAGGTCATTACTACAAATGGTGTTGTTTGCTGACGATACTTTTTTAATATTTAAGGTAAACAGACGTACCACAAATCTCGATGACGTAAATAACGCCCTACTGCAGGTCCATAATTGGTTCACCGCTAATAATTTAGTATTAAATGGAAAAAAACGAAGAGCGTAAGATTTGTTCATTACACATTTTATGACAAAGATCATTATCTAAATGGGGGATTACATTGATGATAGAATTGCCTTGGCTCAATGCTGGTCCTGCTCCACAATCATAGGGGCAAACCGTTGATTACCATGTAAAGTTATTGTGCAAGCCGCAGAAGATTGTAAAAATATCTTTGCATTCTAGAGATTCAAGCTCTTAGTATTATATAATTGCATAGCACATGTGTGAGTACTATGTACTGTAAAGCTACCATTTACATTTAGTTATGTTTCATTGACTCGAATTTGCCCTGGCGGTTGACAGAATGATCTGCTCACTCAAATGTCTCGCTGATGGTGCCGCGTGCGTCGGATCATTTAGTTCTATTCAAAATGTTGAGTTGAATGGTGCTGATCCGTCATGTTCATGAGCGGGCGCTGTCAGTTGGGACTGGTCAATTGGTCATCTCTTAGCTGCCACGGTTTATTTTAACTACTTTGTTTTTAAATTGTTGATTTAATATTTTACTCTGAACGCTCGTAATGTGCACGTCTTTCTACATCGTTCTCACATAAAAATATTTTAATTGAAAAGTGTGTCCATGGAGTTTCTTACCCATTATTCTCCATAGAGATTTACGTTTTGGAATGGGCAACTACAGTACTTTCACAAGTTATTATGCCTTGTGTCTGGGACTTTAGCTTCGCCTTCTTTTTCTGACATTCAAAAGTGCCTGTTATGGTCTAATTGAAATAAATGCTTTGAGTTTGAGTTTGATGTCGGGTCATATGTACATAATATGTTGATTAAAATAAGATTCGCGACCGTATCAAATATAACTTTACATAGTTATAATCAATAAAATATTAATACTTTTTACACGGATTTGATCGCCCTCTATTAAAGTTAGTGAAGAATATTGTAACTTCTCAGTACTACTGAAATTGGTTGTAACTTATAATGATTAAGTTTGTAATTTAAGTTCACAATTAAAATCACAATTATTTAAAGTAATTAGTAATGAGCTTGTTTTAGTTTTACTTAGTTCAGAGACAGACGCTGTGTTGTTGTGTAACAAAGTAAATGAGATATAATATAATTTATAAAATAAGTAATACAAAATTAGGTACGTGGTAATAATCAGATTCTGAGTACTAAATTATATTAGACTTAGCACATTAATGAGCCAAAGTTATAAACTTAAGACAACAATTATTAAAAGGCTGAAGTTTCTTCGAAACATCGTCTTGCGTTACTGTCTCACTCACAATACTGAAGCTTTATTTTAGTATTTACGTAGTTTTGACTTTGATGGAAACGACATAAAATATAGCATAACATCACGCCTTGTAATCCCCGAAGGGTTAGTTTGTTCAAATAATTTTTCGATAAAGGCATTCGTTTGTGAAATATTGTATTAACCAAACTGTTGTGTTTGGGTCTGTGAAAAAATTCACGGTGGTAGTATACATATATGACAAAATTAAAAGAAAAACTATCACAGTTTACAAAAACTAAACAAAACAAAAAAAAAACAAACAAACAGCTGCAGCACACACAGCTACAGCTTTACAAATTTACGAGTAATAGTCGACCAACTTCTAAAATGTACTTGGGTAACATATTTTCCCAAACATAATGTATGTGAGCATGGGTTTTTCAATGAGTAGAAGGTTACAAGAAGTAATAGAAAACGAAGGTTTGTCGACTCATTATTAGTCGAACTTATTTTAATTTGTAGAATGTTCATATTTGTTAAGCCAATTTGAACAAATATAAACTTTAGCAATAATTAGATATAAATGTTAATAATCTCTTCCTCTAATCCTCTTTTTAAAACCACAACTCGTAAAGTATTGAAAGTATGGTGAAATGGTGTTATTGTTATGCGGTTAGAAGTTGTCATAATTTCTTACTATCTAACATGTTGATTCACTTCACCTCTAATTTTACTTTGATTCAATTTATATACCTACTTTGTCAATTTTTTACGTCCATCCTTACCAACAAATAAACTGAGTCTTTGTCAAAAAAACTGGTAAACAACAGTGTTTTACTCATTTGTACGTCTAGTATGGATAGATATAGCCTATGTATGTTTAAAACCAGTTCGTATTAAATCATTGTATCAGCTACACAAGTTTTTTTTGCTAACATAAGGCCCACCATATTGAACCTTATAACAACCAATGTAAGGAAGGAACATATTGGAAGAAACGAGACGGAGCTAGGCTAGTGTACTATGCTTATTTCCACAGTATTATGTCTTATGGCATTCTGCTGTGGGGATCAGCAGCAGACGTTGACTCAATTTTCATTCTTCAAAAGAGGGCAGTCCGCGCGATATATAAAATAGGTCCTTGCGAGTCCCTCAGAGACAAATTTAAAGAGATTGATATACTGACCCTGCCTTCACTTTATATCTTAGAATGTATTTTATATGTCCGCAAAAATCGAGGGCTTTTCAAAATAAGAAGCGACTTTCATAATATAAATACACGCAGTAAACACGAAATTGTAATACCTAAGTTCAGATTAACAAAAACTAGCAAGTCTTTTCATATAAACAGTATAAGCTTTTATAACAGGTTGCCAAAGTCAGTTATAGAACTGACCGACGGAAAATTCAAAAACTACATCAAACGTGTCCTTATTAAAAAAGCATATTACAAAATCAAGGACTACGTTGAAGATAAAGAAGTTTGGCTTTAGTTCCTTCTGCGCATGCGGCTTCCCTGGTAGCTCATAAACGGCACAAATATGTGGATGTCTCTAACTATTCTCAATCTCATTTTTTCTACTCTTTCGAATCAGATTTTCACAATAGTATTCAAATCATTTATACATCTTTTGCTCAGAATAGTTACAGCACTGATTACAATATTTGTGTCACTTGTTTAATTTAGTACTTTACAATTCTTTTTTTTACCTTTGTAAAGATTCTTTTTTATCAATTGTTTGTAAATGTGTGAACATTGTAGGCTTTGTAGATTCCCAGCTGCTTGTTAACTTTTTATTTTGTTCTACATTTTTTGTGTAGTAAGCAACGACTTATTGTCGGGCCTACGCTGTCCTCCCATACTGAAGTACAAATGCTGTATCCATAATATTAATGTAACACCAAATTATTTGAAAAGAGTAACCATGGAGTTTCTTGCCGGTTCTTCTCCATAGGAAACGACCAACCCGAACCGTGCACCTTTTTTTCGACGTTTTATAAGTGCCCATCTAGGCCTATGTAAAATAAAATATTTTGATTTTGATTTTTTTTTGATTATTTTCTAATGATCAATGTTTATCTTACAAAAAATCAAATTATTTTATTGGTTTTATTTAATTACTTTTTTACTTTTTGCTTGAGTGATTTTATTGGTCACAACATTAATTTAATAAAGAACAAAAAGTAAAAACCATCAAAAATAACTCCTCAGGTGGAACCGAACTCACGTCGTCGAGCTTAAATCACTAACTGACACAAACGCTTACATCAATCAGCTATGGTGACCATGTTACATTTGTATAAAATGTTGGGCCTTATTCTAAAACCGTTTATTTTATTTTTACCCGTGTAGGGTAGACAACGTATACGCATACAATAATAATGAGCGGCTGTATGAACATTACCGGCTCGTGCAATGACAGTTACCACTGTGTGCGATGTAAACTAATTAGCTTGGCTTGCTGTACACAAATTTTCAACCCCGAAAATAAAAAGTTTCACAGAAAATTCAACACAATTTCAACGTAATTTAATTTCTTTAGAACCAGCGGTTTGGACTGTGCGTTGATATATCAGTCAGTCAGTCAGGACTTTGAATTTTATATGTATAGAATTTGTTCAGGAAAATTAATTATAGACAAACTGAACTAAGACGTACCTATTATTTCAGACGTTCACCATGCAACAATAAGTAAATCAAGTCTTCTAAAATAAACAAATATTTTTCTTTCCATGTGGCATAGCCGTGGCACGCCCCGTATAATAAAAAAAGGTTAAATCGCCTGCGAAATCTTTTAACTCGTTACTAAACTAAAAAGCTGGAAATAAAAAAAGTCATTTAAAAAACTAAAAAACCCTACTGAAGAAAGGGTTTCAGTCAGGTTTTTTTAACAAAATTTTAAACAAGATACATAAAATAACACTACACCTGTAATCACCGAAGGGTTAGCAGAGGTGTACCTAATAGTTTAGTTGATTTATTAATAATTATCAAAAACTACAGGACAAATTTTGAAAAAAGTGAAAACACAAATCATTATACATTAAAAAGAGCATCGAACACAAATTATCTACTTTCCAGACTTAGAGAGGGTGTGTGGGTGTGTGCCAGCTAATTTGTTTCTACCACGATTACATTAATTGTGTCTATCTCCGCGTTTATTGTATTCGTCTAGATAATGCTTAACGTATACTGTTCCCGCTATGGTGATATTACAGGCGGCGGCCTGTAATATCACCATAGCGGGAACAGTCAATATTTTTAGCCGTTTAAAAAGTGGTCTCGCGGTGGCATCCCATTGTGATCGCGTATTAACTGTCACGGCATGCTTGTGCATCATAAAGGCTCGCTCCCAATCGGCAGCTCGGCCCCAGAACTCCACGCCATACTGGAGGATCGAGTGCGATCAAGTGAAATAGCACCCTCTCATCATTTTACGTGGAAGCGTTTGTGCTAAACGATCTAGAGCGAAGCAGTCTCGTCCGAGTTTGCGGCATATTTATTATCAAGATGCGGCCCCCAAGTGAAAGAACTGTCCAGTTCGAAGCCAAGGGTCTTGGTTGTGTTAATATCAAGCAATTTATTTTAAACCAGTTGTTATTTTTCCCCACCACTAAATTGAATAAATGGGACTTACACATAACATAACTGGCTGGAAATGTGGATGTATTATTAGGTACACCTCTGCCTATATAAGATACATAATTATATAAAAATCAGCACTCAGACTGTAAAAAAGTGAGTAATATTTTTACGTAACTTTAGCACCTGAAAGTTGGCCGTCGTGTTGGCCCAAGCTGGCAGATATGCATACGTTATCAGTACATACTAACGCTACTCGATACCATAAATTTTGTTAATCCGAAAATAAATGAGGTCTGGCGGCCCTGGGATCCTGGAACACTGGTTTGTACTGCATTGATTATTGAACGATCTCCAATGAAAAATATTGATTGCTTTTTCTGTGAAGTGAAACGAAGGCATTTAAAAGAAGGTTCTTGGGTCGTGGCGTATTGATACAAGCAGTGCTATTATTTGTTTTTCTTTGAGGGAAAACAATGATTGTGGCGCATATTATCTGCGGTAACTAAATGTTGTGGCTTCGGCCGTGTTAATGTTTGTTTTTTTCCTTCTGACTAAGTAGTCGAGTGTTTAATTAATTATTTTATAGAACCAATCAATCAATAACTCCCAATCCAACAAACAATGAAAAGAAAACATGTTTTCTAATTTCCAGTTCAATTATATTTCTAAGAGTCTTTCGTCAGCCTACAAAAAGATTTTATGAAACACCTTTTGATAGAGATTGATTATTGAATAGAGATATCGACGAAACATACATTGAGTCAGGATATCGAACCCGGCTCATATTTTCCTACCTACATAAAGGGCCGGTTACCATGGCAACTATTGTGTTATCCGGTAAGCTCGTTATGTGATCGCTGTATGTTTGGGACCCGCCTGTGGGCGACGCCATGCTTCGCGACATATTATTTAGTAATTAATTTAGTACTCGAACTTTAGCTATTTCATCTGGAAACTTATCACAAGGTTTGCAGATATTCTGTGAAGACAATAATAGATTCTTGGAACCTGTTAAGGTCTGAACAGAGATTTTTCTTTCCGTTAACATATTCTATTGCAAAAAGTTTTTCTCAAAAACTACTTATATCAGAACCTTTTTAATCTTTCGGAAAACCTCCTCATATATTCGATCAGTTAACGTTAACCATCTGGTCTCGTCACCCGTTAGTCGGGAAGGAAAGCTTTAATAATGTTAGCAAAAACAGAGCAGGAAGTGAACAGTTAATGTAACTGTGGCCCATCGGCTCGGCACGGTTCAGTACAAACGATCCGTCGCCATCGCACGGCGGACGCAGATTACCTCGCGAATATACTTTTTGTTGAACCCTTTGCTTACGCTACTACTAAACGTTTTCTGAATAAAGCTTATGTACACACGGTGAAGAAGAGAAGGTTTACTCTGTTTAATAGCATACAATATTTGGTACAAACGTGACACATTATACAACATTAGTTTTAGTATATGCGAAACCTGATACACGTGTCTAGTATTTTTATGTAAAGAATCTATGTACAAAATTTTAAAACTGTATCATGAAAAATCACAATGTTATAAGCTTGTTCTGTTACCTAGTTGTCCAAACAAAAACGCGGTCACCACCAGCGTCGTCTTGAGCTCATTGATAATAATAATTTGGCAGTAGGTACCTAAATTATTGCGATAGATACTCAAAGTCGCTCGGTATCCAACTTTTAACTTTTTTGAAATATTTTTGGGAAAAAATATAACATGGTTTAAAAATTACTGGAATCGATTCAGTTACTTATTCTGAACAAAGTATATTCAGGTTTCGCATTTACTAAATATAATGTTGTATAAAAAAATAAACAACATCACGCCTATAATCCCCGAAGGGTTAGGTACAGGTGTACATAATTATACACCCACATTTCGTCAGTTATGTTTAATAGGGGGCGAGTCTATTGCCATCAAACGGGCACAAATCCAGTTTCCGTGGCTGCTACTGAGAAATTCCTGATGGAAAAACCCAATAACACCTTGTCCGACCCGGGAATCAAACCCAGGACCAGCAGTCGAAATAAAAAAAAATAAAAAAGTCGAAATAATTTTCTTCAACTCAGGATCAAATGGTCATTGCTCATTTGATGAGTTTTTTGATACAGAGCAATCTTACTGTTGGAAATTAATAAGGGACATTGCCATAGGACGGCTGGTGCTTTGCGGCCGGCGGCGGCGGCGCGGTGTCTGTAGCGACCGAGCGGGCGGCGAGCGCAGCGTACCGGACTGACGGAACAACAGCGCATGGTATGTACCGGACAACATCAGAGTCAGTAGTCTTCACCTATAGTGCAGTCAACATGACATAATGTATACCTACTGCCAACAATAGGTAACTTTCCAGTTTCTTCACTCTGTCCTTTCGAACGATGTCTTTTTATTTTAGTTTATAGATATAATTATTATCTAAACATTCGTCTTTTACCATAGGGTAGGCAGAACACTACAGAGAGTCTAAACATTCGTCTTTTACCATAGGGTAGGCAGAACACTACAGACAGAATGCCACCAGTTACGATCTGTAGATACTTGTCTTGCTTTGCCCATATTCATGGTTTTGGTGCGAGTAATACGCATCTGACCTTTCGAAAAGACATCACTAACAAGGTCTTTTAGATTTAAGATAAAAATAAAAAATGCATAGACTCAAAATCATGAAAATCTTTATGCTAACATCGATGGCAGTTGTGTACAACAGAACCAGATAGAATTTAAGACAAAACGTACTTCTTCTCTTAAGAATTTGCCAAACTTAATAACCTCATTCTCGATAGAATAATACGCTGAGAGCGAGCACACCGCCAGGGTCATCAGACTTGTAAGATCAGATGAGGAGATTATAACGACTGCCTGTACAATAAATGTTACAGCATAAAATTATTAATTAAAAAACCTTTTTACAAATAAGCTTTTATAAAAATACACTTAAAAGAAGAAATTAAACCTTGGAGTAAATAAAAGACAATTTTTCATAAAAGCTTGTCGCGTTCATATTTTTTTTTCCGACTGTTGCGAAGCCCAAAAGGAGTGTTATGTTTAAAGGGAGAAAATCGTATACAGGCTGTCCCACGGCTATGCCACACGGAAGGACCTTAAATATTGTATATAGGAAGTTTCACTAAAAGAAGATTTCATTTTGATTTGTAAAATAATCAGAACTGCGTTCAAAGATTTTTAAATAATCACCTGCCTAAACCGGGAAGCGAACCCGCCAATAATGTGAAAAAAACACAAGTATTTTATAACAACGGTCGAAAGAGTTAATCATAAGGATCCTCTCTCTAGGATCCTCCATTTGAAATAAAAGGAAGACCATATAATAGTTTATGCAAGATATATGTGTAATATTAGTTTATAGTTTTAAAGTTGAATAGGTAATAAAGAATAGTTAGTGTAAGTATTTCATTTTAGTTGAGTAATACAGACACACTCGAGTTTTTTTACATGAACTTACTTATCAACTTGCAAATATTAGTCCATAGTAATATAAATTACATGACATCTTATGTGAAATATTGATACTCGATTTGAGATTGGACACCGGTGACGATAACCAAATGATTCATAAGGAATCTATTTTTAGATATAATACTTTTACATAATATTTGACATCAATTTCGCGTATCACGAGCCAACCAAAATCAAAAATCATCGAAAATCGGGATTTCACTTATTATATTTACAGAAACGTCTACCTCAGAAAAATCCTACCTACTTACTAATAGTAAATACTCCCACACCCCGCACGCCTTGCGCAACACTGCGAGCCATGCGTGAGTTTCCAAGCCCTATTTGACTCTGTTGGGGGATGATTTTGGAAAAACTGTAATACACGTGTCTCGTAATTGTAATTGAATAGTGTGTACACAAATTTTCGAGTCAATCGGCCCAGAGAATATTAAGTTTCCCAGAAAATTCAAGCCCCCATTTCACCCTCTTAGGGGCGGAATTTTGAAAAAAAAATTCTTAGTGGATACCTACTCTTCACAAAAAATACACCTTTCAAATTTCATGTCTTTAAGAACAGCGGTTTACGCTGTGCCTTGATATATCAGTCTGTCAGTCAGGACTTTGAGTTTTATATTGGGGGATGACTTTGGAAAAACTGTGATACACTTTCGTCATAATTTTAACTGAAGAGTATGTACAAAAATTTTCGACCCCGAAAATAAAAAGTTTCACAGAAAATTCAACACCCCATTCCATGTAATTTCAGGTTTGGACTGTGCGTTGATATATCAGTCAGTCAGTCAGGACTTTGAATTTTATATGTATAGATTTTGTTCAGGAAAATTAATTATAGACAAACTTATTATTTCAGACATTCACCATGTAACGATAAGTAAATCAAGTCTTCTAAAATAAACAATATTTTTCCTTCCATGTGGCATGGCATAGCCGTGGCACGCCCCGTATAATAAAAATAGGTTAAATCGTCTGCGAAATCTTTTAATTCGTTACTAAACTAAAAAGCTGAAAAAAAAGTTGGAAGTAGGCGGGGCCCATTCTATTTTCATAATTTTATATTCAAATGGGCCCCGCCTGCTTCCAACTTTTGTTTAATTGAAAATGTGCTTGTTTTATGCTTTTCAGTTTTTTCAGTCGGGTTTTTTAGTTTTTTATTGCCTTTTCTATTCACGCGCTGAGGAGTTCCCTCGTGAGGAGACGATCTTGGCTGCAGGATTAGTAATGTCTGTCATGAAAATGTACTGCCACCAGAAACAAAATGGCCTATGGCATTAAGTCCGCCTCTGTACGTTTGTGCTTGAAGTGTTAAATAAATAAATAAACAAAAGTGTGTGCAAATTTTCAGCTCAATTGGTGGGGGGGAACTGGTTTCAAATTCAGTTGCAAAGATTTGACAAATACATACTAATAAACAAACTAACAAGGCAAGTTAAATAAAAGCTTATAAAATAGATTTAACATGAATAACTTACCGGACGCCCGGTAGGCCGGCCCAGAAAGAGGTGGAGACGATCTGGACGCGTACCGCGAGGGCTGGTTCGAGGAGGCACGGGAAAAGAGCACAAGGGAGGGACTCGGGAGGAATTTGCCCAGCAGTGAGTGGGACATAATAAGCTAATAAAAAAAAACATACCTGTCTCGCAGTTGCAGAAAACTGAGGGCTTGCCGCGTAGTTTCTTAAAAATAAATAAAAAATAACACGCAGTGAGAATTGCTCATGCTTAATATTTTTGTAAGATTTTGAAGCTCTTTCTAAATAAACCGGTAGCCAGCTAAGGTGCACCACGCAGGAGTGGCGATCAGAGATTGTTCCTTCTCCATTACAAGAAGCAGTCTTGCACAACAATCAGGAACTGACAAAGTTACCTTCGTTGCAAACACTTAAAACTAAACTAAATCATCTTCTTCGCTGCAATTTGTGGCGGGACTCAAACTACTGCACTTAAACCGTTTGTCATCGCACTATCAGTCGCGGCGTTTGTCTCAAAGAGACAACTTGTTCGCCCTCGTCACTGCTGCTGTGTGTTATTGAACTAGCGTCGTTTTATTTGTGAGTCTACAAGTCTCCCGTCTGTTACACAAAGAGGTAAACTGTCTTACTACTCCACTCAGTTTTAGATCAAATTGTTTAAAAAATAATTCTTAATTTAGCTTGAAAACCAATTTTATGACGTAAATTACTTAAAAAATACTTTACCTTATAAAAAATGGGGTTTTTTTAGCCAAATCCCGAAGGTGTTGTGAAACGATTATGGTAATTGAATATTTTGCAAACCGTGTCCCAATTGAACGAATAGATTCAACCACATCTGGCCATCAGCAAAATCGTACAAAAATATAGACATGAAACTTATTGAAAGATATTACAGTTGTTGTTACAGCTATGATACCACGTCCAGTTGGCACTCGTCCTAAACTCCATCTAACAATAGTAATAAAACGAAGAAATCTGAAACAAATGTTGTAGAGACTACATGTGCTCTGTTAGCTCGTTGTTGGGTTATGAGCGTCCGGAGCGCGTAGGTACGAGCAGTGCGCGCCGGCGTTCCAAGTAATGACGAGTCAGCGAGTGACCTTGCGCGGAGGTCGTGCGACGTACCTAACGAACGGCGACGACGAATATTGAATAATAAAAAAAAATCATTCCTGTACCCGGAAGGCGGTATGTTCAGAAGTTAGCAATAGCATTTTTGTATAAGTGGGGAAACTTTGTTATTGCATTCGAGTTGGATTTTACACCCGAGCTGCAGGCGAGGTTGTTATGGAGCCACGAACTAGAGTAACAAATGTCCACGTGTATCAAACGACGTTGATATATAGTTTGCTTTTTTCCGCGCTTTGCTTTCACCAGGTTTAAGGACAAGCAAAGGTATAAAACCGCTAAACAGCATATTAGAAAATTCAAATGCTTTTGAATTTAGAACACAAACAAAATGTTAATTTGTTCAAAAAATCAATATTTTTATAAATAATCATGTTTAATTTACGATATTCTATTTATAAATTCAAATAATATTTACGCCGTAAAGACGCATATCTCATTTCCGAGAATAAAAAAAAAACAATCACCTTCGACTATAGGCATTGAACCAATTTGGACTTATGTATAGTGTATATCTGTGGAAAGTTTTAGTACCGCACACGTTGAGAATAATAAATAAAAACACACGCGTGTGAAATACATTGCATGTTTAACCTAATCGTAATGCGATAAGAAATAGTTTTCGCGAATATTACGGTTCTGCCTTTCATTTGTGGTGAGTCAGATAAAAGTGGTCGGGCCGTCAATAGTCGGGTGTGTTAGTGTACAGTGTATATGTCGTATGCATGAAATCTTTCTTTCTTTCTTTTTCTTTTTTTTAAAGCGTTGCCCCACACTAGGAATTTCTCCTGTATCGTGGGTGCATTCACAAACATTTATACTCACATACACAAACAAAAAATTAAAATGTGTGTACAGTGTAGCGAAAGGCGGTCTCCGTTCCCTATAACCAAACGCAGATGAAGAACATGTGCCAAGGTTCGGATTAGGAGGTGGAAACATAACACAAGAGATAAATAGTATACATTGTGATGATAAAGCGGCTGTTCCGTCTTGCTGAAATAAATTATTATTAAAACTCGCTTCTCTGCATTACCGCTAAACTGGTACTTAAACAAGGAGTTAATTATAGTTAACACTTACCACGTATTCATTGTTTATTGAAGAGTATTAGTCTTCAACTAACTTACAGAGTACTGCACACATTACCAGTTTCGCCACTGCCACAGCTTGTCTTCTCCCGCGCTATATCAAGACTAAAATTAGGAGTACGCGACAGACAGTCACACTTGGTTGACGACTTATGAAGGGTCCGTTGACACCTTGTGTACATCTCACAGACTGACAACAGGCGGATAACTATCTAAGGGTAGGTGCATCTTCGACAGCTTGGTGACCGCTTCGGAATACATGATGGCCTTACAACAGAACTGCAACGTTTGCAGTTCTGTACGAGTTCAGTGCTAAAAGAAGACGCGACCCTTGCAGACTTGTAGCTGCTTTCATAACATTTAATATCTTGTAGACATAATGTTCCGTGTCCCGTCTGCTAGCTGCTAGGCCGGCATGCGCCAGTACTTCAGATGATTATAAGATTAGTTGGCGCCGGGAAGGTGTCGACGTAATTTAAATAAGTAAATTGGCTGCACGTCGCTATGAATACATAATGGCTCATGAGATACGCACTATGTACTGTGTCGTATCTGTGTAATCGGCATTAGATATTGTTAATCACACATATTGAATCTATTTGTGTTTACATAATGTGATTTAAACGCGAAATAGGCCTTGTGTTCCTTGTCAGTGTATATTGTGTTAGGTGTTTGTGATAAGCTAGAAGTAATGTATGATAGCACGTTCTTTTGTTCTGCATAAAACGCACACTATGTAAGCGAGCATATTACAGGTTGGAAGACTATATCGTAGATAAAAATGCTGTGCTCAATTGCTAGTCCTGCTCCACAGCCACTTGGTCTCACGAACTAAGATTTTAATGTTTGGAAGAGACGCGCCCCCTCTAGTTTGTGACTATTCGTAAATTACCCTAGGCTGATAAAATTTTCGTTTTTCCTAATTCATGTACATATTAGTATTAAAGTCGGCTCCTGATGCAATATTCAAAGAAAGAAAGGACACATCGTTATTAATTACGGTAACTTGTCAGCCTGTCAAGCCATAAAATAGAAGTTTAATGTGTTTGTAAGTGGCCCATACCGTGTGATGATTTGAAATAAACATCAAGGCTAAAATATTTACTTAATAATTAGGAGTACGTGATAGACAGTCACAAGTTCTTTCAAATATCAGAGTTTCAAATGTCTCGCTGATGGTGGCGGGTGTATCGGGTCATTTAGTTCCCTTCATTGTGGTTGAGTTGAACGGCGCTATCAGTTGGGACTGGTCATCTCTTAGCTGCCACGGTTTATTTTAATTACTTTATTTTAAAATTATTGATTTAATCTTTTACTCTGGACGCTCTTAATAATTATTATATATAATCTCAACACGAATGATGTAACCAAAATTTTGTAACAATATTTTATTTAAAAGCGTCTCCATGGAGTTTCTTGCCCATTCTTCTCCATAGAGATGTACGCTTTGGAATGTGCAAATACAGTACTTTCTCAAGTTATTATGTCTTGTGACTGTAGCTTTGCTTTTTTCTTGTTGTTTTTTGACATTCAAAAGTGCCTGTAATGGTCTTATTTAAATAAATGCTTTGAGTTTCTTATTGGCTATACGAAAGACTGAAATCAATACACGCGTGGTATACGATTTCCAATCGACGTCGTAAGTGCCAACTTAGTTTCATTGTTATGTTGTTTGTGACCCGTTCATGAAAAGCTTTTCAATTGTAGCCTATATGAACACATAAAAGTATATATCATCTGCCTCACGGGCGTCGATAAATAATTCACTTTTGTTACAGGGAAGAAATAATATATGTATGTCGTATCCGGTCGTTAGCAGGGACATAAAATGAATTGGAAAGTGTGCAATGGTGACATCACGCGACCTACACTATCAGTCACAATACAGCGTGCTTGTACAGAGCCCTGATGACCAACTCGGGGAAGGGCGACTGTCAGTGTCTGATCGCGGCGGAGTTATCCGATTCATTGTGCCCCGTGTTATTGTGTAATCTCAAGTAAT
The DNA here is from genome assembly GCA_905163415.1 of Noctua fimbriata. Lineage (NCBI taxonomy): Eukaryota > Metazoa > Arthropoda > Insecta > Lepidoptera > Noctuidae > Noctua > Noctua fimbriata. Next base: position 18,677,104 of record LR990934.1, read on the forward strand.
TTGTTAATTTGCTAGAAACAGTGTATCGCACCCAGTGTGTTTTCATAGCACGAAAGTATCCGTCTGCCCACATGATGTACGAGCCTAACGGAGAAAATCCTGACATATCCGACATGTACTTATCTCAAAAAAAATATCTTAACAGTATTTTCAGGAATTAAATTTCCTTTATCAAAAATAAATCTACGTTTTCAGCAAGACCGAGACTATAGGCAAGAATGTAAGAAGTTACATGGACAAATTGACATTGGATAGCAAGTTCCCTCTAGCTCCGACTGAACAAAGGCTGACTTGTATCTCTTGTAGTGCTTCTAACTGTAGATTAGTTCGAGACTAACTCCGCCTCGCAGCCGCCGGCTAACCCTGAGTTTGAAGTTTAAGATTTATCAAAGAGCACTATAGACGAGACAGAATACGATGAGTTTACATCAATTATATCTACGGAACTAACTCACATTGGCGGTCAAAGTTTATTCGGACTTTAGGGCATTCCGCGATCAGTTTTCACAATTTAAAAATAATTACATAAATTAGGCAAATTAAATATACGCCGATGAAATAAGAGCCCAGTGCTAAAAGATAATGCAAAGCGACCCAATGCAACACGCGTAAACCAGCTGTCTGCTACGGCGTAGGCTTCAGCGCCACGGCTGCGTAGGCCATCTGCTACGACGGGGTAGACAGTGTAGCTGTGACCTATCGTTATGCGATGTAGCAAAAGTTATCGAATAGACTAGAATAGAATAGAAGACATTTATTACAGACGTAGTCCATTTACTGGCTATACTGTTATGAATTTGTTATACCACCTACTGCTATTGTTATATTATAGCTATGAAGCAGCCTTTAAAAGAGGCTCAAAAGAATGTAAGGTGACCCCTATAAGTATGGCTTAACTTCAAGTCCCTCAATTCAAATTTCCGGGACAATTCTAATTGAGGTCGCAGATAAAGTGCGTCCAAACATACTTTTATGGTTCCATAAAAGTATGTTTGGCGTCTCTTGGCGAAGCTTTAAGCGGTACATCATTAGGATGCTAAAAAGACGACCTCAAGTAGCTCAATGTGCACAAAACGAGTTTCGAGGAGCAATGAGTACCCACGCATACACTTGTGCCATGTAAGTCAAGTCAAATCAAGTCGAGTTGTTAAAATCACGGACACTCAAACAGTCCCTGGTTCTTGGAAGCCGCAGTCCATACAACATGTAACATGTAACATGTGTGTCTGTAAGCAGACATACATTCTTGTCGTTAGCTGCGGTTGGTTCATTGTTTGCAGGAATAATATCAGTTTCCATCACTAAGATGTTACTAATAACTGATACTTGATACAATACTTATTAAGGCGAGCGTGAAACGTACTGACGCGACGCGTTCATGTGAAGCATTCTCGTAAATATTGTAATCGAGGTCGGAAATACCTTTTGTTTGAGCAAACCGATGACTTTGGGGCTATGGGTTTAATAATAAGTACAATGTGTGCTTACTGAAGGTAGCTTTGTTGTTCTCCTCATATTTCAAGTAGTGGGTTAGTTGCTGCAGTCCGTGGCTTAATGTGTGTACCGGTTGGCCGCGTGCGTCCCGCCACATGCTGACCCACCCGTGCGCCTGGCGGGGCCTACAGTGGCCGACACCCGCGCAGTAACCGTGCCCAGCATTCTCTCTTTACTTCACACATTGTAAGCAATACAAAATTTACTTGAAGAGCTAATATCGCTAATCACCTAATAGTAAAATTCTTGAACTGTGGTTTGTTTCCGAGAATAAACAGATACGACATACTCCTTCTTCTACTACCATCAACAAACCCAGGAGTGTCGCGTCAAGCCAGAGCCGTACGGTGTCGCCGCGCCGTTGCGATATACGCAGCGTCCGAAACATAGGAAACTTGCCTCAAGCAATATAACTTGTTATTGGCCAGGAACTGTTTTAGACTAACAGTCAATATCACAATGATTGTGACAACTTCTTTAACAAATAAAGCTTCTAGTCGCTTGTACAAATAAAAGGGTCTGACGTAATATTTACCTCTGGACATTTATTCCCAAAATAGTCTCTCTCAAGTAAACAATATTTATAAAAGCAATATTTATTAAGCCTACAGTTTATCTCAGTGATACATTTTAGATACTAACGTCTTACATTATTGTTGAGTGAGAGAAACATAACTCGACAAACGAAATATACAGAAATAATGTAGATGAGGAGTAACTGAACGAGTGTGCTCGCGGTTTATTAGACAGCTCCGTGTACACAATGAGACTCATTCGGAATATCTATCGTTTCAAAGGAAAATCGATTGTGATTACAGTTAGAACATATTATAATTAGAGCATAAATGGCGGTATATGTAATTGGATAAGTCCAAAGTAAAGCGCGTTTGACCCTTTGTGTGCGACTAATTGACTGCGATAATCGCATTGACAGTCTCAACTGTGAGGTATAATAGAAAGCTTAGCGTTAGCCCTCGACACGCCCGCCCTTGAGTACGGAGCCTTGTAGCACAAGTTGTGACGCTCAAACTGAAATTCAATTAATCAAAGCCTTACTTACTGAGTGTTTATAGCTGTCTGGAAGCGGAGCGAGAGGCCGATGACATTAACATAAAATAATATTACGAACAAACCGGCCGGGTGCCCCGGCAGCCAGGGTGGAGCATTTCTTTTTACATCGAACACGAGGAAAAAATAAATCTAATCCCCTCGTTATCAACAAATTGGACAAAGGCGTGTTAAGATAGAATTGAAAGATACAATTTTAAGAGTAATTTATGAATTTAATAAAGATCTAAGATTCTCCTTTTTGCGCTAGCATTTACCTTGTTCCACCACGAATTTCCGAGTTCCCTGAGCGCTTGACTGTCGGATCAGATGTCGGGGATTATGGTAAGTGGAAACTCAGTTAAAAGTAACCACAGTCGTAGTCGGCTGAACTGTGTGAGTAACACCTGGAACTTACAGATGAACACCGCCTGAGTGTTGGCCAACGCCGCGGGCATACACGTGGGGACTGTTCTCAGACGTGTTCACACTCATATGAGCCTTTTTGTTTAAGTAGCTGATTTATGTCAGCTTACGAAAAGGGCGGTTGAGCTGCGGTTTTGCACATTAAATAAGACATAGCACACAAATTGCTAGGTTCTGATCTTAAAGCTTTTGTGCGGTAATTATAAATCGAATTCTATGAATATGCCAACAATCAGTAATGACAATAAGGCACAGTACCTCTTTTACAATCACAAGGTAGTGCAGTTCATTCATTATTTACGAACACAATTCAATAAAGATATTTTCATATATCCGCACGCACAGGTGTGAATAATCCCGGATTGTTGCCGAACTCCGCCTTCCGGATTAACCTTTACTGCATATTCCAGTTTCTGATATTTTTGTGAAAAATCCACTAGTATCATTTTCGTCGTATTCTATGAGAAAAGAACACAGAGCTTATGAGAAGTAAATGTTCAGGTTATTAAACGAAACTGCATGTTGTGTTCTATAACCGTGCAGTTTGTGGTAGGGCCACATTTGACAGCAATTTAAAATCTAGATTTCTTTTAAAATTACAGTTTTGAGATTTAGGCGTGCCTTTGTGTCCAAGTTCTTTCGCGTTAATCCTCAGTGATACAAACTTCCGTCATAACTAACAGCTCTTATGCCGCACCTGGTCTGATCGCCGACTGTTCTTATAACTAACAGCTCTTATGCCGCACCTGGTCTGATCGCCGACTGTTCTTATAACTGACAGCTCTTATGCCGCATCTGGTCTGATCGCCGACAGTTCTTATAACTAACAGCTCTTATACCGCATCTGGTCTGATCGCCGACTGTTCTTATAAGCTATGTGAGCACAATGGAGCAGCATGGCCCACGCCGGACCAGCGAGTGGCGACGACAGCCACATTTGTACTGAGACTGGAGACAAAGGCTGATGGATGCTGCGGAACGTTCTCCATTGAAGACGGTATACGACGTGGTATACGAAGTGGTTCACTTTATAAATTATACTTGCAAAGATTTATAACCGACTTATTCAGTAGAATTGCTAGTAATGTTGTGTTGAATCATATCTACTAATTTGTACATGCAAGAAGACCACTCAAAACCAATTCTATGTAATAAGATAACTTTTCATGAAACAACAAAATTTTCTTTAGTAGAAATCTACTTACATTAATTTAGACAAATCCTTTCTCTATGTTTAGTCGTCAATGTAATTGATTAAGAAGCGAGTTATAATATAGTATCACGTATAACGAGGATGAGTAATGAGTTCAAAGAATACAATATTGCAGTTAGAAGCAGGTCATCCATTGTGCTTGGTTGGCGAGCGAGAGAGGCGACATAAAAACTTTGCATGGAAAGTATCCACACTACCTGCGGGGTTCATTAGGACTGAGTCGTTATAGCATTATCGCCACATAATCAAGTTACACATTACAAAATAAACGAAGTAAAATAGTATCAACGACTGGTGTCTTTTCTGTACACCCCCCAGGTAAAACATTGAATTAATTTGTTGATAAGTGAATAATTCCGAGAATGTTAAAGTGTTGTTTGCTTGCTTTAATGGACCGAGTTGCGGAGAATTAACACGTTTAGGATTATGGAAATAAGTAGAGACCTTCGACAATATCACAGATGTCCGAACCGATCCAGGAATAGATATTCCTGGATCGGTTCTCACGCTATCGGTTACACGGGACTTTGACATAACCGGCACAATGTGGTTGCGCTATTGGTACACCTCTGCCTTTCCCTTCGGGGATTACAGATTAAGCGTGATCTTATGTTATCTTTATCATCCGTAAACAATTTACTTATTCGACAAGATGCGTGTTCGCTCATTTATAACGTTAACATAAGCACGAGACTACACAGCTTCATTGAACAGTAATGTGACCATCTGCTGTGCGATATGTATCGCGTCGCGTACTCGCGTCGCGTCGCCACATCGAGTCTACTCGTCGCCAAATTATGATTAGTTTCGACATCGATCGGCATCAATATATACCAAGAATATGTATAACAAAGTAGTAGCAGTGTAGTTAGTAAATAAATTTAAACAATAACGAGAATTAAAAGATTAAATTTTCAATTAATTTATTTTAGTCTCTCTTCATAATATTGGTTTCCTTAAAAATTAACAATGTTTTTAGCTCATTTTATATTCCATCTTTGGAAGAGACTGGTGCCTGAAGTAGGTTTTTGAAGAAGCCTGTGTTACAGGTCACCAGGGCCCCACAGCAAAACTATTTAATACAGTAAAAATTTTAAATACTATTTTGTGTGGATGTCATTCATGGTACCGAATGGATCACAAAGAGACAATCAGAAATAATAACAAATAATAAAAAAGTAAAATTAAAAATGGAGAACAAATGGTTCATACGAAGGTGTAGAGTCGTGTATGAGTGTGCGAGAGCGAGTATGAGATGTAAAAGAGCCACGGGAGAGAGGAGAGAAGGAAATCTATTTGAGAACTGTCAAAAGATTCTCAGTTTTTTGATAGTCGAGGGTTTTTAGAAATGTTTTAACTGTTTTGTTGGGACAGCGTAGGCCCGACAATAAGTCGTTACTTACTACACAAAAGATCTAACACAAGATAAAAAGTTAAAAAGCAGCTGGGAATCTACAAAGCCTACAATGTTCACACATTCACAAACAATCGGTAAAAAAGAATCTATACAAAGGTAAGAAAACATCGTAAAATACTTAATTATACAAGTGACACAAATATTAAGCGAATATATACTGTTTATAAGAAAAGACTTACTAGTTTTTATTAATCTGAATTTAGGCATTTAAAATTTCGTGTTTACTGCGTGTATTTATATTATGGAAGTCGCTTCTAATTTTGAAAAGCCCTCGATTTTTGCGGACATATAAAATACATTCTAAGATCTAAAGTGAAGGTGTCGCGGCAGACCTCGTAGAAGATGGCAGGACGAGCTGGACAAAACAAGCAACCAGTGGCCACACACATTAGCACACCACACTAGCCCTGGATCATAGCAACTGGAAGTCATAGAGAGAGGCCTTTGCCCAGTAGTGGGATGTCTCAGGCTAACAGTATCAATATCAGTAAGATATAAAGTGAAAACAGAATCAAGGATAAGTCTAAGGGACTCGCGAGGACTCGTTTTATAGAATCGCGCGGACTGCCCTCTTTTGTAGAATAAAAATTTTGTTAACGTCTGCTGCTGATCCCTACAGCAGAATGCCATACGACATAATACTGTGGAAATAAGCATAGTATACTAGCCTAGCTAAACCGTAAGGATGTCCCATTCTTGGTACAAATCAATAGTTGGAAAACGAAAAGGGAGACCAGCTCCAACCTTAAGGCACGCTGCGCCCTCTCTACCTCGATAAGATGGATTTTGGCGGCACCGCCCCAACTTGTGATCCAGTACTCAATTAACGACTAGCATAAGGCAACCACTACCATTTTAATGGTCTTTCGATCTCCAGTGTGTCTTAATGACTTGAAATGTAGATAAGTTTACGGATCCTCGGAACAAGCGCGTCAAAGTGAGATTTAAAAGAAAGATGGGAGTCAATAATGATCCCAAGATACTTTATATTAACAGTCCTTTCGAGGGTGGGGCAAGTACGGTCGAGATTTGGAGAACAACACATGTGCTCGTTAGCTCTATGAGTAAAGTCACATATTTAGTTTTCGGTACGTTTAGTGTCAATAAATTTTTGTGCAACTATTCACTGACTGTGTTAAGGACCAGTTGAGCAGTATCAAAGACCTCCTCCCAAATAACACCACTGAAGAACAGTGCGGTATCATCTGCTTGTGTGACGATTTTTCCTTTTAGTAGAAAAATCGTCACTTTTGAAACAATCTGTTTGCTGTGTTTTTAAATAGGGAATAGTTACGAAGACCTACTTTTTACAAACAACTTTCTAACTTTTTTAAACTTTAAACTTTTCTGGAAATATAAAACTCCTAATGATGACTATTAATTAAGTTTAGTTTAAGTGTATTTATTGCTCCTTAAAAATATAACATATTGGACAGTATTTAAATGCAGTTAGGATTAAGCACAAAGGATAATATGAGTAACTGCGCCTGAGCTAGGCTGAGCCTGTATTTCAGGTCACAGTTCTCTTCTCAGATTTATGAGCGGTATTAAAAGTGGTTGGACATTTCATTATCGCCTTTTATATCCAGAAATAATAAATCAAATCTAATAATCTATACATATAATAAAATCGTAGACTTTCCGTGTCTGTACATTACAGATTTTTGCAAAAAAGTCACTGGAATGTGCGAGAAATAAGTAATAGAAAGTAAAAATATATTTTTTTTAATTTTATCTGTTTGTCGGTTTGTCGGTTTGTCGGTTTGTCTGTTCGTTTGTGCGCGCATCACGTAAAAACCCCTCATTGTATTCAAAATCTAAATATTACAAAATAAGAAGCATTGTTGTGGGTATTATTTAGCGTTTATTTCATCAAAATCAACCAACAGACGCAAAAGATATTAACTTTTAAAATTTTGTTAGTAACCTCATACGCGATTTCTATGATAAAAATAATTTACGTAAATAGGTTTTAGTCGTAGTGTAGTCACCCGGAATGGCTGAAAACTAATTTTGTTTTATTTTTCCTTTTGTCTTTACTCTTTGCACGGAAATAATAAGTACTACGTATGCACGCAACGGCCAGTCAAGCTTTACAAAACCTGGAATTTTACAGCTTTATGTGCCGCCGTGTGTACAACTGCAATTCTTGCTTGCATAAAAAAATTGCCACCAAAAGAGAGGTTAACGCTAATTTAGTCTCTTTCTAATAAGGTGACTATTTTTTTTATGTAAAAAGTAGGACATGATGGAAAAGCTGAGAATATAACATTATTAAATTAAATTAAAAAAATATTTTCAATTTTCGTTTCCGAGGCAATTAAATAATAAAATAAAATAGTAATACGAGAAAGCTATTATTATATAATAGGCGTCGGTAGATAGGTATTACAAAATTAATCATTATCATAAATCTTTATTTAATTCAACATCAGAAGTAACAGGCACTGGTATATGCACAATCTTAAATAGAGAAAGGTGTCTGAAGTAGGAAGGTCCTGAGGTACAGATCACCTCTCCGGCTTAGATATACCATTTTATTACAGCAACTCAACCTAAAGTTTATTTAAATATTAAAATTACTATTATTTGGATTTTACTATATTTAATGGTGACCAGTGAAATGATGTATTAAATAAGATTAGTTCTTAGATAATAGGTAGATAAACAATATCCCACAAAATAAAAACTTTATGGGGACTCTACCAAAATAAGACAATGACGTTGTCAAATTCAACCAGACCACCTTTTTCCAATGTTGCCCGCACACAAACTAAATAAAATAGTTTCGTTTGAATATTAAAACAGGACTTTCAGGATTTCGTATTTTTATATGTGCCTACCGAAATGACTTCGAATACTAATAATTTAGTAGATTAATCATCATGTCCACATTGAGCGAGTGGGGAAAGGCTAAAATCCGGCGGCAGTGACAAGCCTCAGAACGGCTATTTAAAACTTACGTTAACGGAGTAAAATACTTATATGAACAAACTAACATTGCGAATGGGTTGCCTGATAAAGTTAAGTCAAGGCTACCCTTTATTAAAACTAACGGAACTAATATTTTTTTCAAACCAAACGAAATCAAAATGGAATTAGAGTAAATATCTACAAAGCATAAGAGCCAAGAATCTGTTAGATTGTTATCTTTTTGTCCCTACTACAGAGTTGTAAGGTATAAATAGATAAATTGATACTATATGTCCACTCATCTATTTTCTTATTAGAATATGTATTAAAACAACAGATAGGTAATTTTATTACAAACACGATGGCATAACGTTCGGTTGGCTAAGTAAAATCGGTCAAGCCCCACGGTTGTCGCAATTTTAAATAGTCTTCACTTAATGATATCAGGCAACCCATTTTTTATGCTTTTTTTCATGTATATTAAACATATTTTTGACTCAGTAAATATAGGATTTTTTTGATACTAGACAGGCTTATTTATAATGGTAGGTACCCCAGAGTGAAGAGGAGTTATATCCGTAAGAGCAATTGTTTCACTCGCGGCATATCCTTAACGTTTAAATCCCCATTAATAATAGTCAGTAGTAACATAAATATAGTGAATAGTCAAATGGCTTGCTTTCAACACTATTTGTTACATCGATCTGCGTAATACTTGCGTCTACGCTTCAACTTTTTTTTTGCCCGTTCATCAGTCCTTGAAAAAGTATCCGCTTCGGCAATCATGGTCTACCTTCGGAAATATGAGATCTAATATAATTCCCATGTTCTTCTTCTTCTTTTGTATCGATGATTTATCACATTATTAGCACCCAGGTGGCTACGTTAATCGCGGTTTCAGTAGAGATTTTGACAGTAAGTCCTCTAAATCGCAGGTGTAGGGACACTTTAGATACTCCAGGAAGTCACAGTTAGCTGCTGCTACCATGAAAGTACGTGTCTATTAGGGGCCAGCCATAATATTTATGACGTAATTTAATTACGTCATACGTTAAAGAGGTGGGGGGTGACAACAAAGTGTGACATTGTGTGACAAGGGGTGGAAGGGGTCCTAAATTTGGTGACGGCACATTTAAAAAACTAATATTGCTAAGTTTTAAAACACGAAATTTGAACTATTAACAAAAAACTTATTAAAGAAATATTTCCAACTCTATCGGCGGGCAGCATGTAATATTGCAAAATATGTGACGTCACACTTGGGAGGCGGGAGTCTCACAAAAATTGACCTTCTGATAAGGACGGATTTTTTGACCCCTCCGGTGAAAAAATCATAAAATTCGTATGACGTAATTTATGGGTGGTCTCTTATGTATCACCTTTGTTAGAATATTACAATTATACGACTAAAATCCTAAAAGTGCGGAATGAATGCACTACAATGCTTTGAAAAACCAAACTTAGAAGCTTTATGGCGATGTTCGTGTTAATTCGGAAACATGAAGATTCTCGAAGCGCATAGTCTTTCTGGTTCTATTGCTAAATACATTAAATTCAAGCGTTTGCAGATTTTTCAATTGCATGGTTTTTGCAAATTCTCAATTTTGTTTCCATCGTTTGTGTCCATCACATTTTTTCCATCGGTTGATTGAGCTCTCAGAGCTGAAAGATTATTTTTTAAATTGTTAAGGATATTAACCGTTGGGGCCTAGGATAGATCATGAGTTGCATCTATATTTTGCTTACGTTCATAAACTTTGAGAATGACAAAAGAATGTGCGCTCACGTGAGCGAAGCCGCGGGCACAGCTAGTTAGATTATAAAAATGAACTTTCTAAAAGTTGGTTTGTTGTGTTTGTGTGTGTGTTTTGAGGTGATTGTGAGTGTTGTGTTGTGTTGTGTTGTGAGTATTGTGGGTGGCACTACCCACCCATGTGTGTGTAGTGTTTGTATGGACGGGTGTTGGGTTATTATTTTATTTTACAGTTTTAAGAAGTTCCTCAGTAGTTTGGTAATCGCATGTAAGCAGAAAATCTCTTAGTTTTGTTTTGCATTCTTGTTGGTTTAGTGTGTAGATGTGTGTGTGTATGGAATTGAATTTGTTGTAAAGGAAAGGACCGCAGAAACAGGAGAACCTATGACTGAATATGTGTTTAAATTGATTGGATCTTGGTACTACGGCATTGCGACGTCGTTTAAGTACAATACTCCTGTCTAAAGGTATGAGAGTGTATTGTTTGAGGATCGTAGTTATAATGAAGTATTGGCGGACGGTAGGTAATTTCCAGGCTTGATATAATAAACATGTAGGATAATACATATATGGGTCGAAAGAAGCTAACTTTAAGGATTGCCCGTTGTGCTATTTCTAGCGGAAGAAGAGTGGTTTTCGAAGCTTCACCCCAACATGAAATGCAGTAGGTTAGTACCGATTGGCATAATGCCTTATAAACTTTCTTCAGTATCACAATATCGGCCACATGACGTGAGTTTTTAAAGACAAATATCAATTTTCTTAGTCTGGACTGAAGCAAAGATATTTGTGCGTTGAAGTTCAGAGATGAGTCCAAAATAATGACCAAGTATTTCACCTCAGATTTCCTGATCAGAGAAGGACAATTACAGTTACTACCGTTTGTTGAATGAATATCAGCAGAGTGTGATTTTAGGGTTGGTTGTGTGAGTGGTTTATTAGGATTTCTGATGTAGAACGGCATATGCATAGTTTTATCTGTGTTTAGGTTAAGAATATTGTGTTTTAGCCAATCACACACCTTGTCGAAGCCACTCTGTGCCAGAGTGAAAGTTTTATCCCACGTATCAGCAGAGAATAAAGCCGTATCATTAGCGTAGGATAGAATAATGCCCTGGTCCAATTTTAAGCCACAAAGGTCATTCAAATAAATTAAGAAAAGTGTGGGTCCTAGCACCCTAGAACCTTGTGGGACAATGTTTTTTTTAAGTACGTCCGGGAAGACACCCTGCTTAAGGCAACCGTTGAATATATGACAAAGTGGCTGAACAATTATATCTTTAATGTTTAAAGCCATTAAAGTAGGCTGTTAATATTTTATCATGTCCGACTGCGCTAGTCAGTTTTAGTCCATTAATAAGTGTCAGAATCTCATGTTCATCTGTGTCTAATAATACAAACGAGGCATTATTAGTGTGATTTGAAACAGGAAAGTCAGTTGGACTTTGAACTATTTTTGAGTTAGGAAAACCATTGGCCAGGGAACTATCAACGTTGGCAAAGTAATCATTTGCCTGGTTCACACATGTTTGAGGAGAATCACCGAGAAGATCGGAGGAGCCTCATTTAGTTTTATTTGTATTTTTTATGGTTTTGATAACTTCCAAAAGCTTTTTATTGTTGTTGCTATTTTTGTCCAATTCAGTTTTGTCGTGTTCTTTCTTGAGTCTTTTCAAATCTTTACAATGATTTCTATACCTAGTGTATGTTAGTTTTAGCGATTCATTATCGGGTGTTGTTTGTGAATATTTATGGAGGAGATCCCTATTTTTAATACATCTAAGCAATCCCGGTGTGATCCAGGGTCTATTTATTTGTTTTTTACGGGGGATTTTGACAATCGTCGTATTTCATTTATCGCATCTTGTAAAATGTTAACAAGACTGTCCATAGCCTGATTGGGATCTGATATATCTTTAATAAAGCTGAAGTCTTTCTTCTTATAATGGATAGGTTCCCAGTGAACACTAGTCTCGTCCGCATTTCAACCTGTTTTTATTATTGGATCACGAAATGCAACAACAGTCCATTTTTATAATTTTAAAAACTTTTTAAACAAATAAGTTGTTAAATAAATTAACGATTGAGACAAAACTTCGTGCACATTTTTCACAATACAGGAATAAGCATCAATCAAATCAAATTAGGGGTATTTTCACAAAAAAAAAACGCAAAAACAAAAACTTTATAATTGTCATCCGCACGCTTTATAACCAACTTATAAACTTAGTTCATTTGGTGGAGGAATCTCGCGTGCTGGTCATATTTAAATTTATTAACTTTGCTCAGGTACTTTATGAGCTGTCCTCTATAATGTGCATTATATTCTTCTTCGTCTATGTGGATAATGTGCTAATATTTTCTCGTTACAATATAAAATTGATAAGGATTTGCGTAAGATACCACAACTAAGAAGTGTAAGTGAAATAAAAACTTTTTTGCAAAACGAATAACCGACTTCCAAAAGAAACACTAAATAGTGGAAAATAACTTTACTTTTGGAAGTCGGAAAAAAAGACAATGAAACAAACAAAAGTCACCGACTTCCTAAAGTAAAGTTATTTTATTTATTTAAACTTAATGTACAAGAGTGATACACAGGTGGATGTAATGCCACAAGGCAGGAAGGTATTATCCACTTTTTAGTGTTCTCTTTTTAGTTTTGAACTGAATTTATTATGTTTTATCTATTTAGATGATAATTTATTTTGGACGAGTATTGTTTCCCCATGAAAATCAACATTTAAAGCAAACAGCGTCATGTCAAAATCAATGAAAAACAGTTTATTCACATATACATTTTTAATGTTTATTCCTCTCATTTAAATATTATGAATATTCTGTGTGTAAACAGAAAGCAGTTCACAAGGATCTTCCGCCTCATCCGAGACCTTGGTACAACTGAGGAAGTTACATTTTATGAGCTGAACGTGGAAAAGTAATAAAACAGTTATTGTTTGTTGGAAACACTCCGTAATAAAATTAAATTACTAGATAACACAATCTCTTTATACAGCTGTATTAACCGTTCAATTTATCTATAAATAAAACAAAAATATTTTAGTTTAATTAAAATCACGGCATGCCATACAGCTGACGCATCGAGAAATAACAGGATTGAATAAAATCAGTTAAACCTTCAGTTTTTGTTGGTCGCGAAGCAATGTAAATGCAATCGAACATTTCAGGCGGATTTAATTAAGGGTCGTACGTGCCGAAGAGCGGGGCCGCTACCCGACGGGCACAGAGCGCACTATCGCAACAACTGTAGCGCGGTACCGCTAGTTGGCAAGGCCAGGCGGCGTCGGGCGGTGCAACTAGAGTTGTACGCATGCGAGATAGAAGTGTTTTCAGATAGACATCGACAGAAGGAAGACTCGAACCTAGACATCGCGATTCGCGACCACGTTCTTTCACAACGTTTTACTTTTATGAAAGCGTCGCTCATCGCTCGCCGCTTAGCGCTTGGTGCTCGGCGTTCTGCGGTGACCGTGTACATTTGATTAGCTCACGAGTTATGAATGACGTATTGGCGATAGATAACTCCCCCCGCCCCCCTCCTTCCGCCGCTACGTGTGAGACATCACGACACACCGCGTCAGTATGTGCTAACCCCTCAAGTTTTAAAATGTTACACTGCTACAACATTGATTTCGTTACAAATAATCTAAAGAATACTTCAAAAAGAGTTCATTGTTTCGACTTGGACTCGATCATCGTATCACCGAACGTCGTCATACGCAAAAAGTTTTACGCGTTTTATACGCCCGGACGAAAGAGAATCTTTAGTTATTCTTTGATTAGCGCGAACTCATACCAACAAAGCCAGTTAATAATATGATGAATTATCAATATACTTTGCTTGTCGTTATAAGCAATTATAAATTTGGATTAACGTTTTATTGAAAAAAAAAACAATATTAAAAACAGACGTTTAAAATAAATAATAACTGAAACTTATTTATTCACTAAAACAATACAATCTAATAAAATGTTTTTGCAAAATACAAAAACCGTCCAAGTGCGAGTCGTACGCACACAGGGTTCCGTAGCACCAAACAATATAATAAAAATAATTTGAAGGCTCATCCATATGTTGTATAACATTCAACAGCTAAACTAAATTAGTGTTTCATAGTATGTTAATAAAAAACAAAGATACTGCTGCAGTTTGATGAAAAAGTCCCACATTTCAAAAACCAAACATCAAATCTCCCATCAATTTTCGTTTAAAGTTTTTGCACTTTCTGCAATCCTACATTTTTCAGAATTTTCCTCCTCTTACTTTGGAAGTGTCTATCTTTCAAACGATTGACTTTGAGAAAAAATGGTTTTAGGAACCTCAATGTATTTTTTTAAAACCTATCTATAAACACCCCGCACCTATGTTTTTTTTTTGTTTTAGTTTTAGTTCCATGTATGGGAAGCCCCACATATTTTTTTTTTTGCAGAGCCTCGACTATGTTTGCAGAAGCGCGCGTGGACTGCTTCCACGCCACTATGCGCAAGAGAGGCACGTCGCTGGCGATTGTGGGGGAGCGCTAACAGCATACATGCTGCCCGCGCTCATGTGGCATGTGGCAGGCTGATGCGACTGACAAACCTCATTTATAGTGTGTAAATTGTTAATTTAATAATGATTTTTATTTTATTCTTTTATGTATGACTTAATATTATTAATTTGATTAAGTAAATTAAATTGTCATAAATTGGATTGAATTGAATCAGTACTATTGTGTGTGTAATGTGACTCTATGTGTGTGTAGTTATTTTTTCTCAGTCATTTCTTTGTCAGTGATGTTCGAATTAAAATGATTTTCATAAAATCATAATAGTTTCGGAATAAAGTGGCTGTGACATACGGACGGACAGACAGATATGACGATTCTATAAGGGTTCCATTTTTTGCCACTCGGCTACGGACCCCTAAAAACCAAGTTGGACCTATCACGGATTTGAACGCATATGTCTTTTTGGGGTAACCACTTAACGGAGCTGTGTGTATACAACATTAGTTTTAGTATATGCGAAACCTGATACACGTGTCTAGTATTTTTATGTACCACGCGCTGCGTGGTGACCACGTTTTTGTGCGGACAACCAGGTAACAGAACAAGCTTATAACTTTGTGATTTTTCATGATACAGTTTTGAAATTATGTACATAGATTCTTTACTTAAAAATACTAGACACGTGTTTCAGGTTAAAACTAAGGTTGTATATGTCGGGATTTATTCCGTTAGGCTCGTACATCATGTGGCCAGACGATGGGTTTCGTGCTATGAAAGCACACTGGGTGCGATACACGGTTTCTAGCAAAACTAACGAATTACTTGAGATTACAACTTAACACAATAACACGGGGCACAATGAATCAGGTACAGTTCCAAGACGTCTCAACTCCGTCGCGATCAGACATTGACTGTCGCCCTCGCCTCTAGCTGAACATCAGGGCGATGTAGAAGCACGTTGTGTTGTGGGTAGACTGGTAAGTAGGTCGCGTGACGTTACCACTGCACACAGGCGCGCTTTCCAATTAATTGTATGTCTATACTAATGACCGGATCCTACATATATTTTCCATTAACGGGTGTGACATAGTCTGCTTGTCAACACGACTAAATAGGCTTCCATGAGACTTTCTAATAAGCTTTCTTGATAGTTCGCCAAAATATTGTTGAGACAACAAGAATAGACCTTCTGAACAAGTGATGCTTCAAGCTTGTCACTTTTATACACACTTCCGAGTTATATCAACAATAATGAACACGACACTATTATAAATAATGAATCCATCATTCTTATATTTTACAATGGGGGTATTGAAATGGTATATGGCGTAATGGGTAATTTAATTCCATTTTGCTTTAATTTCGAAAATTTGTGCATTGTATTCCGATATGAAAGACGCGCGACGCACTCGCGACATGCCCTTTTTTTTTTACGGCGAGCTAGCCCATAACTCGCCGTCCACAGGCCCGCGCCTACGGTGGCCGGGGGCCACCACGTGACCCCCGACGCCCAGGGCGTCTCCCGTGGCGGCTGGGACGTGAGGCTCTTTCCCTCTCACGTTCCGCCACCTCCTTCACTAGCATGACTGCTTCGCAGAAGGAGGTGACGGCTTCCCATTCCCTCTCGCTCCGGACCATGGCTTGAACCAGGGCCGGGCGCGAGACGTCGCCGCCGCCAATCGCCTCTACGAGGACACGGCGCTGCTCCGCCCAAGCAGGGCAGGCCTCCACAGTGTGCTGCACCGTGTCCTCCGGACGATCCTCACAGTGGAAACACCCGGGCGTTTCCTCCCGCCCGATTCGGTGCAGGAACCTCCCGAAACAACCGTGTCCGGTGAGGACCTGCGTCAGGCGGAAGGTGAGGGCGCCGTGGCGCCTCTCTAGCCACTCCTCAAAGAGGGGACTTATCGCCACGATGGTGGCGTGCCCTGCACGGGGTTGCGACAGTCGCTCTCTCCATGTCACCATGAGATCGCGCCGGAGGTCTGTCCGCTGAGCGGCGATTTGCCGCGGCAGCGGAGTTTCCGCCCGACGTAGTGCCTCCGCGCGCCATTCGTGAAGGCGCGCGAGGACTATCGCCTCCAGATCCCATGGCGGCAATCCGGCAAGGAGGCTAACCGCCTCACCGGAGATCGTGCGGTAGCCCCGGACTAGCCTTAGGGCTATCCCCTTTTGGGGCGCGTTCAGGTAGCGGGCGGCTTGCCGCCTCAGAGAACGCGCCCACACCGGGGCCCCGTAAAGGGCCATGGACCGCACGACCCCCGTGTAGAGCCTCCGGCAGGAGGCGTTTGGACCCCCCAGGTTGGGCAGGAGCCGCTTGAAGGCAGCCCCGGTCCGTTCCAGTTTGGGGGCCAAACGTCGGAAATGCTCCACGAAGTTCCACCGGCTGTCGAGGACGAGTCCCAGGTACTTCAGCGTCGACCCGACGCCGATGGAAACCCCTCCCGCCGTCAGTAGGGATCCCGACGGTGGCGCATTCCGAGGCCCATGAAAACACATGGCCTCGGACTTGTGCAATGCCACCTCGAGACCCAATTGCCGGATCCTCTCCACGACTATCGCAACCCCGCGTGTCATGTTTTCGGCCGCCGCCTCGTGCGACCTCCCTTGTGCCAGTACCAGCGTGTCGTCAGCGTAGCAGACTACGCTGACGCCGCTAGGGAGGTCAGCGCGCAGCACCCAGTCGTAACCGATGTTCCACAAGGCCGGCCCCAGAACCGATCCCTGTGGAACACCGCACGACATCTCTCGCCGGTTCCATTCTCCGCTCTGACCGGGGTAGATGACGGCCCTATCCGTCAGGTAGTCCCCGACCACACGACGAAGGTAGGTCGGCACCCGGTGATACCGGAGTGCCTCCCCAATGCAGCTCCAGGGCATGGAGTTGAAGGCGTTGGCGATGTCAAGAGACACCGCCAATACGACCCCGCCCCGTCGCGACATGCCCCTGACACGCAAATAAAAATATCTATGCTTTGTTCTTTTTCTACGCAAATAATACGGCTGGCCCAGCTGGAGCCCTAGGCAGCTAGTGCTCGCCCTCGCGGGGCTCCAGCATTGCCCGCAGAGAGACAGGGGGGGTCAGCTCAACTGGTACTAAGGATCGGAACGCTCGAATGACGGAATTGCGGGAATAAAACGATTATTTGGAAATATTCAATACTTCGGCTTCTGAGAACAAAACTTAATTGGTTTTACGTTGATATTGAATCGCATCAAGTTGTAATTTCATTAGCGATTAATTCTTCAAGTGTTTGATATAAACGGCTCAGTGATGTCGCAGTAGAAAATATCTACATATTAAAATAAATTCAATGTTACCTTGATTTGGAATCACGGTTCTGAAAGAGCCAACAAAGCTTTCGAAAAATATGCGAAAATCTGAAACATCTTCCTTGAGGAAAAACGTACCTACTTGTGGAAACCTGCAAATCATCTCCGGCAGTAACAATTCCAATAAAAATATGGAAGCAGAAGTGAGTGTGAAGTTGTTCAAGTTGGCGAATTAAATGTTCTAGCTGTTAATAGGTGTGTCTTATACTTTACAGTTGGAGGTACAGTCGGGAAGGCACGCGCCGCGCTCCGCCCGGCGCTCGTGCTCGCTGTTGTGTTACACGATTAAATCTTTGTTACTGAGCTGTACATTTCACAACACAATAATTAAGGTCTATAACTCGTGAATTATCCTCTCCCCATGCCTTCTGGGAAAACAGGCGTGTTGTTGTTATATCTGCTAATGGAAAAAATGTTAACTTTTTGTGTGTAACACGGAGTAGAAACTAAAAAGTAGATAAATAGAATCCTCCGGCACTAATCTTTCAACTACTCGCGTCATTGTTTATTTTGTTAGATGTTTCAATTCTCTGGAACAAATATTGTAGATGAAGTCGATTGACCGCATAACCAACAGACACTTCATTTTCTACACTCAGACTTACGATTAATATTTTACAGTGCAATATTTTGTTCTACGTTATACATGTAGTCAGATATAAAGCGTGTAAAACCATTGTACCCGTAGCGAAGCCGAAAAGCACTTGTTCTCCCCGTCATTGCAATATTTTTTTTGTTCTAGACCATACCTTCTAGTTACGGAGATATTGGAGGTCAAAGTTATATTTTTTACACAAGTTTTTTTTTTTAAATACTACTTTTTAAGGTTTTAAACTTACTTTAATTACCTCCATGACCCGTTTACTATCCAAAGCATCCATCAGAACCAAGTTTTGAGTGCGTAACATTGAGTTTTACCGTAAAACGTGACATTTCACCCCCAAAAAAAAATGGTTTCCCACCAATAATTTTTGAGTAAAATTACTTAGTTTGATGTACGTAATGCTTGGTTGACGGCTTCGTGAAGGGTCTGCTTACACCCTGTATATCTACTTCTCACTAGGAATGATTTCAGGACCTTGAAGATTCCTAAAGTGCGACATACAAACTATACTTGCGTTAAGTCTTGCGTAGAAGCTTACTACTGTTCAACTGAGACATATCTATCGGTAATCGACTTATAATTCGAGTAAATCGAGTAGCGAGAGGAATCGATATGAAACGCGAGTCGCGGCGCTATCGAACCATTTGCAATAACTTATTGCCTTTTATTCGCTTATCCTGTGATCCCCCCCCCCGCCTGCCTCACTCCCCCCCTCCAATGCGTCGCCCGGAACATAAGGCGATATTTAACGCGGTCTTGGCTCCAAAGGGTTGCTGTTGACTCAACACTCTAAGACCTTGTGTAGACGGACAAAGGGTTGTTTTGCCAATGCTGCAAATACAATTTGTACAATAAACGACAGTTTACTTTGAATCGGTCGTGTGAAAACTTCTTTATTTTAAACCATTCATAATAGGCTTTATTTTAACTCCGATCAATGTAAATGAATCTTCTGTAACGTCATCTTACTTGGTACAAAGACCCTTCTGTTCCGGGGTGTCTATGGAATTCGCAAATTAATAAACCCGTAGCAAATTCCGTCCCTTCCATTTTTGTCCCATAATACAGGTTTACCTACTTACACGGTTTAACCAAAAACTATTCGAAATTCAAAGACCTTCCGCAAGCGGGCTTCATTTAACGGTCAAGTCTTAGGAAACAGAAGATAAAAAGACCAAGGTATATCTAAGAACCATATTATGAACCCTGTTAGGGCACAGTTACATATTCTATTAAAAAGAAATTGAATGCAGTTAATGATAAATAACTATTTACAATTATAGACTTATTATAAACATATAACTTAGTATAATTACACGATAACAATAACGACATAGTAGTAACATATCGCTACATCATTATATCATAATGTATTATTTCCTATATTTATCTCTGTACAAATTATTTACATTTTTAAATATTCCTTATAAAAACAATGTGTATAACACTTAAAAATATTAAAAAAATGTAACCCATCGGATCAATAATATATAGAAGTTATTTATTTATAATCGAGTTACTCTTGTTTTACGTTATAGCATCAGACGAGCGATATTATTGTACAGCCGAACGTGCGAGCGTGCGTTCGTCCTACATGTTGGTTAAGGTAATTCAATCTGATGAGTACGTGAACGTCATTAGCGGCATCGATTCGACACGCGGCGCCACTCGCTGCCGGGTGTGGCGTGTCGTGTGACCGAGAGGTGGAAGTGTCGCTTCTCATAGGACCAACTTATTATACAGGTTATTTTATCAAAGTAAACTATGATGGTTTAAGTTCGGTTATTTTGGATTCTGAGCCCACATAGAAATTTTTCATCGGTTATTTAAAAAAAAATCAGCTTTTCCATACATTTTGACCGCGTAGGTACTGCACTTTCGTAGGAAACAGTTCATTTTTGGAATACGTGGATCGTGGAATGATGTACTGAATACCTGGTAACCGTTTTCGCGTCGGTGTAGCTTTCACCCCGTATACGTAAAACCATAGTTATATGGTAATAATAAAGATGGCCCGAAGGCAGTTTGGCAGCGCAGAGCAAACCGTAGACTTGAAACCTTCACTTCGTTACATTACAATCTGCTCCAGTTCATTTAACAACTTGACTTCAATATTGTTTATAGGCATAGAGGCCATTCGGCCCCTTAACAAAATATACCTTCGAAGTTTCGCAGGTATCTGTTTTGTAAAGTTTTTGCTTACAAACTGTCCATCAACTAAGCGTGAACAAGAAAATTGGCAAATGTTCGGCAATCTTTAGACTTGTACTCTGTAATCTTTGTGAGTCGATTTCTGCCAAAGCCTTTAAGTTATTATTAGCATAAGTTGCTCTTTGATAAATAAACTTTGTTCCTGGCAATAGGAGCGAGGCGCCGACTGTCAGCCGCATGCTCGCTAGTACACGGGTTAATATCTTTATGCAAATACTTGACACAAGGGCGCCAAGCGACTTCAAAAAACTGTGTGTTTAACAATATACAGAAGAGCCGCAAAAAGCACCAACTACACATTATGTACATAATTGTGTGCCTCATACATAAGGAGGGAAGTTGTAAGAGGGTTTTAATTGTCGGGTGGCGCCTCATGTAGGAGCAACCCCTGTTGCACCTACAAGAGGCGCAACCCTAAGATTTTCTCATTGTTACCCTAAATCTGATTTGACCATAGGTTTAATATTCAAATTAACGTAGAAAAATAAAGAAGTTCATCTTTTCTTCGCATTGTAAGCATAATATATTCAAGGAAAGGGCAACGTCCTTCGTCACTGCGACGTACAAACATCTTTGTATTTCAGTAGAATTTCTTCACCTCTCTGTATTGTGGCGGCGTGACTTTGACAGCGAGTTATCGGCTGAAGTCAACCAAGAGTCAACGACATTAATATAAAGCACGGCTCACGAACAAATAACACTGGTTTATACCTTGTAGTAGGTTTTATTTGTGTAGCGTCCATTGTGACAGGTCATACGTGGGTCAACGATCTCTCTGCAAAAACATAACGATTTGTTTGGATGGAGAGATCTCTTTCACAAAAACTTTTCTCCTCACATTCTTCATCGTACTATATTCATAACGTCACGCATCTGTTCCGTGTCTATTACACCATTTCAATATTTAGTTTCAGTCCCATGTGTAGTTCCCTACACATGGGACTGAAACTAAATATTGAAATGTTTTTAGCAATAAATACTTCCGTATTTATTGCTAAAAACAGGCACTAACCCAGATTCCAGGCTTTTATAGAGATGTTCTTTTGAAAACCCACGCGTGTAACATTTTTCCCGACCAGAGAATCGAACCTAAAACACCATGCGGTAGATACGTAGGTACGCGATGCAAGTTATCATACTAGTAAGAAATTTATTCGGTCAGTGGGAGAAAGTTTGCGCGCGGTGAACGTAGCGATGCAATCTGTGCCCTGTTCCTGGTGCGTGCGCTGTGCGACTGGGACCGAGCGACACAATACACGAGCATTTCATCAACCACTTCACTTTTTCATTTTCTTTTTATTTTGTTTCCATTAAACACTAAGACTAATTGTAAAGGATGGATCGACACACATCTATTTTGTCATTAACTGTTAATTAACTATGTTTAAGACCCTCATGGCTGAACCCTGTCTCTTAAGATACAGGCTTACCTAGTTTAAGAGGCAGGGTTATAGTACTTGAGTACGATTTTAGCATAGAACCAGTTGTATACAATGTCCAGTACCTATTTCAGTACCTATTTTTTACCTAGGTTCCCATCTGTTTTTCTTTTTTATGGCAAAATAAATTTATTATTATTTCCCTTATTCATATTCTTAACATACAATTTACATCTTTAAATATTTCTGTATAAAGTGACATAAAAAAAACATTTAAAAATATAAAAAATAGTAGCCCACCGGCATCGGGAACAGGGTCCGAGCTACCGGTGGTCAGGGATCTTGAGAGAGGAACTTCCTAACGATACGCGCCGTGTCCAGAAGTACTGCTTTCTGAATCAAGCCCTTGATCCAGCTGCCAAGCGAGAGCCTCCTTAGTTGTTGGTCGAGGCTCTTGGCTATTAAGCCATTGGCCGACACAACTATCGGCACAATGACTGCTGTACTCACGTCTCACATGTCGACAACCTCGCGAGCCAGATCTAGATATTTGAATTGTTTATCTTTCTCTGCTTTCACGAGGTTCTCGTCATGCGGAACGGTTATATCAACAATCATTGTGCGACGCTCCAATCGATCTATCACCACAATGTCAGGTTTATTGGCAACAATAGTCCTGTCAGTGGCGATAGATCGATCCCAATACAACGTGATATTACCATCATCGAGAACTGGGTCGGGCACATACTTATAGTATGGCACTTCTGATTCCACAAGGTTGTACTTCAAAGCAAGTTGCTGGTGGATAATCCTGGCAACGAGGTTGTGTCTATGCAAGTACTCTCCGTTAGCCTGACGAGAACACCCAGAAATAATGTGTCGGATCGATTCTCCCGGACGGTGGCATGCCCGACATATGTCAACCGTGCCATCCTTCACAATGTATTTCCGGTAGTTATTCGTCATCATAACTTCGTCCATTATTGCATAGACAAAACCTTCGGTTTCCCCGAATAGGTCACCGAAACGCAGCCAAGGTACGGACGCTAAGAAGTCTACTTCGGGTCCGTGTAGGGCCCGGTAAAAGCGTCCGTGAAGCTCCTTGCCCTGCCATACCTCCTTGCGATTATTAGTGTCTAATACTCTAGGTTTGCGCCAGTTCTCGTTAGCCAGGGAGAGCGGGGTGAGGCCCTTGTCCACTGAGACCACATCTAGGTGCATCTCCACGTCGGCTTCTAGGAAGTATTCCCTGAGACTGCATACCTCACGGTTGTGCATGGTCTTAGCATTTAAGAAGCCACGACCCCCCCACTTCCGCGGGATATACAGTCTCATCACCGACGACCGTGGGTGATGCATTCGATTTGAGGTCAGCAGTGCACGAACCCTCCTATCCAGGGCATTAAATTCAGTCTGAGTCCATTTGAGTATGCCGAAAGAATACATCAACACCGGCATGACCCAACCGTTGAAGGCACGCACCTTGTTTCCGCCTGATAAAAGACTACTTAGTACCTTATTCAGGCGGCCAAAGAAGCGCTCCCTCAACGATTGTTTCATGTCAGCAGTATTGATACCTAATGCTTCCGACATACCCAAATACTTGTAGGTTTCTGTTGAGGAGAGGGATCTAAGGTGTATGGAATCCGAGAGTTGAGTTCCCACGGATTCCATAATCTCCCCTCGCTTCAAATGCATGACTGCACATTTGTCCACACCAAAATTCCATCCTGATGGAGCTACTGAAAGTTTCCGTTACCTTCAGTAGCTTCATCAGTTGCAAATTGTTGGGGGCAAAGAGTTTCAGATCATCCATGTAAAGAAGGTGAGATATGACCTGACCATCTCTCCTCAACCGATAGCCTAGACCTGAACCCTCCAGCAGTGTGCTGAGAGGATTCAAGGCTAGACAAAACCACAATGGACTCAGACTATCACCCTGGAATATACCGCGCTCGATCCTTATAGGTTCGCTGTTCCCCTGGATCTGTCGACATCCTGGATAGCGAAGGACCGTTCTCCAGTGCCCCATACATGAGATCAGGAAGGTACGCAGAGTTGCATCAACTTTATACAACTCCAGTACCCTCATGAGCCATGTATGAGGCACCGAGTCGTAGGTCTTCTTATAATCTATCCAGCATGTAGACAGATCCTTGCGGGATCGACAAACCTATTGGCTAATGGCCATGTCGATGAGGAGTAGCTCCTTAGTGCCGCGGGACCCATTCCTACATCCATTTTGATCAGACATAATGGAGTTTTTGTCAATGTGTGTATTAATTTTAGCTCTCAAAATGGATGTAAGAAGTTTAAAGACCGTAGACAAACACGTGATCGGTCTATAATTTTTGGGTTCCGCGGGACTACCTGACTTATGGAGCAGGTGGGTAACGCCTGTTGTTAAAAAACTGCGGTAAGGACCCAGACTCTAAGGATGACTGGAATTGAGATGCCAGGCAAGTGTGTGAACTACTAAGCCATTTGAGCCAGAAGTTGTGCAGTCCGTCCGGTCCCGGTGACTTCCAGTTCGGTAACGGACGAACTGCTCTGGCTATATCTAAAGATGTTATCAAGATTGGCTCCATTTCTGGGATAGGTTCACACACTCGTTCGACATCACGCATCCAGTCAGCCTCAGTATGACAGACGGGCACCGACCAGATGCTGCGCGAGAAAGAACTCGTGGCAGCAGCATCCGGGCGGCACACGTCTGTCACATTTAGCTCGGGTCGCTCCCAAGCTCTGTATACCCACCTCTCATCGCTCTGGAACATGCGATTCTGTGAGTACCGATCAACCCGCCGCTTACACCTCCGAATACGGTTCGCCCATGCATAAACTTTCTGCTTCAGGAAGTCGATGCGCTCTGTGACACGGGACATGTATTCTTGAGGACTGATTCCAGTCCCCGAGAATGCCCGCCTCACAAAGCGCATTACAAGTGGTCGTGTATTGCCCTCCGTGAAGCAGTGAAGTTTGCCGATGAGTACCCTGGCCCCGTCGATGCGGCGCTCGATTCTGCGCTGCCAGGCTGGTACGGCTGGTTTTGGTCGAGAAGCTACGTCACAATTAGGGAACTTGACGTTAGCTAAACGACATGCCGCAACAGCCCCACAGTACAGGATCGAGTGTATATCAACGAGGTTCTCGCTACTCTCGAATATATTCTTGAGTTGCGAGTCCAAGGCACACACCAGCGCCCTATTTTTATTATGCATGGGTAACCGTAGTGGTCGGGGCCTAAGTTCGGTAGGAGTGGATCGATATTCAGGAAGCGCATCTTCCGGAACGCTCCTCAATCGGTCAAAATCAAAATCAAAATCAAAATATTTTATTTTACATAGGCCTACATGGGCACTTATAAAACGTCGAAAAAAAGGTGCACGGTTCGGGTTGGTCGTTTCCTATGGAGAAGAACCGGCAAGAAACTCCATGGTTACTTTTTTCAAATCATTTGGTGTTACATTAATATCATGGATACAGCATTTGCACTTAAGTATGGGGGGACAGCGTAGGCCCGACAATAAGTCGTTGCTTACTACACAAAAAATGTAGAACAAAATAAAAAGTTAACAAAAGTTAACAAGCAGCTGGGAATCTACAAAGCCTACAATGTTCACACATTTACAAACAATTGATAAAAAAGAATCTATACAAAGGTAAAAAAAAGAATTGTAAAGTACTAAATTAAACAAGTGACACAAATAGTGTAATCGGTCGTTGCACTGGCTACTTACCACAGCAACCCTTTTATCTTCCTCTACAACAGCTGGGTTGAATCGCGGCGGGGTTGCGTCAATAACTGACGCTTGCACCGCGGTTTGTGCCGGAGTTAAGATGATACGGTTGCTCAGTACCTCTGAGCGCAGCCTATCAAGTACGGCGTCGTCCAACATGTGATTGCGTTGGATGACCTGCACCTGATCCGACAGTCGTTGGGCCGAAACGTTGACGGTTGGTTCAAGTACCTGGAACAGAGACAGCATCCCAACACGGTACGCGGTGAGGTTAGTTCCCCCCTCTGTAGACCCGTAGTATGCGCGCATGACGTTCTCGTTAATGGAATGAGTCCATCTCATGCGCTGCACACAACCACCGGCAGCGGGGACCCGGCTCGGGGCCGGATGGCCCCTAAGTCCCAAGCTCCTCGGTGGCCGGCCTCTCCCCTGCCGACGTACAGGTGTTGGCGACGTCGGCGGAGAGAAATATTCGTCGCTCGAGCTCGACGCAACTGCCGCTGACGGTGACACAGGTGATCCGGGGTCCGGCGGCGGCGAGGCGGAGCTGAGCGACGAGTCCGGGGTTGTAAGGCGTGCGCGTCGGTTCTCGTAATCATTACGTTATAAACATCATGTATTCGTATATGTTTCTAGTATTTTTAGGAACAATATATAGAAACGACATTGACAGAATATGTCATTGTATTAGAACTGTTTAAATTTTTCGCTTTCTGGTTACGTTTGAATTTTTCCAATTTTCTGTTATATGTTTTGTAAAAAAAAGGTTCTTTTAGGTGTTTTTAGGTAACTATTGTAATAACCATTGAATTTCAACCAAAATAAAAATAAGAAATTGCGACGATTTAACTGATGTTTGACATACGGGGTTGCCATTATTATTTCCTTTATTCGTATTTATACATATAATTTACATTTTTAAATATTTTTATACCCAAAAAACATTATTATTATTATTACTTGTCCGGTTGCATGTGCCTACATACGAACTACGTAGACATTATCGAGTTGCGAGATGAGAGTAGGTGTACTAATACGTTACGTTACGTACTAATAAGTTTTTTGTAAATGAAATTTATAACGCGATTTTTCGCAAAATAAAAATGTTGCATGTAAAAAAGAACTCAGCGTTCGTTGTTAAATTAAAAAATGTTTGCATATTCGGCATGTTTGTGGAATAACATAAATATTTACTTTATTATACAAATATACTCAAAGTTTTATTTCGAAGACCATATTTATAATAGAAGACCTAGAACTTAAACATGGCGAGGTGAACTCATGTTATTTCACTGCAATCAAACTGAGCAAGTATTTGCGCTCACCCTTGGCGTTACACAAAGTTGAGGTATTATGTTCTCATCTTATTAGGGTAATCATTTGTAACGTGGGTTAGAAGAAGGGTAGGGATATAAAAACCGCGAGTGGGTTCTGAGTAGATACCTGCCTCACTCATAATCCGTTAAGACATTTAATATTCTCTGTGACGTATGAGACCTTTTGCGTTGTTTTATTATCTTATCTTCTTGCAAGGTATCGAGTGATATCTAGCTAAACTGTTACGAGGAAAGCTAACAGGCTTTGTTGCACATAAAAGTAATTAACTACATAGTTGAGCAACATCAAAGGCAACGAGATCAGAACAGTGCAGCATCCGGTGGTCCCGGCACCTGTGCCTGAAGGTAATGAACGCAGCGATATCGAACGGGCACGCTTTCAGAGAACCACTATAACTTAGCGGCAGGAACTTTACACGAGCATTCTTTGTTTTTACAGAAACTACTTGATTTGCTCACAGATACGACGTGACACTTCCACGATGCATCGCGTTAGAAGGACACTGATTTAATTACATGGCTTTCAAATGTATGATTTTGTAGTTTAAAGAAACCATTAAAAGTTAGTGAAATGTATAAAATCAATAATTGTCATTATAAATGCGATCGATCACACGCGTGATGTCATGTGTCGCAATCAGTCGCGTCGCGTGAAGCAGTGGCGAGTCGTTCGTTCGTGAAGTCGCGCTACTAGTCGGTAATCACTCGGCTAATGAGTCCCGAACGTGCCTTGCGAGTATCGCGCCACTGACTGCTCACTGCGAGCGAGCAGCCAGTCGGGGATACTGCTCACTTGATTGTACTGCGTGCTGCCTACAGAAGGTTCACCAGAAACAATCGTCAAGATTGTAGAGATACCTTTTACACTTCTTCTTATCCTATCAATTTATAAGACAGTAGTTGAACGGCTCCTGCAATTTATTGCACTCGCGAATCAACCAAAACCAACTCTATTACATGAGATTTGCTGTTACTAGCCTTGTCAGGTATAATGTATTAAGATAAGTTATTAACAAATGATTGATCATTTGTTTGTTTGCAAAGTACACAGTCTATTATTGTCAGTAAAGCGTTTACCCACCATCAGTGATGTTAGGAGTAGATTTTCTGTACATTATGTTTCTGGTCATCTTAGTAATTAGCTTGTTGTTGAGTGTAATTCCCGCGCCTGAGGCGTACTTGTGATTAATGTTCTAAAGCGGGATGTACTCTTACAAGAACAGTTAGATTAACGCAAGACAAATATGACGTTGTATTCAGCCGATCCAGTTGCAAGGAAATTCGAAATTGATATTAACTAGCATCTTACTTGTACTGATCTATCGAAGAAAGAGTTATTATTACCTTCAAATAATGAGATCTAAGCTTGGGGTTTTTGTTTCTGTTGCTTTCGTTCTATGAACGTATACAGGCATTCACCCTATCCAAAAGTACTTTATGCAACATATCATGAAAGTAGTCCCTGAGACGTCACGTCACATTCGTGAAAAGTCGTCAAAGTTACGACTATGTAGCGTTGGCTCGGCGCCGAGCTAATTCCACTCCAAACACACGTAATATGGAAATATTTACGAATGTATGTATTTATGTACATATATACCTAGCATACGCATGTAAATTTATATATGTTTGTATCGAGACAATTTATTCTTGAACACGCATTCCGCAGGCCGGAGATATTGACACCGATTGTACAAGTTTAGTCATATTGTTGAATAAACTAATGTTGTAGATAAAAAACGTCTGCAGCCTCCAAGTGTCACACTAATACATAACATAGATAGCGCACCGATTTATTTAAGGTTTATATATGTAATTCTCTGATATTAGTTATTTTTGTACGTACGTAGTTTGAGTCTTTTACATAAATATTTTGGTTATTTGTTATTAATTACACTGAAACAATATGTCTAATACATACACTACACGTACTTTCGATGATTTTCACTTGATAAACATTCAACGACCGTGTAGCTCCGTGGTGGAGAGGGAGCGACTATAGTAGTAGTTCGGTTTGTTATTCAGCATCGCGCGAGTTCCCAACTCAGTACAACGATGTGTTGTTGCGGCGCGCGGCGTCCCGGGAGGTGGAACTTGCTGTTCCTTCACGATTTACTCCCCATCGAACCTTTATACATAAAGTTGAGGCAATTTGGCGTTAAATCACAGGTGGAACTAACACACTGAAAAGTACAGTTTTCATCAGATTTGCTGGGTTAAGTTCTGCAAGTTGAAACTGAAATGTTTAGCTGAATTACGCAACATCATGAAAAACTTTTATTACACTAATCGAAGAGAAATCAGCGTCGCACAACTCGACCTAATGTTGGAATTACCAATTTTTGTCGCGATTCCATGATTGTACCCATCGTAAAAGTTAGCAATAAAATAAATAAATAAATCTTTATCCAGAATCACTAAAGGTAAAATACAATCTGAATTTTAAGTTAACCACGTAGGTATAATACTGTTAGATGCCTGTACTAGGATAATCCTGTAGCACAGGGTGCAGGGGCACGCTATTATGTACATAGTAAAAAAATCGATGGTGAGTACATATGTAAGCGCACATTGGTCTGATAATATTGTGTTAGCAACATGCGTTCAACGTGGAAACCTAAGCTAGAGCATGACGCTCTACGCGCCCTCGTAGTCGTTGGAGTATCTATATTGTGCTATCTTCCTAGCGGGCCACTCAACATCTTCTTCTATTCGTTTATGCGGCAACCATTGAGGCGAAGCTGTACGAGGGGTACAGAGTGGCGAAGACCGCCCTCCAAGAGAAGAGGCTGTCCGGCGGGCCAAGAATCTGGCCCGCCAGGAGATGCTGGAGTCTCTGAACGGAGATCCGTGGGGGAGCCCTTACAAGATGGTGTGGGACAAAATCCGCACCCGAGCCCCCCCGCTGACGCAGAGTCTCCGGCCTGAGCTCGTGGAGGACGTGGTGAGCGCTCTGTCCCTTCGCGAGGGAGGTATCCTCCCCCGCCTATGGCTCCGCCGCCGCTTGCGGTGCCGGAAGCGGACCACACCGATGACGACGTTCCGGAGGTGACTGGGGTAGACCTGAGAGTGGCGGTACGCAGGCTGAAAGCCAGAAATACCGCCCGATGGCTTGCCTGGCAAAGCCTGGGTCCTGGCCTCTGAGGCTCTCGGGCCCCAACTGGAAGGGCTCCTAAGCGCATGCTTGGAGAGAGGCCAGTTCCCGCTTCGTTGGAGACGGGGAAGCTGGTCCTCATCCGGAAGCCAGGGCGCCCTGCGGACTCTCCGTCCGCATACCGGCCCATCGTGTTGCTCGACGACGTCGGCAAGCTCTTTGAAAGAGTTATTGCTAACCGCCTCGCCGGGCACCTCGCGGGGATGGGGCCAGATCTTGCGGAACACCAGTTTGGGTTCCGCAAGGGGCGCTCGACGGTGGACGCCATCATGCGCGTGAGAGCCCTCACGACGGGGGACGCGGTGTCCCGGGGCGGGGTCGTCTTGGCGGTGTCTCTTGACATCGCCAACGCCTTCAACTCCATACCCTGGAGCTGCATTAGGGAGGCACTCCGGTATCACCGGGTGCTGACCTTTCTTCGTCGTGTGGTTGGGGAATACCATCTACCCTGGTAGTATGTATGCTTTAGCAGTGTATAATAATTAGTAGTATGGAGGATTTTAGAGATTTTAGGAGCTCGTGGCTAAATAATAACAGCCACTCAGATCGATTTTTAGTTAAGCCGTGCTTGCCTAGGTTGGTCTGTGGATGGGTGACCACCCATTACATACCGAGTTTCCTCCGTGCCTCGGATAGCACGTTAAGCCGTTGGTCCTGGCTGTCATTTGTAGATCTTTGACAGTCGTTACCGGTAGTCAGTGGCCCGAAAGTCTGACAACCAGTCTTACCAAGGGGTATCGTATTACCCAGTATTAACTGGGTTGTGCCAAGCGCCTGCCAAGCGTGACGATTATGGCAAAACCCCCCTTGGGGAGGCCTATGTCCAGCAGTGGACGTCTTTCGGCTGAATGATGATGATGATGATGATGATGATGAACTGGGTTGTGGAGGTCAGATAGGCAATCGCTCCTTGTAAAATACTGGTATTCAGCTGCATCCGGTTAAACTGGAAGCCGACCCCAACATAGTTGGGAAAAGGCTAGGCAGATGATGATGTAGGATTTTATACATGACAGTTTAAAAAAAAAACTTTTAGAGACAAAGTTTCGTTTGTGTGGATGGATGGATGAATGGATAGTTATTTGTTACTCTTTCACGCAAAAACTACTAACCGGATTTGAATGAAATTTGGCACACAGATAGTTTATAACCTAGATTAACACATAGGATACTTTTTATCCCGGTAGTACGATCTTGTGGGACAATCGGGCGATGCCGCGGGCATAAGCTAGTTCCTCTTAACGTTAGCAACAACGTGGTGTTATTATATTTAGCCTCGACTGCATACACGTCGTTTAACCCACACAGTGCCGGCGCTGCAAGTTCCCGGCGCCCAAAACGTCGTACAATTGAATCGCACATGGTGAACACTGAACGTGTCAAGCGTGTCACTAATAAGACTGTGTTTACGCGCTACCAATGTGTGGACCCCCACACTAGCAAGGAATACGTGATGACGGGTCACGGCGGCGGCAAGAGGGTTGTTGCAAGCGCATCTGCGGGACCAACCACACAGTTCGCCTTTCTTATGAGTTCAATGATGATTAGACTTACAGCTTGAGTGCTATGTAACACACGGTGTCTAAGGGCAGCAGAATATTCAACAATCTACTGTGATAATACTTCTTTTAGCGTATAGCGCTCCGCTGACGAGACCTAGGCACGGTGTTTGCATGGCTTCATTAGCGCAAAACAGTTTGAACTGTATCAATAACCCAGACATTGTTTTGATTTTCGCTACTCAGAGACTTGTTTTTGTAGACTTCGTGAACATTATTAACACGTTTTCTATGGCATCAGCGTGACACCGTTACGGTTCACCCCACATCGGGGCATGAAACAGTATGAGTGTCTAAATACACTTGTTTGTTATTTCACTATTAAGCTGAACTTGCAGCCAACAGCACAGTGCGTCATTGTTGGGGTTTGCGCTGTAATTGCAGCGAGCACAGTGAGCGTGAGAGAGTGCAAATAAGATGTGTTTACACGCCGCCATTACTCACGCTAATACGTCGCGTGCCGACAGGGCCGCCGGCCGACCACACCCACACAGACACTCGATGAGATTTCGCACTACGTTACACAGCTACATAGCGGAAATAAAGCTTTCCATGAAATTAACATTAGATTCTCTACTATTAGATGTGAAATCTACAAGTGATCCGATGGTTACCGATTGTAAAATCTTTGGTAGGTAAAAGAGCTTGTTAATCATTTTCTACAAATTCTTGTTTATTCGTCGTATATATTCTTGGTTATTGTTTTAAGTGTCAAAAGTTCAATTGAATTATTTTATCTTTTTTCTTATCTAAGCGTAAATAGAAAACTTATGCACCATTTACAAACATTTATTTTAGCGCAGATTAGCCCGAGCTCGTGAAAGCGCGAACGTTCTCAACGCTGTATATTACCCGCAGGTAATGAAGCCGCCGTTAAACCAGATTCCTGGCAACAGTGGCCCGACAGCGGGGGAGAGTTACTGCTCATTGCGGGGCAGGGAACTAATGAGCAGGGACAGGATTTATTAAACATCCATTAAGAAAACAAATAAGCATTTACTGACGCCAGTAATTAAGGAAAATATTCTAGAACCTCGCCTTGAAAGAATTGTGAAATTCCCTTCCCCGATAGGCCCTCAAAAAAATCTAAATTACTTTGAACAATAAAAACGCCGCAAAAATAATTTACATTATTGTCTATTATCCCGAAGCTCCCTTTGTCATCCGCACCGCTGTAACATGCCGTGATATTAATTTATACAAAACGCAACATTTGTGCCGTACATAAAATGATCCGCGTTTTACGACA
Organism: Noctua fimbriata; assembly: GCA_905163415.1. Lineage (NCBI taxonomy): Eukaryota > Metazoa > Arthropoda > Insecta > Lepidoptera > Noctuidae > Noctua > Noctua fimbriata. Next base: position 18,710,444 of record LR990934.1, read on the forward strand.
CAATCTGACTTACAAAACAGTCACACTCGTATAATAATAAAAATCACATTTCAATCCGCGACTCTGCGAGCGTAAACAATATTCGTTTCATTTAAGCCGCCGACTTTATGAGAGTCATTACTGTTAAAGAGCGATGGCCGTGCCGTTGCCGTGCCGTTGTCATCCCGTGCCGTGCCGTTGCCGCTCTATGCCGTTTGCTATTTGTGCCGAAAAACGCGCACCTTTATTTGTGGCTATTTAAATAAAACAGTTATACCTTCGACAATTTATTTGCAAATAAATGAGGGAGTGCGCAGTATGTCAGTGTTGATGATGCAATGTGCGAATATTGTATGAAGTTATTGAATGCACTCTGTTTTTATTGAAGCCTGTTTGTGTAAGTGGTGGCAAGTGCCGAGTGGCAGCCGGGGCATGAAGTTTAATGTTAAAGGGAATGTATTCATATAAATTATATGAAAACTGTACAGTGCCTGATAAGTGAGGTGAGGTTTCATCATATAGTTGCTTACATATCAATAGCAATGAGTAACTTTCATACAATTATCATTTTGCAAGGACAATGGTATTAAACTCCACATTAGATACCTCTTGATCATCTAGTGTCCCAGATATCTGTACCTTCGATGAACGGAACCGTTGACTACACAAAATTGACCGTGAATAACATCTGTGAACATGAAGATCAGTGTGTGCAGGCGTTACACTCATATATCATCGTGACAAGTTAACAATGAATTTTTGAATTATAATCACTGGCGCAGTGGTTATTACACGCTGTGCGTAATTTCTGCGAACACTTACATAAATCACTAGGACCTCATTGGCGTACTAGTGAAATAAGCTTCGGATAATAAATTCGCTTCAAACACTGAGACCCGTTCAAACCTAAGGCTAAAGTTATATAAAGTTAGTACAATTGAGACTCACGATATGTTTTCCACTAAATACGTTTACAAAATAAAAAATGAAACTTCCTAAATGAAATAGTTGGCAAAAAGTTTGAACAAGTAAACCTCACGTTCTGGTTATTAATAATGAGTCGCTCAGCTCGAAGCCAGGCGTAACGCTTCTACGAGCACACAGATTACTACGCGCCGTAGCACCTGCGTAGCACTTACGTAGACACGACGCTACGCTGTAGTACTTTCAAATTTTAGGTACATTCGAAAAAGTTACTTATTTTAGTGACATGTTATAATTAAGTACTTTTTGTTGTTCATTCATTACTGGAGTCTATTATCCGTCTGGTAAAAACAAATAACCATTATTTTAATCAATAATTATTGAATACAGGTAGGTTGTTTAAAATAATTTGCTCCTTGTACGAAACAATGTAATATTCTGTAATGAGCTGTAATACTTGGCGCATCGGGGCACGGTACCCCATTACTTGGCGGATGTTATTGGGGACTAAAGGATTACGCCATGATGGATGGCGGGGGATGGCTTCCCATGTCATGTGCTGGCAGATAGTGTGCATAGTATTACGGCTGCTAAGTATGCTGTTAATAATGTTATCAGCACTTTATTTTAAACGAATTATCGTTGACTAATGAGTATACAACATTATTTTTAGTATATGCGAAACCTGAATATAGTTTGTTCAGAATAAGTAACTGAATCGATTCCAATAATTTTTAAACCATGTTATATTATATCAAAAAAATATTTAAAAAAAGTTACAAGTTGGACACTGAGGGACACTAAGTCCCTATCGCAATCATTTGGGTACCTACTCCCAAATTATTATTATCAATGACCTCGGGACGACGCTAGAGGAGCGCGCTTGGTAGCGCCGCGTGGTGACCACGTTTTTGTGCTAAAAACCAGCTAACAGAACAAGCTTATAACTTTGTGATTTTTCATGATACAGTTTTGAAAGTTTGTACATAGATTCTTTACATAAAAATACTAGACACGTGTTTCAGGTTTCGCATATACTAAAATTAATGTTGTATATTTCCTAAGTGACCTGTATACTATACCTATCACAACTACTATACCATACGATACAAGCATTTTTTTCAAACTACCACTTAAGCCGGTAATTGTGTCACACTGAGACTGTTCATGTCTTACATTTTGCCAACTTTTTAACTTTGTTCATTCCGTAAATTTTTATGTCGTCGAGCACAAGAATTTTTAAAACACAAAATATGAAAGCGATGTATTTTTTATTTTATTTTATGCTAATTAATTGACACTCTAAGCATAACATTACTTATTTTAATTCCCAAGGAAACATTTTACTACAAAGTAACTACCCCGTGCGTAACACGACGGAAAGAGCTTTTCTCGCAGGCACCCGTCATTCACGCAGTCACGGCGTCACGGCTCTTCTCTCTTCTTCGCGGGATCGTTTGAGACTATTTGCGTGTCAGGCGTCGGTAGGCGTCGGTAGGCGTCGGTAGGCGTCGGTAGGCGTCGGTAGGCGTCGGTAGGAGCGTGTAATGGCACCGTAACGATCCATTCGCCGGCGCTGTAACCTATTGAGCTTATTTATAAAAAGGTAAACTTTATTAGACCATCTATTTTGTTACTCACCGACGAAATCCCCTAGTCTTTAGTCTAAGTTATATTGAGTACATTTTAAAAAACGATGAACTTTAATAGTAATTAGGTTCGTCTAATTAAAAAACTTTTATTGTAGAATATGATGATATACACTGAAGTTGTTGGTAATGTTCCTGAAAGAAAGAAAAAGACGGCAAAACCCGTGCGAAATAGTAAGATTATGAATTTATGTAATTGTTATAAAAGTTGAAATAATTTCGTTTGAATAAATTACACGAAATACGTTTTAAAGTTGTCTTCCTCCACAACCCAAGTTCATTTAACACAAATGGCACAGAACGTAGCAACAGCCAAACATAATATGTCTGTATATAAGTGACACTACTAAACTTACCCACTTATGAAAACATCTCCATCTGCTTGTGTCTGATAACTCCACTATATAAATAGTTTGCTCTACAGCGACACCACTGTGGAACACAACCGGTGTCTCCACCCTTCTGCCGTCTAAGTAACTCGTGATGAACTTCCACAGACAAACATTATAAGTTTAATTACTGTTTGCACGCGACATGTCCGCGTGTCTGTTCCATAGTTTGTGTGGCATCTGTGTGGCTTGTTTAAGCATTACAGGGTGAAGATTAGTTTAACATTACATTTGCTTTCATTTGTAGAGTTTATTTCTAACCGCTAAAATGTGAATTTACTGTAAAACTACTAAGTTTATTGTATTCAAGTTAAGAAACATTATAACTTGAATAACGTGGTTACATTTTAGAGGACGGCTGAAAAAAAGGTTTTTTAAACTCAAACTTCCCGTCTCTTGTCTCTACAGCCGAAATTCTCGAAGCCTGATCATCTCGATTTGCATACTGCCTGACCGGCTGATGGCAAATAGTTCGATCATATTGGCCTTCCGCCGCCCTCCGCCCAACACCGCCGCACAACGAGCGCTGGGCGGATGGAGGCTAATCAAACTTTGCAATGGAACCTCTTTGAGGCGACGCCAGCACCGATACAAGTTTTATGATAACTCACACCATGTTTGTGAAAAATATTACATCTGTACTTTTGCTTATTTAAAGCGAAAAATATTTCCTGCCTTTGAAGTGCGATCAAGTTTAAATTGGACTTAGTTTTGGATTTTCTGCGTAAATAGCATTTGAAATGATAGCAAAAAAAAATCTTGGTAAAAGTACTCTAGAGAAAATTATCGAGATTCAGTTATGTGCATAGTGTTGCGTAAAGTTAATGTTTTTTACTTCTATTTTTACTGTTAATATAACCTTCTCATTGCTTATGGACTCTCTCATAGACTTTTCATTCAACAAAAAAGCTTAATAGCACGTTTGATATCAGTTCAGCAGATGCAGTGCCACCCTCCCCCCCGCACACACCTCCTGCTGCGGCCACCTCCGTCAAATTGCAGTGGCCACTATGTTTTTCAGCTCGATTTACCGGCACAGAGAATCTCTACCCACCCGACTCGAATTAGCACTTCAAAAGGCGATGAGTAAACCTCTCCATACGCTATTTTGTACACTTTGATGTTACTCGCACATTTAGTGAGAATTTAAAATACGAATGCGCTTTCAAATGCTGCCGTAATAGAGCTCTGAAAAATGTATGAGTCGCTACGTTGATTTTAATGAGCGAGTTACATTCGTGTGCCGCTGGTTATGTTCCGTGTGAGTAGCAGTTTATTATTTAAAGTGGATGTTTTTATTGCAGCAATATATCGTACATTGCGACTACAGCCAAAAATATTCGCAAAAATAGAGACGTGATTTCATAAAACGTTTTTAAAGGCAAGGGTAACTTTTAATACGAACCGTCATTCGATTTTAAATAACATACAAACACAGCTTTTGACCAATTAACGACGCGTTACGGAGAACTCAAAAGGCTTTGAGAATCTTTACATCTTAGTAACATAATATGTTTCATCGAAAAACACATTCAGAATTTGTACGTTCTGATTGTAACAATGGGGCTCGGGAGCAAGTTAAAAGGTTACATCCCAAACAACAGTCAGGGGTTTAATTAAAATCTTAAAAAGTGCAATCTCACTTTGGCGTGTGGCCGGTGTCTCTCGGGGCAGGCAGCTCGGCCCGGTGCGGCACGCTGCGTTGCGATGGGTGGAGGGGAGGGGGGACAAAGCAACAGCGACAAAACGACGCGACTCCGGGACAGCGAAAATAATAATTTACAGTCGAATATAACGCGCCGCCCACGTGGATGTGAACGGAGAAGGCACACAATATAGATGGCAAAGTATTGAGGTCGGTAGTGTTCTCCTTATAACGATTGGTATGAATCTCAATAACTTACTTCTAAACCGAATTTTTAATTGTACATGAAAGATAATAAGAATCAATCCAAAAAACACAAAACTACTGTGAATAATAATAACGAAATGTACTTTTTTTTATTTTTTTTTTTATTTTTAGGATGGGAAATCATCAAATGACCCCCCCCGCTCTGAGCGGAGCGGAAGGGAGTGTCAGACTTGTACTGACTAAAACCCATCCATGTTCCTTCTTTGCCCTTTGTGTTCCAGGGCCGCGGTATCTCTTTCGAACAGTCCCGCAGCCCTGGCAGGCATCGGCCCGTGCGGACCCCTACGTGGTTGCTGACATCTCTTTGAGGCGCGCGTGGAACACGAACGCGCCGTCGACACGGCCTGTCGTCATAAGACGGCCGGACGGCGAGCTAGCCCAAAACTCGCCGTCCACAGGCCCGCGCCTACGGTGGCCGGGGGCCACCACGTGACCCCCGACGCCCAGGGCGTCTCCCGCGGCGGCTGGGACGTGAGGCTCTTTCCCTCTCACGTTCCGCCACCTCCTTCACTAGCATGACTGCTTCGCAGAAGGAGGTGACGGCTTCCCATTCCCTCTCGCTCCGGACCATGGCTTGAACCAGGGCCGGGCGCGAGAGGTCGCCGCCGCCAATCGCCTCTACGAGGACACGGCGCTGCTCCGCCCAAGCAGGGCAGGCCTCCACTGTGTGCTGCACCGTGTCCTCCGGACGATCCTCACAGTGGAAACACCCAGGCGTTTCCTCCCGCCCGATTCGGTGCAGGAACCTCCCGAAACAACCGTGTCCGGTGAGGACCTGCGTCAGGCGGAAGGTGAGGGCGCCGTGGCGCCTCTCTAGCCACTCCTCAAAGAGGGGACTTATCGCCACTATGGTGGCGTGCCCTGCACGGGGTTGCGACAGTCGCTCTCTCCATGTCACCATGAGATCGCGCCGGAGGTCTGTCCGCCGAGCGGTGATTTGCCGCGGCAGCGGAGTTTCCCCCCGACGTAGTGCCTCCGCGCGCCATTCGTGAAGGCGTGCGAGGACTATCGCCTCCAGATCCCATGGCGGCAATCCGGCAAGGAGGCTCGCCGCCTCACCGGAGATCGTGCGGTACCCCCGGACTAGCCTTAGGGCTATCCCCTTTTGGGGCGCGTTCAGGTAGCGGGCGGCTTGCCGCCTCAGAGAACGCGCCCACACCGGGGCCCCGCAAAGGGCCATGGACCGCACGACCCCGCGTAGAGCCTCCGGCAGGAGGCGTTTGGACCCCCCAGGTTGGGCAGGAGCCGCTTGAAGGCAGCCCCGGTCCGTTCCAGTTTGGGGGCCAAACGTCGGAAATGCTCCACGAAGTTCCACCGGCTGTCGAGGACGAGTCCCAGGTACTTCAGCGTCGACCCGACGCCGATGGAAACCCCTCCCGCCGTCAGTAGGGATCCCGACGGTGGCGCATTCCGAGGCCCATGAAAACACATGGCCTCGGACTTGTGCAATGCCACCTCGAGACCCAATTGCCGGATCCTCTCCACGACTATCGCAACCCCGCGTGTCATGTTTTCGGCCGCCGCCTCGTGCGACCTCCCTTGTGCCAGTACCAGCGTGTCGTCAGCGTAGCAGACTACGCTGACGCCGCTAGGGAGGTCGGCGCGCAGCACCCAGTCATAACCGATGTTCCACAAGGCCGGTCCCAGAACCGATCCCTGTGGAACACCGCACGACATCTCTCGCCGGTTCCATTCTCCGCTCCGACCGAACGAAATGTACTTAGGTAGATAAATTGATCTTATTTGAAATCACATTTTTGGTAATACAAAAGTGATCCCAGACTGGCTGTCAGTTCAACAGAATTTTAAAAACGATTTTCTATCGAATGTATCATTAATTTATCCGTCTAAGTGTAAGTTGGCAAATTTTTAACCGACTTCTGAAAAAGAAGGAGGCTATGTACTCTACTACAGTATCTTATTTTTTACACGTTCCACCGATTACTCTGTGATTACTAGGCCGATCGTGATTCTTTTTATATTTGGTAGAGGAAGCCTGCGCGGTGGTCCCTTATAAATAGTAAGCAGTAGGTAGTTTATGAGTTACCTCACTTAGATACTTATTTTCAACCGACTTCAAAACAAGAGGAGGTTAACTCAATTCGTCGGAATCTTTTTTTTAATGTATGTTCACCGATTACTTGATTTGGGAAATTCTTTCTTTGTTTCAAAGGATATACTTCTCAAAAAAAAAAAAAAAAAAGGAGGTCCCATTTAAATTTTATTATAATCGGTCGAGCGGATTTTGAAAAATCGTCATCATTTGCCTTGCCTTTTCCCAACTATGTTGGGGTCGGTTTCCAGTCTAACCGGATGCAGCTGAATAACCAGTATTTTACATGAAGCGACTGCCTATCTGACCTCCAAATATAAAAAAATAAAAATGTATAAATCGATGATATTTTAGTTTACTCCGATATACGGACCCATCCGGACCATTCGGTCCTTGGTCTTCATTTGCGCTGTTGGAACCAGCTGCATTCTGGGCTATAATAACTTCTTCTTTTGACTTAGTAGAACCCATGTTGGATAGTATAACTTTCGATTATCTTTCCTAAATATTCGTGTAATACCCAAACTGAGTAGTAGCCAATTGACTTAGTACTGCCATTCATCTTGATGCCCTTTTACAACGATTGGAATGTAGAATTCGATATCCGCGCACCCGACTTCACTGCACTTCGGCAGGGTCGCCATATACGGATGGCGTTAGAGACGAAATGAAACCATGTAATGTTGTCTATAAACTGAGCCTTTATTGAATGAATACACGATTATATACTGGTACATTATAATATGATGTCACCCTTACACCGAAACCTCGCTGTCTCATTGGAGCAGTGCGCAAATATCTGTATGGGATATTAAACTAAAAATGGAAAAAAAAAAAAAACAATCAAACAACCAAGAGTCACCGACTTCTGAAGCTAAAGTTACTTTTCACTTTTTTGTTTTTTGAAGTCGGTTTTATTTTTTGCAAAAAAGTTTTTAAAAATGGTTTCATGAAGAGAATTTGTGTGGTATACTACAACTAATAAGGTTAAAATAAAAAACTTTTTTCGAAATTCTTTAGCAAAAAAGTCAATGAAACTGACAAAGTCACCGAAAGTAAAGTTATTTTAGTGTTTTTTGGAAGTTTTTTTGCAAAAAGTTTTTTAATTTCTGTCTCAACCCAGAGTACCTTACCAGTACCAGTCATTTTCCTGATCTCTCAGCAGAAAATAATTTAAAAGGCATCTCTATGCAAATTGACAAGATAAGTATCCCACGTGGTTCCCCACACACGACACGTGTTCAACGCCTACATTTACGGAAACACAAAGCTAATCAACCACAACCTTTGAGCGTAAAGAGCGGAAGACTTCGCTAGAAGTGTTCCAATCTCCCGCGAACGTACCCATCATAACGTTACGCTACAGTGTACTAGCACCCTAACTCGACGTGAAACAGTTTTACCGAGAGGGCTTTTAAAGTGTAAATTCTGACAGGCACCGCACACACGAACAATAACACGAATGCCCCGCTCTTGTCATAAAGCACCCAATCTTCGCGTGTAGCCGTTCTAATGCACCTCGTAACGCACACGACTTTTATTACATAAAGTGACGGTCTGACTGGCTGCACTTTTATTGAAATTTTAATGTTAGTGTGTGATGTGGAGCTCTTAGTGAATGTATGTTATGTAAAATGTTCTATATATTTATTACATTTGAAACTAATTAAGGTTCTTGTGCGTGAAATTATGAAACCTGTTGCCGAATTATTGGCACGTTGTGAATATTAGAACTAATTTAATTACGTTCTAGATGAGTGTGATGCTCCAATAAACCGCTTCATCGCTTTCAATTCGATCACAATATTCATTTCAGTTGATTCAAATGTTACCTTTCTGCTGTTTTAAGGATTTCTGTTTAATGTCCCTTCAAGTTTACTTCCATTAGTTTACTTGTGGTATGTTTCGTAACATATCATGGAATGTCTTAAGGATGATTTCCACCAAACAGCTCGCAACGCATCAGATCGGAAAGAATAAGAACAGATGCGACGACAGCCGATCGCGTCCGGCAGGGTGTCGACGCATCCGATCGGCTCCGTACCGTCGCTTGTGAAAGTATCTGTTTCTGTGCCTAGTCAAATAGTTTCATTCTTACCGTGTAGGATACGACGACCGCGAACGGTCGCCGATCGCACGTTGCAGCATACTTTCGGCTACGATCGTGTGTCGCGGAAGATGCCCGCGGTCAAGCTGCTGTGCGGGCCTTGGTAATACAGACTTTAAATACTGTGTATACGATTAGATATCGTTTAAAGACTGTAAAATCCGTTCTGACCCGAAGCGATGCGAGCCGTTTGGTGGAAATCATCCTATTGCCAAGCAGGTAGCATAGCACACACGTGTTTCATATTACTTATTAATCAGTAACCCAAATATTCCTGTTTTATCTAATGATTATTTACTTAACATACATTACCTAGGGGCAGAACGAAAAAATACCGGCCAAGTTCGAGTTGGACTCCCACACAAAAGGTTCCGTAGCATAAAATAACAATATTTTTAACGCTCATGCATATGTCAATTTGCACTCAACAGCAAAACTAAATTTGTTTTTCATAGTAGCATAATCAGCCTATAATTTTCCCACTGCTGGGACACAGGCCTTCTATGAGAGGGAATGTGCTATAATCCACCACGCGGGCCGAGTGCGGGTTGGTAGATGTCACATGTCTTCGAATTTTTTGGTTCTAGGACATGCCGGTTTCCTCACGATGTTTTCCTTCACCGTTTTGAGAGCAGCAGGCTTAGCCAAGTTGACAATCTACAATCGTTAACGCTAATAGATAACGAATCAAATGTATGGGAATGACATCATGTCAACGTTAAGTCATGTGGTCAAAACAAACGAATAAACAATTCGTAGACACCGTTTTAAGCTTTCACGGTTTACAACTAAACTTGTACTGTCACTTACGGCATATCTTACGTGATTGTTCATTCTTTTCCATCCACCCGCATTCTCCAGTCAACCCGCGATCATGGCGCTTGCAACAGCGCCGAAATATCGGGAGCTCAAAACAATGAACAATCACGGAAGATATCCCGTAAGTGACAGTACAAGTTTAATTCGTAGACAAGTTTACAATTTATGTGAGCGTTCAAAATGATAGAATGAAATATAATCGTTTCTACAATGTTGATTGCTAGATCCCACATAAATCATAGCCAAGTTACAGTTTTGACAAGCGCCAACGAAACGATGTCGAAGTTTTTGAACGACCACTGAGCGATCGCCGAGACCCAAGAGTTAACGATAACAATAGGCGTCTATATGATTCAGCTGTCTCGTGTATCACGTCATTGTTTATGTTTCAAATTTTCAAGTGCCCCAGTATGATAGAGTTTCGAATAACACAGGAAGATATTTACGAAATAACTAATAATTTTCGTACCTTTCTATGAATTCCAATAAAGCTGCGAACTTGCTCGAGATCTAGATTCCGTCCTATAAAAGTTATCACTTCACTTATGGTATCTTTCATTTAAATGCAGGATCATATCATATTATTTCGAGTCACAGTAATATTTAAAATTACATTCCGCACTGTGATATTATAATAAACCCATTATAAGAAGAACTTTTTCCTTATTTCGCTTACTTTTTTATCACTTAAAAGAATTATTCCTTTCTTAACAATTCAAAACAAAAGTTCAGCCCGCGCACAAGGTAAACAACTGTGACTTTGACGTTAGTTTGACGTGGGTAGGAACGCTCACCATAGACTAAAGTATAGGTTTTTTCTAAAAACATTGAAGAACGAGCGATCGACTGAGTCGTGTCAAGTTGGCTACCAAGTTAGCGTTTTCTCAAATCGCTTACGCCGAGGCGTCAACGATTGTAGAAAGAGATTCGTTAAGAAACGTTTGTAACTTGGCTAGGCCTGCAGTGGTGATGGAATAAATTGCACTAAGGAATATGCAAGGTTAAGTGCTGTAGTTTTACGAAAAAGTCCCATACCTCAATTCATATCAAATCTTATTCAAACCAATTTTCGTTGAAAGTTGTTTTTACGTTCTACAAATTCAAATTAATTCAAATTTTTTTCTCATCTTACTTTAGAAATTAGAGGCACATTTTTTACGACTATAGAAGCAAATATCTCATCAACCACTGACTTAAGAAAAATGGTATTTAAGGATTATCGATATGTTTTTTCAAGAGCTATCGATAGACTTCTCACACAGTTATATACGTAGATATTTTTTTCCAACTCTCAGTTATAGGTATGGAGGGCTATCCCTCATTTAATGTTTTCCATAATTTACATAGAAGGCACCTACTTTCCAAATTTCGACTATGTGGTGGCAACAGTCTCGGAGTAAAGGACTGTAGAATACGGACGGACCGACAGACAAACGGATAGGACGAATCCTATAAGGGTTCCGTTTTTCCCATTTGGCAACGAACCCTATTTGTTATACATACATCATTCAACATACGAAAATAAAAACCTTTCTAAAAGGTCCAGCAAGCAGATCTCCAAGAAAAATACAAGGAAAATGAAGAATTCAAAATAAGATTTTTTCTTTCACTGAGTCAGAGCTAAGATACCGATAAATAAGAATGCGAGATAACTACCACATTATCTCGAAACTAAGAAATGTTCACTTCTACAGGATTTAAACATTCCTGTCTCACCTCGTGATAATAGATCCATAATCTATTTTATCATTTGCAACAAAAACGCAGAACCTAGAAGATAGTTCTTTTAGATTCTGTATTATTTGCTAAAATTATTTTGTGATTGAAGCGTTTTTTTCATTTTGGGTGGAAGACTGTACCTTCATACTTCCCGGTAAACACAAGGAAACGAAGTTTTATTTGTAAGCTGTCACTTGAACTTTTGACCCAAGAGATTCTTGGAGTTCTTTGAATAAGTATGCTTTTACTTTAAGTTATGTCAAACGTCCTTTCCAAATATGTCGCCAAAAAACAATGAACTTACGTAGATAACCTTAAGTAAGTTATTTTACAACTAGAACGTTTACCTGTTACCGCTAAACTCGGCCGCATGCCGTGCATCAACTATTACAGTAGAGCAACGATAACATTATAATGTAAATATTGCACCCATGGGGTAATTGCTTGATGCAACAACAATGGCAATGGTTTTCAATTTGACAATTCCACAACATTCGTTGCATTATCTACAGTGTCGAACATTCGACTTTCACAAACGTGGGAAGCTATTGATTAGGAGTTTCCTTCAAATTTAAAGGTTTCAATCACTTAAAGTGCCGTGCCGGTCACCTTCAGTAGTAGCCGGTGAGATGGTCAACGGTAGCAGTGAAGCAATGCTATGCGTTACTAATGAGCGCCACGTCTCGGCGCGCCAATTAGCGCGGCCCGCACTACACAGTACACACACACGTGTACGCATACATAGTACACACGCTACTACTCTCAGTAAACAAAACACAGTCGTGTGTGTTGTAAGATTGTCGTGTAAGAGAATTATTTGTTTAGCTTTTAAGGACTAGGTAACTAATTAGTTAGTATTAGGACATAGATCAGCTTGTTGTCGTCCAGATGTATTTCTCTCGTTACAGGGCTAGAACATCAAGCATGTACTCAAAGTATAATTATACAACATTATTTTTAGTATATGCGAAACCTGAATATAGTTTGTTCAGAATTAGTAACTGAATCGATTCCAATAATTTTTAAACCATGTTATATTTTTTCCCTAAAATATTTAAAAAAGTTAATGGACACCGATCGACTTTAAGTACCTATCGCAATAATTTAGGTACCTACTGCCAAATTATTATTTGAATGAGCTCAAGACGACACTGGAGGCGCGCGCTGCGTGGTGATCACGATTTTGTGCGGACAACTAGGTAACAGAACAAGCTTATAACTTTGTGATTTTTCATGAGACAGTTTTGAAATTTTGTACGTAGATTCTTTACATAAAAATACTAGACACGTGTATCTGGTTTCGCATATACTAAAACTAATGTTATATAGCCGTTACTGTTGCGTGCTCCTCGCTTTGTTGACTGAGTGTCGTCGCTAGTGCTCTAATATTTCTATGAAAGCTGTTTATTTTAATGTTACACCTAGTTAGGAACAATTTTAATTTGAATGGGATCTAATGTCCTTATTTTCTCGACAAAACTGTTTTCGAATGCTTCTACATGTCGGATCCGGTCGTTAGTACGGAGATAAAATGAATTGGAAAGAGCGCCTGTGTGCAGTGGTGACATCACGCGACCTACTTACCAGTCTACCCACAACACAGCGTGCTTCTACAGAGCCCTGATGTTCAACTCGAGGGAGGGCGACAGTCAATATCTGATCGCGGAGGAGTTGAGACTTACGAATTATTTTCTCAAGTAATTCGTTAGTTTTGCTAGTGTATCGCACCCAGTCAGTGTTTCTTATAGCACGAAACCCATCGTCTGTCTGTATGATGTACGAGCCTAACGGAATAAATGATGACATATCCGAAATACACAAGTTTTAAAATATATCTGACTTATATGTTTTAAAGTAATTCGAAGTGACAAATCGTATAAAAAAGCCACACGGAAGTACCTTAAATATTGTATATAGGAAGTTTTACTAAAAGAAGACATATTGTTGATTTAAAAAATATTTAGAACAGCATTCAAAGATTTTTAAACAATCACCTGCCTAAACCGAGAAGCGAACCCGCCAATAATGTGAAAAAAACACAAATATTTTATAATAACGGTCAAAAGAAAAAAAAAATCATAATGATTTTTTTTTTTTCGATAACTTACCATCTGAAATAAAAGGAAAACCATGAAATTTAACATTTTATGTAAAACTAGCTTATGCCCGCGGCTATTCGCGCGTGGGATTCGAGAATAGCACACATGACTTACTTCTGGGATAATAAGTAATCTATGTGCTATACCAGACGACCGACTGAAAAAACTGAAAAAACATAAAACAAGCACATTTTAAATTATACAAAACTTGGAAGCAGGCGGGGCTCATTCTATTTTCATAATTTTATAATCAAATGGGCCCCGCCTGCTTCCAAGTTATGTTTAATTTAAAATGTGCTTAACAATGCATTCAGGATGCTGCTGGGGCTGCCACGCTTCTGCAGTGCATAGGGAATGTTTGCTGATGCGCACACTGATAGCTTCCCAGCGATCAGACGTAAGCGTGCCGCGTCGCTGCTGCAGAGGGTCCGGGGCAGCTCGAACAGTCTTCTGAATGTCATTGCGGGGAAATTTGATTTCCCGTTACATGTTTTAGTAAGATAATTTTTAAAGTTCATGTTTACTAACAATACAACATTAGTTTAAGTATATGCAAAACTCGAAACACGTGTCTAGTATTTTTATGTAAAGAATCTGTGTAAAAAAATTTTCAAATTTTCAAAACTGTATCATGAAAAATCACAAAGTTATTAGCTTGTTCTGTGACCTGTTGTCCGCACAAAAACGTGGTCACCAAGCGGCGCAACCGCGCGCGCGCCTCCAGCGTCGTCTTGAGCTCATTGATAATAATAATTTGGCAGGCGGTACCTAATTGATTCCGATGGGTACTTAGTGTCGCTCGGTGTCCAACTTGTAACCTTTTTTTAACATTTTTGGGAAAAAATATAACATGGTTTAAAAAATATTGGAATCGATTCAGTTACTAATTCTGAACAAACTATATTCAGGTTTCGCATATACTAAAAATAATTTTGTATATGGATGTAAAATGTCCAAAATAAAATGATTAAGTAGGAATTGTTTTTTTAATTATCTCGAAAGGAGAGGTAGGAAACTCTATTGTTCGTCAAAATGAAGTTAGTGTACAATTACCGCACAAGCCTACACGACACCTCCGCTGAGTGTATATTATAAACACGCTGCAGTTGAACATGTGCTTAACTAGTTTGCCCGCACGCAAAATACGCGCCTCGACGTGGAGTTGCGGACACCAGCCCGTCATACAACTAGTTTGTCAGCTCAAAACTTACGTCTCTTTCTTGTTTTGTGAGTTATCATTTTGCAACAAAAGGAAGGTACATTGGATATACTCAGCGGGTACATGCTAGATGTAATAACTGAAAACTTGAAATGGGGTCACTGTACTCATAACTATGAAAAACTTTTATTATCGCGGGTTCGCGATATTCCAGTATAAAACTACGGATATTCTCTTTTCTGGTTTTCAGTTATTTCAATTACACTTTGCATAATAATTACCAACAGGTCAAAAGAATATACAGATATATTTTTTGCGCACGTTCACGATCTACTAATTTAGTATTCAGCTGCGAACAGTGCAATGATCTGAGTAGGTATAGCTACCTACTCAGATTATTGCACCGTTACTTTCTGGTGCTGTAGTGCCAACTGTGCGATACATTACTGGGTTCACTTCCTTACTTAACTCGTTCTAACGACGAGTGTCGCCTGTTGTTTTATGCGAGTGAGTCGATATCTCGTGCGTACCTTTGTTTGACTTACTGCGTCGAAAATAATATTATTGTTAAGTACTTATTTAGTGTACATATACCCCTTTTTATAACACCAATTTAGATTGCGTGTAGTGAGTGTAATGTCCTAGCATAAATAGTTATTATAACACAAAGAGCCTGTTTACTCTGCACAGTATTACAAGCTCACAATTTGTGCAAGAATAGCGTACTGTAACCAACTATATGATATAAAAGCATTTAATTAATTCCGACACAAAGTCACACGAAGCGCCGACTCATCGATGACAGTCGCGAGTGCGTTGCTTCTGCGCTGTCCATTGACGGCTGCCTCTAACAAACGAGCTAATTGGGCGTGTGTAGCGAGCGATGGTTGCCGCCACGTTCGCGGCGGAGATATTGTCGCCTAATCCCCGTTATCGTCGGATTTAGGTTGACAATGACAGGCGTATTGAATGCGTGATAATGGGCGCGGGAACCACCACGCCGAGCGTGAGCTCAGAGCATGAGCTGCGCCGTGTGCCTCGTCGGCGAACCTTTTGTGGGCCGGAATGAGCACGCTGAGCTCCTGTCTCCGGTTCATAGCGATGTTATACTATTCAAATCGGTACAAATTTTATTGTGGCTACATTAGCCGACGACGCGCGACGGCACGAAGTGGAGCGGTAAACCGGCCCGCGCTTGTGTCGGGTAAAGAGTGTTATTCTATTAGGTTTCTTCACTCGTATATTTTCTGAAAGCGTATTATATTGCTACAGGATAAGTTCGGCCAACATTATCTCTCACTTTTGGTTCACTAATGTTTCACCAATAATCCTTTGACAAATTTTCAGTTTACATCCAACGTTTGATATACCTACTATTTATCTCACAAACAAATCATTCTACAAATGTTTTATTTTATAAACACTCACTTTACAAACATTCATTTGGCAAATGCTTTACAAATGTTTCACGTCACAAAATCACGGTAATCCTAAAAAACATAAAAAAAAAGTTAAAAACCAATCACAAAGTGATCATGAGGGTATTTTTTAGAATAAACAAGTTGTAAAAGGATCTTAACGGTAGGACTCAATGTAACGCACTCAAAACACTGAGCTG
The DNA here is from genome assembly GCA_905163415.1 of Noctua fimbriata. Classification (NCBI taxonomy): domain Eukaryota; kingdom Metazoa; phylum Arthropoda; class Insecta; order Lepidoptera; family Noctuidae; genus Noctua; species Noctua fimbriata. The sequence goes on from LR990934.1 coordinate 18,726,871, forward strand.
GTGGATGCATTACGGACGGCGGTTGTGGAGGTATTAATAGTAAAGTATAACATTAAGAACATTGACCCTCTTTATCTCCGTAACTATAAGGTTCCCAGATATGGTCTTGAACAAAAAAAAAAACAATAACAGGGAGAACAAGACTTCGGCTTCGTTGAGGGTATTTTTACACCCTTTAAAAACTAAATGTTTAATATACCTGACGGGTGAATTATCTAATGGTTCAAAATATCCATAACATGGCGCTGCCGGTTGATTACTGTGAAGCACTGTACAAAATGTACACTGTACATTTTGTGACGGCGTGTTTTTGTAGCAGCAATTTTTGTCGTGAAACGTTTTCAAAATGTCACCTAAAAATACGAATACTAATCAGAAAAGTGAAGTGTAACGACACAAGTTATGTCATCTCACCTTAGTAACCACACAATTATAAGTCTTAGAGAAAAATCCAGTATCATTATTCAGCTCATATAGTGAGCTCGCTGTTACAAGCTAGAGTTTGCGTCGGGGCCGGGTGGGTTCGGCGGGGAAAGGTCACCGCGCACATTGACCGAAACCGACACTTTTGCTCCTTACTATTCTATATAGCTCACGACCCGCTGCCTGGAACTCCTATTTCTGCTTGCAGGGTTTAAAGTAACCTAACACGAAGAGGATGGCGGCTCTGCCATCCCCTTCGAACCTTACCTGTCCGAGTCGGGGTGCCCCAAGTGCCGAGCTCACTTCGCTCGCTCTTGTAACCTTAGTTTTCGTTGCTCTTTTATTTAAAATTATCCTTTTTAGGGTTCCGTACCCGAAGGGTAACCAACGGGACCCTATTACTAAGCTTCCGCTATCCGTCCGTCCATCTGCGTGTCAGCAGGGATCGAATTACCGTTACTTTTTTCTTAACGTTACCGATTACCGTTATGTTAACGATAATAAAGTAACGATATTTATAACGTTACCTGTAAGTCCGTTAACGTTATCTAATAACTAATATTAGTATCGGTAAAAGTAACAAATGCGTATACCGGTAATTTATTCGCCTATCTCTTTCTAACGATGTCGGCGGGGAGTCTAGCATCTTGAGGTAGTACAACTAGCTTGGGTGTGTAATAGGTATTGTTTCTGCGATGAATCTGCGACGATTACTTCAACACACTTTTACGTACCGGGGGTGCACGCGCAGACGACGCATCGTTTTGACTGTCACTCGCAGCGAACTTCCGAACCTCCAAAAACTTTGAACAGTCGTTATACCTCCTACTCAAAAACCTATGGGACTTTTATGGTTGACGTAAATATCGTAATGAAAGATTAATATTGTTAACCACTTAGTAGCTACCAAGTAAGCCACTTTAATATAAGTCAACCCATGAGGCTTGCTTCTGCTTAACCGGACTATCCTGTGAATGCCTTGAGTGTAAGGTCTCCAGCCAGGGGCAACAACTAAAAACTAAGCGGGCGGCTTAGGGCGCCGCTGGAGGAGGGCAGTAAAGGGTTAGGCTGGATTTGAGTGAGATTATTTAGGGGCTGGTTTAAAACTACTGGCTTAGCATCACGGGCTGGCTCGAGCAAGCGTCGGGGGGGGGGGGACGTCGTGACGGAATTCGACGGTGAGGTCGGAATGATGCCGGTTTGTGTTTGCGTAAATTACTGGTTTTCCTACTGCTTTCCTGAAGGAGGGTGATCAGAGTATACCGTGGTCGGCGAGTCATACTGATACGCGATGGTTCGTATCGGGCGGCTGACTGCTCCCGCAAACAAGACAGTTATTTGCAGCTGAACCATCCTTCGAGAAAGTTCACAGTTCCATAGTGGAACATTCAGTTGGAGTGTATGTAACGGGGCACTGAGGAAAAAAGACTCAGACATTTTTTGCCAAAAAAGTGTTATTTTAGCAAATCATTTATTTTCTCGATTCTATCGATCTCTATTTTTTTTTAAGACGCTTCTAAAGCGTCTTAAAAAAAAATAATTTACAGTCTTGGTGTTTTTTGGCTGACCAACCGTTTTTCGTAAAAACAATGTCGAAGGCCTGATTATATTTTTTTTGTATGGATAATAAAGTTTGAATTTTTCTTAATTAATTATTACCTACATGTCGAGAATTACGCGGCAGTGAGTTATTAGGGGGGGCAAATTTTTCATTATTTTTGCGATAGGACACACCATTTTCGAGATATAAGCAAATTTAGAAGAAAAAGAAACACTGTTTTTGCACTCGAAGTCGGTAGTGTCAAGGCGCTGAAATTTCAAAGATAGGTCACTCGACCTTGACCTCCAAGGTTTCAAGACCTCCAGAATCACTTGATCTTGACCTCAAAGTCACTTGTCCTTGACCCTAAGGTCAGTTGACTTTGGCCTCAAGGTCACTAACCATGAATATAAATGACCTGTTACTGTTCCTGAGAACCGCGGGTCTTGACACTTTCGGAATTTTGACCTTGACCTCAAGGTCAATGCCCTTGAGGTGTCCCATGGTGTTCCCCTACACTACTACTCCCACATCCCACCGGGTCCCGAAGGCTTGATTAGGCGATGGATTATGGTGAAATTTTTCTACGTCTTTTTTTCACAGTACCCTGTTTCGTATGATCCACTACCATGGTTAAAGTAGGAAGGTAAGTAGATTTATTTTTCTTTAAAAAGTCATAGTTATACTGATATACCTTGTTGCACTTTTTTCGGCCTATAATAATATTTTTTACACAAACAACTAATAATTAGAACAACAAAACAAATAGATGTATTTGGAGTTCACCATGTTTGTGTGACGTCTGGTCCTATAAAATGAGAAACGCGTGAGTCGCCGCGTTTTCTTAGGTATCTGTCCGATCGTCGTAAAATGTTAGCTGTTGCCGCTCCGAAGAGCCGAACGAAAGGACTCGCGGCGCGCATTCGGTTTGGCAACGTCGCACCAGATATTGTTAGTTTTTAGCGAAATAACGCTACTGGTAATGTTATTTAAATACCGGTAAATCCTATGATTTAACGATATTTTTAACGTTAATAGTTAACGTAGCATAACGTTAAGGTTTTGGTAGTTTTACCGGTATTTTTGTGGTAACGGTAACCGTCCCTGCGTGTCAGTGAGCTACTTCGATGGTACGGAACGATTAATGCGCGAGTCCGACTCGCACTTGGCCGGTTTTAGGAAATTGCGTAATTATGAAATGTAAAACGTGTTTATTGCAGTCGTTATTTTACAACATGACATAAAATTAATTGCTTATTAAATAATACATTTTTGTGCCAAACTTGTTGTTGAATAATGATAAAATGAATCATGTTTATGTCAAACGGAAATTTGTAAATTAATTTATGATGACATGACAGGACACCATCACTTTTACTTCAAACATCAGCATTTAACAAACTCCATGTGTATCACCACGTGTGCTCAGTTTAGGAGCGGTTTTATGCAGCAGTGAGGAATTATTCCAACCGTTATTTAACGCAAGGTAAATATAAATAGTTGGTTAAACACACAGTGCTTATTTGTTTGGAAACTTTGGTCAATCAAACAAACGAGTTTTAGCGCAAGCTTGTTCAGGTTTCACAAAAACAAAAATCAAATCTCTGTTGCTGCAGTGAACACTAGCAGATATCTTAACGGGACATTTACCATGTTTACTATTTGTTTGGTAAATATCCCGTTTTCAGTATTATTATAATGATAATGTTAGTGATCATGTCAGTTTAAAAATCTATTTCATATCTATCTTAATCGTTAACGGACGAAAAAACATTTTATTAAACATTTTTTATACAATACACCTTTATGCAATAAATATTGGCACAAAAAAAAATCGTATTTCAGTATATTTCGTTCCAATTCGACTCATTAAATTTCAAATGCAATGCAGCGTTCACTGTCGTACGAGTCATCCCGGCTAATCCCATCCCTCGACAGAGCCAAACACGACGCAACACACAACATGACCAACCATAGCATTATTACAACAAGGTTGAGTGTCCTCTGGCTAGTTTCGTTAGTGAGGATCGTTCTCATAACAGCTTATAGGCGTTTGGCAGACGGACGCAGGATTAGACGCGTTGTGTAAATGTTCACGTATTTGTATGTGAATTCGTTTGATGTTGAGCACAATGTAGTTTGACGGCAAGAGCGGGATTAACTTTGATGGAGGTGCGTATTAAAACGTTCGATCCGAGTGCGATGGAATCGGGAGGGATACTGCAGGATTAGGAACATTTGTTTACTCTGTCAGAGTCACAACATACATAGCAAGCTGCGGCCGTACGCCGTGTTGGGGTTACGATCATCAGCACAAAGCCATGCACTTGTCAGAACAGCACCCATTGAGGACACCTTAAATCTAGTGATCAGATTCTAATTAAAGTTAAGTTATATTGGAGATAATTCTGTCGTAAGCGACAGGCATCGGCGAAAAAAATGGGACGCCGCGCCGTAATTGACTGGAAACGATACTACTAATTACGTTTTTGTCACAATCCTACCATTTACTAGATTTTGCCAATAAATTAACTTCACTTTATTGCTTTGCGGCCTTCCTTATCAAAAAAAGCGTACCATCACATTTAAAATAATTAGTATGAACATTTACTAAAGCCAATAAAAATAATATTAATATTGCCGGTATGTGCTAATCCTCTTACGCCACTTAAAGCCGATCTCTAAATCTCGCTGCAATTACCCCAAACATGATACATATCTCCCAAATATAGCGACAAAAAAAAATCTGAAAAATAAAGACTACGTCGCTCTGGTGGCGAAGTGAAGGCGTGTCACAATGAAGTACGTGGAATGAGTCCTGATACGCGGGGAGTCGCCTGTTGTTGTTGTTTCCTTTGCTTTATGTTTCACAGCTGTGGCCTTTGGCTTGGCTGACATGTTTCACCTTGACAACTGGAAGAGGAGACTGGGTTTATTATCATAATTTTAATTGCATCGCCTTGCATTGTATTTAATTAAAACCTTCCATTAAAGAGGGTACGTCAACGTCTCACATCCATGCGTATTGTTACCCTGCAATAACTCATTTCAGGATACCGTGATCGCAAATCAGGTGAGATAAGTTGCCTTCTTTTAACCCGACTACGGCGAAGCCCAAAAGGAGGGTTATGTGTTTGACCTGTTTGCCCCTTTCTATGTTCCCTCGTAACTGAACGGATTTGGATAAATTATACGTCGTTAGATTCGTCTTGGTGCCGCGACGGTCACTGGCTACATTGAAATAAAAAACAAAAAGAAAATGGCGGATTTCGGGTGTCATATCGTGGAGTTCAAAATTGTTTTCTTCCTATACTATCGAGTTTAAACCTTCCTATACCAAAATGAAGGGGTTAAAGGGGTGATTACATAATATTTACAAGTTATTATGTTTAAAAGTAATTCGAAGTGACAAATCGTATAAAAAAGGGAGAAAATATGGCGTCCCACGGCTATGCAACACGGAAAGACCTTAAATATTGTAAACATATAGTAAGTTTTAGTGAAAGAAAACTTCATTTTGATTTTATTTCGCTCTCTGTTGATTTACTTATCGTTGCATGGTGAATGTTTGAAATAATAGGTACGTCTTAGTTCAGTTTGTCTACAATTCGTTTTCCTTAACAAAATTTTAAAATAAAATGTAAAGTTTCATGATCGTCCTTTTAATTTAGATGGTATGTTATCGAGGAAATAATAATCCTTATGATTAACCCCTTCGACCGTTATCATAAAATTATTGTGACTTTTCCCATTATTGGCGGGTTCGATTCCTGGTTTAGACAGGTGATAGTTTAATTGTTTTTCTTTGGATGCAGTTCTAATTATTTTTAAAATAAAAAGGAAGTCTTTTAAAAATCTTTTTTGCAAAAAATAAAACTAAAAATGAAAAATAAAAAATCTTTTTTGCAAAAAATAAAACCGACTTCAAAAAGACAATAAAGTGAAAAATAACTTTAGCTTCAGAAGTCGGTGATTTTGTTTGTTTGATTCAGTTTTTTTGTCACCGACTTCTGAAGCTAAAGTTATTTTTCACTTTTCTGTGTTTTTAAAGTCGGTTTTATTTTTTGCAAAAAAGATTTTTTATTTTTCCAGTTTTAGTGTAAATATATAGCAAATATTTGTATAGGATAATACAATCCCATACAAATATTTGCAATACATTTATTTTACATCCCCAATAAAATTGAAGTTAATATATCTAACAGTCGCAATTTGGGTGTACTGTACGCATCTGCGCACCCCTTCAGAGCATACAGCCGTTACGTTATGTTTTGATATTGTGTAAACAATACACATCCAAGCGATTGCAGCAATGACGACAGATTTGCTGTCTACTATTGAAGGTTCCGTTGTATAACTCCGAAGATCAGATTCACCAAATTTAAACGGGACCACCGCGGAATAACATTTTCCTAAATTAAAAAAAAAAACATCGAAATCGGTTCATAATTGTCGAAGTTATCGATAATATACAATTTGGAGAGTCCCCTCGATTTCTCCAGGATCTCATCATTAGATCCTGACATGATGACCATGGGACCACATGGCAAGTATACTGTTTCAAACAATGCCCACAAAATTTGAGGGGTGCCCTTAATTTTTCTGGGATTCCATAATCTGATCCTGACTTATACCTTCCATCATCAGCTCACCAACATGAGATGATGATTACCCGGCACAAATATCTGAATTGTGTTAGAGACTATATGAAAAACATTGTATGTGTATATAAAATTTGAGGGTTGCCCTCGATTTCCCTGGGATTCCATCAACAGATTCTGATTTGGTGACAATGGGAGTAGTCCCATTGTCACCAAACCCTCAGGAGTATAGGTTTTAGAATTAAAAAAAAAAATGAAAATCGGTCCACAATTGGCGGAGAAATCAGTGAACATAAGTACATAAAAAAAAAATACATACAGTCGAACATAGAAATTCCTCCTTTTTTTAAGTCGGTTAAAAATTGACAAAGGAGTTTTGGTGAAACATTAGTGAACCGTTAACAATACATGTCATGGTAATAGGCTTATCGCCAATAAATGGAACTTAACATACCTAAAAAGAAAAGGTATGAAAAGCTAGAGTTTTGTTAAAATTTTAAAATAAAATGTAAAGTTTCATGATCGTCCTTTTAATTTAGATGGTATGTTATCGAGGAAATAATAATCCTTATGATTAACCCCTTCGACCGTTATCATAAAATTATTGTGACTTTTCCCATTATTGGCGGGTTCGATTCCTGGTTTAGACAGGTGATAGTTTAATTGTTTTTCTTTGGATGCAGTTCTAATTATTTTTAAAATAAAAAGGAAGTCTTTTAAAAATCTTTTTTGCAAAAAATAAAACTAAAAATGAAAAATAAAAAATCTTTTTTGCAAAAAATAAAACCGACTTCAAAAAGACAATAAAGTGAAAAATAACTTTAGCTTCAGAAGTCGGTGATTTTGTTTGTTTGATTCAGTTTTTTTGTCACCGACTTCTGAAGCTAAAGTTATTTTTCACTTTTCTGTGTTTTTAAAGTCGGTTTTATTTTTTGCAAAAAAGATTTTTTATTTTTCCAGTTTTAGTGTAAATATATAGCAAATATTTGTATAGGATAATACAATCCCATACAAATATTTGCAATACATTTATTTTACATCCCCAATAAAATTGAAGTTAATATATCTAACAGTCGCAATTTGGGTGTACTGTACGCATCTGCGCACCCCTTCAGAGCATACAGCCGTTACGTTATGTTTTGATATTGTGTAAACAATACACATCCAAGCGATTGCAGCAATGACGACAGATTTGCTGTCTACTATTGAAGGTTCCGTTGTATAACTCCGAAGATCAGATTCACCAAATTTAAACGGGACCACCGCGGAATAACATTTTCCTAAATTAAAAAAAAAAACATCGAAATCGGTTCATAATTGTCGAAGTTATCGATAATATACAATTTGGAGAGTCCCCTCGATTTCTCCAGGATCTCATCATTAGATCCTGACATGATGACCATGGGACCACATGGCAAGTATACTGTTTCAAACAATGCCCACAAAATTTGAGGGGTGCCCTTAATTTTTCTGGGATTCCATAATCTGATCCTGACTTATACCTTCCATCATCAGCTCACCAACATGAGATGATGATTACCCGGCACAAATATCTGAATTGTGTTAGAGACTATATGAAAAACATTGTATGTGTATATAAAATTTGAGGGTTGCCCTCGATTTCCCTGGGATTCCATCAACAGATTCTGATTTGGTGACAATGGGAGTAGTCCCATTGTCACCAAACCCTCAGGAGTATAGGTTTTAGAATTAAAAAAAAAAAATGAAAATCGGTCCACAATTGGCGGAGAAATCAGTGAACATAAGTACATAAAAAAAAAATACATACAGTCGAACATAGAAATTCCTCCTTTTTTTAAGTCGGTTAAAAAGTTAAATCGTGTGTGAAATCTTTCACGTTACTAAACTAAAAAGCTAGAAATATTTTTTTTATTTCAGCAGTAAACGTGTACAGTAAAGTAAGCCCTGTTTCGGACGCAAAACCAAATTATTTCAACTCAATGCAAAGGAGCAGAAAAAATATTAAATGCTTTCCTTCTTCTTCATTTGAATGGCTTCCCGGCCACGGCGGTTGTAAGTTTTCTCAATTCACGCTCATTCGTGTAAACATTCTAAAAATAAATGACTTCCCTGCGTCCCTGCTCCTTACCGCGGTCCTCGCAATTAGTACAACCGCGCACAAAAATCATCGCGTTCATATTATTTAACGTTATGTGAGTAATTGTTTAATGTGTGTTCGTACAGTTTCACCGCGTAATTACTAGGCGCACATAAAAGCGGAGTGACGACTCGCATTCGTCTCCGCCGTCATTACGGCTCGCCGCGATTGTATTTTGTGTTTCGTAGTTAAATTGGCGTTACATTCGAGCTTGTACAAAATTATTAATTTAAAATGCTTTGTTGTAGTGGTTTTATTTTCTTATTCGGAGATATGTTTGCGCCGTGATATTGATTGTATGTACTGACTGAAAGTCTGACATTGAGGCGTACATCAGATACGGTCCCCGCAGCGCTCGCAAATCTTGGCGCTCCGCAAACAGCGGTTATCACCCGCTCAGCGCTTATCTGCCCTCATTACAGCTGGCGATAAAAGAAAAATATTTGCTCCCGACGGCCGGACCGCTGAAATATTAAAATTCCTACTGCAAAAACAGAAAAAGAAACCGTCTGAAAGGCGCCGGGCGGAAGCTTCTCATTTTTTTATTAAGTTTACATTTAATTTTGATTCTGTGTTGTTGGAAATAATTAAAATTCGTGTCAGGCTAGCGCGCTGAACACTTGCTAGTTATTTATTACGCATACTTCAAGGCAAGTAATGTGTTCTTAGTGAAGTTGTAATGTATTTATATAAAAGGCGTTTCAATAATAATTGAACTAAGAAAAAAAATCTGGAATCTCTTTGTATTTACATTTGTTGTGTTGTAGCAATTAACGAGATTGGCCGAAACAAAATGAGCTGGACCCTGATGCCTTTTATCTTTTAAAACTCGCCATAATTTGCCATCCCTTTATTCTCGCTATAAATTTTATTATCTCTGGTACTGAATAAACAAAAGATAAAAAAATGTTGCTCTATTGTTGGCAGTTTACTGCAGCCTATCGCGCGTGTTGTCTATCGCCGCTCATAACGGCTGAAATACGTTCCATATAAACATACAGCGGGCGATAACACTACATACAAGTTATTGTGATCAATATTTAAGTGCAGCCCGTCCAAAAAGTCACTCTGATATTAACCAGCGTACTCTGAGCTATGTGTTGTGTGAGTTTGTGTCCTGTAGCACCGGCATGTGGTGCAGGGACGCATGGACAGGGGCCCAGACTGGCCGGTCGGTGATCACGATCGCTCTTCGTCAAGACAGGACATGACACGCGAATAGCCCGGCGTCACTCCCTATATATTGATGACATTGTATCTCGTATCGCCGGTGACACAACATTGGAATATTGAAACATTAATCCAATAAAAATATGATTTATCGCCGCGGAGCAGTCAAGTGTGGTCAAATTATTTATATTGAAGTAAATGTTGCCACTCATTGCGCATGATAGATAAGCTATATTCTAATGTCACAGATTTATCAAATATTTGACAATATCGTGAACAGATGTTCAGTGGAGTACGTTATGTTGGTTGCTTTCGCATTTTGACCAAAAATATGTATTGTTCCGATAAATTTATGTTATTTTGTTTGGGATAAAAGCATATCTATACATCACGCACTGTTTGAGAAAATATTCTTTTATCGGAAAACGATTGTTCATATAAAATACTTAGATTATCTCCCGCACCCAAACAAGCGCTTAAATCTAGTCTGTACGAGATACGAGTACATGAATTGCCAGATAATACTAGTATTTGTTCCACTAACATAACATAAAAGGCAGGAAATAATATTATGATGTTATTATAAAGAATCGCCTCATTCGGCTGGCGTCCTGGTTCCGAATCCTTAGGTTGGCAAATGTAATGAACAATTTTAGTAATAAAACCCAGAAATGGCGCGCGACTGAGACTTTTCCGATAACTGATGATAATAGCGGTCTTTATTATATGAGGACCGCAATAATTACCATCACGTGTGAGACGTGATCTATCCAAACGGGATTCATTGTGTTATTCATGCAGAAGGCAGCAATAATAATGGTGCAGAGCGGCAGAACCCGCCGGCCCGGAGCGTCAATAGGCGGCGTTCCGGTTTCAGAACTGGTAAAAAGCGGTAATAACCGGAATATTCCGGTCGGAGCTGCTTTTTATTTGAGTTAGCCTCGTTAATGTGCCTCGCCGCCAGATCGGTCCCATACAAACTTTCTGTTTCGACTCATTGCGGCATCGCCTCGTTCGCCACTTTACTTTCATATTTTTGGCACCGCTGACTCTGATTAAACAGCTTTTGGATGAGAGCAAAGATCAAACAAGCGCCGATATTTACTTACTTAGTTGAAGCCAGAAAACCAGTAGATAATTGTGAAAGTATTTCCTCTGCGTCGTCTTATTGTAACAAACTGATAGAAGTGCACGAGCCGTCGCTCGCTTCAAACAGAGAGTCTTTGGAAACGAGAAACTGTTTGAAAAGCTAGAGTTTTGTTACAAAAGCGAGTTACTTCTTAATCTCATTAAGTTGTGACCGTTCAATAATTCAGAGGTCGGTCGTGACGTCATGAAGTCGTGGCGGAACAAAAGCCATACTTTTCAATTAAATATTAATCAGCGCACAGCTAGTTAATAAAGAGGAATCCCACAAACTGCCCAATACGATGAATACTGAATGTATCAGAAGTCATAAGCCGTCGTAATGATCCGAGAGCAACACATAACACTTCGCGTAGGGCGTGCGTTATTACGTCAAAATCAAACAAAAGAATGGAAAATTCGTTTAAATTTTACACTCGCGTCGTAATTTAATTACAAAGTTGTTTCCAAACAAAGAGCGTTATGTCATTATTTGAGAGAACGTACTGAGAATAAACAGTAACTGGGGAAAATAAATAGAGAGTAATAAATAGGTAGTAGAGTAGTTGGTTGCGGTTGCACCAGTAACTATTAAATTAAATTAAAAAATTAAAAATTAAAAAGCCTTTTATTTGCCAATTGTGGCCCAGCTAATTTCCTAATATCATCCTCCCATCGCACATGGGGTCTACCTTTTTGACGTTTGCCCGGTGGTCCCCGCCATGATGTTACAGTATTAGTCCATCTGTGATCTTTGAGTCGCGCCACATGTCCAGCCCATTGCCATTTTAATCTTTGTGCATGGTTTAGAGCATCCATTGTTTTTGTTTTTGCTCTTACTGTGTGCCTTATTTTCTGTATTCTTTTAATATTCATCATGCTCCGTTCCATTCCCTTTTGACCTGTGATTATTTTATTCTTTGTTTTTGTCGTGAATTTCCTGGTTTGGCATGCATATGTTAAGCATGGGATAAGACACGACCCCATGACTTTCTTCTTTAGTTTTATGGGCATATCACTCTTAAATACTTATTTAAAGCTCCAGAACTTAGTCCATGTGTTTTTGACCCTCCTTTCTACTTCATGTTCATTGCTGTCTCTGTTGAAACCAATTTGTGTACCGAGATAATTATGTTGTTCGGCATATTCTAATACTTCACAATCCAGTTTTATGTTTGTTTTTATGTGGTTGTCATGGTTTTTGTTTGACGTTCATTTTAAGGCCTACTTGCCTGCTAGCTTTGTCAAGAGTTTCAATCATATGTTGTAGTTGGCAGCTCGTTTCGGAGAGCAAAACTAGATCGGGTGCAAATCTGAGGTGACTTAAGTATTTTCCTTTTATAGATAAGCCTTGATTTCTCCAGTCAAGTTTATGTATTATGGATTCTAGTACCGCAGTAAATATTTTTTTTGGAAATGGGGTCCCCTTGTCGCACTCCTATCTTGACAGGAAAGCTTGACTCAATTGTCTCTAGAGTTTATTAATTTGTCATAATATTTCTGGACAGTATCTTCCAAGTTCGTATCTAGTAGTGCAGGTATATAGGTTTTTAGCGACTCTATGTACAGTGATATTTCTTCTTCAGTTTTGAGTGCGCTATATTTGTTATTATCATTGTAACTTGCTCTACTTTTTATTGGTTTCGTGAGTGTAATTACTGTTCTAAGTGGTCTATGATCTGATGAATAGTTTATGCTTAAGCTTTCAATATTTTGGATCATTTGTGGTCGGTTGGTCAATATAAAATCTATTTCATTCTTATATTGTCCGTTCGGGGAGCGCCATGTCCATATTCTTTTCAGGTTCTTCTTGTAAAATGTGTTGACAATTGCTAATTTGTTCACCAAGGCAAAGTCTATTAGTATTTGACCTCTGGCGTTTCTCTCTCCATATCCGCCGAAATCTTTATACGCCATATCCATGGCCTTATAGATGTTATCATAGAAAGCAGTGATCTCATCTTCGTTCGCAGCCTCCGTAGGGGCGTAAGCTTGAATTAAAGTAAGTTTCTTACTTGGTAGGTCTAGGTGTAATACTGCGACTCGTTCAGAAATGCCGATATAGCTTGCCAAATATTGTTTTAGGTATTTGTTAATTATGAAGCCGACTCCGTACATGCCTGGTGTTTCACCTGTGTGGCAGAAAATAAAATCTTCGTATTTTACTATTTTATTGCCGAGGCGTCACGCTGCAGATATTCCCATGATATCATATTTTACATTTGATAGAGCTTCAGTTAGCTCAATTAATCGTTCATGTGATGACAGTGTTGTAACATTGTAGGTAGATATGTAGAGCTGGTTTTGTTTAGGTATTTTTGAGTATCTTCAATGTATCTCCTTTGGATGCTTTTGGTCGTATTCATCCTCGGTGACCGGCCGGCTTTGATGATATTTTCCTGTGTTGTTTGATTTTTAGGTTTATCTTCTGAGAGAGGTGCTCTTAATTGCTAGATAACATTGCTGTTATTTTTTCCATTTTTGTTTACTAGGTAGTTTAGTATACCAGGTTTAATTATCCCTTCTGAAAAGCTGGAAGATCTCTGCGGTGTTGCACGCGTTTGAAAGGTTTTATTTTTCTTAGCAGCTTGAGTACTATGAGGCTTGATATTCTCATTATTATCGTAGTGCTGTGGTGAAGTGGAGAGATTTCTTTTCCTGTTATCTGTTGATTCAGTTTCTATTTTCTCTTTCAATCTTTATTTGTTCTTGGAGCATTTTCCTTTTCTCCAGTACGTGATGAGGATAATCTTCTATATAATAAGAAGTTTCCATTAAACTACCAGTAACTATAAGTCAACTATAATATAACTCTGGTAAGGGACACGTTGCAGTGGGTGGAGCAGCGAAGCTGCGGCGGCTGCGGTCTACTGGCGTGTTGTAACTACTAGTACACAGTTATATCCAAACATTAACTACACACTTTTAGCTGAAACATCACCCGTTAACTCGTTAAATGTTTCTAACTTCATTTTGTGCCTAATTGTTTGCTTGAAAGTTAAACTAAAAGTGTTTGATTACAACCTAGGCTGAAGTCGGTTGAACCATGTAATATTAAACGTGAACCAATTAATGCTAAACGTGATTTTAAAACTCAAATAATTATGAATGTACTCTATTTTACTCCGGTTATTTTACTTTGATGAATGGCAAATCTTTAATTAATTCACTTGAATTTTATCGTGACAAAATTATCCGTGCTTTTCATAATTAGATCTAATCAATTTCCTTTAGAGAGACAAGAACGAGGAAAAGGGAGCTAATTTTATAAAAATATAGGAAATAGAAGATGATGTGAAACTGTCGCACAGCCTCAGAATATGTAAGCGAAGCTCATACAATATGCAGTAAATAACGTAACCGCTTATTGTGCGTAGCTTGCTACGCAGTCGTAGCAGCTACGCGCTACGAGTCCGTAGCACGTAGCGACGTGCTACGAGATGCTACGTCTAATAGACGGTCCCTAAGGTTTGGTTCGTATTTGATATGGGCACGTCCGGCCACAGCTGTGTTTTCGGGATTATTTCCAACAAAATTGCGTACACAGAATGACCCCTAAAAAATATTGAGTTTTAACCATGTGTCTACCTGCCTGGAATAATAAACCTGGCATTATTTGAGTTTCGTTGGTTTGTTCTATATTATTACTAGTTTGTGAACACGGTTTTATCCGGGTGGATGTCGTAAAGTATCTAACGGAAATGTAATAAATAGTAAATTTCTTTCTCCAGGTCCCAGGCTACCTACCTGCACATTGTATAATTATTCGGTTTAGTCGATTAGGCGTGAGCAGGTCACAGATAGTTACTCACGCAATTATAATATTAGTTTAAATTCCCTGCAAATTATTTAGTAACGCGCCCAAATAAAACAAATCGCTCACACTGTGTCTACACCCGTTTTATCTACTCTCCTTTCGCAGGTATGCTGGAAGAGATTTCTTTAGAAATAAGTATCACCTTTGTACTTACTTTTTCTGTTCCGTACATAAACTGTTAAAAAAATATATAAATAAAACAAACCTCATTTTTTTATCTTTATTACAAAACGTTAACTTTCGGTTCATCCGCTACAAAGCACTATCTCAGCTACCGAATGCTTGTATAATCGGAGTGCATAAGGATACTGTGTGCTTGCTGCGCTCCCATAAACATTAAATATAAAGAAATAAACAAAACAAACATCTGGAAGATTGCACGACGCTGTCTCTTAAATATTAAAATGTTATTCATAAAGTTTACTTAAAAAAGATACACAAACACAGGGGCGTGCCGTCCATAGAGGCTATTAGGCCGAGCCTACCCTACCTACTGCGCGAAATGCATTTATTATAACTATAAATAAAATAATACAAAATATTTAAAAAAATGTTAAAACTCCTGTTATAACACTTATAGCAACTTGTCGCGTCCGTGTGACGTAACTCACACTTTACTAAAAGTACTACGACGCTCTGGCTAGCTAGATTTAATGAATGAAGAGCAGGGTTCCCAGTTTGTGGAGATTTCCCCGACTTGCGGGGAACTCGAGAAACAGACTACACACAGACACGATATTTTCCTTAATGACTACTACAGACTATTAAAAAACAGAGTGGCATTGTCGAATTTATACCTTCCAAAAAAATGATAAATTAATTACATTATTATTAAACTATAAAAATAATTAAAAACTACTTGAATTTTATTTTTTGCTTTGATTTTTGGGGAGTTAGAAAAATAAGTATTGATAACTCTGTGCTATCAACTGTCAGTATTACTATCCTGCAAAATTTTGGTAATAGCTTTTATAAAGGGTCACGTTATGACAATGAAGCAATTTTATTTGATAGTGTTTTTCTTTTAACAAATTACAAATTAAACTGTTCTGAGAAAACCCATATTGTTTCATGTGACAAGCAATTTGTATGCGATCTTGAATGTTTTTATATCTTACTAAGTTATAACTTATAAGTATTCGTTTTGAGACGTACAGTAGTGTAAATATTATTTGTTGTGTTTATTATTTGTTTATTTACATAAAAATGGTGTTCTGTTGTGAAGTTTGCGCTGATAATGTGTGTTTTTTAGAAGTTAAAAGCATTAAGTTTTCGCAATTATCGTTTAATGATAAGATTCAAGTTGGTAGATGTGAACCCGAATTACGAGAATTAAACCAAAAATATGATAATTCATCTCGTACTCGTCATTTCAATCCTCAAAATTATGCAACATTTAGCTGGCTGTGTGGCTGTATACACACAAATAAATTATTTTGTTTTCCGTGCATTTTGTTTAATACTAGAAAAAGGAGCGAGGTATGTATTGATTTGCATAATTATTTGAAAAAAGAAATGCGCGTAGATTCAATTTATAAATGAGTTGATTTTTTCAATGATTTCAAACCCGTAGTTAACTTATTACTTCTGTTTGCATCGTCAGAAAATCGTGATTTAAACCTTGAATAATGTGGTGAGTTCTTTTATCTATAACTTTTATTTTTACAGGCTTATTTTCAATGTTTTTTTTTCATATATAATAAATCAAATTTTTTTATTTTTGTTGTATGCGTGGCCTACCCTGCAGAACCACTGCACGCCACTGCACAAACATTGATATGTTTTTTTTTATTATTTTGTTTAAAAGCATGCAGTAAGAATAAAATTAAATGTAAATACATTTAATTTTATTCTTACTGCATGCTTTTGTCTGTTACCTATTTACTAGGAAGAGTGGGGTAACTACGAACACAAAAGCGGGAATGCGAATTAATCAAAACCAGTATAAGATACGAATCATATTTATTGCTTACAATTTAGTTTAACAAATCAGTCACAAAGTCTCATTAGCAATTTTAATAAATTCAAATAATAAAATGAATATTTTGGATAAAAACAAAACCCTCGGTTTCGAAATTACCCGAAGTGCGTAGGGTAATTACAAACTTCCGAGGTGTAAAATAATTACATATAGAATATCGTAAATTGAAATAGCGCAAAAAACACCGACAAAGCCTCTGGATGTGCTTTCACCACTGCTATGTTATATTCATATATAGAACATGAGACAATCTTCTTTTATGATCATAGTTTTCAAAACAAACCAAACAATAACAATAAATTACTTTATCATCTTTGGCTTTTTCTTTGGTAGATGATTACTTTCGATCTGCTTCAGATTCCTCACTTGCCATCCTCGATGGCCTTTTGTGAATTTTCTAGTTTTTATTTTACTTCGCTCTTTTGAATGTAATTTCGTGGTATCTAAAAAGAAAAAAAAAAGTTTAATAAGTATGTCGGAAATGTCAGGATTTACTCCGTTAGGCTCGTATATCATGTGGGCAGACGATGGGTTTCGTGTTATAAAAACACACTGGGTGCGATACACTGTTTCTAGCAAACTAACAAATTACTTGAGATTACAACTTAACACAATAACACGGGGCACAATGAATCGGGTACAGTTCCAAGACGTCTCAACTCCGCCGCGATCCGACACTGAATGTCGTCCTCCCTTCCTCCCGAGTTGGAAATCAGGGCTCTGTACTAGCACACCGTGTGGTGGGTAGACGGGTTAGTAAGTCGCGTGATGTCACCACTGCACACTGGCGCGCTTTCCAATTCATTTTATGTCCGTACTAATGACCGGTTCCGACAAGTACATATAAATGTGAATTTGTACGATAAGAGTAATATTATTTTAGTAATATATATGTAATTATAGTAGAATGACGTCTCGGAGTAAGCGCGAACAAATCGAGTAGGTTAATTTCGATCGTTCACCATCACCCCGAGACGTCATTCTACTATAATTACAGATGCAAAAGTGTCTTTGTTGGTTTTTTCCATTGGAATATTACTCTTACGCGGGCTCAAATTTAAGAAACAAAATTCTTCTTTGAGGTATCATTATCATAACGCAAAATACATAGTTTTTCAAGTAAAAAATTACATAAAGTTATAACAAAAACTTACGATCAACTTACCGTGATCAAGGAACACGGCCTCAATACAAAACTCTGTTTTACACTGACCGCGGGCCGCCTTTGCTCCTGGCAGAAAGAAACTATCCACTATCCTTGCCCAACATGCTGTAACGGGCTCCGTGATGTGACTCCGTCCGGGGTTACCCCGTGTTAGCGATTACCCCACTCTCCTAGTTGGTGGTTTTCTTTAAGTTCAGTTGAAAATGTTTTATTGTAATCAAACTCGATTATGACGATAAAATATATTTTACATACATACATAAATAGTACTCCCACATTTCGCCAGTTATGTTTTAGTCCCATGTAATAGAGGGCGAGCCTATTGCCATCAACCGGGTGCAAATCTGCCACTGAGAAATTCCTGATGGAAAAACCCAAGGACACTTTGTCCGACCCGGGAATTGAACCCAAGACCTCATGCTCAGCAGTCGTGCTTGCGTTCGGCGAACCATTTGAGTGAAAAATGTAATTTATTTAGCAGATAAAATCATTAAAACCAAGTTCATTAACAGCAGGTTTCGTCCTTGTAATGATATTCATTTTACTCTCTGCTCTTCAAAAATTTCTTTCGAGGTTTTGGCCTTTCCAAAATATAGTACAAAAAATAAAACCTAAGACCTGAGGGCGTTTTAACAAGCTCACAAACTTTCAAACTTCTTAGTTTTATTTCATTCTCTGTAGAATTGATCTCTATTGCCCAAAACATTTGCTTTACACAAGACTAAAACATCTTAATTACTCCATTTTGTTCTATTTGCAGGAGTTGCGGCAGCCGTTTTGGGTTCAGCTTTGTCATGTCCAAATATTTGGTCAACATG
Source organism: Noctua fimbriata (assembly GCA_905163415.1). Lineage (NCBI taxonomy): Eukaryota > Metazoa > Arthropoda > Insecta > Lepidoptera > Noctuidae > Noctua > Noctua fimbriata. Next base: position 18,745,630 of record LR990934.1, read on the forward strand.
TTCAGCACTTTTCACCTTATCTACCAGTCCGCGCACTTTCAATCGACGGATATCCAAATTTTTATTTGGATATTCTACCATTTCTGGTGGTTCATCCTTTGGTTCACTAATGCGATGTTCATCTTCTAGTACTTCATATGGCCTCGCTTAAACTCGGCCAAACAATATTTTATTGTTGTAAATGAATTAGCAGACTCCTCCGGAGTAGAATCTTTAACAGATATATACAGAGTCAAATAAATTACCCACCTACCTATACCCATACATCTACATCTTCTAAACATAGTGTGGGCGACACCGTAACCGGACCTATACAGAAAGTCGTCTATTATCCATGGAAAGCAACTGTGATGGATGGTTTACGGGTACTGAACAACCTTTGTCTAAAAAAAACAAATTAAAACTTTCCTATGCTATACTGTCGACATGCACAAAAACGGTTAGGAAGGAAATGATCACGGTTTTTCAAAGAAAAACCCATCATCTTTTATTATCGAATGGAGGAGATTTTTCCTAAAGTAAGCTGCATCGGCTAGAAGAAGTTGTAGGTAGGTAAACAATTTATAGAAAACTTGTCGTTTTATCATAAAACGCTGCCAACTATGCTTTCACAAACAAGTGTGCCCAAACCCTTAAAGCGCTGCAGCGTGGACGTTTCCAGAACAAATAAGCTGAGATCAGCTCTCTGCACATAGTTGCAGCGATGCAGCGCTGCAAGTTATGATTAGTAGCCGTTTCAAAGGAATGTGTCGTCGTCTTTTAATTTATACGTCGGTGTTTACGCGGAACTTTCTAGAAGCTCTAGATATATTGTGAGCTACCTTGTTATAAGTAAAAGCAATGCTAAAGTAAAGCTTTTGACACAGTACGTTATGACAAGCTGAGGGGCAAGTTGGCAAGTGCGGGTGTTCCGGCTGCGGTTACGGCCTTATTAAGCCTTATAAGGTATTGCTAGGGCCGTCGATAAGTACGATCAGGAAATTAGTGGCTATATGTGAGGCTTACGCAGCGGAGCATGGTCTGAAATATAACTCTTCTAAGAGCGAATTTCTGATATTTAAAGGTACTAAAAACGCACCGGTCCGTGTTCCGCCTATTATGTTAAACGGAGTGGCTTTGAGGGTGGTGGCTAGCTTAAAGTTCTTGGGACACATTACTGAAGACATGACTGACGTCGTCGATTTGGAAAAGGAACGAAGGGTATTGGCGGTGCGGAGGAAATATGCTTGCACGTAGATTTGCGCGTTGTTCGGTAGAAGTAAAAATCATTCTGTTTAAGGCATACTGCTAATCATTAGAATACAGCACAACACCATATTTAGGATGCTGTTGCGGCTGCCTCGTTACTGCAGTGCATCTGCAATGTTTGCGGAGGCGCGTACAAACGGCTTTCATGTATTATCCGCAAGAAACTTGCGTCTATTTTTAAGCGCGTGAGAGACAGCTGCAACGGTACCGTGAAAATGATTGCTTCACGTGCTGACTGCCCAATTCAACAGAGATGGATGAACATAGTGTTGGGACGTTAGATGTCGGCAAACTAGCGCAGGAGTTTATTGGTGTCAAGCGGAAGCCTTACATAGATGATACTGACGTATCTGGCTCGCCGATTGATTGATTTATTATTATTAATTTTGTTATGTGAATGTCTTGTTATTTGTTTTGTTTTTCGATTATATATAGATGAAAATTTTGATAATGATTAATAATTCTGTAATTCGTTATGATGGTATTCTAATTGTATTTTGATTTATTATTTTTATTTAATTAAGCAGTAATTTAAGTAAGTAGGATCATTCTACAGTAACTAATGATAAATGTCGCAAATGTCACGTCCATCCAGAAATCATCCAGCATATAACAGGAGCATGCAAAACTCTCACGCAGACAGACTTCACACACAGGCACAATCAAGTGCAAAAACTAGCACTCAAACACACACTCATTCAAAATACAAACACTCCTTACTACAATTACAAACCTGAAACTACCCTAGAAAATTCAACATATAAGCTCTACTACGATCGCGCTAGGACAGTCCACTACAACAGACCGGATATAATCCTTCAGGACAAAATAAATAAAGTAACATACCTGATGGACATCGCAGTCCCCAACAAGCACAACATACAGAAAACTAGCACTGAAAAAATAAGTAAATACGCAGAACTCAAAGAAGAAGTTACTAGAATTTGGCGACAAGAAAAAGTATTTGTAGTTCCAATAATCCTTTCCACAACAGGGGTAATTCCAAATCATCTCATCCATAACTTAAAATTATTAGATTTTAAAGAAACCCTCTTCATTACACTTCAAAAAGCTGCTATTTTAAATACATGTAGAATCGTTAGGAAGTTCATGCAGATAGAAGAGAATGAGATAGAACCTCATCACAACATATAAAAAATCATAAAACTAACACACCTCACGCTGCATTTGCTTTGGTTTCGGCCCGTAAATGTAGCTGAAATCCAGTCTAAGGGCTGAGAAGAGAAACACTTTCCGAATATAATAATACCAAATCGCAATAACGATGTGAGTAATGCCATGGTTACTAATGTAAGTACCCAGTGCAAAGAGGAAATGAGGAGTGCTTTGGAGGGTGCGATTCGAGAATATCGGTTCATGCAACCCCATAAATCATAAACCATATTCATTTTTGTAAATTGATTTACAAAACTCATTACATGTCCCAACATGTTGTTTTAAAACTAGATGGAGCCGGTGTTTCGTACCTGACTACTCTGAGAAGAAACATCCGAAACTAACTCAAAGGTCACAGTCTCTTTTAAAATCCAGACATTGCTGAAGTCATATGAGGACCATGTAGATTAATGTCTGAGATGATATTTTGCCCGACCTTAGACCACGTATACCTCGTTTTCCCATGCATAAAAAAATAGGGCGCTGGTGGCATTCTGGATTCGCAGTTGTCAAACTATTTTGATAACTGCGATGACCTCACCGATGCTCACTTAATCCTGTATTGTGCGGCTGTAGTGGCATGTCGTGTAGCTCATGTCAAATTTTCTGATGACAGAGTTACACGACCTAAACCAGCCGTGGCAGTATTGAACGACGTATTGGTGGGGCCAGAGCACTCATCGGCAAACTGATCTGCTTTAGGGAGGGCAATACTCGCCCTAGAGTGATGCGTTTTGTGTGGCGTGCGTTCTCGGAGACTGATATTAGTCCTCCAGACTTCATGTCCCGTATAACAGAGCGCATCGACTTCCTGAAGTAGAAAGTGTATGCATGGGCAAACCGTATTCGTAGGTATAAGCGGCGGGTGGACCGATACACACAGAATCGCACATTCCAAGGAGATGAAAGGTGGGTTTATAGGGCTTGGGAGCGATCGGACCAAGGAGTAGCTGACACGCGCCTGCCGGATGATGATGCCATGTGTTCGTTCTGGCGCAGCATCTGGTCGGTGACTGTTAGCCATACCGAGGGTGAATGGACTCGGGGGGTCGAGCGAGTGTGCGATCTAGTACCAAAAATGGGGGCAATCACTATCAGCCCCCAAGACGTAGTTGCCTAACTGGAAATCTCCAGGGTCGGATGGGCTGCACGACTTTTAGATTAAATGGTTTACAAGGTCGCACGCTCGCCTGACGATCCTGTTCCAGTCAGCCTTAGAGTCAGGGTTGCTGCCAGAGTACCTGACAACAGGTATAACCCACCTGCTCCATAAATCGGGGGGTACTGTGAAGCCAAAAACTTATAGAGCGATTACATGTCTTTCGACGGTCTATAAAGTTCTTGCATCCATTTTGAGAGCTACAAAGCACATTGATGACAATTCTGTCATGTCCGCTTCTCAAAATAAATGTAGGAATGGATTCCGCGGTACTAAGGAGCTACACCTCAATGATATGGCCATTTGTCAACAGGTTCGCCGTTCCCGAAGGGATCTGTCGACATGTTGGATAGATTATAAGAAGGCCTATGACTCGGTGCCACATACAAGGCTCATGAGGGCGCTAGTGTTGTATAAAGTTGATGCAACTCTGCGCACCTTCCTGATTGTGGAATCTGTGGGAACCCAGCTCTCGGATTCCATAAATCTTAGATCCCTCTCAGCAACCGAAACCTATAAGTATTTGGGTATATCGGAAGCGCTGTGCATCAATGTTGCTGACATGAAGCAATCGTTGAAGGAGCGCTTCTTTGGCTGCCTGAAAAAAGTATTTAATAGTCTTTTATCAGGCGGAAATAAAGTACGTGCCTTAATCGGTTGGGTCATGCCGGTTTTGATGTACTCTTTCGGCATACACAAATGGACTCAAACAGAACTAGACGTCCTGGATAGGAGGGTACATTGTTGACGGCATATCGAATGCATCACCCGCGTTCTTCTGTTATGAGACTGTATATCCCGCGGAGGTGTCGGGGTCGAGGCTTTTTAAACATTAAGACTCTCCACAATCGCGAGATATGCAGTCTCAGGGAATATTTCCTTGAAACCGACGTGGGGATGCATCGAGATGTGGTTGCGGCGGACAAGGGCCTCATCCCGCTCTCCTTGGCTAAAGAGAACTGCCGCAAACCTGTAGTGCTTGACACTAACGACCGCATGGAGGTTTGGCAGAGTAAGGAGCTTCACGGACGCGGGCCCTGCATGGGCCCGATGTAGACCTATCAGGGTCCGTAGCCTGACTACGTTCCGGGGACCTCTTCGGAGAAACCGAAGGTTTTGTCTGTGTAATTATGATGATTTTTTGTGAAGGACGGTACGGTTGACATATGTCGGGCATCCCACCGTCCAGGCGACTCAATCCGTCACATTCTTTCCGGGTGTTCTCGTCTGGCTAACGGAGAGTACTTGCATAGACACAACCTTGTAGCCAGGATTATCCATCAGCAACTTCAATCAACGACAGCTCTAAAATATAACCTTGTGGAATCTGAAGGGCCGTACTATAAATATGTGCCCGGCCCAGTTCTCGAAAATGGCAGTATCACATTGTACTAGGATCGATCCATCATCACTGACAGGACTATTGTAGAAAATAAGCCTTTTTTTTTAGGATGGGAAATCATCAAATGACCCCCTCCGCTCTGGGCGGAGCGGAAGGGAGTGTCAGACTTGTACTGACTAAAACCCATCCATGTTCCTTCTTTGCCCTTTGTGTTCCAGGGCCGCGTTATCTCTTTCGAACAGTCCCGCAGCCCTGGCAGGCATCGGCCCGTGCGGACCCCTACGTGGTTGCTGACATCTCTTTGAGGCGCGCGTGGAACACGAACAACGCCGTCGACACGGCTTGTCGTCTTAAGACGGCCGGACGGTGAGCTAGCCCATAACTCGCCGTCCACAGGCCCGCGCCTACGGTGGCCGGGGGCCACCACGTGATCCCCGACGCCCTGGGCGTCTCCCGCGGCGGCTGGGACGTGAGGCTGTTTCCCTCTCACGTTCCGCCACCTCCTTCACTAGCATAACTGCTTCGCAGAAGCAGGTGACGGCTTCCCATTCCCTCTCGCTCCGGACCATGGCTTGAACCAGGGCCGGGCGCGAGAGGTCACCGCCGCCAATCGCCTCTACGAGGACACGGCGCTGCTCTGCCCAAGCGGGGCAGGCCTCCACAGTGTGCTGCACCGTGTCCTCCGGACGATCCTCACAATGGAAACACCCGGGCGTTTCCTCCCGCCCGATTCGGTGCAGGAACCTCCCGAAACAACCGTGTCCGGTGAGGACCTGCGTCAGGCGGAAGGTGAGGGCACCGTGGCGCCTCTCTAGCCACTCCTCAAAGAGGGGACTTATCGCCACTATGGTAGCGTGCCCTTAGAAAATAAGCCTGATTTAGTGGCGATGGATCGATCAGAGCGGCGCGCAATGATTGTTGACATAACGGTCCCGCATGATGAGAACCTCGTGAAAGCCGAGAAAGATAATCTAATCAAGTATCTTGACTTGGCTTGCGAGGTTGTCGACATATGGGATGTGGACTCAGCGATCATTGTGCCGATAGTCGTATCAGCCCATGGCTTAATTGCCAAGAGCCTCGACCAATACGTTAGGCAGCTGGATCAAGGGCTTGATTCAGAAAGCGGTACTCCTGGACACGGCGCGTATTGTTATGAAATTCCTCTCTCTGGAGCCCTAACCGCCGGTAGCTTGGACCCTGTTCCCGATACTGGTGGGCTACTATTCTTTTTTTATATTTTCAAATATTTTTATATTACTTTGTATAGGAATATTTAGAAATGTAATTTATAAGTGTAAATACGAATAAAGGAAATAATAATAAGTTCGGTGTTTTTATAGGTGTTGTTATTACGAAGTGAGCTCTATTGTTTGTGTGAAGCCACGTCAACTATTATATGAAAGGAGGTAAACAATGGATACCAAAACGATCTTCTGTTGTTATGACTAGCCCGTGGGGTAAATTAATACAACAGGTAAAATGGTGATTTCATAAAGAAAACCGATATTTTTTAAAACGTGGACTCTGTTACATAAGTTGTACTTCTCGCAAGATCACCACGTAAGTATTTACGTAAATAAGGTAAAGCCATTACAATTTAAATTCTTCGAAATGTAACACCAATTAAGACATTTATTTAACTGAGAGCATATTGACTCATCGTCACTTCATGCACCACAGCCCCCTGCCCTCTCACCCTTCGCCTCCTAGTACAGTCGCGCACGCAACACAAATAATCTCTCCACGATACAAATCTCGCTCATTGAAAACAAACAAGCCGAGTAAACAGTTGCGCACACAAGTGACTCACGCACGTCGCACTTCATTAAAATCGCTGCGTTATCTGCGACAAGTTCACGAGTGGAGGGATTAGAGAGGACTGTTTCTGAACACTTTTGTTTATAACGTTACTTTGAAAGTACGGAAATGTTCTTATCTGTGTAGAGCATTCGAGAAGGGTATTTTAGGTTCGGCGCGTGTTTTTGAACTTATTTGTGTAATTAGGAGAAATAAGAATATCTTTGAAATGTTTCTGATTTAGTAGCGAAAAACTGTCTACGTAACTTTTTGTATTTTTAACAAATTAATGAAACGATTTTCATGGTTCGAATAAGGATAACAAGGATTAGGACTGAGTTTATAAATATCGCTTACTTTTATCATTATGAAATCACCAATTAAAACAGACATAAATAATTACAGAATTGACATTAATAACACAATTGAATCAACAATTTTAGTTAAGCGATAAGAAGTTGCATGTATTAATGAAACGAAAATTGTTCAATTTAGGACATAATATGGTCGTAAGTGAGATAAACTTCACATCTATAGAATAGAAAAGAAAAGTCCTGACTGACTGACTCATCAACGCCCAGCCCAAACCCTTGGACACAGAAAGCTGAAATAATTTTGCACAGAGGACAGACCTTTACAATGTAGATAAGGAATAAGGCAGGATTTTTCTAAATTCAACCCCTAAGAGAGTGAAGTGGGGTCCTCGGAGTCGACTGACTTGAAAATTAGTGTACGTACTCAGATAAAATTATGAGAAACGTGTATCACAGTTTTTTCAAAATCATCCCCAAATATAAAATTCAAAGTCCTGACTGATCAGAAATGAAATTTCATGTCAGCCTAAACTGCTGTTCTTAAAGACATTTGATGGGACGAAAATTGATGGGTGGATTCTTTGTAAAGAGTGGGGATCCACAATGAAAGAGTTTTTTGAAATTCCACCCCAAAGAGGGTGAAATGGGGGTTTGAATTTTCTGTGAAACTCAATATTTTCTAGGTAGATTGACTCGAAACTTGGTGTACACACTTTTCAATTTGAGACATGTGTTTCAGTTTTTACAAAATCATCCCCCAACAGAGTCAAATAGGGCTTTGAAGCTCACGTAGACGGGCGCATGGCGCGTAGTGTTGCGCGGGGCGTGCGGGATGTGCGAGGCGCGGGAGTATTTACCTATTAGTAAGTTTTCTGAGGTAGACGTGACTGTGTATATGATTTATTCCACCGATTTTTGCGTTAGCTCGTGATACGCGGCATTGATATTAAATATTATGTAAAAGTATTATGCCAAAAAAGATTTTTAATTAATCATTTTGATTGTTGTCACCAGTGTCCAATCTCAAACCAAAGTATCAATATTTCGGGTACACTACATACATACGAAAAACTTTATTCCGACAGTCACAAATCCGAATGTTAGAATACCGATTTTCATAATTCCGAATGGTTCAAAATTCCGAATATAACAACTCCGATTTATCATTTATCTTATTTTTATAATTCCTAATATTCAAAATTCCTAACGTTTATCATTACTATTTTCAAAACACCGAGTTTCAATAGATCGAATAACAAAAAGTCCGACTTAATGACAATACGAAAAATCAAAAATACGAATTCCGATTATTAAAATCCCGAATAGTTGGAATTCCGAAATAAAAACGCCTTGTAAAACTGAATATCAAGACAAATAAACACATAACCAACAATAGACATCTGGGGACCTAATCCGTCAATAGTCACAGTTCTAACCTAACCTAACCCAAATTATTCACCAACAACAGAGGGGTTCTGGCGCTCCGCGGCCGCGGCACACCTTTCATATCGCTAGTTATTAAAAGGCAGAAAATCAATCAATAGCATCAATCGTTATAAAACAGTTGATTGTGAACATATTATATGGTTTTTATTTCTCTGTACGAAGCATGCGAACAAAACCGAGTCCACGTGGTCTTGTCTGCCCTACCCCTAGAGTGTAATTTAAACCCGCGTAGGCTCGCAGGGGCGAGGCGGCCCACGAGCTGAGAAGCACATGTGTTTAACGCTCACCACGTGGAGTCGGTTTCTGTCACTAACTTTTGTAGCACAACATATATTGACTTTTTAAGACAATATTTTAATTTTAATTTAAGGTTAAAAATGAAATTGAAATTCTACCAAATAATTTTCGTTCTAAATAAACGTTATGCTATAAAAGAAATTATGCGGAATTTTAACTTTCCCAAAGGTGCCAAATGCCAAATAATATTTATGCCTTGAAACTATTCGTTTAAAGAAGATTATGCCAAGTGTGTTATGCCAAATAAATTTCGGAGCATCAAGATTCTGTCAGATAGAGGGAACCCCAATCAGAATCCTAATTTTAGCAGTTTATTCGAGGTATTGAAAATGGGAATGTCGTTTTTCGGACCGACAACGCATCGAGCATTTGATTCTTCGAATATATGAAAATCGGAAAACCATCGCCTGAACAAGGTATTAAATAGGGGTCCATATTGGCTCACCTAAAGTTCTTTACCCGAAATTGTTCTTCCTAATGATTTGTAATCCGAATGATCACTCTTCCTAAAAATTTTTATCCTAAAGTTTTCATTCATACTATTTGTAGTGCTACCGGCGATGTTCATAACACTCATGTTTCCGAAAATTGTAATTAATAATATCATTAATGTAAATATATTTAAACTCCTACTGTTTTTTATCATAACGCTTTTATCCCTAAACATAAGATAAGATAAGATAAGATAAGATAAGATAAGATAAGATAATTTTTTATTTGTTCAAAACATGAGTATACACACATAGCATGCAAGATGTTAAATCCAATTATGATTTCCGTCATGTTTTGCCTGAACGGCGTACAAATATGAGATGTCGAAGTTACACAGCCTCAATTATTTTTATAATCGTTAATTAAATTGCAGATATAGCAATGAAACAATCCAATTTAGAGCATACTGAAAGCTAAATGGTAGAATAAAATACAATCATAAATAATACTCATTTCAAAAAATAAAAAATAATAATTATACAATCATGTCAATATACAAATACATCTAAAGGAATACATACACATGTCAAAGCAACTGTTAATAAAATGAATGTCAAAATGCAAGTCAAATTAATTTGTCGGTTAAGAATTCGTCAGTGCTGTAATAGATTTTCTCTAAGAAAAGGTTTTTTAATCTATTTCTTAATTGTTCAATAGGTAATTCCCTCCAATGTTTTGGCAACTTATTATAGAGAATTGGCGCCATAGAGAACACACTTTTACGCATTAGAGCTTTTCTGGATCTCGGAATACATAACTTACTATTGTCGCGTCTATTTCTAACTACTTTATCTGACTCTAATAATTATCATAGTATTTTCACTCATACTCAGAAAGAAACATTTACCAAGTGTAATAAAAAAGATATGTGGGTAGAAGATGATAGGTCAGGTCAGAGTGTCGTCTTGGGGGCACTATGAAAAAAATACTTAGAAAACTTTCGCGACCAATTTCGAGGTAGCGCTCGCAGGCCGCTACCGCGGCACCGCTCGCTTCGGCTCGCGCGTAGTTGGTCACAGTTCTAACCTAACCTAACCTATGAATCCCTTCCACATCGTTTTTACGACAAACGGTTAGTCGGAGACGAAAAACACCAAGACACTTTTAGCCTTATATATAGGTGTTTTGTACGATAGAATCGAGAAAATAAACGATTAATAAAAACGATTAATATAATAAAACGAATTAGAACGAAACAAAAAAGATATGACTTTGAATAATAGTGTAAAAGATGGTTATGTTGAGAAAATATAGGAAAATAAATAATAGTATAATAGATGTTTATTGCTACTGACATTATGAAGTTGAATGCTTCGGAATTATGAACATTAGAGACAGAGTAGTTAGGAATTGTGATTGTTAGGATGAAAAATGTTAGGAAGAACATTTTCGGATTTACAATTATCGGAGTTGAAAATTTAGGTGAACTTTGGCGCACCCATTAAATGGCCTTCTTTCAGGCGGAAACAAGGTGCGCGCTTTCAACGGTTAGGTCATGCCGGTTTTAATGTACTCTTTCGGCGTACTCAAAGGGACTCAGACCGAACTCGATGCCCTGGATAGGAGAGTTCGTACACTGCTTACCGCAAACCGGATGCATCACCCACGATCATCGGTAATGAGGCTGTACATACCGTGGAAGTGCGGGGGTCGAGGGTTTTTAAACGCGAAGTCCCTTCACAAGCGCGAGATGTGCAGTCTCAGAGAATATTTTTTAAAAGCCGAGGTGGGTATGCACCGAGATGTGGTCGCAGTGGACAAGGGACTCACCCCGCTGTCCATGGCTAAAGAGAACTGGCGCAAACCTATAGTACTTACTACCGATGATTGCTAGGAGGTATGGCAGGGCAAGGAGCTTCACGGGCGCTTCTAGCGGGCTCTTAATGGGCCCGATGTAGATTTTCTAGCGTCCGTGTCCTGGTTACGTTTCGGCGACCTCTTTGGAGAAACTGAAGGTTTTGTCTGTGCGATTATGGACGAAGTTATGTTGACTAACAACTACCGGAAATATATTATGAAGAACGGGACGGGTGATGTGTGTCGGGCATGCCACCGTCCGGGTGAGTCCATCAGACATATTATTTCTGGTTGTTCTCGTCTGGCTAACGGCGAGTACTTGCACAGGCACAAGTAGCCAGGATTCACCAGCAACTTGCCTTGACATATAAACTTGTGGAATCTGAGGTACCGTACTACAAGTAAGTGCCCGACCCAGTTCTCGAGAAAGACCATGTCACGCTGTACTGGGATCAGTCTATCATTACTGACAGGACTATTGTCGCCAATAAGCCTGACATAGTAGTGATAGACAGATCAGCGCGCCGCGTAATGATAGTCGATGTTACCATCCCGCATGACGAGAACCTCGTGAAAGCTGAGAAAGAGAAACAAATAAAATATCTCGACTTGGCACACGAGGTTGTCGACATGTGGAATGTGAACTCGGCTATCATTGTGCCGATTGTCGTGACGGCCAATGGCCTTATAGCCAAGAGCCTCGACGACCATCTTTCGAGGCTCTCCTTAGACGGTTGGATCAATGCCCTGGCCTGATTCAGAAGGCAGTACTCCTCGATACGGCTCGCATTGTGAGGAGGTTCCTTTCTCTGGAGCCCTAACCACTGGTAGCTTAGACCCTGCTCCCGATACCCGCGGACCACTATTTTTTATATTTTTAAATGTTTTTTTTTATTACTTTGTATAGAAAAAATTAAAATTATTATATACTCTTCGTATTGTATACTCTTGCATTCAATATATTGCAAAATTTCGCATGTCATCTATATCTGGTTATATATTAAGAACCTCAACTGACTTTAAGATCAATATGTACTAATACTTATCTACGTCGTCAGTCACGTAGCTGACATAAAAACATTTAGTAAGTGTTTAGTAATACAGGTATTAAACAACTGTAAATATAACAATTTCAAAAATATTTGTAACCACGAAATCAAAATAAAACTGAGGTCGGATTCCTATCAAAACCTCCCGTATAAAACCAACAGAAAGTCCAATAACATGTTATCATGAGCAAACTGGAGCAGAGCACGAAAAACAAGCGCCGTTCACCCGCGCGCGGCGTCACGTGACAGTTATAAGTTGCACAAAGACGCTCGCTAAGACTGTCCCGCGCACGCCCGCCGGCGCTTTGGCCGCGTCTGTACCACGACTTTTATGTGCCGCGCAATCTGTCCGTGTATCGCGAGGTTTGTGGCGCACTATCATTCTGTATGTCAGGCGAAGTTCGCAGGTGTTTGAGAGACTATTGTCTTAGTTTGTGTGAGACGACGAGTTATGATGCAGAATGTTGTTTGGAAGTTTTAGGTTCTTTTGCATTGTACTCTCTAGTTGATATGCATTGCTATGTCCAACATTTTATTCACCCACCTTTTAATAGAACATAAGTAAAATAGTTTTAGTTACAGACTGCAATTTGTCTATACTATTTACCTTTAAATACCAAACTATTATAAGCTTTTTGGCCCTTTGCTATTAATAACTGTACGAATTATGTACAGCTACGTAACAATGACATGCAAAACACCATAAACACATAAATATTACAGTTTCAATTGATTTGAAATATTAATCCGTTGCCAATGTCACACAATTATTGTAATTGATGTCATAACGTGAACCACTGTGAACGACATTGTCACTGCATGACAAGTGACGGTCTGACGTGACGTCATACATACGTGCGTGACAAAGTGACAGGCGTTTGATAGCGCGGGTGACGCCGGGCGCTAGCGACCGTTCAGCGATTAATTAAATCTATTAAAACGTTACATTTAGTCAATAATTTTGTTATCTGACGTAAAATTTTATTATGAGGGAGATTTTAACTGCAGACTGTAAAAATATTTTGCTTTTAGACAAAATGGGGAAGTAACAAAAATAAATGTTCGTTAACTACGAACTACGCATTTCCTGTAAAAAAAATGCTCTTTCCTCCGAAGTTTACAAAAGAAAAGTTTCCCAACTAAATTGCTATGTTCGTAATTTAGAGCGAAATTGTTAATGTTCTTGGACTTGTGCCCGTTAAAGTGAAATAAAAGACCTGAGAATTGTTAAAACTATGTAAAAAGCGTAGTTAGTTGCCAACTGCGACATGTTTCACTCAGCTATCACAGCAGCCCGCGCGAACAACACCAGTTCCTTATGTTTGAACAGTTTATACACGAACGGACACTCGTACACTAACTCTATTACTATTTTAATTCGAGTGTGGCTCGCAAACAGTCGCGTTCCTATTCGATTACATTTTCCGCACGACAGTACTAACTGAAATCAACAACACTCTACATTACTCGGTGGACTCACTTCATTACACGCAACTTTTGACGCGGCCCGCAATGGAAAGCGTGCGGTAATAAAATACGGCGCGTGAGTGAAGTACGGTCGTGTCACGCGAGAGAATACACATGGATTGGCGTGCGGCGCTCGATCCTCACGGTCCGCACGCTCCACGCGGTGCCCACGCTGCAGCGAAAATTAGATTAGGGCGCGCGGGACAAGTCGCCGAGTGGTCCGCAATGGATACATGTGTAACACAATTTCACACTAAATTACGGACACGTACCTATCTTGCATTGAACTCTCTCCGGAGTTCGACGGAGCCGCTGAGCAAAAACTATCTCAACTCAGAATGAGAAATGTACCGGTCGGAGCCATTTTAATCAGAAGGCTGCAAGTTGTATCGCAGTCGGTTTCGCTGCAGTTTTTACAAAGAGATAACAAGGTAAGGTAATTCCCACTGGCAGCGAGAAAACTTATTTTGAAGTTTGTTTGAAGAATGTTTCTATCCAACGGAATGTAAAGTTACTGCGGTAAGAAACACAGTTAAATGTTAGATGTGGCTAAAGTAAACAAAGGAATAGCAAAGTAGTCTTATTTGACTGAATCACTCACCTTGCAGACTTAACGGAAGTAAAAAAAGTGTTATTCTTGTACTTTCGTTAAGTCGAGAGGTATAACTTATTATGATCGATATTTACTAATAACCATCTCAGCCATTTTTTGTTTTGAGCATTTAGCAAGTTGGCCAGAGAAAACCACACGCATGAAAGAGCGGGTTGTGCCCGGTTGATGGTAATAGGCTCACCCCCTATTACATGGGACTTAAAACATAACTGGCGAAATATGGGTGTACAATTTGATACACCTCTGCCTAATCCTTCGGAGATTAAAGGCCTGATGTTATGTTATGTTAATAAAATAGCGGAGGGACAAAATATAACGACTCATAAAAAATAAAAATGGACGTAACTGTTACGGTCAACTTCTAAAATAAATCAATTTCAGATACTTCACAGTCCATAGTATACAGGATCAGCTCACTACTAATACGACCAACAAAAACCGTTGCGACTAAAAGTTGCTTCTAAAATTGAATTCCTCAGCTCCACAAGAAGCGAGCGCGGGAAACTTGCTCCATAGAGAACGTAGAGGCTAATGCCATTAGTTGACGACGCTGCCAGACAGTTGGCACGCCAGCCACGCTCGTGCCAGGCGCTGGCTCTGCCACCTTATATTAGATGGACTGCCAGTGCACGGAGGTACTTAACCACACAAAGGAGTTTAAGGCATTGTGGTCGATCGTAAGAAACGCTATTGAATTGGCAATTGTATTACTGAAGTAAATGTATTTTTATTTAGTACAGTTTGTAAAGTGGAGTTTCTTCTAATGCAGTTCTACTACAACTTTTACAGTTTATGATAATAAAATAAGAGATCTGTGCTGTCTGTGTTCTGTGTGTGTATAGTACAGATTTTAAATTTAAAACCACTAAAAATCATATAAGCTACTAATAGAATTTATAAGACAACGGGGAATAATTTTATTAAAATATTTTTCAGCACAATCATAAATAAAATAACGTGTTCCTGGTAGATATTATATTGATCTGCAAAGGTTATTTAAAGGCTTATTAATCACTCATTAAATTTTCAAAGATCATTTAATCAATTCTTTAAAAAGGACACGCGCACTTGGACCCTGTGATCCGCGCATTTTGCTGAAAACTTTAATTAGTTTACAGTATTTACGCCATTTGAGACACTCAGCAGCCGCAATAGCAGCGCCAGCACAGCCCGCCGTGCCTTCAACATGAGATGGCGCAAGGGTGTCGACGCAGGCGACGACGACTACCTACTTAGTTATGCACCGCTGATAACTACGCAGAAAACTTCTACTTGCTTTGAGTAACCGTATCAGCGCAATGGCGGCGGTACGTTTTTATTTATAAAAGAAACACAACACAAGAAGTCATCACAAGTTTTATCTGTTATGTTTTTGTTTGTTATGTTTTTCTAATAAAGCAAAAACGCGCGTCAGTATAGACAGGTACGGGGCAACTGAGGCTCTCTGCGCTTGCAACTCCAAACAAATACACAATGTGTGCGTCAGCGATCCTCTACAAGGTCTCTCTACAACATATACTGTGGCTTCCTTGTATAACTTCCAAGTACCAACATAGAATCGAGAAGCTTGTTAGTCGGTACTTATTTCTTTGCAATTCTCATGAAAACCGCACAAAATAGACTCTGACGTCGATAAGTCGGGCGAAACAACTTGCAACGACTAACATCAAACGACAAGTGCACACCTCGCTAGTTGTATCCTTGCGTGAGTACCGTCACTCCGCGAGTCACGTCGCAGTATCCCGTGGCAAGCTTTATGCAGCCTCTTTCTTTTTTTTTTCCGCAGTTGTTGTCGTAAGACGCGTGTCGCTTGAGCGTATGTCGTGGCCAAGGCGCAAGAAGTTTCTAGCGTATGGTGGCTATCTATCACTTCTCTCGGTCCACGTCGCTCGCCGCACGTATGAAGCACTCCGGCCCTCCCGGCATCCTCCAATAACCATTCATATCGCATGGCACTCCGAACTGCCAACGCATTCAACGCTATAGCGGACTGACTCATATTCGATATTCCACAACTAAGTCAATAGGAGCGATTGAAACAGTGAAGTATCGTTGGTGTGTGGCAGATCAGATTGCATCCTCAATAGTTCATCGTTAGGAGGATTTTGTTGTTACTCGGAATCAAGCAGTTTTGTTTAAACTACAAAAATGATGGCTTTGAAAATAAAAAAAAAACCTCAGCTACACATTGACAATCACTGAACCACACTGAAGTACATACATCAGGTAAGCAAAACCGAAACCTTTCAGCCATTCCTCGTTTCCTTATCGGTAATTTTGGGTATTAAATACCTACCCGTAGCTCCAGCTCCATGGGTAAACAACAGTTTTCTAAGAATTCCCAGGAGAGGCAAGGTCCCCGCCGAACGTTGGCGATAGAAACGTGTTTACTTAAACCTGAACCTTGCGGATCAGCCGGCTTTGCTGGCGAAAGAGATTTAACGCCCAACTTTATTATACTTATGTCCCGAATTAGAATAACCCTTTCGCAACGAATCTATACAAAGTAGCTAAATGTTTTGCTTTACGGTTGCAGAATATTGGGAATGTTATTTTTTTTTAATAATAAGATTTATTGTACAAATACTTTGAGTTTGATAGGATTTATGTTATTTTATTATTTATTTTTATTTTTTTATTTCTAACAGCTTAGACTATCATTACAGGGTTACCCTATTGCGACAGTTAAGAACTTGAAACTAATATACTAAACTATATACTTACAATAAAAAAGTACACAAATTAAAACTAACAACATTATTAAATATTTAAACCATTAAAACACAAAACAGCATAACATAATTACTTATATAAACATAGTACAAAACCTAAACACAAACATAATTTACTTTAAAAATAAAATAAAAATTAAGTATTACTTTGCTATCAACACAAGTTACTTTTGAATAAATTCATATAATTTATTAAACCTAACCTTCACTTGTTAAGCTACAACTCTCAATTCGCTCATAAATCCCGCCTCCTGAGCCCGCATCCCGCTCGGATCCCGCACAGCTGTCCTAAGGCCGGGGTCTCATCGCGGCGCGGGACAGTCCTCATATATCACGAGCTACAAACCGACTGACAAATACCGCAGTCACGACAAACTTAAGTACAGAAGGTTTACCGCATTTACAGACAGAGAGATGTATTGTTTATCAGAAAGATTTCCTTCGTAAAGCCAAGCTATTTCGTACGACGTCTTCTTCAATCTATAATGAGTCGGCCCAGAACTCAGTGTTCTTTTTGTCGCCATCATCTATATGACTGAAAAAGAGTGGCAACACTGCCCGAGTGACATGTAAAATTTGTGTTCCGTATTTTAATAATTTAATTTAATTAGTAATAAGTTATATTAAGGCCTAATTATTTGTGTAAACGTATCATAAATGCGTAAATACTCAGGATTATTGTTATCCTGATAATTAATAAAGTTTTCGGTTATACAATGACACCGGTAACCTAAAAATAACAGCTGACGTTCTAACTACGGATTTATACGGATAATTCAGGGGAAGTATTGTTTACTCTTATTTCAAATCACCACACAAACGTCACTATAACTCTATAACACATCCATGCCAATTTTTAGAATATTTATTTGCTGATTTATTACCCTGTACTGGTTCTAAATCGCTTTTTTGACAACCGGTAGTAAACAAAAAACTAAACAGTTTAATTCCAGAACGCTGTTTTTTTTTTATTTTTATTTAATTCGATCTTTTCAATACTTTAATTAATGTCTTGAATATTAATAAGCTAAGTTTATTTTTTTATTTTTATTTTTTATGCAAGCTACCCACCCACTTAAGAAAAAGTAAATCCCTAAGACAATAAAACCATTGAAATTGAATAGGTATTCAATTAGATACATTGAATTAGATAATCTTTAAAGCAAATATAGCAGCCTCCCTCATTTAATTTCATAACTGTAGGTTTTTCCTTGCTTTTTTTTTCCCTTTCATCGCTAACTTTTCTTTATTAGTCTATTCTATTAGTTCTCACCGTTTCTTTACTTCTAATTTTCAGTAACCAATCCCGAAACCATGCCTGTGATGACCCGTAAGGCTGCTGCTCAGGATATGGAGCTAAAATTAAGAACGGCCCTCCAAGAACTTAAAGAATCAAACCTCCAAGTCCAACAACTGTTACAGGAGAGAGAAGAGAGTGAGGTGGAAGTCCAAAAGATTAATTTTAAAAACTCAAGCTTAAAACGGGAGTTAGTAGACCTACATCAGCAATACTTGGACGTTGTTGATGAACGGGATCAACTGAAGGCGGTCACGGATGGTTTCAATAATTGTAGTAACTTATATGAGGAGGCTTTATATAAAATTAGGGACCTCGAAGATGAGTTAATTCATGCAAATAGTTGTCTATTAAAGTTACAGAAAGAAAAAGAATGTACTCAGGTTAAAGAAACAAACCTCTTATATAATGAATTATTAAATAGTAATTGTAACCCCCCTTCCTTAACAACTATTGATCTGACTGAAGATTCCTTACTAAAACAAAGTTATACAGTTAGCAATAAGAAAATAAAAAAATATGCAAAACTGAATAGAATAATTAAAAAATATTATCAATTTAGGAAACAACACAAACACTTTTCTAAATATATTCCAATGAGGAAAGAGCGTGTTGATTTAGTTAATAAATTAAATAATTACCAAATAAAATTAGAAGACAGTATAAAAATTTATGAAATTGATACTCAGCATTTGCAGTCTAAAATCCACGTACTTCAGGACTCACTTAGTTCCCTTTGTAGTAGGTATGTGAGTTCTCAGAACCAAATTAGGGAACATATTCTTGCGGCAAATGAGTTGGTAATGTGTCAGTGTAGTTGTCAGACTTTTACCAAAGATGATACTGTCCAGCCTGAGATAATGGTGGACCCATCCCAGGCTGAGAATCTGTCTCAGCACTGTATACTCAACCAAGAATCAAGTAATATTACACAAGATTATTTACATGAGGTACAGCCTGAGATATATGATAGTCATGACTGTTCTTACTCAATAATGTTCTCAGATAGTATAGGAAGAGGGTTAGGTAAATTAGTAAGTGATAACCTGAGTTTTTCTAACCAAAATCATTGTATGCCAGGGTCAACTTACAAACAGATAATGGCATCAGTAACTAGAAATGTCTATAATGTTAATACTGATATAACAATATTTAAAGGAAATAGTACAAACATTAAAAAACAAGACATAACAGACAGTGTAACAGAGTTGTTAAAGTTGAATTGTCGCAAAATAATATTGTGTGCTTTCCCATATTTTGAAAAATTGTCAACCAGAACAAACAATTATATTCACATGCTAAATAAACATGTACATTTTTTAGTAGGTCACTATAGTGACAAGCTTATATATCTTGATATCAACACTTTTGTTGATAAACTTCAGTCGACTCGGGGTAAAGTGTATCTACCTATTAGATGTAGACACAAAATAGCTCGGCTATTAGCTTATAATATTCACTCAGACATAAGCAGTATGTCGAAGTTTAGTTATATTATTAACACCGCGACTATTAGTAATATTACTAATGAACAGGTTGTGACTTTAAATAAATATAGCATTAGTGCTATAAATGTTTACAAAAATTTTACTGAGGAGGATCCATGTGTCACCATGGAAAATTCTCAATTAGGGTATATTAGTAATAGGATTTTATTGCCTGGTGATGGCACGGGAGTCTCGGGACTCACTCCAGATATTAATATTAATTTAAACTAGGAAGTGAGACAACAGAAGGTATCATTAACAATATTGTTAAACCTACCAACATCAAGGTACCTTCTTGCACTCATTTAGTTAGTAAAAAGGGCCTCAGCAGAATACCTTAAAATTATTCCAAAAAAATATCCAAGGTCTTTCTTCCAAATTATTAGAAATTGAATTGTTTTTAGAAAAAAATACTTTTTAAATTATTTGTTTTACTGAACATTGGCTATAGGATTAACAAATGCTTATTAATTATGAAAACTATACGGTGGTTAGCTGCTTTAACCGTAAATTTATGCTGCGTGGAGGGTCCCTAATATTATTGAAAAATTGTGTTAAATATAAGCAACGTAATGACATAGTTGGTCTCTCGGCTGAACATTGCGTCGAACTGTCCTGTGTTGAGCTAGATAAGCATATAATTGTTTGCGTTTACAGACCCCCAAACTATCAAAACTTTTCCTTATTTGAATCAATAATCGAAGATGTCCTGGCAAAACTTGCAGCCAGTATTAAATCTATAATTTTTTGTGGGGTTTTAATATCAATATTTTAGAAGAAAATTCTAATAGCGGTCGGTTATTAAATCTTTTTAAGTCATTTGACTTGACCAACATTTTTATAGAACCTACGAGAGTCACTCCATCATCTGCTACTTGTATAGATAATGTTTTCTGCAATTGTGATTACTGAGATAAACCCATAGTAAATTGTCCGCCGTCTGACCATAGCGGACAAACTGTAACTTTTAGGTGTAACATACCATTGCAAAAAGTTAAGATTCAATTTAGACCTATAACTACTAATAAATTAAATACGTATAATATTTTCCTACAGAATAAGTTAAGTGCTATGAGCCATCATATGGACGATATTAATATAAATCAATTGTATGATAATTTCTTTTCAATAGTTCACACTGAGTTCAACAAAACTTTTGAAAAGAAGACAAAATCTATTTGGCCTAAATTTATATTTAGTGATTGGGCAACTAGAGGTATCAGAAAAAGTACGGAAAGACTATTTGAGCTTTATGGCCTTAAGCCTTATATAAACACTGAAACTTTTAACAAGTATGTTGCTAGGTATTCAAAAATTTTTAGAAATACATGCAAGGTTGCCAAAGCCCTGCACATTAGCAACGAGATCAAAACAGCAGAAAACAAAATTAAGACAGTTTGGAAAGTCATAAATAACGAGACTAACATGAAGAAAATACGTAACACTAGCTACACATTAGATACAGCATGTGGTCCTAAAAGCTCTAATCAGGAAGTAGCTCATGAATTTGTAAATTTCTTTACCGATATACCGTTAAAAACTACGGAGGCTCTAAATTCCTCTCCTGAAGTCTCAATTGATTTATTAAAGGCGAAGGTGTCTGGCTGCCCGACTGAATTTAAATTTAAACACATAAGCCCAATGATAGTTATTAAAGCTTTCCGGCAAATAAAAGTCAAACTGACAGAAGATCTTTGGGGAATGTCTATCAGAGTTTGTACATCCATAGTTGAGACTATAGCACCATACCTAGCTTTAATTTTCAATTTGTGTGTAGACCAAGGAGTTTTCCCTGATTTAATGAAATACAGTAAAGTCATACCTCTGTTCAAATCCGGAGATAGTAAAGATACAAATAATTATAGACCTGTATTCGTGTTGCCAGTTTTTAGCAAGGTGTTTGAAAAGGTAATGTTGAATCAAATGCTAAATCATTTTAACACCAACAGAATCTTACACGATCAACAGTATGGTTTCACCAAGGGACGTTGTACAGCTGACGCCGGTATAACCTTATTAAAGCACATTTTTACTGCGTGCGAAGAGTCCCAAGACGCCATAGGAATATTTTGTGACCTCTACAAAGCATTTGATTGCGTAAATCACGACACATTGCTTTTGAAACTTGAGCATTACGGACTAGGTAAACTTGCACTTGGTTTGATTAAATCTTATTTGAATGACAGACTACAACAAGTTCAAATAAATGGTGTTAAATCAAAGGGTTTAAAAGTAAAAATGGGGGTTCCACAAGGCTCAATATTGGGTCCTTTCCTCTTTTTAGTATATATTAATGATCTACCCTATTTATTGAAACACCAACCTCAAAATATGGTGTTATTCGCTGATGACACTTCCCTAATTTTTAAGATAAATAGACGGGCCCAAAATCTAGATGACGTGAATAATGCCCTACTTCAGGTCCATAACTGGTTCACAGCAAACAATTTAGTATTAAATGAAAAAAAAACGAAATGCATGAGATTTGCTTTACCGAATGTTATAAGTAGCGATTGTGATATAGTATTGAATAAAGAGAAGCTTGAATTTGTAGATAAAACAGTTTGCCTGGGGATTACGCTTGATTCAAGGCTACAATGGGGTTCTCATTTAACATTTCTAGCGGGGCGGCTAAGTTCAGCAGCATATGCTATAAGAAAAATATACTGATGTAGATGCCGCTAGACTGGTCTATTTTAGTTACTTTCATAGTATAATGTCTTATGACATTTTGCTATGGGGACGAGCTGCAGACATTGAGTCTATATTTATTCTGCAAAAAAGAGCTATCAGAGCCATTTATAATCTTCGAAGGCGTGATTCTCTAAGGGAACTGTTTAAGGAAATTAACATCATGACGGTACATTGTCAGTACATCTATGAAAACATAATGTATGTAAGAAAAAATCTACATCTTATTAATAAAAGAGGCGACAGACACAATTACGGTACTAGAAATAGAAACCAATTAGTTCAGCCAGGCTTCAGACTCGCTAAAGTAGACTCATCTTTCATGGGGTACTGTTTGAGATGCTATAATAAAATTCCACAAAGTATTCTTGAACTGAATGAAACTAAATTTAAAACATGCATTAAACGCACACTATGTAAGCAAGCATATTACAAGTTGGACGATTATATCGCTGATAAAAATGCTTGGCTCAATGCCGGTCCTGTTCCACAAGGACAGGGGCACATAAATGGATAGCATTAAACAGTATGTTGGAGCTGTTGAAGATTGTACAACTATCTTTGCAATGTATAAATTCAATCTCTTTATTATTATATAACCGCATAGCCCATATTGTGTGAGTACTCTGTACTAGAAAGCTGTCATTCGCTGGAAACCTACGTATTTTCTTGACTTGAATGTGCCCTGACGGTTAAGATTATGTCATGCTCACTCAAATGTCTCGCTGATGGTGGCGCGTGTGTCGGATCATTTATTTATTTATTTATTATTTCTGGCCAACCAACAATTGTTTATACGGTTACATTTTAAAATAAAGATTCTTATATCAAAGGTTAGTATAACAATTTCTTATAGGTTAGCACCGCATGCCCCATAAAATAATAAATGTTACATTAAAGACTAAAGTAAAATTGAAATCAAAGTTTAAAAACAGAATTCAAATCAAAATTAAATTTAAATACAAAATCAAAATTAAAAACAAAGTCAAAGTTAAAAACAAAAATTTAAAACATAATTAAAATTAGATACAAAAGAAAAACAAAATTAAAATCAAAAGCACAATCAAAATAATACAATACAAAATCAAATTCACAAGTAAAAAGTCAAAAAAGCAAATTCATAATAAAAATAAACAATAAATCGAATTACAGTTAATCTCAAAAAGGAATTGCAGTATTACACACTATTGGATGTTATTCTGTGGAACTTGCCAAACGAGTCAAAGTGCACGTCGATCAGATCACTATATTCGTTGAGCTGTTTACATAGCCGAGGGACAATAGAACTGGTGCCGAGAACTGTTCTACGCGGAGGGGGGTACAAGGGCGTAATGGGGGTACGAGGAAGTCTAGCAGGAGCACGAAAACGGAACTTGCTTAGCAAGTGGGGACAGTCAATTTTATTCCGGAGAATTTTATAAAGAAAGATTTAGTTCCCTTCAAAATGGTTGAGTTGAATGGTGCCGATACATGCGTCATGTTCGTGAACGGGCGCTGTCAGTTGTGACTGGTCATCTCTTGGTTGCCACGGTTTATTTGAATTAATTATTTTATTTTTACTATGGACACTTTTAAAGTATCTTGCTACATCGTTCTCACATAATGTACCATCTCAACATAAATGATGTTACCAAGTTATTGTAAAAGTATTTTGATTTAAAAGAGTGTCCATGGAGTTTCTTGCCCGTTCTTCTCCATAGAGATCTACAATTCAAAAGTGTAGTCTTTGTTTCGACAATTCAAAAGTACCCGTAACTGGCCTATTTGAAATAAATGCTTTGATTTTGATTTTGAATAAAAATTATGAGACACTAGCGACCCGCCCCGGCTTCGCACAGGTGCAATATATACATATAAACCTTCCTCTTGAATCACTCTATCTATTAAAAAAAACCGCATCAAAATCCGTTGCGTAGTTTCAAAGATTTAAACATACAAAGCGACATAGGGACAGAGAAAGCGACTTTGTTTTATACTATGTAGTGATGATGTAGACAGTTATAGGGCTTCAAAGCTCTAGACTGGCGCATAACTCGCAGTGTTGCGCGGGGTGTGCGGGGCGCGGGAATATTAACCTATTAGTAAGTAGGTAAGATTTTTCTGAGTAGACGTGTCTGTAAATATGGCTTGTTCCACCGATTTTCGCGTTGGCTCGTGATACGCGACATTGATATTAAATATTATGTAAAAGACAAGTATTATGTCTATAAATACATTCCTAATATTAATAATTTTATTGTTGTCACCGCTATCCAATCTCAAACCAAGGTATCAATATTTGCCGCGGCAAATCGCCGCTCAGCGGACATACCTCCGCCGCGATCTCATGGTGACATGGAGAGAGCGGTTGTCGCAACCCCGTGCAGGGCACGCCACCATAGTGGCGATAAGTCCCCTCTTTGAGGAGTGGCTAGAGAGGCGCCACGGCGCCCTCACCTTCCGCCTGACGCAAGTCCTCACCGGACATGGTTGTTTCGGGAGGTTCCTGCACCGAATCGGGCGGGAGGAAACGCCCGGGTGTTTCCATTGCGAGGAACGTCCAGAGAACACGGTGCAGCACACTGTGGAAGTCTGCCCCGCTTGGGCGGAGCAGCGCCGTGTCCTCGTAGAGGCGATTGGCGGCGGCGATCTCTCGCGCCCGGCCCTGGTTCAAGCCATGGTCCGGAGCGAGAGGGAATGGGAAGCCGTCACCTCCTTCTGCGAAACAGTCATGCTAGTGAAGGAGGTGGCGGGACGTGAGAGGGAAAGAGCCTCACGTCCCAGCCGCCGCAGGAGACGCCCTGGGCGTCGGGGGTCACGTGGTGGCCCCCGGCCACCGTAGGCGCGGGCCTGTGGATGGCGAGCTATGGGCTAGCTCGCCGTCCGGCCGTCTTATGACGACAGGCCTTGTCGACGGCGCGTTCGTGCTCCCAGCGCGCCTCAAAGAGACGTCAGCAATCACGTAGGGGTCCGTATGGGCCGATACCTGCCAGGGCTGCGGGACTGTTCGAAAGAGATACCGCGGCCCTGGAACACAAAGGGCAAAGAAGGAACATGGATGGGTTTTAGTCAGTACAAGTCATTTGATGATTTCCCATCCTAAAAAATAAAAAGGTATCAATATTTCACATATGAAATTAAATTGATATTACTATTTGACTAATATTTGCAAGCCATAAGCAAGTACATGTAAATCTATGTATGTATATTACACAGATTACTTATTATCCTAGAAGTAAGATCCCTTGGGCAATTTCAGAACTCCACGCGGGTGAAGCCGCGGGCAAAAGCTAGTATATATATATGTCGGATCCGGTCATTAGTATGGACATAAAATGAATTGAAAAGCGCGCCAGTGTGTAGTGGTGACATCACGCGACTTACTAACCAGTCTACCAACCTCACGGTGTGCTTGTACGGAGCCCTGATGTCCAACTCGAGGGAGGACGCCATTCAGTGTCGGATCGCGGCGGAGTTGAGACGTCTTGGAACTGTTCCCGATTGATTGTGCCCCGTGTTATTGTGTTAAGTTGTAATCTCAAGTAATTCGTTAGTTTGCGAGAAACAGTGTATCGCACTCAGTGTGTTTTCATAGCACGAAACCGAAGATCTGCCCACATGATGTACGAGCCTAACGGAGTAAATCCTGACATCCTGACTCCTAATTTCGTTCATTTTGATACCCTACTCGATAGGTTTGCATGAAAAAATATAAATGTTATTTTTGGGGGTTTGGTTTTTAGGGAAATATAAGTAAAGTAACATAATTTAAAAAAAAAAGTAAAAATAGTTGTAAGTAACAGCCCCGGCTTCGCACGGGTGCAATACAACATTAATTATTTAGGTACCTACTGCCAAATTATTATTATCAATGACCTCAAGACTGCGCTGGAGGCGCGCGCGCGGGCACGCTGCGTGGTGACCACGTTTTTGTACGGAAAACTAGGTAACAGAACAAGCTTATAACTTTGTGATTTTTCATGATACAGGTTTGATATATTGTATAGATTCTTTACATAAAAATACTAGACACGTGTTTCAGGTTTCGCGTATACTATAACTAATCATCATCATCATTTCAGCCGAAAGACGTCCACTGCTGGACATAGGCCTCCCCCAAATGTCGCCACATTGACCGGTTTCGTGCGACTCGCATCCAGCGGATCCCTGCAACCTTCACCAGGTCATTGGTCCACCTAGTGGGCCTTCCAACGCATCGTCTTCCGGGTCGCGGTCGTCACTCCAGAACTTTTCGGCCCCATCGGCCATCCGTTCTGCGAGCAATGTGCCCTGCCCACTGCCACTTAAGTTTGGCTATTCTTCGGGCTACGTCGGTAACCTTGGTTCTCTTGCGGATGTCCTCATTTCTGATTTGATCATGCAAGGAAACTCCGAGCGTAGCTCTCTTCATTGCCCTTTGGCTGACTTTAAGCCTTCTGATAAAGCCCATTGTGAGCGACCACGTTTCGGTCCCGTATGTAATCACTGGCAACACACACTGGTCATAGACTTTCGTCTTGTGACACTGCGGTAAGTTGGATGAGACGATACCACGCAACTTCCCGAACGCTGCCCAGCCGAGTCGAATTCGATGATTGACCTCTTTCTCGAAGTTAGAAGAAGATAGACCTACCTAACTGGAGCGTTTGTCCCAGGTAGACATAATCGTCTACAACTTCGAGTGTAGAGTCTCCGATCTTGATAGGTGTGGGTGTTACATGGGCATTCAACATGATTTTGGTTTTGTCCATGTTCATTTTAAGACCCACTCTTTCGGAAGGTCTACTAGGGTTATCAAGCATTGTACTGAAGTTCTCCATGGTCTCAGCCATGACCACTATATCGCCGGCAAATCGAAGGTAAAAGATGTACTCGCCATTGACGTTGATGCCTAACCCTCTCCAGTCCAGAATCTTGAAGACATCCTCCAGTGCAGCGGTGAACACTTTCGGAGATATGACGTCTCCCTGTCTCACACCTCGCTGCAGAAGGATAGGTTCTGAGGTCTGGCCCTGAAGTCGGACTGACATGGTGGCGTTTTTGTACAAACACTTCAAAACCCCGATGTACCGACAGTCGATTTGGCACAGATGGAGAGACTGCAGTACAGCCCAAGTCGCGATCGAATCGAAGGCTTTCTCGTAGTCCACAAACGCTGAGCAGAGAGGCAGCTTCGATCTTCTGTATAACCTGCCGCAGCATATATATGTGGTCTACGGTTCTAAAGCCTTTTTGGAATCCGGCTTGTTCGGGAGGCTGAAAATCGTCAAACCTGCGCGCGAGACGATTCGTGATGACTCTTGACAACAACTTGTAAACGTGGCTTAGAAGTGAGATGGGCTTATAGTTCTTCAGCCGGGCATTGTCGCCCTTTTTGAAGAGAGAAGAGTACCACCACACGTTATACACTATTTGTGCTGTTGTTATACACTACAAAAATCTTAAATTACTTATTTCAATTCAAACCAATATGTACCTTCCTTAAAAATTAGACAACCTACTAACTGTACCTGTTGCATACGATACACAATAAAAATATAAGGTAGTTATATTTCGATCGATTAGCGGGGAACGCAGCGAGCCAGCAAAAGCGACACAGGTCCTGCCTCGGACACGCCCGGCGGGCTACTGAAACGATTCGCGCGGGCCGCCTTGATAAACAATATCTTGTTAAAACAATAAAAACCGTAAACCGTAGAATATTCTTCTAAAGATCATTGCCAATTTTTTATATGTTTTTTGGGAGTAAAAGTTTAGTTTACTTCAAGTACGACTTGAAAAACCGTAAAAAATTTAACGTTTTTTTATGATCGGGTGAAGCTGTAATTATCGTGTTTGAACCGTAGAATAATCAAAAATGTTTATTAAATTACAACATGTTTTTATCAGATCAAAACAAACAATATTTGACTGTTTAATGTTGACTCAAAAATAGGTCGATTCTGAGGAACCTGGCCTTAATCGTCGAAATCGATCCAGCCATTTGGAATATACGAGGTAATAAAGAAATTAACAAAGAAACATACAAGATGCTCGCGATAAATATAACCCTTCCTTGGCAGTCGGGTAAAAAATGAGCGTTAAAAATATTGTTTGGTGGACGGAACCCTTTGTCCGCGAGGCCGACTTCCGCTTGGGCGGTTTTTTCTATTGTTTCGTGAGTCGCGGAGTTTTTCGTCTTACTTCTGTCAATAAAATACGTTCCGTACCGTTACCGCACCGTGACTAAAAGGAACAAAGTAACATTAAAAAAGACAAAAGGCTGTAAGCTTTCATTGTGAGTTTGTGACCCTTTGCTGAGATTAAAAATATAAATGCGTTATTATGGACACGCTAAAAGCCTCGGCGAGA
The DNA here is from genome assembly GCA_905163415.1 of Noctua fimbriata. Classification (NCBI taxonomy): domain Eukaryota; kingdom Metazoa; phylum Arthropoda; class Insecta; order Lepidoptera; family Noctuidae; genus Noctua; species Noctua fimbriata. The sequence goes on from LR990934.1 coordinate 18,774,367, forward strand.
CGCCGGAATTAGATTGTGTAGCTGAACCAGCCCCCCCCCCCCCTCATTCGGCATGCAGCCCCTGCACCTCCCGTGCACCCCCCAGCGCTCTTTGTAGCTCTAGTACATCGCCGGAGATTTGTGCTTATTCCATATAAGACTTTCGTTCTCGGTCTTTAAAATACTTTTAACTTAGCGGCCAAACCAGGTGCCTAGGTTTCATGACCTAGGCACCATTTACAGATATTCAGTGTGAAACAACACAGTTCCAGTAGAGTTAGTAATTAGGCATGTTTGTGTAGAAACAGATCCGCTATCAACTGCCAGTAATGTAATATAGCTGCTGCATAATCAACTGCCTGCTTACCATGCAAACTGATCCACAGATTGCCTGTACATGTTGATATCGAGATATGCCATCGCTATTACAATATTACCAACGCGGTAGTGTGATGCGTCTTTATCTGCATAATAGATGAGTAGTAATAAACGAGTACATCGCACTGATGCAATTACAGGAGTGATTCATTGCGGGAAAACACGGGGCAAAGCGCGAGATGTATGACCCACATAATGAGCCGCGTCAGTAATTAGGTACATGCGCCGCGCATTACTTCACTAGTCAATACTACATTGTATAGACATTTAAGCTTCAAAATTGAGTTATATAATTGCAATACCATGTAGCCCCTAGGGCCCTAGCTCGGACGAGGTATAAAGGTACGAGATTTTGATTGATTATAATGAAGTTGTCGCCCCTACCACCGCACCACACCCGCAGCCCGCGGCACATTGTGTCAGCGCGTGACGATCCTAACTTTCTGATTAATGACGATTTATAGTCTTGGGCTTTAAGTTTAATTTTTTGCGACCTTAGCTCAGTTCGAGTGTAAGTGAAAGTTACAAGTGTTGCGGTTCTGCCTGAGCACTTCACTGGGAATTATTACAGCATTTTAGTTTTTATCGGCTTTACCTTACTTATAAGTAGAGCATGTCAAGTAATAGCGATATTATGTTTCCTGCGATGTAACTGGACGATTGTGTGAAATACTTAGTTTGGTTCCACACTAGCTCATGATGTAACTAAAGCTGTGATATAATTTGGGACAACAAGCCATTAGGACCATAGGGTGATTTGTAGTTTGTTTAGAGTGGCTTGTGGGTGATGTGGGCGCGCCAGCGCGTCGTCTGTTGAGTGGCGTGCGATGTCGTCCAGCCGTCGGCGTCGCAACGCGCGTTTTGTAGTGTGTGCTGAGGCACAGCAGGCTGGGCAACATGTGGAGCTAATGCCAGAACAACACATGTTATCGACATGATATAGCTTTGAAGATTCTTTTCAGCTTTGGTCCCAGTGCTGGTATACAGGCACACTCTGTGAGAAGAGGTTGGCCATAATCCAGCCAGACCCGTGTTGGTTGGTGGATGTCGCATGTCTTCGATTTATTGTTTCTAGGAAGTCGGTTTCCTCTTGATGTTTTGCCGTTTTAAGAGAAGTGTTGGTGATCATGCCTGGGTTCATACCCAAGACCTACGACACGTATATCGCAGCCTAAGCCACGGGCTAGCACTGCTCCAATGTAAGAAACTTATTATACTCTTACAAAAAACAATGAAAACAATTAGGTACCTTACAAAGTTGACCACGAGCAGAGTCTTGTGGAACCCTTTTTTTCAGGTTTCAGAAGGATTACCTCCGATACTTAGTTATACAGACTTAGTTAGTTAAATATATAATCTTACTACTATTATAAATGCGAAAGTTTGGATGTATGGATGGATGGATATTTGTTACTCAATCACGACAGAACTGGTTAACGGATCTGGATGAAATTTGGCACATAGATAGACTATAGTCTAGAATAACACATATCCTATATATTATTGAGAGTAGCGGTGGCCCAGTGGTGGCGGTGCCGACTTACGAACAGTAACCAGGCAGGCGCATTACTTTGTGTAATTTATTTCATCACCACTGCTCTCTAAACGGTGAAGGAAAATCGTGAGGAAACCGGCATGTCGTAAAACCAAAAATTCGAAGACATGTGACATCTACCAACCCGCACTGGGCCCGCGTGGTGGATTATAGCCCATTCCCTCTCATAGAGAGAAGGCCTGTGTCCCAGCAGTGGGAACATTATAGGCTGATTATGGTTATGGTTACATATTATTGCTCTAATAACTTAAGGGGATGAGCAATATTGCATTATGTCCATGTTCTTCAACTATTTGACAAGAGACAACTGTCATGACGTGCATTAGAATAGACCAGCTATTTTAGACCAAATGTCACCGGTGTAAGTGGCTTGACGACTCAGCCACCTGCCTGTAAACTAGGGTTCGCAAGTTCGAATCGCTGCCAGCATTCACTTTTTGTGATTATTTTGTTTTTTTTTTATTCTGTAAGATTTCCCAAAATAATAAACATGGTTCGCGTTTTGTATTTTAATTCTTTATGATTTTTAAATCATTTAATTATAAGACTTTTAGTTTTTATAACCATTCTAAAAACATTTAGGTAATCATGATCATCATAAATAAAACTAGGAAAATTGACCAATTTACACAGTACGAAAAAGATTGTTTAAAATAAAAAGAAAATCTTTTTTTTGGGCAAAATCCAACCAAGTAGAAAATTACTTCCGTGTGGGAATCGAACCCGTGATACGCAGCGCAGCAGTCCATCGCTCAGCCACTGTCCCAAGAGCACCGTCACATTGCATTGACACATTGCATTGTTTACATTGGCGTGTCATCGTTTTTAGGTTCGATACAATTTGTTATTTTTTGGTAGTTTTTCGGTATGCTAAGTCCACGTGCTGCTGAAACTGCGGAGCAAACCCAACAACGGCGACTACAGCATGTCGAACATTTGGCATCGCAACGTGCTAATGAAACATTTGAAGAGGCAGAAAATCGCCGAATAGCCATTGCTGAGCGAATGGCACAGCGACGGCAGACCTTTTTAAGAAACACGTGGTCCGTATTTGATAAAGCAGCGTTTGAGTATGATTCAACTCTTGACTACGCAAGTCACCAGCTTATAAAAGAGGCCGAACCTATTCCCATCAACCGAGCACAATTCCAGACTCCGTGACTGCTACTGAGAAATTCGTGATGGCCTACACCAGGACTCGACCGACGAGGTATTCTCACACACACACATCAAAATTTTCACACGAACGAAGTCGCGGACTACAGCGAGTATTTTCATAATTTTAAGAATTTATTCAAATACATGGATGGTATTGATTGTGCTTGTTGCAAACAATTTAACTAAAATGATATGGGATAATTGTATTTTCGATAAAAAAATCGACGTATTTACTTTACTTTTTCACCGCGCACTCGTGCTAGGGCCTCAGTACTTACAATGTTTTCGTGCGAGTCCAAGCATAAGTGCGAGTTCAAACAATACATTAGGTACAAACGCATATTTTTTGTTCAGTTTATAATTATAACTGAGTGAAAATAGTGTGCACGTGTTGTGTTTCCTTTCAATCGCTGTCTCATTATCCGCAGGAAGCGATGTCTGTGGCGCGCAGCGCAAGCCACGTGCACGACGTTCGCCCCGAGCACGCCGCGCGTACCGCGCACGTCTCGCTTGGGGACGTGTCGCCGACGCTAAGCATCATTACACTGTAATCTTTCAGCTACTTAAAGCAAGCACAAAAGCGTATTGTTTAATATCGTGCTTCGTCACTAGCTGGGGCTAAAAGCAGGCGAACGCGGGGGAGCGCAGGGTCGAGGGGGCGGGGCTCTTCTGTTCTGGAGCCCCCGTGACTCATCATTATCGCATATTAAACCATTTTCATTTAAAGAAAATTAATTGAATTTTTAATAACGCGTCGAGTGACATTTCTCATTCTGTCAAGAGTCCGCAGTGGTTGGCGTTTGACGACGACGAAATAATAATAGTTTGTATTCAAAGAGCCACTCTCAATGACTCCTTTTCTTTTGTTATTTTTCGACAAATTGTTCCCAAATCCGCCTTTTGTGAGCTTTACAGAGATTTTGATTTAAATGTAGATTAAAGATGCGAACAAACACGTTATGCTTGTTTAAAACAACAACAAACTGCGCGTTTAGTAATAAATTGTGATTGTACACTGTAACACTGCTCCACTTGCGGACTGCGGACTGCGGGCTGCGTACTGACACGCAGTAGACGCGCTGTGTCAGGGGTTAGTGGTGCCACAACAAACAAACACACAACAACAACAAATGAATCTCTGTACAATAGTACAGAGATTCATTTGTGATAAAAGTGCAAGTACTCACGGTACTTGCCATATTCTCGTGGAATGTAAAACAAAGCAATGACCAGCAACCCTTTTTTTTTTTTTTTTTTTGTGATGGGAAATCATCAAATGACCCCCCCCGCTCTGGGCAGAGCGGGAGGGAGTGTCAGACTTGTACTGACTAAAACCCATCCATGTTCCTTCTTTGCCCTTTGTGTTCCAGGGCCGCGGTATCTCTTTCGAACAGTCCCGCAGCCCTGGCAGGCATCGGCCCGTGCGGACCCCTACGTGGTTGCTGACATCTCTTTGAGGCGCGCGTGGAACACGAACGCGCCGTCGACACGGCCTGTCGTCATAAGACGGCTGGACGGCGAGCTAGCCCATAACTCGCCATCCACAGGCCCGCGCCTACGGTGGCCGGGGGCCACCACGTGACCCCCGACGCCCAGGGCGTCTCCCGCGGCGGCTGGGACGTGAGGCTTCCCATTCCCTCTCGCTCCGGACCATGGCTTGAACCAGGGCCGGGCGCGAGAGGTCGCCGCCGCCGATCGCCACTTCGAGGACACGGCGCTGCTCCGCCCAAGCGGGGCAGACCTCCACAGTGTGCTGCACCGTGTCCTCCGGACGATCCTCACAATGGAAACACCCGGGCGTTTCCACCCGCCCGATTCGGTGCAGGAACCTCCCGAAACAACCGTGTCCGGTGAGGACCTGCGTCAGGCGGAAGGTGAGGGCGCCGTGGCGCCTCTCTAGCCACTCCTCAAAGAGGGGACTTATCGCCACTATGGTGGCGTGCCCTGCACGGGGTTGCGACAGTCGCTCTCTCCATGTCACCATGAGATCGCTCCGGAGGTCTGTCCGCTGAGCGGCGATTTGCCGCGGCAGCGGAGTTTCCCCCCGACGTAGTGCCTCCGCGCGCCATTCGTGAAGGCGCGCGAGGACTATCGCCTCCAGATCCCATGGCGGCAATCCGGCAAGGAGGCTCGCCGCCTCACCGGAGATCGTGCGGTACCCCCGGACTAGCCTTAGGGCTATCCCCTTTTGGGGCGCGTTCAAGTAGCGGGCGGCTTGCCGCCTCAGAGAACGCGCCCACACTGGGGCCCCGTAAAGGGCCATGGACCGCACGACCCCCGCGTAGAGCCTCCGGCAGGAGGCGTTTGGACCCCCCAGGTTGGGCAGGAGCCGCTTGAAGGCAGCCCCGGTCCGTTCCAGTTTGGGGGCCAAACGTCGGAAATGCTCCACGAAGTTCCACCGGCTGTCAAGGACGAGTCCCAGGTACTTCAGCGTCGACCCGACGCCGATGGAAACCCCTCCTGCCGTCAGTAGGGATCCCGACGGTGGCGCATTCTGAGGCCCATGAAAACACATGGCCTCGGACTTGTGCAATGCCACCTCGAGACCCAATTGCCGGATCCTCTCCACGACTATCGCAACCCCGCGTGTCATGTTTTCGGCCGCCGCCTCGTGTGACCTCCCTTGTGCCAGTACCAGCGTGTCGTCAGCGTAGCAGACTACGCTGACGCCGCTAGGGAGGTCGGCGCGCAGCACCCAGTCGTAACCGATGTTCCACAAGGCCGGCCCCAGAACCGATCCCTGTGGAACACCGCACGACATCTCTCGCCGGTTCCATTCTCCGCTCCGACCGGGGTACGTGACGGCCCTATCCGTCAGATAATCCCCGACCACACGACGAAGGTAGGTTGGCACCCGGTGATACCGGAGTGCTTCCCCAATGCAGCTCCAGGGCATGGAGTTGAAGGCGTTGGCGATGTCAAGAGACACCGCCAATACGACCCCGCCCCGGGAAACCGCGTCCCCCGTCGTGAGGGCTCTCACGCGCATGATGGCGTCCACCGTCGAGCGCCCCTTGCGGAAACCAAACTGGTGTTCCGCAAGATCCGGCCCCATTCCCGCGAGGTGCCCGGCGAGGCGGTTAGCAATAACTCTTTCAAAGAGCTTGCCCACCTCGTCGAGCAACACGATGGGCCGGTATGCGGACGGAGAGTCCGCAGGGCGCCCTGGCTTCCGGATGAGGACCAGCTTCCCCGTCTTCCAACGAAGCGGGAACTGGCCCCTCTCCAAGCATGCGCTTAGGAGCCCTTCCAGTCGGGGCCCGAGAGCCTCACAGGCCAGGACCCAGGCTTTGCCAGGCAAGCCATCGGGTCCCGGGGCGGTATTTCTGGCCTTCAGCCTGCGTACCGCCACTCTCAGGTCTACCCCAGTCACCTCCGGAACGTCGTCATCGGTGTGGTCCGCTTCCGGCACCGCAAGCGGCGGCGGAGCCATAGGCGGGGGAGGATGCCTCCCTCGCGAAGGGAACAGAGCGCTCACCACGTCCTCCACGAGCTCAGGCCGGAGACTCTGCGTCAGCGGGGGGGCCCGGGTGCGGAGTTTGTCCCGCACCATCTTGTAAGGGCGCCCCCACGGATCTCCGTTCAGAGACTCCAGCATCTCCTCGCGGGCCAGGTTTTTGGCCCGCCGGACAGCCTCTTGGAGGGCGGTCTTCGCCGCTCTGTACCCCTCGTAAAGCTCCGCCTCAATGGCTGCCGCATCCGGAGGGCGGATGCGGAGCCTGCGATGCCTGGCGTACCGGTGCCGCGCGGCAACGCACGCCTCACGTAGAGACGTCAGCTCCCGCGACCACCAGTACACCTGACGTCGGGCGCTTCCTGGCCGAACTCGGGGCATTGCCACGTCGCAAATCTCGGACATGGCCTCCTGGAACCAACCCGCCTCGTTGTTGATGTCGGCAGGCCTGGCCGGTGATGACACCCAGGCCTGCACGATCGAGGCTTCCAGGAGGAGCTCCCGGTCCAGCTGCTTCAGCGCCCATCGCGGACCACTCGGGGCCTGTAGGACCGGCGCGCTTGAGGTCTGGGTGGAGACGTCGAACCGGATGTACCGGTGGTCGGAATAGGTCTCCACCCCCTCCATGACGCGCCAGTCAACGACACGCGGCGACAGAGCGGGGCTAGCGAACGATATGTCCACCACCGACTCGCCCCGCATCCGCACGCACGTGGGGACAGAACCCCGATTTAGGACGACCAGGCCTGTCTCCAGAGCCCAGTCCTCCACCATCCTACCCCGCACATCCGTGTAACGAGAACCCCAAGCCAAGTTCTTGGCATTGAAGTCCCCGAGCACCAGCACGGGGAGAGAATGGCTCCCGATGACGACACTCAACTCCCTGAGGGAGTTGTGGAACTCGGCGAGAGTTCGGTTCGGGGAGAAGTAGACTCCCACCACAACGATCTCCCCGAACCGTGCTGCTACGCACCCCTGACCCTTCCTGACACTCTCAAGGGTCGGGGTACCGGCAGCGGCCGACGCAATTATGGTCACTGAGCCGCTAAGGTCCTCCACCCAGTCATCCCTGGGCGGGACAAAGTACGGCTCAGAGACCACGGCGATGTTAATCGACCACTGCGCCATGCTCTGGATCAACAGATCCTGAGCGCAGGCGCAGTGGTTGATGTTCGCCTGGAGAAGGCGTAATGGGGCCGTTATTGGCACTCCATTTCAGCCCCCTCCCGGGCCCCCTGAGAGGGCCCCGCTGCAGAAGTTGCAGCAGTGGCGGCCGCGGCGGCGACAGTGGCGGCGGCTGCGGTGGTGGCGACGGTGGGGGTTTTGGCGGTGGTGGTGGAGGGCCTTCCGTTGCCCCTGGCCTTGGCCTTGGCGGGTGTACCGCAGGCCTTGCTCCCTGCCCGGTGATTGGCGGGCTTGCCGGTTGCCGCACATGCAGCGCAGTGCGGCGTGGTGGAGCAAGCCGCGGCCATGTGACCGGGCTGGCCGCAGCGGAAGCATAGGCCACTGCGGTCCACCTCCGAGGTGCACCGGACCGACACGTGGTGCCCCACATGGCAGCGGAAGCACCTCAGAGGTCTGGGTTCCAGCAGCTTAACCTGCGCCGAAACCCAGCCCACCAAGAGCCTTCGGCCCTCCACAATGGCTTTCGCCGCCGTCACAGGGCAGCTTACCGTTACGGTTCGCATGCCCGACAGGTCCGGACGTAAGGTGCCTGCCTTGACCTGCTCAGCAGGGCACCCCCCGGTCCTGGTGACGGCGGCCACCACCTCCTCCTCGGTCACCGAGTCGTCCAGACCCAGGATGCGCAGGTCTGCGCATTTGACGGGCCTGGACACTCGGGCCTCGTCCGCATTTAGGGACGCTCTAAGCTTTTCAGCTAGAGCGTCCGCGGACGAGCCACGGTTTTCGCCGGGGATCTCCAGCACTCGAGCCCCTGTCGCGGTGACTCTGAGGCGGAGGCCCCCGGTGATCCCGAGCTCCCCCAGATCCACCGTCGCCCTCGCCTTAGCGAGCACGTCGCGGTAGCTCACGCCCCTTTTTTCCGCGTCCGGCTGTAGTGTAATCACTACAGCTGCGGTCTTCGGGGCGCTGAGCCTAGCCGCGACGCTCCGCTCTTTTTGCTGGCGCTTCTGCTGCCGCCTCTTGGCCTTTTTAGCCGCCTTTCGCTGCCTGGTCCTCTCACCGGCCACCCGCCACCCGGTCTCGGTCTCGGAAGGCTTAGGGGGCGGGGGGGGCGGTGGTGCCGGCTGTCTCGCGGCTGGCGCTGGCACAGTCACCGCCTTCTTTTGGGCCGCCACCTTGCCCTGCCTCAGGGCCGCCTCCTTCTTGGCCGGAGCCGGTTTCGCCAGAGCCGGCCCTTCGGGGGCCGACGCAACCCTGCCGGAGGGCCGGCCGGGCGGCCTCGGTGCGGAGGCCGCAGCAGCCGCATATGTGGCCGTTCTCGGTCCCGGGGGCGCCCTGGTTGCCGCCAAGGGGGGGCGCAGAACAATGCCCTCCAGGACGGAGAACCGCGCCTGGAAGGCAGCCAGCTCCTGCCGAACCAGGTTCAGGACCTGGTTCTCAACCGGCACGGCCACGGGCTGGCTTGGTCGCTGCTGGCCTGCTGGCTTTTGGGGCGCCTTGCTAGATCCGGACTCGCGCAGACCGGCCAGGTCTGCTCGGAGCTTCATATTGGCCTCTTCGAGAAGCTCCATGGCCGCCGTCAGACGAGCGACCTCCGCCCGCAGTTTGGCCACTTCGTTTGACGTTGGCCCCGAATATCTGGCCTCCGCTGACGCCATGATGGAGGCGATCGCCGCGGGCATGGCCTTATGCCTGGTGGAGGGCTTCTGCTTATATGAGACAGCCCTCAGCGCCGCCTCCACCTCCTTCTCAAACTCGGCCTTACGCTCCGCATCGGAGCCGCCGACTGCGCCCGCCTCGTCGCCAGAGGAGCCCGAACGGGCCACCCCGCGACCGGCCACCCCCGGGTGGCGCCCCTCCTCGGCAAGCCGCGCCGACCTCTCGGTGGCAGAGAGGCCTCTCCCCTTGCCACGGATCCCGCCACGCTTGCTGGTCGGGATCTTACGGGCTGAGGCCAGCTCGCCCTCCGACGACGACTCTCGGTCGCCTGCCGGCCTGGACCGCTTGCGGTAGAACTCCTTGTTCACCGCAGCGGCCCCGGTTCTCTCGCGCCGGGAGCTCACTGAGCCTCCCGCGCTCACATCGCTGGATGCGGCGCCGGACTCCGACCCCGCATCCCTCGACTCCCTTTCTTCGCCGTTACCGGCCGTCTTTTTGGTTTTTGGTTTTTCCATTTTGTTCCCACGAGCATGGGGGAAATAAAAAGTCCATCTGGGCAGAGCCCCCTGTACCCAGATAAGCCATAGCCAGGCCCGGCAGTGGTTCGCACTAGCGACTGATTTTCCATAGGAACCCGTCAGCCATACATCTCCTCACGGTGCGCCGCCGCTTGAGATTCGGGGTAACTTTTTATAGAGGTTTTCTACCTCACGGTCCGGGCGGTTAAGCCAAGACCCTCGGTCCCACTCGAAGCCGCGAGACGTGATCCACGACACTTCGACGGTGGGATTGCGATATCGACGGGGACAGTGAATGACTGCGTCCTTCACTGTCTGCTCGGCGGCAGGGTAAGTGCACACCGAGCCCGCCCTTGCTCCTCCGCTGTGCCCTCTGCTTTTCAGAGGGTCACGCGGAGCAACGCCCCCTTGGTCCATGAAGGACCCCTCCCATGTCAGAATATTAGCCATGGACAGTAACATTCCCCGAGGAATAAGAATCTCTTCCCATTCCTCGGGGAAGGATACTGCCCACGCCCAGGGTGCACCGGCCCGGCAGCTGCTATTCCCTCCCGACGTATCGAAAGGGACCGGCAGCCATCGGACATCGGGCACCAGCAACCCTGCATGTTCCCATATGGGTAAGCTGGAATTACGGTTCACTGTGGTCCACTGCGGGTCACTACGGGTCACTGTGGGTCGAAGATACATAATTAACAAGTATTTGCTAATATCGTGCTTGGAGTGACCTAAACATAGACATAAAACAAAATAATATGAATGAAAGAACCTTGGACTACCTCACGCTAAAGGCATCTCAGGGTCTTATGCCAACACACTTATTCCCCACTCGAGATGAGAACTGTTTGGATCATATATTTTTGAAATCTTATCTAACTACTACCACACTAGTTTTAGAGGCACACGTAATGGACCACAAACCAATACTGTTAAGTTAGAAAAATACCAATCCCTCCCACAAATTATATGCAACTACTACCCTAAAACACAAAGCTATTATAGAGGAATTAGAAATTGTGGATTTTACAGTAATATATGAGGGCGATAACATAAATGAGGCAATGAATAAATTCATCAGTATTAACAAATCATTCAAAACAAGTTAAAACCCCAACACAAAAGAAAATCATTAAACATTGGATAACCCCTGGTCTTTTAAAATGTATAAATAATAGAGATAAAATGCACAAAAAATCACCTGATAATATTATTCTAAAAGTACGTATCCTCGATATCGTAATTTTTGCAATAACTTACTCAGGAAACTAAAAAAGTTTTATAAAACCAGCCAGCTTGAAAAAGCCAAATATAATCCCAAAGTCCTATAGAAAACAATCAAACAAATAACCAATACCCATAAATCAAAACTTAACCCAGTGGAGCTACTCACAATACGGGACAGCCCAAAATCGGCGATTAATGAGTAGGCCATTTTTTTGCCAACATTGGCAAAAACTTAGCTTCAGAAATAATTAATGACACTGCATCATCACCGGCTGGTGGCTATCCCTCATCCTCACCTACGGACACCCGAAACTCACCTGTTAACTCTCTTACCATCCTGGAAGTAGACGAAGTGGAAGTGGAGTCCCTAATCGTACAACTACGTTCTGACTGTATAGTCGGCTGTGACGGCATTTCATCGCTTATATTGAAAAGCAGTCGACATGTACTGGTTCCACCAATTACTTACCTTTTTAATCGCTGTCTACAAGAGGGTTGTCTTTCCGGAAGTCTTTAAAAAAGCTGTGGTCCATCCAATATACAAGGGAGGGAACAGAGACTAAAAGCGCTGCATAAGATCTATGTTTGGGCTTCAGGTGACGGACAGTTGTGTACCATATTTCAGAAAGCATAAAATTCTGACACTACCAGCTTTGTATATATATGAAACTGCCTTATTTGTGAGATTAAATCCGATTTTGTTTTCTTATCTATCTGATACTGTACAACGTAACAGGCGAAATGACATGTTATGCGGACGCAGAGCCATTACAGCTCTTATGCGGAAAAGCATATTCTGCAGAGCCCCGCAAATTTATAATAAATTCAAAAAGTCAATTCTAGTGTTAGATTTGGCTGGATTTAAGAAGCAATTTAAAGAATTTTTATGTAATAAATGCTATTATAATTTGAATGACTACTTAAATGACACTGACATTGTAATTTAATTCAATTATTATTTATATGACGGAGGTTCGTTATCAGTGGGTCGCGACATCGGAAATAAAACTCACAAAACCTTCGTTTACACTTTTAATTACTTGCTAACACGCACTCAATACAAAATAATCAAGGATGCCTGAGATATGGCTCGATTAAGAATTTAGGAACGCGGGAAGTTTAGCGCGGAGTAATGAACGTCTACCCAGACTGCCGGACCGATTCAAAGTGCCCTCTCTCAACTGTCACCGCACACGTTATTATTATTATTATTCGCTCAGTGTCGCCATTACTCCACGCTAACCATCCCCAAGTTATTACTTGACGTTCCCAAACATTAGTTGTCAAATCTAACTACATAGTTCCTCCAGTGAGAGATAGATGGCGCTGATCCAAACCGACTGATATGCGTCGACGCTTCGACACGGCCGTCCTGATGATCACACGTCCTCGTGTGGAGTACCTGAAATGAAAGAAAATTCTCGGACAGTACTCGTACTAGTCGTTCGGCCATTCCTGGCCCAAGCGGGTGGGGAATAAAACGTATTCTGATCAAAATCATTACAGGTTCTAATGAAAATCATAACAAACTCTTTCTCTCAAAGCTGACATGTCGAACAACACCCATACTCATTCAAATAATAGGAAACTTGGATGACCCGGAGTCGGCGCTGCTCCTCTCATTGCGCCGTGGGCAGCTCGATGCGTAGTGGCCTTGCGCGTGGCAGTGGAAGCAGGTGATCCCGGATGCATGAGACTTCGCAGTTGTCGATGAACCCCTTCCGTTGCCATTGCCGTGCTTGTGGTGCTTCGGCGTAGCTTGAGTATCCTGTTTCACGTCCTTGCGGTAGCAGTGCACGGATTTGTGACCCAGCTTGCCGCAGATAAAACACTTCAGAGGCTTCACAGTACTATTCGCTTTGTACCACTTTTCAGGGGCATCGCGGTCATCGCTGGGTAGCTTTCTCTTCATAAAAGAAACCGCTTGCAGCTCTTGCTGTAGCTGGCCACGTGTCTGAATATCGGTCGTGAAAGATAGGCGTTGCACACGGCGATCGAATTGAGAAATGTGAGCCAATATAGTAGCAATAGCCAAACGTTCGGTACTAAGGCCATTCCATCTCGCCATGATCGATGTCATTAAACTAGCAGCGAAGGAAGCAAGACACTAGTTTTCTTTAGGGCTGCTATTTTGCAAATCAATCAGAAACGAAGCAATAGTAGTGGAATTATCGTACCTTGCAATACAAAGTCGCTTAAAATCGGTCCACGTCATCCCAGGAAACGACACGGTAAATAGCCAGGTAGAAGCTCCTCCCTTCAAGGCGCGACTTAGAGCGACCATAAGCGGGGCGCCATGTTGGTCTTGGTCCGTCAAGCACATCTCTGCAGTGATCACCCAAGCACGTGCATCCACATCTTGTGTCTCAGGATCGCAATCCGGTAAACGAAAGCCATGTGACGACGTAGTGGGTGTTTTCATGGCTTGAATCAGCGTCAGAAAATTGCGGTTCTGTTGTTCCAACAAACGCATCCATTTTTCGTCGCTAGCGTCTTCATTTTGAACACGTGGGTCGTCGTGGTCCAATCCCACTTCTGATGACGGAGGTTCGTTATCAGTGGGTCGCGACATCGGAAATAAAACTCACAAAACCTTCGTTTACACTTTTAATTACTTGCTAACACGCACTCAATACAAAATAATCAAGGATGCCTGAGATATGGCTCGATTAAGAATTTAGGAACGCGGGAAGTTTAGCGCGGAGTAATGAACGTCTACCCAGACTGCCGGACCGATTCAAAGTGCCCTCTCTCAACTGCCACCGCACACGTTATTATTATTATTATTCGCTCAGTGTCGCCATTACTCCACGCTAACCATCCCCAAGTTATTACTTGACGTTCCCAAACATTAGTTGTCAAATCTAACTACATAGTTCCTCCAGTGAGAGATAGATGGCGCTGATCCAAACCGACTGATATGCGTCGACGCTTCGACATATATTATTTCATTTGTGACATTCCTTTTTGAATTTAAATTATAATTTAAAAAAAAATATTCTTAATCACCAATGTATACATATTTAACATTCGTACGCCCATGTGGTAGAATGTGATGAGACAATCTACATTAACTCAAGACCATGTAATATACATACCGACCATGTTCTGACAAATAAATAATGATTTGATTTGATTTGATTTGATTTGATTTGATTTGATTTGAGACTGTGTTAATAACTACAGACCGATATCGGCCCTACCTGCACTCTCTAAAGTTCTCGAAAAAATTCTCAATAACTTTCTACGAAAATTTCTCGACAAACACCAACTCATAGCTAATAAGCAATACGGATTTCGGACAAGTCTATCTACAGGTGATGCAGTACTGGATTTCCCGCAACAGGTTGCCTCAATTGTAGATAAAAAATTGAAATGCCTAGGTATATTCCTGGACCTTTCGAAGGCCTTTGACACGGTCTCTGTTCCCAAACTCATCATAAAGCTGGAAAGTATCGGTCTGCGTGGAATGCCGCTAGACATATTTAAGGATTACGTAAAAAAACCGTAGGCAATATATTAAAATTGATACTCACCTAAGTGATGAGTTTCTCGTGTCCTATGGTGTTCCCCAGGGAGGGATCCTTACTGCGACTCTATTTCAGATCTACGTAAATGACCTCTGCAGACTGAGTCTCCCAAATGGTAGAATTTACGCTTACGCAGATGACACTGCAATTCTTGTAGACGGAATCACTTGGGACATTGTGAAAGCAAATGCAGACGTAGCCATGGCTGAAGTTATGATGTGGCTAAACTCAAACCTTCTTACATTAAACCTACAAAAAACTACTTATATTCCCTTTGCTATACGATGTAACGCTAAACCATCTCCTTCTTTTAGTATAACTCCTCATTCAACACTCAATACTCAAATTTTTATTGCATTCCATATGTATTACATAGATGGTGTAACAAGGTAAAAGATCAATATGGACCCTGTCGGGCACAGCAACATTAGGAGAGAGGAAGAGGGCTAAGCAGCAACTCAATAATATTATTATAAATTATTAGAAATTATAAGTTTAATTAGGTGTATAATTATGAATATATAAATAATACATTATTAGGTTTGTTCATATAAGTATAATACATTAGTTTTATTTATTTGTGTATTGCGTAAGAATAATGTAGCTAATTATATGAAATTATTACAAGTATTTTATTATTTTTGTATTCATATTTTTATTTGGTTTCTTAAATTCCATATTACATTATATATTTATTTCGTAATGTTTGGTGTATTACATGAGAGCGAATAATTTTATTTTGTAATCGATTTGTCATTCAGAAACTCCTTTACTGAGTAGTATGCCTAGGATTGTTCAGCTTCTCGCATCTTTAATAATATACCGGGGCCTATTAGAACAATTATGAAAAGGGAAAAATTTAAAACGACTCTCCATGATCTGTTAGTAGACAAAAGTTACTACTCTGTAAAAGAATTTCTGTCCGACAAGTCTTTGCTTAAATATAGTCTCACCCAGTCATGATGTGTTCGATGACTTTAATTAATTTTGTTCTCTTCAGTATAATCTATTTTTTGAATTTTATGTATGATTTATACAATTTGACAT
Source organism: Noctua fimbriata (assembly GCA_905163415.1). Lineage (NCBI taxonomy): Eukaryota > Metazoa > Arthropoda > Insecta > Lepidoptera > Noctuidae > Noctua > Noctua fimbriata. Next base: position 18,789,994 of record LR990934.1, read on the forward strand.
TTTAATTTGTTATGAATAATTTAATTTTTTTTTGAATTTTATGTGTATAATTTGACATGTTCCTATCTTAATTTGTTATGTTTGACTTTATCTTTTTATCTTTTGAGTGTTAAATGTAATTTTATTTTCTATATCATTTGAATTTGACATTTCTCTTAATTTGTGCCCTTTTGGTTTTTTTTATTTTTTATTTATTATGCTAGAGGGAAAATAATAATAATTAGTAATAATGTTAATTCTATCGAACAGTAAATTTCTGTGTGATTATTGTATGCCCTACGGGCGGGACATAGCTGATCAAAATTTTCAACTATTTAAGAACTGTACCTACCTATGATCCACAATAAAATATTTTGAATTTGATTCCAGAAATTGTTTCAATTTATTAATAAATTTATTTGTTTTGTCCACTTCTCGAATGTCATTTTACAATTTATTATACACTAGCGACCCGCCCGGGCTTCGCACAGGTGCAATATATACATATAAACCTTCCTCTTGAATCACTCTATCTATTAAAAAAAACCGCATCAAAATCCGTTGCGTAGTTTCAAAGATTTAAGCATACAAAGGGACATAGGGACAGAGAAAGCGACTTTGTTTTATACTATGTAGTGATTTTTATGGACATAACTAAAGGGCTGTTTGAGTGCATTTTAAGTCGGGATTGAGGTATGTTTATTTTGTTTTTATTGTGTCGAAAGGTGAATCTAGTTTGTGTTTCTTCACACTTGGTGTAAAAATCTGGATTTTTTTCAGACAAATTTACATAAATCTAATATATATAAACAGGGAAGTGTGAGTATTTTGTGTTTTCGAAAGTGTGGTTTACAGCTATCTGATTGTTCCATGTTGGTTATTATTCGAATTAACTTCTTTTGTAGGATAAATAATTATGGTTTATAGATAAGTATTCCACTTGTCCTCCGCTTGCTAGATACGATAGCGTTAAATACCTCGGAGTACACATAGACGACGGTCTGAGATGGGACCAACAAATTACTGCCGTCACCACCAGAACTTTACGTCTTGTACATATATTTAAGTCTCTTAGAGTATCCGCTGACCCAAAAACCCTTAAGATGATGTACCTTGCACTATGCCAATTAGTGATTGGTTATTGCATAGTTGCGTGTGGCGGTGCGGCAAAAACTAGATTTCTGAGGGTGGAAAGAGCACAGCGAGCTATACATGCTCCTTGAGGATTACTCTTACACGGAGTCTTTACTCACCTATCTTGTATAATAGACTCACACACACACAAACCAACACCCACACCTACACACACTCAAACACACAACATACAATTCTACTCTTGTATACCATACAGTAGAATGACACAGTCCACTTGAGATATAAGTTTTTGTTGATTATTGACCGTAAACTACCTCTTATAATACAGGTATACCCTAGCTTAAGAGGTAGAGTATTATTTTTGTACAGAATTTGCAACATAAACTATGTATTTCTAAACCAAATATCAAACTTTACTTCAAACTCTGTATGTTTTTGGATAAATAAAGATTATTATTATTATTTAATTTTGAACAAAATTGCCTTTAAATCATTGGATTTCAATGAATATCTTAGGGGATAACACAGATTTAAAATAACTTCGCAGCAAAAAATGATAAACTTCCGCGCGCGTCTTTACATTATGCAGAATGATGTCTGTGATGTGCTCCTTTAGAATTGTATTATAGGTACCTACGACCCACTCTCTCTAACCCTCTTTATCTCTTATGTGACGCAGACGAAGTTGCGCGGGTGAGCTAGTAAATAATAAAGTGCTCTCACCAGATGGTACTCGGTAGCCACAACTAACACTCACTCAACAGTTCCTAAGACATCTCCCCCAACCTCCGAATTAGAATGATGTTCAAACTTTGTCCTCCTCCCGAACCTTCCCGAGTTTTTTTACATCAACCCTATATCAAGTTACCTCCCAGCGGACACATTGTCCAAAGTATGTAATGTTTGAAAAGCACCCCCGACGGGGCTCGACAGATACACTCACGTACCAATGTGTTAGAAGTTGTAACGTGATTGTGGACCTTTTTAATACTGTAGTGACCACCGAGCGTTCAGAACTACCAGGAATTTAGTCTTTCAGGCAAAATAGTATTTATACTTTTGGTTGTGCAGTACCGTAGCGCCGTAGCTCTGTAGACATTTCGTAGCAATCTCGTAGAAGTGGCGTAGCAGCAGCGTCGTAGCAGCAGCGTTGTAGCAGCAGTGTCGTAGCAGCAACGTCGTAGCAATACTTTGAAGCGAGTATACACTAGCCTTGGTGTTGATGACCCGTGCACTGGCAACAGGATTGTGCGTGCGCTAACTAGTTTAACATGGAGAGTCGCATGACCTCTCCCCCACTTCCCGTGCCACGCCGCCGGGCAGGGTATGTACACGCAATTAATTACAGCCCTGCGCTGGATGAACCAGGCTGTGGTTTTGATCCACAACCCTATTTTTAGAGTTTTTTTTCCAACTTTCAACACTTATTTGTTTGGGCGTTGAAAACGCGGCGCTCTCGAAACTTTGTCCCCTCTCTCAGTTGGTTTGTTTGAGCTCTATTTTCTCTCTAAATGCCACTAAAGTGTGTATATTTTAAAGAGCTATAACCTATAGTTTTCGTGGGCACAGTTTAATGTCGCCTCAATAAGAAAGTGGCCTCACATTAAGAGCAGTGCCACGCGCGGCGTCTGGACGTTGTGTTTTGATTTATTTGGGATACAAACAATACTAATTTGTTCTGCTCGTTATTATAAAGTGACTTTAACTACGGATGATGGATTTAGATATTAAAAAAAATATTTATTAGTCAAGGTCGACATGTCCTGACAAGTTCGAGGAGTAATAAGCAGCTCGCTCAAAGTACATCTCACAGCTTGTTAGCGCAAGACTCGGCTACTGATCAGTCTTCCCTCCCCTCTCGGTGATCACCTCCGCAACTAGCACTCCTCAGTGACACCGCGAGTACCCGCAACTAGTCGCCACACGTGCTGCCTGCGAGCGCGACGTGCCGCGTGACAGAGACTATCGGCTTGTTTGGACTTGGAAACTAACAAATGATGTACTAATGATTTGATGATTGATGATGATGATGATGATGATGCCATCTAGCCGATTTCGGTCACAGCGACTGCATTCGATGGCTTTCTAGGGAGGTTGTCGAGAGCTTTGGTGTGCTGACCTATCTTGTGCTCTCAAGTGGCCGAAAAACTCCGAGCACAAAGCGGACATGTCAGAACACCATTGACGAAATTGTAGAGTATAGCTGCAGGTGGCTTAGTTTTAAGGTGATGAAGGTGGTGGTGGTGGTGGAGGTTGATGATTGCATTAGTAATTTACCTGACTTATTACTCACTGTGAAGTGAGGAACTCTCTTGAATGTCAGGAGACGAAGGTACTAACCACATCTCTTAGTACAATCTGCAAAGCTAATTAGTTTACATCGCACACAGCAGTAACAGTCATTGTACTAGCCGGTAATGTTCGTACAGCCGCTCATTATCATTGTGTGCGTATACGTAATCTACCCTACACGGGGTTTATTTTTTTTATCTTTAACCGTGTAGGGTACAAGGAAACGATAAAAAAACGGGTTTACAATAAGGCCAACATTTTATACAAGTGTAACATGGTCACCATATGATAGCTGATTGGTGTAAGCGCTTTCGTCAGTTAGTGATCTAAGCTTGACGATGTGAGTTCGATCCCAGGTGACGAGTTATTTTTGCTGTTTTTTACTTTTTGTTCTTTATTAAATTAATTTTGTGACCAATAAAATCACTCAAGCAAAAATTAAAAAAGTAATTAAATAAAACCAATAAAATAATTTGATTTTTTATTAGATAAACATTGGGTTTGAAAGGACCTTTATCTTCCTTACATTGGTTGTTTTAAGGTTCAATTTGGTGGGAATTGTATGTTAGCAAAAACAACTTGTGTGGCTGATACAATGATTTAATACGAACTGGTTTTAAACATATATATATATATATAGCTATCCATACTAGACATTCGAATGATTAAAACACTGTTGTTTGCCAGTTTTATTGACAAAGGCAAAGTTTTTTGATGGTAAGGATGGACGTAAATAATTTGTCAAAGTAGCAGGTATATAAATTGAATCAAAGTAAAATTAGAGGTGAAGTGAATCAACATGTTAGATAGTAAGAAATGATGACAACTTCTAACCGCATAACAATAACATCGCTTCACCATACTTTCAATACTTTACGAGTTGTGGTTTTAAAAAGAGGATTAGAGGAGGAGATTATTAACATTTATACCTAATTGTTGCTAAGGTTTATATTTGTTCACATTCGCTTAACAAATATGAACATTATTTGCATAAAAATAACATTCATATTCGTCTACTAATTAAAATAAATTCGACTTTAATGAGTCTGTAAACCCTCGTTTTCTATTACTTCTTGTAACCTTCACCTCATGCTGTTAACCATATTCGCGCATATGTTTAGTAACATTTACGCCCATCCTTATCCGACTTAAACGTTTTTTCGTCGCTATAAATCAGCACATTGTTCTCCCAATCAAAATTAATCTATGTCCTAGCAAAGTGTAGTCGGTTTTGTCGGTGCGCAGTGAACAGAAAGGTGCGCGCTGGCTTGCTGCAACGTAATCCAGCTGAATGTAGGTGATTTCTCACAGTTTGTAAGCACATATTGTGTGCTGTTGCTTTGACGCGGGTGGACAAGAAGGGATCAGCCTTGTGCCTTGCCACGATGTCGTGGTGTCGAGCCGATGAATTTGCCTTTGGTTTTGGCCTAGGATGTTCTACGTCTCCAAAATCCGGTTCTCCTCTGTGGATAAAAAGAGTATTTATAATACTATTAATAATAGCTATTATTTAAAAAAATATATCATCATTTCAGCCGAAAAGTCTACTGCTGGACATAGGCCTCCCCCAAGAAGGGGGTTTTGCCATAATCGCCACGCTTGGCAGGCGGGTTGGCGATCGCAGTATGGTTGTTGTAGAATCAGAGAACGCTGCTGCCCATTCTCTGGTAAGTCCCTTAGTCGCCTCTTACGACACCCACGGGAAGATATGGGATGGTGCTATTCTTTACGTCCGGACACCATACAGAACAAAAAAAAAAAAAAAAAATATATATATATATATACTACATTTAAATACTATATACATAATACACACTATGTTTATACAATAAACTTATATATACCTAATTAATTTTATAATAATACAATACATAAATACAAGATATACACTGACATTAGCTTTTCTTAAACTGTCCAAGGGCTAAATCAAGCTAATTTTAGACCAAGTTAATTTTTATCATAATCATTTTAAGATAAATTTAAAAAAAAATCTTTCAGTTATGATAATAAATTGTTATAACTATGGTAGGTATTGCACTTAAGTTACATTTATTATTTATTCCTAGTAAACATTGAAAGGTGAGAGGAGTTAGTTAAAGTGAAGTAGGTATAATATCAACATAAGATTATAATATGTAACTGTTACTCACCGATATCATTAAGCGCCTTCCAATTTCACTTCTTAGCGTGTCGATGACAATTCAAATTGAGTCAGCCCAAAATTTGACGACGAGTTTAGCACTTTCAGTAGCGTCCTGTGATGCACATCACAGGAGCAAAGAACAGGACAGGCAGGACACGATATAAAGTGTCCCATCGTTTGTGGGGCAGCATCACATTTACACTCACAATTTCACATATAGATACGTTTTGGTCATCCAAAATAACGATTTCTACCCTTTTGAACATTGATAAATGTTGCATGGTTGGATCCACAGAAATAAATCCACACACATGCGCTTGAGTAGTAATCAATAAACTCAGTAATGCAAATACTCATAGATTGACAACTAAGAACGCTCTTTTTTATAAATGAAGTGTTTGGAAACAATATTTTTAAATTGTCGGTAGTTATTTTCTAAACAGTCAAAATAAAATGACCTGAGAGCCCCGTGTTTATCTCAAACGTTGGAAACTTCATTACACAACCATGAACGGGATCGTATCGTTATAAATTCTACTTTAAGCAATGTTTTAACAAAATAATGAATACAAAAAGAATACATTGTTGCATACATGGTTTGAACTTACGGCTTCTCGTTTACTGACCAAAGAGCCATTGTGCCAAGCTTGCTATATTAACATTATGCAAAATATTATATCTCCTTCAGTACCATAAGTGAATGATGACTATATATTGGTATATTGTAATTGATGTGCCCCACACGCACACTAATAAAAACCGAGCTCGCTCGTTTTATTTAGTGTTTGTGTGCATAACTATGACTTCACCCACACATATAAACTGTAAATCAATTAAGTTGTTCAAGTGTACAACATGATGTAACTTTGCCAGTTTACGTACAAGAATAAACATCCCGCGCTAGAAGTAGCCGTGACCAGTTCACCACTAAACATTTCTACTCGTATATCCGGCTGAGACCCAAACTGACCAACTGATTAATGTTATTAATACGCTTTGTTCAAGTTTCTTCATAATATTTTGCTCTTCCATATTATATTTTTTAGATTGAGATTCCTGTTTCCTTAATCTGTGTTTGAAGTTTCGCAATGAGGAGAACGTGAATAAGCGTAGCGTTAGCGCGAGCAGCGGCGACGTGTACTGTGTGTGCATCAAATGATTACTGCCGTGTGCGACGATACACACACATGCCATGAGAGGAATTCCTATGAAGCGTTGTTATTTGCACTCGATTTGAGTTGCAGACAATTATATGACAGTAGGCTTATCTGAAGTTATCTGCGGTATCGGACATGCAACATGAATATAATAAATACTTACTGGTCACGACTGTGCGGGCTCTCAATAATTTGGTGCGTACGGTGTGTTGAGTAGACATCCCGCGTCAAGACCGATCAGGTTTTAGCGAAATACCCGTGCAGCGATCTGTGCTCCAATTTCATGGTTAGACTGTCATTCCCCGCCCCCTCCTCGCCCGCACCGCCCGCACCGCCCACTCCGCGGCGGGAACACACCGCAAGTTTGAGCTAACTTGCAAAAAATAGTTTCCAAAAGTATCCGCACTCGGAAGTACCTATGTGTCCGCATTCGATCGGTCGTCATCGTCCGATCAGGTCTTATAGGTACCTACTACTTCCCACACACTATAATATGAAACAGCAGTTGAATCGTGCTTATCTGAATCGAGTCGTTTTGGATAAGAAAACGTTTATAAGACTGATGTGAAATGTATGTATACATTTCACATCAGTCTTACAATATTCATTCACCGTTTGCCGGCTGCAGCATTACTGGCCAATGAAATGTGACATAAATCATAAAAGTAAATATAACAACAGATGTAATAATGCTCGTCGCATGTCTGCGCCTCAATTTGGGCGCTTTCATTTGTTGACTCCGGAAATATCATTTTCAGAGTCCATAGAAAATCCTATGATTTTCTATGTACTCTGAAATAACAGATTACTAGACACGTTCATCGTTTTCTGAATGTTCAAAAGATTTAATTTAATTTAATTTATTGACGGATAATAAACAACTACAATTAACAATTTTTTTTTTTGTTCCAATATGTGCCTGCTCTTGACCTCGACCACGCCTGATGGAAAGCGATAGATGATGTCTATGATGGAACGAGCGTGCCCAGATGATGCGTGTTCACTCTTGCTTTGAAGGCGGATGGGTTAAATGTGGAAGGAAACACAGATGCCGGCAGAGAGTTCCACACTTAGGCTGTGCGCATAATAAACGTGGATGAGAAACGAGAAGCACTGAGTACGACTCGTCGGGATATCAAACAAGTGTGGATGGTACGCCGCAGTGCGTCCGCTAGTCCGGTGGTAAAAAGGTGATGGTGGGATCAGGTCGTGGAGTTCCTGCGCACACTCTCCGAAGTTCCTGGGCACACTCTCCGAAGTACAGTCTGTAGAAGACCGACAGGCAGGCAACATTACGCCGATGAGCTAGGCTGTGAAGCGTAGCTACCAACTTCTCGTCGCCTATAAGCCTTTTAGCTCTGCGTTCCACCGTGTCAAGTGCGGCAAGCTGGTATTTTGCTGAACCATCCCACAAGTGACTGCAATACTCCGTTCAGGAACGGACCTGTGATTTTTTATGGACAGCTTTTAAGTTTGTATAAACTTAAAAGCTGTCCAGATGTGAAGTATCACCTCACCTTATTCAGGATGCCCGGCTTCTTAGCTGTGGTCTGAGCATTTGACTCGATGGTTGTGCCGAAGTTTAGATCCGATGCCAACTCCATGCCCAAAAGCTGTAAGCTGTCGGTAACTGGTACAGATGTACCTTGGAAATAGGAGATAACTGGAACTGGCTCCTTTTAGCAGTGAAAAGACACGCCTGTATTTTCAGAGCATTGAATTTGACCAGATTGTGGTCACCCCACTGGGAAACGAGATTTAGGGTCAAATTCATTCGCTCCACCATGGGATCTCTAAGTGTAGCTTTTTCCTCTCCACTGGCTCTTGCACTGGACAGGTATCTTTCTACAACTGTGCTGTCATCAGCGTACCCGATTGCACCAAGCTGTAGCAGGTCGTTGATGTGCAGTAGAAATAAAGTCGCAGAAAGAACAGACCATTGAGGAACACCGGCATCAATGGCTTTATGATCCGATGAGCAGCCATCTATGACTACTCTGATCGTTCGGTCGCTCAGGAAGTCGGAAATCCAGTTGCAAAAGTCAGCAGAGATGCCGAATGCGGGAAGCTTACCAAACAGATTAGCGTGCCAGACCCTGTCAAAAGCCTTTAAGATATCACAAAACTAAGTAGTAATGTTGCAGTCCACTGCAATATCCGCAAATAAGACATATTTAAAGATCTGGAATGGGCATTACCAAAATTAACAAATATTTTGAAATAAGTAAATTTTTCACTATAAAGTAAGCTATGCAATAAATAATAAGAATAAGATTACAATTAAGATAAAATTTATAATACTAGATTGATTTAAATTTATTTTTCGAGCATACAAATATATGAATGAAATTTGAATTATAGGATTACAACATTCTATGAATAGGATAGCGTAAGCGAGTTCTTACGACAAGAATTTAGCGCGAACTGAGTACTTGCACAGACCTGACGCACATGATCTGTTTGGGTGACAGAATAACACAGACTACTCGTAAGATCAATGGTATCAAACTGATTGTGAACTATATCATGAAGCACATTGGCTTCCAGGTATTTGCGCTCTTTCTCCAAACTGATAAGCTAGTACTTTTCAAGAAGTTGTGAGTATGACAAACAAGTCTTAGTCCCATAATATCTGTAGCACATAGAACGGAGGAACTTGCGCCGCACCCTTTCTATTCCAACTACGTACTTTTGGTAAAAGGGGTTCCAAATAGGGACCGCATATTCTAACTGAGAGCGAATAAGCGTCTTATACGGATAGAGATAGGACAGTTTGCCATCAAAGAGAACACCTAGATTCTTCACTATATAAATATTATTTAAGGGGATACAGTTAAGGTTGTAATTGATATTAAAAATGAAATTATTCTTAGTAAAGTGTAAACGGTTACACTTGGGGATACTAAGATGCAGCTTATTGTCAAAACAGTAGACAGTTAGTCTGTCTAGGTCCTCTTGAAATGACTGGCAGTCGTCCATAGTACGTATCGGATGAAACACCTTCAAGTCATCAGCGTACATCAAGAATTTGGATTTTTGAAAACATTTCTTAATATCGTTGATAGATTAACAGCTGAAACATACTAAAACTTGCAATTATGAGTGGCTGACTTGTAACTGTGTTGGTGCCTAATGGGTGCACAAGATGGTCAATGTAAATCAACCCACAACGTATGTCGCGTGAGAGAATTTGCAGGTCGCGAGATACACAGCGACACAGTCAGCGCACTGGGTGCTCACTGCTCGCAGGCGCGACTCCTCACTCCGGTGCGGCCTCTGTGCCGATGTCTGTATGTAATGAAATGAGAAGCGCTATTTTTTTCTTCCCATTTGACCGGGGTTTTCTGCTTACGATGAGTTATAGACTAATTCCTACTTCGTTCATCGTGAAGCATTCTATCGTACATTGCAGCTGACGTGTATATTACGAGACGATGCTGTTGAGTTATTATGTAGTTTGTTATTAGAGGAAACTTCGAAGTTATTCATTAATTCAGGTGTTTGTTTGGAAGCATTTTGGTGCTTGTTAGGGTTGAACCTCATCTGGCAGCACAGAATCGCAGATTCCCATGCTCCTATCCTTTTCTCTCGGTCAGAATCGTCCTTTGCTAGATGGAGAAACTGAGCGTGCTGTCGATCGCACCGTAAATACTGCCGCATTGTCGCTCTGTTTCTATAGGATAGGAGACTAGGAGTATGGAAAAGTGCGGTTCCGTGCTGCCAGATGAGGTTCAACCCTTACTCTTTATTCACGGCTAATAGGTCTGTTTAGTAACACAAACACCACAAAGGTAAGTTAAAGCAGCGCTTCATGCCAATAACGGGTACGATAACAATCCCGGCAAAACTAGTATTTTATATCAATATTCATGAACGTGAATAGTTATTCGGAGCAAAATTATTGAACTCGTCGCAGCGCCGGCGGCATGCGGCGGTCGGTGGGCGAGCGGCGACTATCTCTCCTGATATCATCGTTAGCCGGCTTTCTCAATTTGTAGTACAAAGGGTCCCTTCTCTCACCGGCTCACCGCCTCACCGGCGCTGTCACTAAACTAACCGATCTATTTTATTCGCGACCTTCGGCCGAACTGCTTCGACCTACATCATACAGTAGATTGAAGTACCTCGCTATTCTTACTCAGTGCACGTGACTATGAATCTTATACCGGCGATATAAAAGTGAGAAGCGCGTGAGGAGCCCACCCGACTGTTTTCAGTTAGTCGTCCTGTCATCGCGTCTTATTAAGTTAGCCTCCCCCTGCCCCGTCACATCATTGTGCGAATGTGCGCGCTCGATCCCGCAGCGAGCACAAGCGTGCCGTGCCGGTGCACGAGTTGCGCTTGCTGGCTGATTCAAAGGAGCCCGACGCATGGCAGCGGACGAAATCAGACGCTCTTCGGTTCAATCCCGGCCACTGTAATCGCGACACTGCTTGCTGCGTGACTCCTCCAGCGACGCGCGGCTTACTGAGCTGCTAGCACGACTGGGAACAGTCGCTCTGTCTATAAATGCAGCTATAATACTGCTATTCGAATTAATATTACTTCAGAATTTCACAATAAATACTTAAGTATGTAGGTAATTATTACATTATATATCATCACCATCTGTTTAAACTTACGATCAAAGATACAAAAAAAAAAACAAGTTCAGGATAATCAGTAAATACGTGAAGATTTAATGTTTTAAAACACGACGCAGTAATTACTACATAATTATAAGTCGTTCACAAATAGTAACAGTCGGCCATTCCGCCCGTAAGGAGCGAATAAGACGGGCCGGACTCGTTATTGGCCGATAATGAAATCGGTCATTGATGAGGTCGCTCGCTATGCGGCGCTTAGTGAGCCGAGTGTCCGGCCCCGAGTCGCGTCCGTGTGTTGTCTGCGTTTATTGGCACTCTTAGCGACCGAACTAAACGTGGAAGTATATTTTGCTTTGTCAGATGATGTACCGTACAGGATAGAAATACACGTAAGAACATAGGTTTCCAGAACAGACCAGTTGGTATAGATCGATAAGTATGAAAAAAATTGGACCATACTTTATGTATGCGAATAGCACACAAAGAAACGGGCGCGGAGTTGCGGACACCAGCCTGTTAGACAATACAATACGAAAGTTAAATTGATGTAAATCAAAAGCTTTTATTAATGAGATGCTACTTCTGTGTTTTAATTCATAACCGAAAATAACCCTTTTATGAATGCCAAAGTAGCGGGAATACGGGCCAGGAACGAAATTACTTTAAATTTTGGTAAGTTATTTTCAATATTTTTTAAAATATGCTGCAATTTTTGGCCTGTAGTGTCGTGAGTGAACTCACTACAAAAACTTAATCTTGACGAATGAGTTCGGATACATGCTATGGCATCAGTCAAAAGTTAATGTAAAAGCACTTACATAAATTATTAAAATGAACGATTTGTTTGTAAGATTTCAGTGTTGCATACATACGTACACGTGTAGGCATACTATTTGTGAAAACCTGTAATTACCCTTATTGTTGTTATTAACGAAACTATTGTGTCTTTTATTTTAAAATATTATTTACAGTATTTTATTTTATAATAATATATTTATTATAAAATAAAATACTGGTAAAAAAAATCAGCTGTTCCATACATTTTGATCATGTACCTGTACTGTTTGCATTGTATGAATTCAATCTCTTTACTATTATATGTATAACCCATATTTTGTGAGTACTATGTACTAGAAAGCTGTCATTCGCTGGAAACCTACGTCTTTTCTTGACTTGAATGTGCCCTGGCGGTTAAGAGTATGTCATGCTCACTCAAATGTCTCGCTGATGGTGGCGCGTGTATCGGTTTATTTAGTTCCCTTCAAAATAGTTGAGTTGAATGGTGCTGATACATGCGTCATGTTCGTGAACGGGCGCTGTCATTTGTGACTGGTCATCTCTTGGCTGCCACGGCTTATTTGAATTAATTATTTTGTTTTTGAATTGTTTTTACTATGGACACTTTTAACGTACATATCTTGCTACATCGTTCGCCCATAATGTAACATTTCAACATGAATGATGTAACCAAGGTTTTGTAAAAGTATTCTGATTTAAAAGAGTGTCCATGGAGTTTCTTGCCCGTTCTTCTCCATAGAGATCTACGTTAGGAAATGGGCAACTACAGTACTTTCACAGTTTTTATGCCTTGTGACTGGGACTGTAGCTGCATTTGATTGTTGCCTTTGTTTCGACAATTCAAAAGTGCCTGTAACTGGCCTATTTGAAAGATGTGCTTTGATTTTGATTTTGCACTTTTGCAGGAAACAGCTGTTTTTTTTAATAACCTATGAAAAATTAATATTAAATTAAAATGATGTACTGAAAGCATGGTAACCGTTTTCGCATCGGTGTCCCTTCCACCCCGTATATTTGTTCAGCAGTATATTATAGTATACTATAATATTATATTATTAATAGTTTTGTACTATATTTCGGGTCTGCGTACTAAATAGGTTGCCTGGTAATTAGTGGCCGATACTTAAACACGTGATTGCACTCTTGATAACAAACAACTTTCCCAAAGAAACATTTCGTTTATACTCGTTCACTTTTATACCTATAACACAACAGCTATTAGCTGTTAGCCGCGTGACACCGTCCTGTCTCCCACGGTACTACGATAGTAATGTGACTGAACGGCGTCACGCGGCTAATGGCTGATAGGTCGCAGGCGCGCGCGCGCTAATTTCATACAGCTGTTGTGTTATTGGGATAACAGTGAACGAGTAGGTATAAAAAAATGTTTCTTTGGAAAGGTGTTTGTTATCATGAGTATAATCACGTGTTTAAGTATCGGTCACTAATTACCAGGCACCCTATTTAGTACGCAGACCCGAAATATAGTACAAAACTATTAATAATATAATATTATAGTAATAATATAATATTAGTAGTAATATAATATTATAGTACGGTTGGCAACCCTGTGTAGAACACAGCTAGGAATACGTAAATATGTTTATGTATATACCTACTGAACCACCTGAGGCATATATACAACGAGATCCTCCACACTCCGCGACTTACGTTCGCTGCGCAGAACATTCAGCCACGAATGTGATGTCGGCTAGATTCCTTTACGACTAGACTGGGGAGTGTGTATACTATCGCAAATCTGTCCATATCAGCGCACGCCCACTGTGTTCCAAACCGAATTAACGAAAGAATCACGATAGGAAAGTTCGCGAGCTCTGCGCCTTTTAATAAATAGCCTCAGTTTGCTGATAGCTGCCGACCTGTGCCGAACTGTTCCGAACCATGCCGCTCTTATATAGAGACCGCACTCGAGCAGGTTATTTGGTAATTATTTAACTCTTATTTGTAGCTTGTAAACACTGATAATGTCAAGCATCGTTTTTGTAATAAGAGTTACGTCTTATGTGTTAGTAACAGTTACGTAGTGTGCCACGACAGATGGAACACTGAAGATGGAATACCAGCGGACACGTCGTACATACATATTATTATAAATAATGTAAGGACCATTTTTTACTTGGACGACGAACAAAAGAGGTTCCTTTGAATGAGATTAAAGCAGCGTCTTTTTTAACGCATCGGGCTAACGTATTTCTTGCTTTATTTGAAGGAGCTATCATTAAGGTCACCATCGCTCGAGGTACCACGTGTCCGCGAGACTCTCCGCTAATAAGTTATCATCACTTCGAGGACTTAGATTGTAATAACCACCATTTATTTACGTAATTATTAATTTTAAATACGAGCTTGGTACGAGCACTGAAATCTTTATACAAGGGTTCTAGTGCTTGTGTTCGGATAAATGGGGCATACACTGACTGGTTCTGCATCTCAAGAGGTGTTAGACAGGGCGGTGTAGCATCTCCTTGGCTGTTCCACCTATACATGGATAGTTGTTCGACAGATTTATAAGAAATTGAGTGTGGCTTGAGGATGAATGAGTTGCCTATTGAATGCGCGAAGATCAAGTTATTCTTGCATCGTCAGCGGAACAGTTGGAAGAAATGGTAACTGCAATAAATGAAGCACTTAGAGGAAAGGGATGAATCTAAATGTGAACAAGACGAAGGTTATGGTGTTTGAAAAAGAAGAAGATGTATCGGTGTGTGATGTGAAAATAAATGATAAGAGTGTGGAGCAAGTGAATGAGTTTGTATATTTGGGCAGTATGTTTGCAAGAGATGGAAAGATTGACGCAGATGTGGAAACGAGAGTAAGTGCGGGTAATAAAGTGAATGGTGCTATACATGCGGTTGTATGTATCTCTGCATGCATTTCTAAACAACTCCAAGTAATGAATGTACTTTTAAATATGACAAGAACAAAGTGTTCTGCAACAGCAAAACGTAATAATTGATCCAGAATTTAATATTTTGTAGAATATTATGTGAATCCAATACTAGAGCGTCAGTTCTGAGTTGTCAAGTTTCATGTTAATTCAAGTGTTGAAACTTCAGTAAGGGTTGGAGGCAGTTTCCAGGTAGCAATAAGCACAGCCCGCGGTGCTTCATGCGCTGATCGATGACGTTTCTGCTACTACTATATTATCATAAAGCCTACATCAACTCAACTCTACATCAGTTTGCCCTGCAGGCGAACAGAGTAACGACTTACGGTAGTAGGTACTTACATAAAACAATGATATTTTTCAGCCACTAGCTGTGCCCCGCGACCTTCGTCCGCCTGAAATTAGCGCTGTGAAATATACTTTACGACCTATTCTCATACCAAAATAACCAAATAAAATACAAAAACATTACTGTCAAGATTAATATCATCCACAATTGTGCATTGTAGGAAACCAAGCGATGTCTAAATACGAAAGCTCTGTGTACGGCTCAGAGTAGTAGAGTTGCAGTGTAGGTGAGTTGACGCAAACCATAGACTTCACGATCCCAAGTTGTAAAGTTACACACAAGTTATGTTGGATGCTAATCCGCAGTTTTACTCGCTAAGGTAGCTGTTGGTCAAGTAACGTTTAGTATCAGAAATATTTATAAAATTGATTACGGAAAGTAGGTCGCGGCGTCAGCAAGTTACTAGCCTGTACGTAAGCCGTACACTCTGAGTGAGCAGTTATTGGAGCGCTCCGAAAATATTTTAAGTCGCGGTGTTTCGCGTTTTTTTATCCTACAGCCACTGAGGCATTATATGCTATATTTGGAGTTGCACAAGTTTCTTCTTAAATCGATGTTGGTTAATTTACCAAAATCACGCCGCACACCGCGCCGTCTGATGCTCCGATATACTGATACTGCGCTGCGCTGACAATTCAAACGCAATTATGTTTCGACAGAAGATGATTGTTTCACCCTCCTGACACAGAGCAGAGAGCAGAAGTGGTGGAGTGTTATAGGGAGCCACCATTGTTATGGAAATATATTAGTAACGATGGTTACATTGGCTCAGTGCGTGTGAGTTACAAACGTGCGAGCCTCGCGTCACACTCGCGCACGCGCGCCCCGCACGCTGCTCGCGACCACTAAGTCGTTAGAAGAGATCGTTTGCAAGCTGCTACTGTTACTTTGCACTGAAGTTACCGGTGTAATAAATTGTGTAATAAATAGTAATAAATACAACCATAAAAATAATGCCGACATTACCTGTCATATAAACTGTGCGCAAAAACTCCCAAAAGTCAGAGCTTCGAACAACAATACGCTCCCCGTCTCCACAAAAAGAAAACATTCAAAAGAAGCCAATGAAAAACTCAATAACTGTTATGTAAGTCTTCAGGCATTGTTATTTTCTTGTGTTGTGGCGCATTGTCAGCACAGCTTAGCTACGCTCCGCTCTGTGGAACAATGCTCTGTGGAATAACGAGTACATCTATTTCCACATAGATCGTATGTACATTGAACAGCATATTCATCAAGTACCTGAGTGTCAGTGAGCTGATGGGCGCGCTCCGCTCGCCCGAGTAGCTGACCCCATATAAGAGAGCCGTCCCTCGCTGTGTGCAGCTCACCCATGCCGCTTAGTCCCGCTTGCCTGCGACAGTCGCCCGCTCGCGCCCCGCCGTCAAACTCCTCTTACATGCTAATGATTCCAAACACTCTCCCGGAAATTGTGCAATTTGAAAATGACGCAGATTTTTCGCTGAGCCTCAACCGTGTCAATTAGCACGGACACCTCTCTCTTCCGACCACTCGACCGCTCGACCAGCTGTTAACATTGTTCATTACACAGAACGCAGCAACACGACGCGAAGGGCTACGTATTTGAATATCGAAGATTAAAATACCTACGCTTAAAATACCAATGTTCAAAACATCGAAAATGTAAATATCGATTATATCAAAATGTCGCAAATTGTTATACCTACCCTTAAAACGTCGAAGATTGAAATGCCGAGTTATTAAAATTTCGAATGATTCAAAATATCGAATGACATTATGCCTAAGTTCAAAATATCAACATTTAATACATCTAAGTTCATAATAAATACACGTTAAAAATACCTACTAGTTTAAATACCGAAAAAAAAAAAATATTTTAGTTTTTTTTCTAACCCACGGAGTAACTGATTACCATCTAGCAAACAAGCATGCAGCAATCATGCAACATGCAAGCAAGCATGGTTTCTGTCACAGCTCCGGAGCTGCAGGGCTCCGGCAGTCCCACGCGAGCTTAACGTTGCAGATGGTCTAAACGCTCACCGCTGCAGCTGAGGCTGGCCGGCGAAGCCGGCCAACAAGCCGAAGCTGCCCAACCAAAACCTCAGCTCCTCAAAACCTCTGCTCCTCAGCTCGCGGGCTGCCTCGCACCTCCGCGCCTACGCGATTCTAAATTACACTCTAGGGGTAGGACAGACAAGACTACGTGGAGTCGGTTTTGCAGCGATACGTTTCTGTCACTAACTTTAGTAGCACAACATATTGACTTTCAAGAAAATTAATTTAAAGACCTAAATAATACCTTCACGATTGACCTATGCTTGTAAGTTGTACACTGGACACTGATTTTCATGGATAAAATAAGTCGAAATTGTTCCAAAACCGAATTGGGGCCGAACCTCGAATTTACGTAGTCTTTTGGCTGTTACCCTTAGAGTGTATATAAAAATCTGGAGGCGCGAAAGGAGGGCAACCGTCGCCCGTTGCCGAAGCTGCGGAGATGGACATGGGTGTCTATCCTTTGTTAGGCAAGGGCGAAGGGGTTGCACTTCCCGTAGCGCCGGAGACGTTGCACAAGCAACCTTTTTCCACTCATACTATAAGTAGTATGATCAAAATTTGTTCGATATTTTAACTTGTACGTCTTTTTAGGGTGAATTAATGAATGTATTAAATGTTGAAAATTAACCCATTTTTACACGTAGGTATATTAATTTTCGATGTTCAAATAATATATGTACCCATCGATATTTAGGACGTTCGATAGTCTGTACTTCGATATTTAGGACATTCGATAATGTGTATTTCGATATTTGGATCTTTCGATGTAACTTTTGTAGATATTTAGATTTTAGATATATTGGACGTAGGATATTTAACCATTCGATAATATAAACTTTCATTATTTTAATTTTCGGTTTTATGGTCGTTCGATATTTCCATTTCCGATGTTTTGAACATCGATATTTTAACAGTAGGTATTTTAATCTTCGGTATTCAAATACGTACCCGACGCGAAGCGACACTACATGCAGCGCAAATAAAAAGTAATCTTACAGCTTTCCGCGGCCTGCAAGCGAACATTCTTGTGTAAACGTTATTACAGCAACTATGTGAGTATCGGCATATGACGACACTTGTAGTGCGACGAACTCACAACACGCGACTAATCGCACGGAAAATAACATCGCGCCACCGAGCGTACGCCCCGAGTGGCACGACACCGTCCGACACCGAAACAACATAATATATGAACACGAACACGAGGCCATACTTCACTTTCAAGTTTGTGACGCGACTAGTCGGCGATGTCACGTCAGCATGACTACAGCGCAACATTAACGCCAGTTAACAGGCGGCGCGTGGCTGCATCAAAGGTCCTTTGTGAGCGCCGATCGGTTAATGGCTAAAGTAAACGTAGGTATTTCAAGTGAATAGATTAGCAGAGCGACGGGCGGCTCGGATTGCGCTCGTTAAACCAACAAAATGGGGCGGTTAATGCGAATCTGAATAGTCCCCGTTTGTATTTAGACGTTATCCGGTGATCAATTAATGTTTTAATTGAATGGATTCATTAAGCGCTGGTCGTGGACCGCCAGCGGCGTGACAGCTATATATAACTGCGTCTTGAAATATTACTTCAAAACACTGAATACTCTCAACGACCTTTTTAGGAAGCGCGTGAGAAGGAATTACTAAGTACCTACCCATATAACTATTTGGTCACGACTTGAAGAACACCCAGTGTTGTGGTGATAAGGTTGGCTTTCGTTTAAATCATAAATCATATTTATTTCTGTAAATTGGTTTACAAAACTCTTTTAAGATGTTGTTTTAAAACTAGATGGGGCCGGTGTTTCGTACCTGACTACTCTGAGAAGAAACATCCGAAACAAACTCAGAGGTCACAGTCTCTTTTAAAGTCCAGACATTGCTCAAGTCATGAGAACCATGTAGATTAATGTCCGAGATGGTATTTTGAAGAAATAACCACAAAAATAAAAATAATAATAATAGTATGACCCACGTAGTCCTCATATTCACAGAAATAAACAAAAAAAAAAATACGACACTTGAAAAAGTAAAATAAAGTCAAGAAAAAGAAAAAATAATAATAATACCACAGGTACTTGAAAAAGTAATTAATGTCAACTAAATCGAACAATAATTAATAATAAAAATAATAAACAAAATGTCAAACAGTACTAAAAATAAAATAAAATGGGTACAAATTCAATTTAATATCGATTTCAATTGGAGCAGTTCAATCCCAAGCTTTTTTGTCCTCGATATAATCCTTAACAGAATAGAAGGCTTTCTGGCAAAGTTTACGTTTTATAAAAAAATTGAATTTATTAAGGCTTAGTTCATGAATGTGGCCTGGAAGTTTCTTATAAAAACGTATACATTGGCATCTAAATGATTCACCTATTTTCTTGAGCCTTGTTGTGGGTACAATAAATTGATGTTTATTCCTTGTATTTATATTGTGAATATCAGAATATTTCTTAAACCGCTTTATATTTTTGTGAGCATACAAAAGGTTTTCATAAATGTATTAAGAAGGAACAGTCATTACATTAATCTCCTTAAACTCTGCCACTGTCTGTTTGCACTGTGTCAATGTATTTTAAATAAAATGCGTCTTGTTCTTACGAGCTTTATTGGCAACAGAACTCAACATAGGTACTGTGTATCCTTATAAATGTTAAATTGGCGTCAACACCCAGATAACTACTTAGTCCTTCATGTGCTCTTCGTGTCTGTATGTACTTTACGCACTCGCTGGCCCTCATGCTTGCATTTAACTATTTATATTTTAAAGACAAGGTAGGCACTTCCGGACAACAAAACAAAGGTCATTGGGCGTAATCGGACCCGGTCGCGGACATTAAAGAGTATAAATTCACTAAACATTATATTATATGGTTATTTTATTTGGAATTCATGGGAGAGAAAAGTTAGAGCCAAAAATATATTTATTAAAAAAATCGAATATTTTATTTAAGTAATATAAAATAGAAAAGAACATAAATAGACAAACAGTTGCATTCATGCCATTAGATGGAAACAATTCAGATTTTAGAGTTTTCTCACAGTTAACCTATGAAGAATTGATATATTGGGAAGCTATCATTTAAGACTGGTTAGGTTGAACTGGCATTAACACATGAGATCAAATGGTGTCTACTTGATTGAGCTCTATCAGCACCAAGGCTAAATAAACAATAAAAATATAATATGAACCGTTAATCAGTCAAAACCACTTTTGACTGATTAACAGCGGTCAAAAGTAGTTTTGACTGATTAACAGTTCTCCCTTGTCTCGCTGGGTTTATTAAAATACATGTGTAGTATTGTATTGTGCTGTGACATGTCGCGACTGAATTCGTCCGCTTATCAATATATTTTCATTTCTGTCCGCCGTGGGTTTTTCTCCCATACTATTTGCCCATTGACCTTTCCCGGCCGAATGTGACCAGTAACATTATTTAATCAGCTTGCATGATTTGAGGTTGCTTCGAAGGTAGACCACCTTACAGTACAATTACATACCTACTGGGTGCTTGTCCGATCACTTCCAAGTAAGTACCATATACAGGGTGTAAACAGACCCTTCACAAAGCCATCAACCACGCATTCTGGACAACAAACAAAGTAACGAAACGACTTTTTCGGGTGAAATATCACGTTTTACATTAGGACTCAAAACATTGTGCTGATAGATGCATAATAGTACAGGGGGTCATGGAGGTATTTGAAATAAAGTTATAACATTAAAAACTTGTATTAGTATAAAGTTGTGAAAAAGTTAAGAGTTTAACCTCCAATATTTCCGTGGACCAGAACAAAAAAATAAAATAAAATAAAAACATAAAACCATACTGCGTAAAAAAACTAAAAAGAAAAAAAAACAAGCCCAGTAAACAACAAATCATTATGCAGAATAGAACAATTAACAGTCGGGACCCATTTAAATGTTACGGACGTGACGTGGTAAATAAAAGCATGGCTCCCGACTGTTAATCATTCTCCAATCAGTTCTTCATCTTGTCATTTCATTAATATCGTGGGGATTATTAAGTAATTTGCGGTGGTCTAAACTATTAGTCCCTGTAGAAACCTAACCCGGCTCAAAGCTACATATGCTTGACCTTTAGCAAAAACGCGTAAACTTAAGTCAACCACAGCTCGCCCAAAGAGTTTCTTGGAGCACAGTTACACCTCAGCACAATATCAATGGCAACATTTGTCGCTCTTTTTTACCCTGTCCACGAAGTGCACCGAATTCTATCATTGATGGTTCGATTCTGACTCCTATTACAGGACCATTGTTTTTAATTGTTTTGTCGTCAAATTCTATATAAGCAGCCTGTGGCGGCGCGGCTTGTTCACCCGCTCACGCGGCGCACGCGGCTCACGCGAGTACCGCACCGCCACCGCATAGCTCTAGCTCTCATGTGCCGCGCCTAGTCTCGCGCCCCTTTCCGTTAAATAATATTATAATAATCAATTTATATTATATTCTTATTTTACATTAGTCCCCGCGTAATAAGGACAGAATAACGAAACACTAAAGTATATTTAAAATTAGCGAGAATGGTTGTTTTAACAACTTTAAATCGGTATATATCCTAAACTGTTATTTAAAATGAAAAATTATGAAAGGAACCTAAAAATCATTTTTAAATACCTATTCAACGATATCCCACGTGACGAAGTTCGTCTAGTTTTTTATTTTTATTTTGACAATATGGCGTCTGGTTGCCGCCGTCGTGAATTTTGATTATTGTCATGTCTTTAGTGACACTCGCAAGATAAAGACAAATCGATTGGCGTAAGAATCATCAAAATCGGCCTACACGTTTGGCAACAACGCCACATACATACATAGACTGATAAACACATTACCCTCCTTTGCGTCGCGCAGTCGAGTAAAAAGTATTGCAATGTCGGGGAGAACAAGTGCCTTCCGGCTTCCGGCTTAAGAGTCTTCTTACACCCATTAAACTCTGTGTTAATCCTCTTACATATATGTAAGAGGATTAACATGTAAAGCATGTAAAGCCAAGTCAGAGGCCCATGGGCGGCATAAAAACTCTGACACCAGGTTAGGAACTAACCACACGATAACAACAACAACACAGAGGATTAAAAAAAAAAAAACTGTACGTCTGCCAAACTAGGTAGTGAATGTGCATACCGACACATCAGCCAGTTCCAGTGGCGTCGCTCAAATTAACAAACTTCAGCATTGACTATGGGAACATTTGGCTGCAGATGCTCTTTGATATCACCCCCCCCCCCCCCCCACGTGCCTCACGCCGCACGCCACCGAAACCAGCACACAGTGGCAAAAAGACAAGCTCGGAGAATCCTTTAGCAGCGCACAATAGACGCGGCGTGACCTGGAAACGCCTCAAAAGATGTGCCGGTATAAAGGAATGAAGGCGTCTTGTATAATGCACCGGGCGGAAGGGGCGAGCGAGCGGAGAGAGCGGCGGGGGGAGGGCTGAGGTACCACGCAACTCTTCACCGCTTTTGGATAATTTTCACCTTTTCCTTGAGCGGCGCGGATTCAATTATTTTTCCATTAAGCTCTCCGGCGCCATAAAGAACACAGAGATTTTCTGAAGCTATGCAAAGTTGGCAGTCATTCATCTTGCTTCTTAGAATTACAAGAAACAATGACGACATTTTGTGAGCAGTTGTGGTGCAATCCCGAAGGAGGGGTCTGGCTACAGCTGGTACCTGCAGCCTGTGGCTACCTGATATACCATTTTTTAATAGGAAGTATCTCCTAAGTGACTCCCCGAACGTTTAACAACAATTGTTTTTTGAAAATATAACAAGAGCTGAGAACGGCTTGTCGCATTCGTGGCATTGTAAAATAATTTCGTGGCATTGTACGTGGCGCGGGGAGATTTCTGTACTAAATACTTATTTTTTTATTGATGATAGGTAGCGTTAACAGAAAAGTTGAGCGCGTTGTTTCGGTGGCTGCCAACATCAGAGAATTAATAAAAGGTCAATCACGGCGGTTAGTCACGGAGATGGCTCATTCGATTCGGAATGACGTCTAGAAAAATGTATCGAAAGTATTTATTAACAAACTAGCTGTGCCCGCGGCTTCGCTCACGTCAGCGCACATTCTTTTGTCATTCTCAAAGTTTATGAACGTAAGCAAAATATAGATGCAACTCATGATCTATCCTAGGCCCCAACGGTTAATATCCTTAACAATTTAAAAAATAATCTTTCAGCTCTGAGAGCTCAATCAACCGATGGAAAAAATATGATGGACACAAACGATGGAAACAGAATTGAGAATTTGCAAAAACCATGCAATTGAAAAATACTGCAAAAGCTTGAATTTAATGTATTTAGCAATAGAACCAGAAAGACTTTGCGCTTCGAGAATCTTCATGTTTCCGAATTAACACAAACATCGCTATAAAGCTTCTAAGTTTGGTTTTTCAAGGCATTGTAGTGCATTCCGCACTTTTAGGATTTTAGTCGTATAATTGTAATATTTTATTTATATTGGGACCACCCATAAATTACGTCATACGAAATAGTGTTGAAAGCAAGCCATATGACTATTCACTAAATTTATGTTGCTACTGACTGACTATTATTAATATTTTGCTCCGAAGTTCAAATGCAAGTGCAATCATGGGCATTTAAACGTTAAAGATATGCCGCGAGTGAAACAATTGCTCTTACGGATATAACTCCTCTTCACTCTGGGGTACCTACCATTATAAATAAGCCTGTCTAGTATCAAAAAAATCCTATGTTTCCTGAGTCAAAAATATGTTTAATATACATGAAAAAAAGCATAACAAATGGGTTGCCTGATATCATTAAGTGAAGACTATTTAAAATTGCGACAACCGTGGGGCTTGACCGATTTTACTTTTAGACAACCGAACGTTATGCCATCGTGTTTTCTTTTAATACATATTTTAATAAGAAAATAGATGAGTGGACACATAGTATCAATTTATCTATTTATACCTTACAACTCTGTAGTAGAGACAAAAAGATGACAACCTAACAGATTCTAGGCTTGATTGCTTTGTAGATATTTACTCTAATTCCATTTTGATTTCGTTTGGTTTGGAAAAAAGATTAGTTCCGTTAGTTTTAATAAAGGGTAGCCTTGACTTAACTTTATCAGGCAACTCATTCGCAATGTTAGTTTGTTCATTTAGGTATTTTACTCCGTTAACGTAAGTTTAAAATAGCCGTTCTGAGGCTTGTCACTGCCGGATTTTAGCCTTTTCCCACTCGCACAATGTGGACATGATCATTAATCTACTAAATTATAAGTATTCGAAGTCATTTCGGTAGGCACATATAAAAATACGAAATCCTGAAAGTCCTGTTTTAATATTCAAACGAAATTATTTTATTTAGTTTGTGTGCGGGAAACATTGGAAAAAGGTGGTCTGGTTGATTTTAACACCGTCATTGTCTTATTTTGGTATTGTCCCCATAAAGTTTTTATTTTGTGGGATATTATTTATCTACCTATTATCTAAGAACTAATCTTATTTAATGCATCATTTCACTGGTCACCATTAAATATAGTAAAATCCAAATAATAGTAATTTTATTATTTAAATAAACTTCAGGTTGAGTTGCTGTAAATTGCTGTAAGTAAAATGGTATATCTAATGGTATAGCCGGAGAGGTGATCTGTACCTCAGGACCTTCCTACTTCAGACACCTTTCTCTATTTAAGATTGTGCATATACCAGTGCCTGTTACTTCTGATGTTGAATTAAATAAAGATTTATGATTATGATTAATTTTTTAATACCTATCTACCGACGCCTAATATAATAATAATAGCTTTCTCGTATCACTACATTTTTTTATTATTTAATTGCCTCGGAAACGAAAATTGAAAATATTTTTTTAATTTAATTTAATAATGTTATATTCTCAGCCTTTCCATCATGTCCTACTTTTTACATAAATGAATGGTCACCTTATTAGATAGAGACTAAATTAGCGTTAACCTCTCTTATGGTGGCAATTTGTTAATGCAAGTAAGAATCGCTGTTGTACACTCGGCGGCACATGAAGCTGTAAATTTCCAGTATAAATTGACCTCGCTCTGTATAGATTTCCTATACAATGAGAGATCCGCATAAACTGGTAAGTCTTGACTGGCCGTCGCGTGCGTACGTAGTACTTATTACTTCCGTGCAAAGAGTAAAGATAAAAGGAAAAATAAAACAAAATTAGTTTTCAGCCATTCCGAGTGACTACACTACGACTAAAACCTATTTACGTAAATTATTTTTATCATAGAAATCGCGTATGAGGTTACTAACAAAATTTTAAAAGTTAATATCTTTTGCGTCTGTTGATCGATTTTGATGAAATAAACGCTAAATAATACCCACAACAATGCTTCTTATTTTGTAATATTTAGATTTTGAATACAATGAGGGGTTTTTACGTGATGCGCGCACAAACGAACAGACAAACAGACAAAAATTACTAAACTTTCTATTACTTATTTCTCGCACTTTCCAGTGACTTTTTTGCAAAAATCTGTAATGTACAGACACGGAAAGTCTACGATTTTATTATATGTATTTATTATATGTATATAGATATATAGATGTATAGATTAAGATGAAAAAAGATGGCATTTCGTTTTTCGTTAATAACTCAAAAACTATTTAGTAATTAAAATTAAATTAAAATTAAAATCATTTATTTCAGGTCTTTAACCCATAAAAAAAATTAAAAAAGGATTATAAAATTGCCATGCAAACACATAAAAAATATATAAATTACAGAAAATGAAATTGAATTTAAAATATAAGTCAAATAACAAAATATTAATAATGTCAAAAAATAAATAAAAAAATGACACAAAATATCAAAATAAAATGACAAAAATAATAATGAAAAATAAAATGTCAAAGATATATATATGTGCAGGCGCTGGCATGCAACTGCAGCCATCTCCGCAAGAAAGGAGAATCCCACCGCTCGGACAACACGCTCAGGATCCCATTCGAGCCACCCTTACAGCGACGCAGAAGCGATGCACTCCTTTTCCGGATTATTCCGTAGAAGTCATCGGTAGCAGCATCCGCGAACATCGCCGATGCGCTACAAAACCGGGGCCGTCCCAACAGAATCCTGAACGCGTTGTTGTACTGGACACGAAGAGCGTTGTACGCCCGCAGAGTGAAGTTGGTCCACAGGCTGCACGTGTAAAAGATCTGGCAGTATGCCTTGAACAAGGTTATTTTTACCTGTGAAGAACAACGTGCAAACCTGCGAGCCAGCATGTTACACCGGACAGACAACGCCCTTCGCTCCCTCTCGATGTCCGCATTGTCAGACAGATCATCAGAGACCCAGTGACCCAGATACTTGAATCCATCTACTCTGTTCAAATGTGACCCGCAAAGAGTGTCAGGTGGTCCAGTTAAGTAGCTTTTAGTACCAGCTTTGAAAATCATGTATTCACTCTTCTTTGGGTTATATCTGAGCCCATGGGCCTCCGCGTAGGTCTCACAAATTTTCAAAAGCCTGCGCATCGCAGAAAGAGACGGGCTCAGCAACACCATGTCATCCGCGTAACTTATGTTGTTTATACACACCCCATCAACGGAACAACCGACCTTAGTGCTGCTGAGCTCCTCGATCAATTGATTCATATACAGGTTGAAGAGACGCGGGGAGGTTATTCCCCCCTGCCTCACCCCACAGTCCAACCCGTACATGTCCGAATGCGACCCTGCCCATCTGACACTATTTTGCTGGTGACTATACCAATACTCAAATAGTGCCACAATGTCATGTGACAACTTCGTCTCGCATCGCGACTTACGCCATAACTTGTCATAATTTACTGTATCGAATGCTTTTGACAGATCCAAGAAGCAAGCATATACAGGCGTATTTCTGTCTGTGTAGTACTGAACAGTTTGCTTGAGACAGAGGATGGCACTCTCAGTTGAAAGGCCAGGCCTAAAGCCAAATTGGACGTCGTTCAGAACTAGGTGCTTTTCCAACTGTTGGTCAAGCAAACTATCCAGTACCTTACTTATGACTGTTGCTAGCGAGATGGGTCTATAATTAGAAATGTCAGAAGAATCACCAGTTTTATTTTTAACAAAAGGAACTACTACGGCGTACATTAAGTCATCAGGCAAGTAACTGTGACCCACACATAAATTGTAGAACAAAGCGAGAACTCTCGGTAGATGTACACCCGCGTACTTCAGATGCTCGATGCTGAGCCCATCGTGACCCGGAGACTTACCTCTAACCATTCGCTTTATAACAGAGGCCACATCTTTGGCGGTGAATCTAACGGCAACGTCTCCGGGGCGATCCACAGCGGCGAGCACCCGCGGCGCGGGTCCGAGCGGGGATTCGACCTTGAAGTGGCGCTGAAAGGCACAGGCTATGTCCCGGGGCTCATGCGCACCCCCGACACTCACAGGGCGGCTCGACACAGCATTCATATTTCTTGTATTTTTCCAGAAATTGCTAAAGTCGTTATTCGCATGATGCTCAGAAATAATATTCATTTTAATCTGTAGTTCATTATTTTGGCAATATTTCAATTTAGATTTAAATATTTTCCTGGATTCACACATTTCTCTGTACACAGGTCCAAAACTAGGTTATAATTATTTACTATGTTATATTTATATTATAATATTTAAGGAATTTTTAAAAGAGACAAAAAAAAACAAAAAAGATGTTCTGACTCCCGAATCTCTGTCTCTATCTAGACAATTAAATGAAATTGAAGTGTCTGTTTGTAATATCAAAATAACCGCTTTTTACTGAAAACAATATATACGGCACTATAACACATTTTTTTCAAGTTTTGGTTGTCTCTTTGTTCCGGCTAATCTCCGAAACGGGTGGATCAATTTTGATTGATTTTGGACTTTTACTGGCAGATAGCTGATGCTATAAGATTTAACTTATGTTATTTTTATTAGGGTTCCGTACAAAAAAAATCCTTGAAATTGTTAACAAAATCCGATTCAAAAAGAAAAGTAATAATTTCACGCGAACGAAGGTCACGGGCAACAGAGCCAGTTATTTATAATTTTAATTCAACGCCGAAAATAGGGCTCCGCCCAGCCGTAACGACATGGACGCACTGCCGCTAAAGACAGTCTACCACATTAAATATTTTATTTTTATAAACAAATATTAATTTAAATTTTTGAATATTTATGGTATCATCCAGACATTTGAAAGAATAAATCTCCATTTAAAAAACATTTAAGTCAATTTTTCAAAAAATATAATGGTTAGTTCTTTTTTTTCCAATCTCTGGTATCTTAAATAACTACATGAAAGTTAAAATAATATACCTATAAATGCTTGGCTTGTCTACAAGTTTATTTCCAAGAGTCACCACGAATCGTCTCGCGCGCAGGTTTGACGATTTTCAGCCTACCGAACAAGCCAGATTCCATAAAAGCTTTAGCACCGTAGACCACATACGCTGCGGCAGGTTATACAGAAGACCGAAGAGTACCTGCCTCTCTGTTTAGCGTTCGTGGACCACGAGAAAGCCTTCGATTCGATCGAGACTTGGGCTGTACTCCAGTCTCTCCAACGGTGCCAAATCGACTACCGGTACATCGAGGTGTTGAAGTGTCTGTACAAAAGCGCCACCATGTCAGTCCGGCATCAGGACCAGACCTCGGACACCTCGCTGCAGAAGGATAGGTCCTTCTGCAGCGAGGTGTCAGACGGAGACAGGAAGACGTCATATGTCCAAAACTGTTCACCGCTGCACTAGAGGATGTCTTCAAGGTTCTGGACTGGAGAGGACTAGGCATCAACGACCTTCGGTTTGTTGACGATATAGTGGTCATGGCTGAGACCATGGAGGACCTCAGTACAATGCTCGATGACCTCAGTAGAGCTTCTGAAAGAGTGCATCTTAAAATTGACATGGACAAAACCATGGTCATGTTGAATGCCCGTGTATCACCCACTCCTATCAAGATCGGAGGCTCTACTCTCGAAGTTGTAGATGATTATGTCTACCTGGGACAAACGGTTCAGTTAGGTAGGTCTAACTTCGAGAAAGAGGTCAATCGTCGAACCCGACTCGGCTGGGCAGCGTTCGGGAAGTTGCGCGGTATCTTCTCATCCAATTTACCGCAGTGTCTCAAGACGAAAGTCTATGACCAGTGTGGTGCCAGTGATTACATACGGGACCGAAACGTGGTCGCTCACAATGGACCTTATCAGAAGGTTTAAAGTCACCCGAAGGGCAAAATGCTCGGAGTTTCGAAGAATGTGGGCTTTTTTAAGATATTTATCATTATTTTAGTATATGCGAAACCTGAATATAGTTTGTTCAGAATAAGTAACTGAATCGATTCCAATTATTTTTAAACCATGTTATATTTTGTTCCAATTTTTATTTTAATTTACTAGTTCTACACCGAGCGATATTAAGTACTTATCGCAATCATTGTACCTACTGCCACATTATTATTATCAATGAGCTCAAGACGACGCTGGCGGCGCGCGCGCGGACACGCTGCGTTGCGACCACACTTTTGTGCGGACAACCAGGTAACAGAACAAGCTTATAACTTTGTGATTTTTCATGATACAGTTAGTATACATGTTACAGTTTTGAAATTTTGTACATAGATTCTTTACATAAAACTACTAGATACGTGTTTCAGGTTTCGCATATACTAAAATTAATGTTGTATATAAGTCGCCGCCAGAGTGTCTATCTGCTAAGAATATTAGTTAATCTAATTAATAACCTACTTATAATTCTCATTCATCATATTATTGATCCTGCCTTCGATGGGTTGCAAGTACAATTATTACAATGATCAGTATCGATTGACAGAAGAGATAAGCGCCATCTAATGGTCTCTGTATTAACTAGTACTGAGATAGTTCGTGACTAGATCTTCTGAAGATTAATTTATTAAAGGAAAGTCTTTAGCTACAGAGCAATGTATTAGTGAAAGACCTGTTTGTATGAAATCCTTTGATCTGCCGGAAATAGTTTTAAGCAAGATCCCATTGTTGTAAAAAGTAATGAAGCCACTAATTAGTTTTAACTCAATAACACCTTTGCGTTTATAAATATTGGCATTGTTTAATTATTAGAGTATTGTATATATTATTGTTTGTAAGTTTTAATGAACTTACTATGTAATAAATGACTGTACTGGGTGTCACTTCCGCCCGGACAGAGTATTCGCGTAGGTACAACGAGAAGTCGAGTTGTTAGCTCGCGATTAGACAACAATTGAAGTATGTCATTGAAAGTGAAAAATATTAAGTTGTGCAAATGAGAACTGTAACACGAACTAAAAGAGTGTGTAAGGAGTTTTTCTTAGCCCGTTCCTCTCCTTATAAACATGTAAATGGTTTAATAGAAATAAACGTTTGAAGTGTGAGTCAAGTATTGTGTGTGATTTAAACTACCCAACTACCTATCTACCAACAAAAGAATCATGTCACGCGAAGACAATGGCGGAATGGCGGATGGCGTCAATATTTGGGATTAATTAATTAATATTTGGGATTCCTCCTAATCCGTTCCCTGTCGTATATATAATTTACTATTGTCCTACTTTTTATTAACAAACATTATCAACATTTAAGAAAATTTGCTTAGCCACTCAATTTCTCAAAAATTATATCGTCATACTGATAAGAAAAAAGGAACGTTTGTGCACCAAACAGTAAACAAATACACGCTAGACCACTCGAATCGGTCGTAAATCAAGTTATAATGGGGGCGGCCGCGCCGAGTGTTAAGAGTCAAATTGCAAGAGCAAAGTTCGACGGTTTTTTTGCAAGCGAGAGGTTAGGACAGTCTTATATGGACGAATTTCCAAATAGCAGAGAAACACCCACATAAAAGTTAATTATGTTATTGCTTGTTCTTGCAACATGCATCGTAACTCTGTCATCCACAGGAACACCCACTCCCAAAATCACAGACACTCACATAATACACCCCACTCACTCATCTCATTTACCACAAAACACGAGCTCAACTACTACTGTTCTATATAAATGTATAATATAAGATTATTAATAGCTGCTAAATTACATATTTTGCTTTTGTAAATTTTTATTCTTAGTTATGTAAATTCAAAATTTAGCATATCTTTTTCTTTTTGTAAAATTACTGTGAAATGTTTTCTTAAGTTAATAAGATACAAAATTGTTGGTACATACACCACGTAACTTTAAGCTTCAGAAGAGTGAAGTGACCGAACACCGGGAATTTTTGTCTAAAAGCACACTTCAGCCACTAGATGTAGTATATAACTTGTGAAAAAACATATTATTTGTATTTGTATTTATATTGCTGTTTTTGCATCTAACATCGGCATTAAGTAACGTTGGAAAACAATTTTTTACATCATTTGTTAAGAAACTTTTTATAAACAAATGTACAAGTTTAATATTTTTAGTTTTTTGTTTTAACATTCTTTTGTCTTGGCAAAATAAAGATTTGTTTAAAAAAAAATTATTCAAGAATTTTTTTTTTGTAAACCATCAAAAAATAAAAAAAATGATTATAAACATAATCATTTTTTTTATTATTTTATTGTATAAATAATTGGTTGGAGTGTAGCCTTAGGGGCGCTTCGGAGCGACGACTTAGGAAAAATTTCGGACTTAAATTTTTTTAGTTTTTTTTTTGTCGAAATTTCCCAATTTAGTTGCAGTATCGGGTTGATCTAGACCATAAAAACTATTTAAGTTCTGAGATAAATGGTCCTCCGACGCACCGTTTCTGAATTATGGGCCTTCTAAAACGAAATAAAACTAAAAAAATTCTGTCCGTAATTTTTTCTAAGTCCCAATTATTTTTTGTTGTCTTTGCTGCTCATAGTGCCCCTAAGCGTATACCCACACTCCGACCCTAAGACGACCCACTGACCAAATAATTAGTTCATACATTATTTTCTTTTTAAAAATCATAAGGGCATTAAGGTTAAGAAAAAAAAAAAAATTTTTTTATAAATAATTTCACTGTTTGTTAACTTAAAAATTTGTTATTTAAAACAAATTCTAACTACGGTTATATATTTTTTCTAGAGCTAAAAATTACAAAAACAGCCATTTATATCTGCTGAGAAGGAGAAACCTATAAAATATTTTGACTTAGCACACGAGGTTGTCGACAATCGACATTTGGAATGTGAATTCGGCTATCATTGTGCCGATTATCGTAACGGCCAAGAGCCTCGACGACCATCTTTCGAGGCTCTCCTTAGGTGGTTGGATCAAGGGCTTGATTCAGAAGGCAGTACTCCTCGATACGGCTCGCATTGCGAGGAGGTTCCTTTTTCTGAAGCCCTAACCACAGCTGCAAGCAGGTAGCTTGGACCCTGCTCCCGACACCGGAGCACAATTTTTTATGTTTTTTTTTTTAAGTAAATCATTGATCGATCTTTAGGTTAAGCCGTGCTTGCCTAGGTTGGTCTGTGGATTGGTGACCACCCGTTACATACCGAGTTTCCTCCGTGCCTCGGAAAGCACGTTAAGCCGTTGGTCCCGGCTGTCATTTGTAGATCTTTGACAGTCGTTACAGGTAGTCAGGGGCCCAAAAATTCTGGCAACCAGTCTTACCAATGGGTAGGTAATACCCTAATACTAACTGGGTTGTGAAGGTCAGATAGGCAGTCGCTCCATGTAAAATACTGGCATTTAGCTGCATCCGGTTAGACTGGAAGCCGACCCTAACATAGTTGGGAAAAGGATGATGATGATGATGTTTTTTTTTAAGAAATATTTTAAAATATGTAAATGAGTATGTAGAATGAATAAAGAAAATAATATCAATGTACATTTTTTTTTTCTAAATTCCAATATTAATAGTTTTTGAGTTTTTAACGAAAATCTAAATGCCATCTTTTTTCATCTTAATTTGTTAATAACAATTGCAATTTTTAAGAGGTTAATACATACTTTCGATATATTTTTCTAGACGTCATTCCGAATCGCATGAGCCTTCACTTATAGTTTTAGGAGCTTTGTCAAGAATTAACACGGTTTTGAAGCTGTTGACTAGCCTATAGGTACATAAGGCTTCTTGTGATTATTTATTGATGACACTGGATGACAATGAAGAGGTCACGCGACAAGCCGGCCGTTACCCACGAGGCCACGACGCGTCGCAACGGTACGTCCTCATCACTACTATAATTGTGTGACATGCCCTCTATTACATGGGAGTTCAACATATCTGGCAAAATGTGGGTGTAGTAAGTATTAGACACACCTCTGCCTTACTCTTCGGAGCGCCCGTATTGGGCGTGATGTTGATGATGATGTAATTTTGGAACATTCTGCTCAATTGCCGATGGTAACTGGTGTAACAAACTGTCCGGTCGCTCACATGCCAACATACTTTGTATATCTTATCACAAATTATCTACTCTCATCCCTTGTCAGTGTTCAATTACGATAATATTATTCTGATTACAGTTTTATATTTTCTTGTGGTATCCTAAAAGTCCTAAAAGTCCTAAAACGGAACATTTATAATACGAATAGCATGAGTAAGCTTTACAAAGATTGCTTTCAACATAAATCAAGAGACGTGACACGTCATTTACAGGTATGAAAGCCTATGAAAGTAATTCACGCACCCACTCTTATATCGTTTGTATCGCGCCCCGCACGGTCACATAGGACCCACACGCGCCCGGATACAGCGAGCTCTTGTTCTACCTACCTATAGTTCATATTATATTGTCATTGATATTGTGACACTCACATGTGTACTCAATGATTGCACTATAATTGTGGAGAGAGAATATCTGCAACAAACTTGTAGCTGTAGTAAACTCCGCGCACAGCTAAACATTTCGTTTGGAGTTAAATCCCCATAGGTATTAAGGGGCCACAAGCTACTCGCTATTATTTTCTTAGACGCGCACTTAAATAAATAAACAGTTTGTTTTAGTAATAAGGTGTACAATTATCGGAACGAGTGACGCGCTACGATCTACTATCTACTACGACCGCAGCTAGTCACACGGAGTCGGGCGACACGGCACTCCGTCACGTGAGCGTTAATTACGTTTCACGCCGGGCTAATCACAACACAAACTTGGACCTTACAACATGGATAGAAGGTTCTAGTTCCAACAAAAAAGCCTAAGAAAAATGCTGAGACGTCTACCGAGACACTACTTTGTCGCGGAAAATAAATTTTCATTGTGACTGGCGAGGCGAGGCGCGGCTGGCGAGGCGAGGCAGGCGAGCAAGTGCACAACTGCATTACGTGTTAATCTGCATTTCAGCAGCGGTGCCACTCCGCCGCGTCCACGGCCCGCACACGCCTCGCCACTTAGACTTCCACGCCCAACACTTGTCGAGCAGAGGAGCACAATGTTTCTCGTGGGTGTCAGCTAATCATTTACAATCGTCGAGTACCAATAAAAATTTAAAAAATATGTATGTAAGTGTCCCAAAGTTGGCAACTGAAGGCGACATGTTCATACGTACGTGTCATAAAATGAGTTTTTATATGCAAAAGATAGCTCCGTTATCGTCTTTGTTCCCTTTCACCACCAGCCCAGCAGTCTTCAGCAGTAAATATGCATCTTCTGTGCACCTCGTTCCGTCGTAGACCGCATGATTAGCTTTTCCTGTAGTGAGATCGAGGTTAAGAGCAGGCACCTCAGCCAATTAAAAAACCCGGCCAAATGCGAGTCGGACTTGCGACATAAGGGTTCCGTACCATCACTGTCACAGTAGGAGAGCCCCCTTTCATTTTGATACATTTTATTATTTGTTGTTATAGCAAATATTCACAACTATTTTCATAGAATGTGTATTTACACATTCTATGAAAATTTCTGTCACCCTATGATTTGTCCTAGAATCATGAGATACAGCCCTCTCCTACGGACGGACCGTCTGTCTGTGTCTGTGTGACAGCGGAGGCTTAGTAAATGGGGTCCCGTTGGTTAATCTTCGGTACATAACCCTAAAAACCAATGTCGATATTTGAAGATTCTGGCATTACAATACTCAATACTCAAGTTTTTATTGCATTCCATATGTATTACATAGATGGTGTAACCAGCTAAAAGATTAATATGGACCCTGTCGGGCACAGCAACATTAGGAGGGAGGAAGAGGGCTAAGCAGCAATTACTAACTAACTAATATTATTAGAAACTAGCTGTGCCCGCGGCTTCGCTCACGTGAGCGCACATTCTTTTGTCATTCTCAAAGTTAAAATAAAATAATCTTTCAACTCTGAGAGCTCAATCAACCCATGGACACAAACGATGGAAACAAAATTGAGAATTTGCAAAAACCATGCAATTGAAAAATACTGCAAACGCTTGAATTTAATGTTTTTAGCAATAGAACCAGAAATACTATGCTCTTCGATAATCTTCATGTTTCCGAATTAACACGAACGTCGCTATATAGCGACGTTCGTGTTAATTAAGTTTGGTTTTTCAAGGCAATGTAGTGCATTCATGCCGCACTTTTAGGATTTTAGTCGTATAATTGTAATATTCTAACAATGGTGATACATAAGGGACCACCCACAAATTACGTCATACGAATTTTATGATTTTTTGACCGGAGGAGTCAAAAAATCCGTCCTTATCAGAAGGTCAATTTTTGTGAGACTCCCGCCTCCCAAGTGTGACGTCACATATTTTGCAATATTACATGCTGCCCGCCGATAGAGTTGGAAATATTTCTTTAATAAGTTTTTCGTTAATAGTTCAAATTTTTTTTTTTCGTTGCGTTGGAAGGCCTCCCACTAGGTGGACCGATGACCTGGTGAAGGTTGCAGGGATCCGCTGGATGCGAGTCGCACGGGACCGGTCAATGTGGCGACGCTTGGGGGAGGCCTATGTCCAGCAGTGGACGTCTTTCGGCTGAAATGATGATGATGATGATGAGTTCAAATTTCGTGTTTTAAAACTTAGCAATATTAGTTTTTTAAATGTGACGTCACCAAATTTAGGACCCCTCCCACCCCTTGTCACACAATATCACACTTTGTTGTCACCCCCCATCTCTTTAACGTATGACGTAATTAAATTATGTCATAAATTTTATGGCTGGCCCCTAATAGACACGTACTTCCATGGTAGCAGCAGCTAACTGTGACTTCCTGGAGTATCTAAAGTGTCCCTACACCTGCGATTTAGAGGACTTACTGTCAAAATCTCTACTGAAACCACGATTAACGTAGCCACCTGGGTGCTAATAATGTGATAAATCATCGATACAAAAGAAGAAGAAGAACATGGGAATTATATTAGATCTCATATTTCCAAAGATAGACCAGGATTGCCGAAGCAGATACTTTTTCAAGGACTCTGATGAACGGGCAAAAAAAAAATTTGAAGTGTAGACGCAAGTATTACGCAGATCGATGTAACAAATAGTGTTGAAAGCAAGCCCTTTGACTATTCACCATATTTATGTTACTACTGACTATTATTAATATTTTGCTCCGAAGTTTAAATGCAAGTGCAGTCAGATTTAAACGTTAAAGATATGCCGCGAGTGAAACAATTGCTCTTAGGGATATAACTCCTGTTCAAATTCAAATTCAAATATTTTTATTTGTAGAACATAGGTAAACAAAAGTACAGATGTCAATATAAATAAAATGAGCGCTATGTCTTGCCTTCAACGGCGTACAAATATTCTAATTATAATTTCTTATGAGTAATTGGTAAATAAAATAAAACAATCGGTAAAAAATAATAATAAAACAGTCGGTAAAAATAATAAAACAATCGGTAAAATTAATTGGTAAAAATAATAATAAATCAAAATTAATAATGGATCAAAATAACAATAAATGTAACCAGATATCAAAACATTAAAATTAAATCAGATTAAATAAAACAATTAAATTATTAACAAATAAATTAAAATAAAACAATTAAATTATTAACAAATAAATAAAAAATTAAAATAAATAAAATGTCATTAGATTACAATTTGTCTTCTAGGTACTCATTGACTGTGTAGTAAGCTTTTTCGCCTAGTAAATTAAGAAGAGCCTTTTTGAAATGGTGCATGCTGTCAAGATCTTTTATACATATGGGTAACTTATTATATAACTTGGGTGCCATTCCTAAAAAGCTTTTTGAGTAGAGCGCAGTCTTGTGTGGAATAGCACAAATCTCTCTATTGCGTCGCTTCGATCTAAGTTTTTGAAAGAGATTTAAGTTTGATTTTGCAAATACTGCTGTCTCGTAGATGTACATAGAGGGCAAAGTGAGAAGTTTATATTTACTAAATAATGGCTTACATTTTTCAGTCTTTTTCAGCTTAAACACAGCACGCAAACACTTCTTTTGAGCTTTGAACGCAGTATTTTTATCAGTGGAATTTCCCCAATACATTATTCCAAAACGTAGCGTTGATGAGACATACGCTTTGTATGCTATCAAAACTACAGACTCATTTGCTATTTTCGTAAGATTGTAAAGCGCATACGAATACTGGTTTAGTTTTTTACACACATATCCTACATGACATTTCCAATTAAGATGACTATCCAAGTAAACTCCTAGAAATCTGGCGCTGGTGGCTTCCGGTATTTTTTGGTCTGCGTTCTTTATATTTAAATTTTGTTTTTTTTTCCTTTGTTCGAAAGTTATAATCTGTGTTTTTTCTAAATTTACTTTGAGTTTATTCTTACGTAACCAGTTTATAATGCAATGGATGCCATTACTTATTTCATTTTCATAAGAATCTAACTTTTTACATGGTATAATGATTGTACTGTCATCGGCAAACAAGACGGTTTGATAGTCGGCACACTTCGGCAAATCATTTATAAAAATGAGAAACAACAAAGGCCCAAGGACACTCCCTTGGGGTACACCGCAAGTTGTATACCTAATGGATGACTTGTGAGCAACTTCTCTTTTAGATTTGGGACAAATTCTAGTTAAAACCGTGATTTGTTTTCTTCCATACAAATACGTTTTGATTAGGTTCAATATATTTCCTCGGACACCATAACGTTCTAATTTACCCAGTAATATTGTATGATCCACGTGATCGAATGCCTTAGACATGTCCATGAGTACTGCGGCAATAGGATTTTTTTTGTCAACATTATCAAGAATTTTAGCAACTAACTCATAGACTGCGTTGTTGATATTCCTATTTTTCCGAAAACCATATTGTTCTTTAGCGAGTATTTCATTTGTTTCAAAGAACGAGTTAAGGGATTTATAAATCACTTTCTCAAAGATCTTTGATAATACCGGTATTAAGGCTATTGGACGATAATTTGAAATGGTTTCTTTATTACCTTTCTTATAAAGTGGCTTAATTATGGTCGTTTTTAATAAGTTCGGAAAGTGACCATGTTCTATGCATAGGTTAATTATAAAACTTAGAACGGGTGAAATTATATGCGACACTAATTTTAAAATTTTTGTAGAAATTTCGTCAAATCCCGTGCTATTGGTATTTTTTAGCAAATTTATGATTTTGAAAATATCCATAGCATCCGTCGGTCCCATAAAAAGGGTTTTTGGGCAGTGATTTACAAGAGATATAGCATTACCATTTGCATAATTTTCTGCAGGATGTACCGAATCTATAAAATAATCATTGAAAGCCGTAGCTATGTCTTTAGGTTCGTTAATTTGTTGATCACCAATAAAAATTTGCTTTATAGATTCCGGGGGAAAGTTAGATTTACACCTATTAATTAATTTCCACGTAGCTTTGGTTTTGTTTTCTGCGCTATTTATAATATGACTGTTTTGAGATTTTTGTGTTAAATGTATTACTCTTTTTAATCGTTTTGAATATTGTTTAAGTAAATTTTTGTTTTCAATATTTGGTGATCGCCTGTAACACCATAACATCTCTCTTTTCCGTTTACTACAGTTTTTGATACCTTTAGATATCCATCGCGGAGTTTTACGAGTGGAAATCTTTTTCCTCACGGTAGGGAAGCACAAGTCGTAAAAATGTTTAAATATGTCATCATCATCATCATCATCATTTCAGCCGAAAGAAGTCCACTGCTGGACATAGGCCTCCCCCAAGAAGGGGGGTTTTGCCATAATTTTAAATATGTCATAAAACGAATTAAAAGCTATTTCCGGGTTTGTGCTATTGAACACTTCAGTAAAACTTAAGTTCCTAATGGCCTCAATGAACTTAGATATATTCTCAGGGCTATAATCTCGACTCAATACATACCAGTGATCAATTGCACACGATTTCCTAACAGGGCATTTAAAAAGTTGGGCGGTGTGGTCTGAAAGGGCCAACTCTAAAACTTCGCCAGTACCACCTCTAACATTATGCATAACGTTATCGATACTGATAACTGTTCACTCTGGGGTATCTCTACCATTGTAAATAAGCCTGCCTAGTATGAAAAAAAATCCTATGTTTACTGAGTCAAAAATATGTTTAATATACATGAAAAAAAGCATAACAAATGGGTTGCCTGATATCATTAAGTGAAGACTATTTAAAATTGCGACAACCGTGGGGCTTGACCGATTTTACTAAGACAACCGAACGTTATGCCATCGTGTATGCCAGGTATACAAATACCTATCTGTTCTTTTAATACATATTTTAATAAGAAAATAGATGAGTGGACATATAGTATCAATTTATCTATTTATACTTACAACTCTGTAGTAGGGACAAAACGATGACAACCTAACAGATTCTTGGCTCTTATGCTTTAGAAATTTACTCTAATTCCATTTTGATTTCTTCTGGTTTGTAAAAAAGATTAGTTCCGTTAGTTTTAATAAAGGGTAGCCTTGACTTAACTCTATCAGGCAACCCATTCGCAATGTTAGTTTGTTCATATAAGTAATTTACTCCGTTAACGTAAGTTTTAAATAGTCATTCTGAGGCTTGTCACTGCCGGATTTTAGCCTTTCCCCACTCGCACAATGTGGACATGATCATTAATCTACTAAATTATTAGTATTCGAAGTCATTTCGGTAGGCACATATAAATATAAGAAATCCTGAAAGTCATGTTTTAATATTTAAACGAATCTATTTTATTTAGCTTGTGTGCGGGCAACATTGGAAAAAGGTGGTCTGGTTGAATTGGACAACGTTATTGTCTTATTTTGGTATTGTCCCCATAAAGTTTTTATTTTGTGGGATATTCTTTATCTACCTA
This sequence comes from Noctua fimbriata, assembly GCA_905163415.1. Taxonomy (NCBI): domain Eukaryota; kingdom Metazoa; phylum Arthropoda; class Insecta; order Lepidoptera; family Noctuidae; genus Noctua; species Noctua fimbriata. The sequence goes on from LR990934.1 coordinate 18,830,478, forward strand.
TTATCTAAGAACTAATCCTATTTAATACATCATTTCACTGGTCACCATTAAATATAGTAAAATCCAAATAATAGTAATTTTATTCATTAAAAAGACTTCAGGTTGAGTTGCTGTAAATTGCTGTAAATAAAATGGTATATCTAAGCCGGAGAGGTGATCTGTACCTCAAGACCTTCCTACTTCAGACACCTTTCTCTATTTAAGATTGTGCATATACCAGTGCCTGTTACTTCTGATGTTGAATTAAATAAAGATTTATGATTATGATTAATTTTTTAATACCTATCTACCGACGCCTAATATATAATAATAGCTTTCTCGAATTACTACATTTTTTAATTATTTAATTGCCTCGGAAACGAGAATTGAAAATATTTTTTTAATTTAATTTAATAATGTTATATTCTCAGCCTTTCCATCATGTCCTACTTTTTACATAGAATGAATAGTCACCTTATTAGAAAGAGACTAAATTAGCGTTAACCTCTCTTTTGGTGGCAATTTTTTAATGCAAGTAAGAATTGCAATTGTACACACGGCGGCACATGGAGCTGTAATTTCCAGTATAAATTGACCTCGCTTTGTATAGATTTCTTATACAATGAGAGAACCGCATAAACTGGTTTTGTAAAGCTTGACTGGCCGTCGCATGCGTACGTAGTACTTATTACTTCCGTGCAAAGAGTAAAGACAAAAGTAAAAATAAAACAAAATTAGTTTTCAGCCATTCCGAGTGACTACCCTACGACTAAAACTTATTTACGTAAATTATTTTTATCATAGAAATCGCGTATGAGGTTACTAACAAAATTTAAAAAAATAATATCTTTTGCGTCTGTTGGTCCATTTTGATGAAATAAACGCTAAATAATACCCACAACGATGCTTCTTATTTTGTAATATTTAGATTTTGAATACAATGAGGGGTTTTTACGTGATGCGCGCACAAACGAACAGACAAACCGACAAAAATTTAAAAAAAGATATTTATACTTTCTATTACTTATTTCTCGCACCTTCCAGTGACTTTTTTGCAGATATATAGATAACGGTTAGAGCCCCTTGTACGTATTTATGGACTGCTAACGTTGTAGACCTATTTTTGCGGAAACCGTTTTGGCAGTCGTCTAGTATTTTATATTTTTCACAAAAAGGGTATACGCGGACACACATAGCCTTTTCAAAGATTCTAGATGCAGTTGGAAGCAGCGCGATGGGCCGATACTTATTGGGGTCGGTTTTTGCAATGTTTCTTGTGTATATGCTTTATCAGTGCGTTTTTATGTTGAGTGGGAAAAGTTCCCTCTTCAAACAATTGGTTAATTAATTTAAAAAATGGTATGGTTAGTTCGTCCGCACATTGCTCAAGAAAATGGGGAAAGTTCGTCTACTCCAACGCTCTTCTTATTTTTTAAACTTTTTATTGTTTGGTTTACTTCATAGGGATCGACAGGACTATTTTTATTTTTTATTGATGTATTTGTTCTTTCGTTTATTATATTCCACATAGTTTTTACTTTATTTGTTGACTTTTTTATTTTATTTACATATTGTAGATTTTTTTGCTGTTTGTACAGTCTGTTTTAGTATTTTTTCATTATGCTAGGCATAGTACCATCCAAGTAGTTATAAGAACCGTATGTTTGCAGGTTTCCCCAAGAAAAGGATCTCTATTTAACAAGAGCTCGTAGAGGCGATGCAAAGTGATCTAAACCAGTCGTAATGCAATCGCTATAGAGTGCGGCCGCTCTTCATTAGCGGCACGGTCGGTCGCCGCCGAGTGCCGTCTGAGCCGCTCTCGTTCGCACTAGAGCGTCGGGGAGGGCTGTACTGTAAGAAGTCGGCGGTGAGGTCTGATCGTGTGGAGCGGTGCAGGGGCGCTCACTCGTCAGCGCCGCGTATCACTACAAGTGCTTCTGCAAACCGGGAGCGCGGCACATACAGAGAGCCCTAACGAGTTCCCTTTTCAGAAATAAAAATTCGTACATTTCGTGCATTCTTCTTCTTCTTAGCGTGTCGATGACCATTCAAATTGAGTCAGCCCAAAATTTGGCAACGAGTTTGTGCATTATTAATAAGTTAAAGGAAAACGTGTCATGTGATCCTGTATGTCACAGGATCCGTTCTATTTCGGCATCAGAGGATTAATATGTAAAATCTAGAAAAGAAACGATACGTATTATTTTCAGAAAGTTCGGTAAGTTTTGAACATTGTATTCAACGTGGCGATTCGTTCCTACATAAAATTTGTGTATTTGTAATAAAGACGAGTAACGTAATATATAGTGACCTGGAATGCATCTTTTGCGAGTCACAATCGATCGTGAGCTTCACAACTGATCGAAACTCGAAGTTTTCATTAAAAAGTAAACGTTAACCTTGTCAGTGCATGCTCCGAAGAGACGTGACATTTGTTGGCGCAGTAGGCGACTCATATACGCCACACACACTCTGTCAGAGCGCTCCTGATTAGCCGGAACAATTTAATGGACCACACGGGTTTCTGACAATTTTATGTTTTACTAGCTGTTGCCCGCGACTTCGTTCGCGTAAAAATTTTGATGGAAATTGTGAGACTGCCTCGTTGGTCGAGTGGTCGCAAGCGCGACTACTGAGCATTAGGTCCTGGGTTTGATCCCCTGTTCGGGCAAAGCGTTATTGGGTTATGCCATTCGCAAAAACACCTGCTGGAACACTGGTCGTTGCGCGGCAAGTGCGTGCTGTCTGTGACACTCAGAATTTGGATGAACCGAATCGCACCCATCTAAGAGTGAAGTTAGTGTCCGAGGCCGACCGAGACGGACACCTACCTCTTCATATTTGGGGAGCCGTTATACTGACTCGGTACTGAATTCGCGCGCTGATGACTTAAATTGAGCGGAAAACTCAAAGTACCTACAACACATTTGGCACTTCAAACATGAAACGTGAAGTGCAGGATTATTGAGATAGTAGCAAGAACAAAGAACCAAGCAACCAAGAACCAAGAACCAACCAACCAAGATCCAAGGACCAAGTTTGCCCAGCAAGAGTGCTGGGCAAAGGTACTAAACATGTCCGATTTTATTATTTTGAAGTATTCTCTTGAAGTATGTTTCTCTCAGCCTTAACAAACGGTCATAAGATATTTTAAAAATTAATCAGCTAAAAACCATTTTTTACAGCCTGCACACGCGGTGCGTCTTGTCGTGTTCATAATACATAATTATTATGAAATGCTCTCACCATGCGCCGTTAGACATTTCACACATTACATTGAATCTCATCGATGTTATACAAGCAAGTATGAAGACAAACGACGCGAGTATTTTGCTCTTCATTTACAAAGTAATCCTATTTTTATCGTCAATAACGCGTAGCGCCCGGCGGAGGGGGAGGGCCTGGAGCTAGGGCGGGGGAGAGGGGGAGGCAGGGCAATGGAAACACATAACGCAGTAATGGAAGCACGGAAATATCATTACCCACCGAACATAATCGACTTGAGTAGAGAGTAGAGAGTCTCAACCCGCAGCTCGGCAGCCTTCCTGTAAGTCTCATTGAGAAGAATAATGATAAAACATATTTCCGAAATTCGTTCATTTTGACATTTGATAAACAATTTGATGAAGCATGACGCCCCTGGCTTGTGAAAGGTCTGATACTGTGCATCCAAATATCGGTGCAGTTCGTTTCATCGAGGACGAGAGGCCCCGTGTACCGGCAACGGTCATCGGGGCTGCGATATGTTTTCATCGGCGGCGGCGCGGCGCCCGAGGCCCGCAGCGAGACTGCGCCTCGCGCTTCTTCTTCAAAAGTGCAGTGGAGTATAGACTTTTAACTGGTTTTTTATTTGATATTTTTGAGGTTAATAAAGTAAATTTTACAGATAAGTTTATTTTATAAGTGTAGTTTAGTAAGAGTAGCAGTAACAGCGATGTGGTGGACAATAGCGCTAGTCAGCCTTCAATACGCCCTGGGACCGCTATGTACACAGGCACGGTTTTTAAAAGGTAAGCGGGGTCTGAAGGCGCATATTGGGAAAGTACACAAACTACAAAATGCATCCACCTCAGACCCTGTCTCAATAGCCATACCTTCAACACCGGCAACATCCTCTTTCGACCCATTTTGGAAAAACCTTTCAAAATTTAAAAACTTCGTTCCTGTACTAAAGCCAGTTCCTCGAGGCGCTAGACCACTTGTAGCCGAAAATTTAGCTGGTTGCGTGCGCCTTTCCGTCCGAGAGAACTCGCTAAGTGCTTGGGAACAATTGCTCACCTTTCCCTATCGAATCCTTCATGTGCAAAAGAATTTGACAACCAAAAAAACTTTAACAGCACAAATTAAAGAAAATTGTAACGTTTCAGCTCGAGGTTTAGATCCAAAAGTGCTGGTAAGCACAGAGATATACACCCTCAAGAGGTATATTCCACCTGGCGGAAACAAAGTTAGGGGAAGGAGACATTAACGGAGCAGCCAGGATTCAGCAGCGATGTGGTGGCACAGTGCTCTCCAGAAACGTCGCGGCTCTGGAGACCAAACACCGTGCCCCAGCGGATGGCCTTTCCTTTCCCGACCCTCCTGATTCCGACTTACATTCCCTCACCATACAGGTCGAGAGTTGGTCACAGCCGTTTACTCTTTCCGGAGCGGCTCCACCGGCGGCTCGACGGCTTAAGTCCTCAACATCTAATGGACCTAATGTGTTCATGCGCTGGGGAAGCTGGTGAGATGCTCTTGAAGGAGTTTACAGTTCTGATTAACCTTATGCTCTCCGGCAAGGTCAACGAGTCCGTCATCGATGTTCTGTAAGGGGCCAATCTATATGCCCTGCGCAAAAAGGATGGCGGCATCCGTCCAATTGCCGTGGGATCTACCTACCGTCTGCTGATTTGCTGTAAATTTTACGGTGAGGCTGTTTCGGAAAAATTTCAGCCCCTGCAGCTTGGATACGGCTCAAAAGGGGGCGGCGAGGCTGCCGCACATGCTTTGTCGACCTACCTAAATTCTGGCAAAGGTGAGGTCATCCTGGAGCATAAAGAACGCCTTCAATTCAGTGAATAGGGAAACCTTGTTATCAGAAACTAAAAAAGAATTACCCCAAATTTATTGTTTTCTTTGGCAATGTTACAGACAACCATCTAAATTACTGTATCGGGACCACCTTTTGGAACCTGCTGTTGGCTGTCAACAAGGTGACCCCGTCGGGCCAGCGATTTTTAGTTTAGCTATTCGCCCAATTGTTCAACAGCTAAATTCCAAATATAACGTTTGGTATCTTGATGATGGAACCTTGGGAGGCGATCTAGATTCTGTTTTAAAAGATGTAATTTAAAAAAAAAAAAACTTCATTCCATTGGCCTCGACCTCAATGTTTTAAGATGTGAAATATATATTATGTAGCGGACACTACCGACAGACAACTGTTTTGACCCAAAATTAACATATTTCCTTCGTGCTGCCCCGTTGTGGAAGCACACTCACCTTTTGGACAAATTGGATCAAATTACATACATTATCTTCAATTTTAAATGTTGCTTTGGACGACCGAACTTGGACCCAAGCTACTCTTCCCATTCGTATAGAAGGCCTCGGCGTCCGCAAAATTTCCAGTATTAGTTTACTGACTTTCATATCCTCGGTCCACGGCACTAAGAAATTAATCAGGAATAACCTGGCTTCCACACTGATTGATTTTCATCATCATCATCATCAGCCTATAGCAGTCCACTGCTGGACATAGGCCTCCTCAATCGCACGCCATTCAACTCGACTTTCAGCAATTCTCATCCAGTTGCTACCAGCCACCCTGCGAAGATCGTCACTCCACCGAGCCTGAGGGCGTCCCACCTTACGTTTACCGATTCGCGGTCTCCACTCAAGAACACGTCTACCCCAACGGTCATCGGTTCTACGGCAAATATAACCGGCCCATTGCCACTTCAGCTTACTTATTCTGTGAGCTATGTCGACAACTCTGGTTCTCTGTCGGATCACATCGTTTCGAATGCGATCCCTCAGAGAGACTCCAAGCATAGCTCGTTCCATAGCTCGCTGAGCGACCTTAAATTTATGGACCAGCCGTACTGTGAGTGTCCACGTTTCGGCTCCGTAAGTCATAACAGGCAGGACGCACTGATTGAAGACCTTAGTCTTTAGGCTCTGTGGAATACGCGACGAGAAGGCCCGGCGAAGCTTCCCAAATGCTACCCAGCCCAGCTGGATTCTTCTGTTAGCCTCCCTCTCAAAGTTGTTCTTACCAAACTGCAGAGTTTGCCCGAGGTAAACATATTCTCGAACAACCTCGAGAGGACCGCCGTTGACAACAACAGGTCCTGGGGTGACGTGTTCGTTGAACATAACCTGGGTTTTGTCCAAGTTCACCCTGAGACCAATGTGTATTGAAGAATCAACTAGGCCATCCAGCATCTGCTGCAAGTCGTGCAGCGATTCAGCCAGTATGACGATGTCATCTGCAAATCTCAAGTGTGAGATGTACACGCCGTTGATGTTTATGCCACGTCCTTCCCATTTTAGCGTCTTAAACACATCCTCCAGAGCGTTGGTGAACAATTTCGGGGAAATAACGTCCCCTTGTCTCACTCCCCGACGCAATGGGATATGCTTCGTTTGCTGGTTTTGACTTTGGACGGTCATTGTGGCGTTCTCATAAAGATTTCTCAACACTTGGATGTATCGCCAGTCGACTTGGCATCGCTGCAGAGACTCCAGAACTGACCAGGTCTCGACAGAGTCAAAAGCCTTCTCATAGTCCACAAATGCAAGACACAGCGGCCGATTATACTCTTCGGACTTCTGTATGATCTGCCGCACTGTGTGGATGTGGTCTATGGTGCTGTATCCTCCTCGAAACCCGGCCTGCTCCGGTGGCTGGAAGTCGTCGAGTCTTCGCGCTAGACGATTCGTGATGACTCTTGAAAACAGCTTATACGTGGCTAAGGAGCGAAATGGGTCTGTAATTATTTAATAGGGTCTTGTTTCCCTTTTTAAAGAAAAGAACGACCACGCTCCTTCTGCACGCTTCTCGAGTTCTCCCAGAGAACAGGACCGAGTTGAAGAGCTCCCGAAGCTCTCTTAAAACAGGACTTCCTCCCGCTTTCAGGAGCTCAAACGTTATCCCATCCTCGCCAGGGGCTTTTCCATTCTTAAGCTGTCTAAGAGCCGCCTCGATTTCGTCTTGGTGTTGCTCTCTCCTCGTGATTGATTTTGATGTGCCGTAATTTTCGAGGCTATCGATGCTTGAAAACTGGCCTGTCGAATACTGAAGAACCCGACCATCCATTTTTTCAGAGACGGTGGGACGAGCCGCTCTGCAGAGTAGTTCAGAACAATGTGCTGAACACGTCTGCTACTACTGCTGAGCGTGCGCGCCTACTGGCTGTGAGTGCTGCTTCTTTACGCCTTGGTTCTCCTCATCGCTGTCACTGTGGTGAAGCTGTCAACAACCTCGGTCACCACGGCCTGTCCAGCAGCCGAAGTGCGGTACGTTTTGCACGGCACGCTAACATAAACGACATCATCCGACGAGCTCTTGTTACCGTCGGCGTTCCAGCTGTTTTAGAACCCAATGGCTTGGCACGCGACGATAGCAAAAGACCGGACGCATGTCTTTGTTTCCTTGGAAGATGGGTAGGCCTTTAGTGTGGAACGCAACATGGGTCGATACTCTTGCGCCATCACATCTTCAGAGAACTGCTGCGGCTGCAGAGAACCTCAAGCGGCATAAATATAAAAATCTTTGTGGAAACTATATTTTGGAGCCGTTTACGGTTGAAATTCTACGGCCGTGGGGTCCGAGTGCTCATAGCCTGTTCCAAGGAAATATTGAAACCCCTAGTTGACGCTTTTCGTGACCCAAGGGCTGGCTTTTACCTTGGCCAGGGGCTAAGTGTTGCCATACAACGTGGCAACGCCGCCAGTCTCTTGGGCATATTACCAGCTGACAGCATCAAGGAGGAGTTTTTCGATGCCCTTTTATAGTTTGTTGTTAGTTAATTTAATAGTTTTTAATTAATAATGTATAAAAATAAAGATTGATTTATATTTTTTTGTATCAGTACCTCAACAACACAGTTGCTAGGTAGCACGCTCGATATAATATACCCCTTGGTAAGAAGACTGGTGATTGACAAACATAACTTAAGTATGAATTACGGCTACCGCGATACGCGGCTACGGCGGCGGCGCTACGCAGCTACGGCACTGTGTGGATATGGCGCTACGCGGCAAGGGCGCTGCGCTGTGCGGATATGGCGCTACGCGGCAAGGGCGCTGCGCTGTGCGGATATGGCGCTACGCGGCTACGTCGTTATCCTATTCAAACCATTTCTAGCACAACGTATGAATATATTCGTAATCATGAAAAAGAAGTTCGCGACTTCTAGCTTGCTTGGTCAATCAGCGGCGATGCTAATGGTAGGTGACAGATGATTCGGCAAAAGCTTTTCGTCCGATCTTCTGAAGTTGCAGATTAGTGACGCGTGGAGCCACGAGACAGCGATAGTGTTATCGTCGGCGTCGGAGCAAAGTTGTAATGTTATGGCGCCTCGCGTGAGCATTAGCTGAGTGCTGCGCAACTTCAGCGTGTGACGTCATCACAGCCCAACAGTTAGCAACTCCATTTAAAATGTATGTCGTCAATGTAACTTGCCGACCGCAATATGTAAACATATTAGCCTCCCCCTCTCCACCAGTGCCCCGCATCGCTCCGAGAGCCACCGAGCGAACGTCCAGCGTGCCTGACTGCCATCCCGCTACTAGAATTTACTACACTATTGTTTACTTATCGCCTGGCTGCACTCTTCAATATGACTTGAGAATGAGAATTTTCACAAGCACACTAGATTCTGCAATAAAATATAACGATACGATAGTCGGTTCAGGGAGCCTCCGGCAAAATAACAAGCGGCATACGTGGCAAATAGCTAATGTAAATAGCTGGGAGCGTCCCGCGCCGTCGGAAGAGTCGTGCCTGACAATTATAATATGGAGTGGAGATAAACATTCGGCGCTGTTCGCTGCGAGCCGCTCACTCGCCGCCACTCACACACGAACAATACGACTCACATACGTGCAGTCTTTGGTTAACTAAAAGCTTATTTTCCGTTAGATCCCCATGAAGAAATTTACTTTACTTTTAACTCATTATCGCATTACTTCACCAAACTTCCTAAATTAGAGATCGCCGCGCGTCGAGTACAAGTAACAATGTTAGTTAAGCCTGAAATTGGTGGACACTAAAGCTATAGAGACTGGAGTGCGATGTGATCGGTTCGTCCAGCCCGCGTGCCCGCGCGGCCATTACTTGTGTGTATGCTCGGCGGGTAGCACGCGCGGGTGCATGCCACCGACACGATTCTGTTTGGGCTTTACACACGAATACGGCGCGTAGTGTCGGCGGGCTGGCGGCTTTGGTGTATTTGGCCATAAGATTTCTAATTCCCCAAAAATTCATTTGTATAAGAACTGAAGATGATAACAGCGAATCGAAGTCACTACTTTCGCTCAACAGTTTTGTAAATCGGCAAAAACAACTCACCTCGTACTGGTTCAGCGTTTTTTTTGGAATGTCTGTTTAAATTCAGCGATTTTAGCGATCTGTATAACTGTCAGGAATTGTTTAATAGTCTCGGTGAAACAATGAAATGGCCGGTAATGCAAAATTTCATATTTTATTATATAACAAACCATGTCCAAACCAACAAGTCTATATCTAGGTGACGTCTATGTCACATGAAGACGTCGTCGGCGAGCAGCTTGCCGGCGCTAGGAGGGGGCGCGGGGGGCGTGGCGCGGTCGTCCTCGAACGTCACCATCTTGTCGCGCGGCCCCCCCACCCCCGGGCGAGGGGTGCGCGCGCGCGGTGCTAGCGCTGCCAACTCGTACAGGTCGCCGGCGCCACTTAAGTTGAACGCGCTGAGGCTGCGCGGCACGAAGTACTCCACACAGCGCTCAGCGTGGCCGGCGGAGCGGCGCGCCGGTGTGTTACGCGCGAAGCTCTCCTCGCCGCAGTGCGACGACTTCCGCCGCGGCAGGCTGTTAAACTTCGTCGGGTTCAGAGAGTCTATTTTAAACGTCACTTGCTGCCGCTTATCGCAGCCGGCGAACGCCACAGACGGCCCCGAGTCGGCCGTCTCGCGCTGTCAGGACACCACGGACATGGACACCTTGTCGTCGCACACGTCCGCACTGTGCACGGCGCGCGACTTGGCAGTGCCCGCGCACAGGGACGTCACACCACGCACCAGCGCACCCATGTCCTCCTGGATGAGGTTGAAGCACATCGCGATCACCACGATCCCCACGAGGATGTACAGACAGCACACGCCCACCGCGATGTCCTCGGCCTTGGCAGATATCGTGCTGGCGTACAGTCCGGGCTTCAGGTCGCCGAAGCCGATCGTCGCGAGACTCGCGAACGAGAAATAACACCCGTCCACTAAGTTCCACCGCTCCGTCGTGTGAAACACGAAAGTCCCTAACGCTATGTACAGTACGATGAGTAAGAAACTAAGTATAATTGGCACTCGCGTGTGGTCCCGACACGTCCAATGATAGCCGCCACTAAAACTGTCCAGATTCAAGGCGGCTTGGAAAGGAGTCCGTCTCTGTCTATCGAACTTGTCTCTGACGTCACAGGACAGTTGTTTGGAGTCCACGCGCCGGCTGAGGCAGTCAGCGCGCGCGTGGAAGGCGTCGGCGGCGGGGCGGAGGCGTGCGGGGCACAGGCGCGAGTACAGCACGCGCACGTGCCGCGCCAGCGCCTCGCCGATGGTGGACAGGTACAGCATGATGATGGGGATGCCCACGCACGCGTACGCCACCGCCACCAGTCGCCCCGCCGACGATTTCGGCGTCACGTTGCCGTGCCCTGCGACACAAACAGACAATTTTATTTATTACACTTGCAGTACGTGCTAACAGCTTGAACCGCCGGAGACGCTATTAATTATAAACTTGTGTTTTTCACCCGACTACGGCGAAGCAAAGAGGAGAGTTATGATTTTGACCAGCATGTATGTATGTATGTTCATCTGTTCTCTCATAACTTCTGAACTTCTTATCATGATTTGACAAATGAGGTATCGCTGGAAGCATCTTGTGGGTCCGTTGGTTATAGGTTATGTGACGTCTCATAAAATTTGATATGGCGCCCTCTAGAGAACATAAAGTGTGTGTTGGGTTTTAAATGAAAGTGCTTAAGAAGCACTTTTCTAAAATGTATGTCGCCGCAAGAGTGTCTATCTGCCAAGATTATTAGTTAATCTATTTAATAACCTACTGATAATTCTCATTCATCATAATTAATATTGAAGCGAACCTGCCATCTGTGGTGCGACATATTACAACGATCGAATCGATTCACAGTAGAGACTAGTGCCATTTATTGGTTGGGTGTTTTGTTGGTACGTGATTAGTTCTTCTGAAGATTAATTTAATAAACAAGTCTTCATCTAGAACTATAGTTCAAATCAAGATAAGCAAATATTTGACAATTGGGATTTTAACAATTGCTCATTTAACACTAAGATTTGTTTTGAGGCAAGATTCCACATTACATTGTGGAAGATGTTGCCAAATACGATTTGAATGATCAATAACTCAATTTATAATTTGAAACTACAAATAAATCAGTTTCTGTAATTAATTACAAACTAAAAAGTAACCAGATTATTTTACAGAGCAATGAATTAGTGAAAGACGTGTTTGTATGAAATACTTTGATCTGCCGGAAATGGTTTTAAGCAAGAGGGAACATTGTTGTGAACAGTAATGAAGCCACTGATTAGCTTCAACTCAATAACACCTTTGCGTTTATAAATATTGGCATTGTTTAATTATTAGAGTAACTAATTGTGAAGTATTCTAGTATTGTTTGTAAGTTTTAATGAACTTACTATGTAATAAATGACTGTACTGGGTGTCACTTCCGCCCGGACAGAGTATTCGCGTAGGTACAACGAGAAGTCGAGTTGTTAGCTCGCGATTAGAAAACAATTGAAGTATGTCATTGAAAGTGGTTTTTGAAGCAATATTAAGTTGTGCAAATGAGAACTGTAACACTGTTAAAAGAGAGTGTATGGAGTTTCTTGGTCCGTTCTTTTTCTTACTTATAAGTTATAACCAAGCATGTTTGCGAACGGAGGGCTCAACTCTAACGTTTATGTGCCTGTAAATGGTTTAATAGAAAAGAAACGTTTGGAGTCTGAGTCAAGTGTTGTTTGTGATTTCAAATACCCACCTACCTATCTACCAACAATGAAGACTCGTGTGCCACGGTTAGAGACTCGAACACAATATGGCGGACGGCGTCCCGCCTCGATATTTGGGAATAGTGTTCCTCCTACGCTTTCCCTGTTTTAACATAAAGGGATTAAATAGACCCTTAACATAGCTGAAAGGCACTTGTTCTCCCCGTCTTTGTGATATTTTTTTTGTTCTAGACCATACCTGGGCACCTTCTAGTTACGGAGATATTGGGGGTCAAATTCCAACTTTTTCACAAGTTTTTTTTTTTAAATTCATGTTTTTATGTAAGATTTTTACTTTACACACCTCCACGACCCCTTTTTTTTTTAGGATGGGAAATCATCAAATGACCCCCCCCCCCGCTCTGGGCGGAGCGGAAGGGAGTGTCAGACTTGTACTGACTAAAACCCATCCATGTTCCTTCTTTGCCCTTTGTGTTCCAGGGCCGCGGTATCTCTTTCGAACAGTCCCGCAGCCCCTCCACGACCCCTTACTATTCAAACCATCCATCAGCACAATGCTTTGAGTGCTTTCCATCGAGTCCCACAGTAAAACGTGATTTTTCACCCCAAAAAAAAACTCGTTTACCAGTTTTGCGTAAAGTTACTTAGTTTGATGTACAGAATGCTTGGTTGACGGCTATGTGAAGGGTCTGTTTACACCCTGTATATATATATTGTTAGCTGTTGCTTGCGGCTTTGCTTGTATGCACCCGAGAATTAGGAATACAGCTGAAAACGCCTCACTCCAAATGTTCCCTCAATACATATACAACGTGTTACTGTATAAGGAATACGTATTTTATTATAGACTATAGTACACATGTTCAAATTATTATTGACGTCATATTAACGTATGGATGGTATGAGTAGCTCCACGCGTGAGAAAAAAAAGTTTTGTATTTTTTTTGTATGGGACAAAACACTTCAAGTACATTTTTTTTAAACTAAATGGAACTAAAGGGCTGGTCCTCACACGAGCTATTGTACCATACACGGCGATCAAGATGACATCAAATGCTTTGCTTTAGAGTGCTTAACAGCATGGCTTTCCATAATAGAAGGCTGCAGTGATGCAATCTCAACTTCAATCAGAGCATGTTCTCCCACGATGTTTAACTTGTTTTCGTTTGAAAACTTAAATAAATTGGTCTGCAGAACATTGTGGAAGATGGCTTTGGATTCTCCCATACCTTTTCTTCGCCACAAACCAACCGCGGAGGCTTTAAACATCGTGGGAGAACAGGCTCTGATTGAAGCTGAGATTGCATCACTGCAGCCTTCTATTATGGAAAGCCATGCTGTTAAGCACTCTAAAGCAAAGCATTTGATGTCATCTTGATCGCCGTGTATGGTACAATAGCTCGTGTGAGCATCAGCTCTTCAGTTAGTTCCATTCAGTTTAAAAAAATGTACTTTAAGTGTTTTCTCCCATACAAAAAGAACACAAAACTTTTTTTTGTACTGTACTAGGTTAAACCAGTATCACAGGTGGCATGTTTTTAATAAATACTAATTGGACAATGGAGTCCTTAACAATATTTAACACTAGCTGACGCGCGCAACTTCGTCTGCGTCACATAAGAGAGAGAGCGTTAGAGAGAGTGTGAGTCTTAAAAGATAGACATATGGTATTGCGGACTTTTTTTTTAAACTTTTTAAGAAGAACGATTCCGTCATACATGATTGTTGCTCTCAAAAGGAATAAATTTTACCTGTTTTTGCAACAGTTTTCATTGATGCTCCGCACCTATTTGTTGTAGCGTGATGTTAATGTTCATCAAAGTGCATGAAATGAGCCGAGACACGATAAATCTGCTGTAAACTGTTACGGGCCTCCTGCAACTGCCTTCCGTCTCCATCGTCTGATCTTTGATGACAGTCATACGTCAGCTAGGTCTAAACTTCTCAGCAAGGAGCTAGAAATGAGCCCAATAACAATATAGCTGCTATAAACTGTTGAGGACCTCTTGCAACTGCCTTCCATCTCCATCGTCAGACGTTCGATGATAGTCATACTCGAGGCAGGTCTCAAATTCTCATCAAGGTGCATGAAATGAGCCCATTAACAATATAACTGCTGTAAACTGTTGAGGACCTCTTGCAATTGCGTTCCGTCTCCATTGTCAGACGTTCGATGACAGTCATACATCAGCTAGGTCTAAAGTTCTCATCAAGTTGCAGGAAATGAGCCGAGACACGATATCATCATCATCATCATCCACAGCCCGAATTCACCCACTGCTGGGTATAGGCCTCTCTTTTCTCGTGCCAATCCCCACGGTCCTGTGCCAGCCTCATCCAGGTTTTTCCCCCGATGGCAACTATGTCGTCTGCCCATCTCGCCGCCGGACGACCCACGTTTCTTTTGCCAGTTCTTGGACGCCATTCGGTGACAGCCTTAGTCCACCTGTTATCACTGCGCCTAGCGATATATTGACACGATATAGCTGCTGTAAACTATTGCAGACCTCTTGCGACGGCCTTCCGTCTCCATCGTCAGACCTTCGATGATAGTCATACTCCAGCTAGGTCTAAAGTTATCATCAAGGTGCATGAAATGAGCCCAAACACGATTTTTCAATTTTAAATGGAACCAACTTTGACCTTTTCACCATAAAAAAGAATCATGCATATCGGACTTCTCTGTAAAAAGTTACGCGCGCATCGAATTGAGAACCTACTTAATTTTTTTCGTTGGTTAAATAACTAAACTTAAAGCAACTGACACGGGCGAGGGTCATTCTTTCACGGAAAATCTGAACACCGCGATTCAGAAAATGGAGTGAAATGAACAACGCCATCTATCGAGCACGAAGTTAAACTGCTAAAATATAATGAATGGAAAGCGATCGAACACACTACAGTTAAGCTATGAAGATTTTCTAAGCTGCGTCATGTAGACTAATCTAGAGAGTACCTTTTGAAATCATAACTTTAAAAAAAAGCCGGTCAATCGATTTCAAAGTTATCTTGTGAGCACATTTTTATTCATTAGTATCATTTTGGTTCAATAGATGTCGCTGCATGCATCTTACATATTAATGATAAGCTCTTCA
This sequence comes from Noctua fimbriata, assembly GCA_905163415.1. Taxonomy (NCBI): domain Eukaryota; kingdom Metazoa; phylum Arthropoda; class Insecta; order Lepidoptera; family Noctuidae; genus Noctua; species Noctua fimbriata. Next base: position 18,845,785 of record LR990934.1, read on the forward strand.
TGAATACTCAGTATTTTACTGCTACATAAATACCCGTGATGATAAAACTATTTATTTGAATAAGAATTAATACTACGATACGAATGTAACCAACTTTTGTCTCTACCGACGATCTAAAAAAATTTTAGAACGCAAAAGCTGCTATTGGACTTAACTATAATAGTTAGATATATTCCTTCGCGGACTTTGCTGTAGGTAATGAGTAATAGTTTTCTCAGCGCACGCCAAGTAATGAATTTTATCGGCAAAATTTTGATGCTTTGCGTTACATTACTGCATTTTTTTTAAGGCACTTTCTTTAAAAAAAAAAACATTATAGCCTATGTTACTTCCTGATAATTTAGCTTTCTATCGGTGGAAAAATGGTTAAAATCGGTCCAGTAGTTTCGGAGCCTATTTGGTACAAACAAACAAAAAAATCTTTCCACTTTATAATATTAATATTATTAATTATTAATATTAATAGGATAGATAGTATAGACAACACCGTAGCGTTGTTTTGGTTATAGTTTCGTGGAGTTGAAAACTAGAGTAGCCAGGTATAAGTGGTATCTGCCAGGGCTGCGGGACTGTTCGAAAGAGATACCGCGGCCCTGGAACACAAAGGGCAAAGAAGGAACATGGATGGGTTTTAGTCAGTACAAGTCTGACACTCCCTTCCGCTCCGCCCAGAGCGGGGGGGGTCATTTGATGATTTCCCATCCTAAAAAAAAAAAAAAAAAAAAGGTATAAGTGGTATGTTATTTACGGATGAGAGCATTCAGCCAGAATTATAATATCATCACAGCTCAATTGTATTCGTTTTAGTAAAGTATTTAGGCTGAGATAATTTTTGTTAATACTTGTAATATTTTGAAGCGAAATTAAAATAATAATAATTTGATTTATTTTTGGTAGCTTAATAAGATTTAGATTGTTGGAGCAGCTGAAGATTGTAGACAACTATCTCTAGCCCATAAAGTACACGAAGACAAATACTCAGATACGTTTTCACGAAAAAAATGTTTTTCTGAACCAACAGTAGTAATGACTCACCGATAGTAGTGATGAGTGTGAGCGCGTACAGGAAGCTTGTGGAGAAGGTCCAGCGGTAGTCGCGCTCGTGCTCGAGCCCCCCGGCCGCGCCTGCGCCCCCGCCCGCACCCACGCGCATGCTCGACACCAGCACTCGCTGGAACTCCAGCAGCTCCTTCGCCGCCAATTTCGTCCAGTTCTCCTTGTACAAGATGTTCAGGTCTTCTGTTATCGACCACAGCCGCTCCACGGTCTTGGATCTCAAGTCGTTGCTGACACTCTGCGATTGGCTGAGGTTCGGTTTGGACGCGGCGACGGCTGTTTCCTCTGCGGTGACGTTGCCTTCGATGGCGAGGAACAAGAAGCCTCCGAGTAGGTTGTAGGTGAGCACCAGGAAGCATATCGCGAGGCAGGTGAGGGGGGAGGCGCGGCGCTTGTGCGCGCAACGGCAGCAGAACAAGCGCGCGTCGTCAAGGCGCCGGCTGGAGAAGCAGCAGCGCGGCTCGTCCGCGAGGTGCGCGGGGTGCGTGGGGCGCGGGGGGCTCTCAGAGTAGGCGCGCTTGGCGAGGTCGCGGCTACCTTCCTCTAGCATGGTGGACTATCGCATGGCGCTTCACCGCACCTTGTACTTCTTGTGGTGGCGTATCTTCTTGGCGAACATCTCAGCGAGCGGCGAGCAGTGCGGCGCGACCGGCTCGCCTGCGTCGCCGACTCCTGCAACAAACGCACACGCTTGACGATGCGATCACCACGGGCTCTGTATCTCTAATGTATGCCATGTTTAGGCTGATCAATCCTAATGGGAAAACTTTTATTTCGCGACATACAGACATGGGAAAAGATTAGCTTTTCTAATAAATCCTCAAAACCCTCCATCGAAATAAAAAAAAACTTTTTTCAAACAAACTAAATAAAATAAAACTATTAAGAAATATACACCACCATTTATAAATAATTATTTACAAAAGTTAGGTATAATCGTAATTTGTACTAATTCGCGTCTGGAAATAAAATTTGAAGAAGACAGTTGGCAACATGTGTTTAATGTTTATATCGGTGCTAGGGTCGTTAACCTGTCGGTGCTAGCATATTAACCTTTTGAACGCCATTGTCACATATACGTGACAAGCAAGCGCGAGCCCTTTGCGCAAAATGACACAAATTTGTGACAAAAGGTTTGTGAAATTGTGACTAGGCGTGGATTGCACCCACGTGCGTTTATGCTCTGGCCTTCAAAAGTTTAATCTACATCATAATATAGAAAAAGCTGAGAATTTATTCGCATATATTTTTAGTTAAGTCACAGGCACGTCACAGGACGCTAGTGCTGTGACTTAACAAAAAATATAGTCGAATGAATTTTTGTATGCAGGCTGGAAATGTCATGAGGTATGTATGTATGCGAAGTTTAATTTACTGTCGTATTGTCGGCGCCAACCTGTATATTACAGTGTGCTACTTGTACTATTTAAAAACACTGTAAATTACACGTTACACGTACTATGTATATATTTCTTCAACAGGATAGTCGGTGCAACAATACCCTTAAAGAAGCCGAAAAACGCGTCTCACCAATTTAGGTACTCTATGGTTAAAAAACATTGACAGTAAACCATAGATCGATCATTGATCATAGATCGTGAACTGTCTACTGTCACTGTGTGTTCGGTTTGTTTGAATTTCTTGAGTTATTTTTAACAACCTCGCTTTAGTTTTTTGCATTTTTTATTTGACTTAAATGACTAACGTTGTGATTCTCTTCTACAATGTAATATGACAGAAATCAAACGTCAATAATCAATCAACATGACAGCTTACCGCCATGACGGGTTTTTTTTGTGGGTTGCAATTTGTATATTCTTGTGCTTTACTACCAAACAAAGCCAACTTAAAGTAATTGGATAATTGTAAACTGTTTTATGTGTGTTTCCCCATTTTTGAGTATAGTGTACAAAGACCTGGCCGGGGCTCCATACATTTTGAAACATCTCCTTTTGTAACTCATGTTGACTATGACCATTGGAATATCCGTCAGCTGTTTTTTGGTTGTACCTACTCGTACTACCGATGTGAACTGTCAGTGCATAGCGCGGATTGATTTGAACAATCGTACTAGAGATAGCCAGACGTGGACGTGACATACCTACTTACTTATCTGTTGCAGATACATGCTATTTCTGAGAATTTCATTAGATACAGAAAACTAGTCTTTTTGTAGGTAAATACCACTGTTAGTGGATCTGCAGTTGAATGATGTTCTTGTTGCTCAATTCTTGCTGACACTCGTTGCCTGCCTCCCGTAGACCCCGTAGTCCTGGTGCCGCTGTACAGCACCTAGGATGGTTTGCAGAGATGGTTTTCTCCTATAACGCTCCAGGAAGAGGGCTTGTGCTCTGAGAAAAACATTTCCACATTCTTTGTAGCACATCACCATGTTCTGGTATTCCTGGTTCGTATAACTGTAGTTCGGCATTGATACGATTGTTTCGAGACCGATCGTTTATTAGCTAAGGCGCGTGCGGCACGTCACACGTACCGAGCGGGACTGAAGAGGCGCGGGGGGGTGAAGCGCGGCAAGCCGCGCGCGCTACTTTGATCTAACCGCGCCGCGCGCCGCTCGCTTCAATGACAGTAGGTAAATACGACGTAGTAAACTAGCGTAATGGATGTTGTAAAATAAGGAAATAGTATTTATTTTGTGGGTCAAGTAATTTGAATTTATTTATTTTTTATAAAAATATGCGCTCAGATAAAAAAAAAATTGCCCTTGAAATGTCTTCGTTATAGCCGTTAGATGATTCTCTGAAAATATTTCGTGTATGAATAATTAGACCTTATATCGGACCCGGTCATTAGTATGGACATAAAATGAATTGGAAAGCGCGCCTGTGTACAGTAACATCACACCTATTTACCAGTCACAACACAGGGTGCTTGCGCAGAGCCCTAATGTCCAGCTCGAGGAGAGGGTGACAGTCAGTGTCGGATCACAGATGAGTTGAGACGTCTTGGAATTGTACCCGATTCATTGCGCCCCGTGTTATTGTGTAAAGTTGTAATCTCAAGTATTTAGTTAGTTTTGTTAAAAACAGTGTATCGCACCTAGTGTGTTTTCATAGCACGAAACCCACCGTCTGCCCACATGATGTACGAGCCTAACGGAGTAAATCCTGACATATATATTGTGTTATTAGAGGTCAAAGTTACAAGTTTTTTTTTTAATACAAGATTTTAATGTTATACCTTTACTTTACATACCTCCACGAACCCCATACTATTCAATGCATGTGCTGATGGCACAATTTTTGAGTGCGTTACATTGAGTCTTACCGTAAAACGAAATTTTACACCCCAAAAAAAAAGTCGTTTCCGAGCAATAATTTTTACGTAGAGTTACTTAGTTTGATGTACAGAAAGCTTAGTTCACGGCTTCGTGAAGGGTCCGTTAACACCTTGTATAGTACGCAGATCCGAAATATAGTACAATACTATTATTATAGTACGGTTGGCAACTCTAATCGGAAATTGAATTGTTTGAGTATAATAGTAGGCAATCGCTATTACAGTTGTATGTATTGTTTAGATAGCATGTTGTTGTTTGCGTTGAAACATCATGCACACAGAGATAAGTGCGGAACTGTGCACAAGAGTACGATACTATGACGCTGCTGGACTTATGGACTGGACTCTGACTGTACACATTCAATTAAAAGGAGCAACAGTCCGCCAGGTCACCTTTTGTCTCTGACGGGGGCCACTCAGTGCGCAAAGGTATTAACACCTTAGCATAAGAACGAACTTGCAAAACTACCTTGTAAACAAGGATACACATATACAAAAATACACGTATACACACTCGCCAACGAACTCGAGCAGTCCATCAAAACGCCCGGCGCCGGCCGGCCAGACCCAAAACGAATTCAAATCGATAGCTGAAATAACACAGCGGTGAAGGTTCCCACAAACTGCACAAGTGTGTACAGCCGAGCCGCCACAATAGCACAGTATCCACAGCGAGGCTTGCTGCTGACCGCTCGCATGCAAACTAGTTGACACAACGTTTTTAATCAAAGTTTGAGCACAAGGCTTTGGTAGTCTCGCTGTGGATACGTCGCCATTGTTGAGCTGCGGTCGGCGCCCGTTCTGTGCCGCAACTTATTACGCTTGTTACTAATGTGGCAATAGAAAAAGGTCGTGTTGGAACAAGTCTGTTTGTTATTATATATGCCAGTGCAAGCTCAAAGCAACTATAATTAAATACGTTATACGAGTACAGTGTTATTTCAATCGTCATATGCATGTCGTTCATGATGTTAGTGGAATGGTAACAAAAACAAATATATCGATTGGGGCTGTCCCAATCACGACAAACGAATATGTGGGTGGCTTAGACCAACAAAAAAAAGACGGGGCGCCGCGAACAAAAGTGAAGCCACAAAACTGTGCTCCTGCCAGTAAATATACACGCTCACGCACACACCTACACTAAAACCACACTCATCGGTCCTAGTACGTCTCGAGTCGTCGTCTAGATAACATTGATAAAAAAATAGAATTATGACTTCCTGTGTAGTGAAAACTTGTAAAAACAATAGCCAATCACTTAAAGTCTCACGGAATCACTTTTCACTTGTAAGTACTTGAAATAACATCGTTTTTTAATTAATTAACTATGAATTTTGTAACTTGGAACACAAAACCTCAACGAACGAAAGTAGTGGCATAAAATGCGAGGGTTGCCATAATATGATTCCAATTTTCCCCATTAGATTAAACAAAGAAGGCTGGCGAAGTTCCACGTATTTTGGGACCCACTCTTAGAGGTAGCATTCATTATGGCAACTTATACATAGTTGTAAAACGACTAAAGACTAACAGAAAAGTAAATGGAAAGTAAGACGAACAAGTTGGGAGAAAAGAGATATACGTCTTTGTATAAGATAATCTAAAAATCTTACGGTTAAGGTTTTTAACTGTGAATGTCTGCTTATTTATTTAAAATGAATCAAAAAGTATTAATGGGATGAATCATAAAGGAAGATTCGAATAAACTACTCTTAGATAATTCCCTTTCCAACCTACCCGGTCCGAGTAAAAGGGTAGAGTACCGAAAAATACAGAGGCTCTTTGGATGATGCTCTGTGTTTTTCGGTTCTCTTTGGTTTTTGGTAGTAGGCAACTGACAGGTGCCAGGGGAGGTAATAATTTTGTTTCGGGTCGTGTTATATTTTTCTGATGTACTTATTATTTAATTATGTGCTAGTTGTTGATTAAAGACAAATTGTAAGAAACAGTACTTTCTATTTCGCATCTGGTCTCTAAGATTACTGTATTTCCCTCGCAGTTTTAGTTTTGATGGTACGTGTGTTGCTTCTCGTCTTAAGCCAAAACCCGAATTCTTACTTCATTGCCTGTACCTAATTGATGAATCATAAAACTGCCAGACTGCGGCTAGAGACTATACTGATTACTAACCTAGTAATTAGTTCAATCACTATTAAAACTATGTTGTTACGACTTTGATCTATAAGCGAATTATGGTCAAGTAAAAAGATTCTTACTACACTGAAAGAAGATATACTTTTACATAAATTTTAACAGCCAGAGCTCACTAGCTATGTACGAGTACTATTGAAAGGCAGGGTTTGTTGAATAAAAAATGTGTAATGTGACTTAATAAATCTCGTTTATTAGTATTTTTACATGGTTTTTATTTTATATTTTTCAACAGTGTTATAGAAAAAAAACATAATCTTATTAAAAGATTATCTAAAAAGGCAGCTGGTTCAGCGATATAGCTCTGGTGTCTGGCATAGCCTATATACCATAATATGCTCATGACATGAGAGCAACAACCCGCTGTCCGTGTCCCAACAGGACAGTGGCAACAATAGCCTAATACACCACTTCGCCCTTGTAGCCTTCTATCTACTGCGATATATGTATAAGAGGACTTGCTTCCTATGTGCATAGATTTAATTCTGGCACGTAAAATAAATGGGTGGTTGCCATGAAATACAGGATAGGTTATAGGTACAGGATGTATTTCTTCTGAACATACATATACGACCATCTTTACACTTTTTCAAACATCTGAGCACCTTCATCAGGCAATTAACGCAACGCATGTTAGTGGTTAAAATCAAAGTCCAAATCAAAACCAACTCGTTGTCCAAAGAAGAATGCGGTAGTTCAAGTCAGGGTGCAGTATCGTCAGTTCAAGATGTAACGGCCAAGTCGTCGAGAATCCACAAAATCGCTATGATAAATATAAAATCCCACTCAAAAATACAAACGTATCGAACGATGGAATAGAAGTTGTTTTTCAACCTTTTTCATGACACGACCCCCATAGTAAGAAAAAATATTTCGCGACCCCCGAACCTTTTTTTCGTGTATTTTATTATGGTAATATAATAAATATAATATTCAATCCATACAACATTTTTATGCATTTGCATAATTAGGATTCGGATAAATACAAACATAATTAACGCATTTTTTACATCGAACACGTCGCCAATTCACAATTTATTCGTGCATAAGTACAAATAAGGCCGATGCCGTCACGACAAGCAGAAAAACCGCACACTATTGGCGAAAATAGGATTGTACCAGCAGCTTTAGATATAGCAAAGATTATGTTTGGCAAACAAGAGGTTGAAAAGCTCAAAAGTATACCTCTCTCTGACAATACTATTCAACGCAGGATAAGCGATATTTATGTAGAAAAAAAAAGATAGTAACTTTTGTGTCTTTGCAATTTGTTTAATTTACAGATATTGCGGGCTTTGCGCAGTTTGTAGCTTTTGTGCGTTTTAAATCTAATGAAAAATTAATGAAAGAAATACTCTTTCTCCGAGGCGAGAGAGATAGCCATAAGGGAGCCCTTTGTCCTTAGTTAAAGATGGTAGAAAATATTACACCGGCAGTCACCTCACACTACAAGTCAAATAAATTACGTGTATATGTTTTAGCTTTAAGATAAATTTTAATTATTTTCTTTTATAGGTTTACAGTCTGTACATCATTCATCATCATCATCATTTCAGCCGAAAGACGTCCACTGCTGGACATAGGCCTCCCCCAAGTGTCGCCACATTGACCGGTCCCGTGCGACTCGCATCCAGCGGATCCCTGCAACCTTCACCAGGTCATCGGTCCACCTAGTGGGAGGCCTTCCAACGCAGCGTCTTCCGGTTCGCGGTCGCCACTCCAGAACTTTTCGGCCCCATCGGCCATCCGTTCTGCGAGCAATGTGCCCTGCCCACTGCCACTTCAGTTTGGCTATTCTTCGGGCTACGTCGGTTACCTTGGTTCTCTTGCAGATGTCCTCATTTCTGATTCGATCACGCAAGGAAACTCCGAGCATAGCCCTCTCCATTGCCCTTTGGGTGACTTTAAGCCTTCTGATAAGGCCAATTGTGAGCGACCACGTTTCGGTCCCGTATGTAATCACTGGCAACACACACTGGTCATAGACCTTCGTCTTGAGACACTGCGGTAAGTTGGACGAGAAGATACCCCGCAACTTCCCGAACGCTGCCCAGCCGAGTCGGATTCGACGATTGACCTCTTTCTCGAAGTTAGACCTACCTAACTGGATCGTTTGTCCAAGGTAGACATAATCGTCTACAACTTCGAGTGTAGAGTCTCCGATCTTGATAGAAGTGGGTGTTACATGGGTATTCAACAAGTCTGTACATAATACTAATTTATTTATTTGAAGTCAAATTAAATATTAGTATGATTGTTTCAAAGCAATTATATATTCATTATGGTAACACTGAAATCTGTCATCAATGGTGTTAATTTGACGTCCTAAGTTATTTTGAGAAAATTAAAAGTTTTATCTACGGTTCTTTTTTATTTTAACTGTGAAAATGGTTAAAAGTATTGTATCAGGTCATGTAAAAGTGAATCATATGGTGGTTGTGGCATATCATTTCACAGGTAAGGAATATTATAGATTTTGTTTACTAACAATGATTAGTGTGACCATCCCTTAGACGTTTTGCAGACGGAAGACTTATGCTTTCGTGTATTTTTCATCAAAACTACCTATGTATCGCGTTATTGAAACAAAAATAATGCATTTTTGTTTGTTACAGCTTTCCATTCAAAGAAGAAATAAGGCAAAAATGTCGATTCCCGAATTTCAAACCATAATCAAAAGTTCTGTTGTGTGCAGCCTTCATTTTAAGCCAGAGGATTTTCATACTACAAAATCGCGACGAGCGTTAAATGCTTATGCTCATTTTTTCCCGTGGTAAGGATATTGGGTTTATCATCAGAACAACTGATGAACGTGGAAAGATGGCAGGTTGAGTGTGCTTAATAGATGTTCTCGTGCGCGAAGCTCTCTTCAGTCGGCACTGGCGGGCGCCTTGCAACTACAGGCTCCGGCCGCTCCTGGTATCTTGCAAGGAACGACGTGAAGGAAGAGGGCTTCGTTTCACAGAGATAAAAACGCCGAAGTTTACTCTTAATAAGGTTTCAGGAAGCGACACGTAACTCTTCAGGACTGTGTTGAACAATTTTTCCATTTAAAAGTTCCGCATTGATGACTACGATTTGTTCAAATTTTGTGCGCTCTTACGTTCGTACTTCGGAAGTTAGCCGTATCGAGATTTTTTTTCAAAATTTTTATGCGATTAAAACAAATATGCTTGAGATGCTTGAGTCTTGTATAAAACAAGACTCGAGCATCTAATTAGTCCACCACATTCTATCCAATGTATACCGAATGAAGAACCACACGAATTACAACTATTAAGAGCATTGGCTAATTCGTATTTAAATTTAAGAATATTTCAGCGAAATGTTGCATTGAGTTTGCATTGAGAAACTTAGTCAGTAAGATTGGCTTAGGGCAGAAACTCCACAAAACAATTGTGTTAAACCATGTTGCACCAATCCGGTGCAACACCAAACCTACAAGTAGTTTTACGATAACGGCTCACTCATGCCAGAATCCGCTAATATCGTGTTCATGCCCCTCCATTGCTAGAGCTGTTAGTGTTAAATACTTGGGTGTGCACATAGACGATGGACTAAAATGGGACAAACAACTCGATACACTGAGTACTCGATCACTTCGTCTTATTCACATTTTCAAATCTCTCCGAGAATCCGCCAGTACTGACATTCTCAAAATGGTATACTTCACACTATGCCAATCGATTATTGGCTACTGTATAACTGTATGGGGTGGAGCAGCAAAGACTTATCTTCTGCGAGCGGAAAGGTCACAAAGGGCTGTACTTAAAGTTATGTTGAGGAAACCCTACAGATACCCTACAACGCAGCTTTACGCTGATTGCAAAGTACTGACGGTCCGGCAGCTCTTTGTTCTCCGATCTGTCCTCAGGATACATGCCTGTTTGCCTCTATCTGATCCAAGCAAGCGTACATATGTTCCCCCAGGTGTACAGTACAAAACCTCATTTGCACGACGCCAATTCTATGTCTTAAGCCATCAAGTCTTTAAAAAAATTCAGAAAGAACTAGACGTAATAGACCTAAATAAATTTAACGTAAAATCAAAAACATCGGACTGGCTCATACTGCACGACTATATGAAAACAGAATCTTTGCTATCATACGTCGCTTGACTTATAAAACACAAACCGCACAAATACTCAAATACACATACACACATACATCGGCACACACTTACACTCCCTTCCCACACACACACTCATGTTACACACACCTCAACACTCACACATATTTGATTAAAACATATTAATATAGGTACCTACATTTAGAATAGTAAATCGACACACTTTCACTCTTGTAAACTTGTATTAAATTTCAATTCTGGCCGATCACTGTCTCTTAAGATACAGGTCTCCTAGTTTAAGAGACAGGGTTCATTATTATTTTGTATGCATAGACTTATTTTTTAGAGTTAAATCTTCTGTGTACAAAACTAAATTATTTGCTTATTGTATTGTATTTTTGTCACCTTGCTTTGAACTGTGTCTGTGTCTGTTATTCGGATAAATAAACAATTTTATTATTATTATTATATGTTTAATTTTAATAAATGTTTGTCACATACTTTCAGTTTTATTCCCTCCATTTGAATACCCAAACACCAATTCTGCAGAGCAAACGGAAAAAGAGCATGGAAAGGAAACGAAATTCTTACTGTCAAAACGAAGTTTCTTATTTCTTATAAAAATGTTTGGTCGCCCTATTAGAAAGAGACAAAGGGCTCTGTTATAAATATCTCTCTCGTCATGTTTTTCTGGCAGAGTGCTCAGTCCAGTTAATTATACTAAGTCCATGGTCAGTTCTCACTGTGCCAGGTAATAGTGAGCCGCCAGAATTGATGTCACGATACAGTTGCCGAGTTGCGCTGATGTGCTGAACTTTTAACTGAGGTGGAGACTGGCTCACCTACATTATTATGGTCAGCTTGGCTGTGACGACATCAGCGCACTAAATACAATTGAAATGAATGAAAAGACTGATTTTATAGTCGAATTTCAGTTTGCTTAATCCATACATAGAGCAGTTATAAAATAAAACTAATTCACCCTTTGTGTTTGTGTGTGACCGCTGAGATATTTTAAACGGCTACTACATGAAATCTGGGAGAAGTATGAGTATAATACATTGACATTTAATTTAAGGCGGATCCACAAACAAGAAGCAATCCTAATTTTATAATTACTTGTCCTGTCAGTGCATGTCATTGAAGACGCCATTGCCAGGATCGGCAGTGTCGCTCGATCAGCCAAAGCGCTTCTATCAAAGTATATTCTATAATTTTATTTGCCTTGCTTAACGTCTGTTAATATTTTATCCTTCTCACTATATCTGTATGTCTACTTCTTGTTTCTGTTTTGTGTTCGTGTTCTCTTGAATTCGTGCTGTTAAACTATCTGTACTCTTACCAATTAACTTTCATCTTCTGTGTCAAGCCCCTTCAAGCTTTCATTTATGCCTACAAGACATCTACCTGCAAAAACCCCACTAAAATAGTATTGACACTTTTGGACTTGTTGGAGAACAGTTAGCGAATAGTTCTCGTGCAAGATATATCCTCTCGCAAATACTAACAGTCGAATGTGGCGCGCTCATAGCCATTAGAGGCGAGCAGCCTACACGGTTCATGCGCGTGCACCGCCTTACAGGCTGGTCCACACCTGCACGTGTACGTGTTTTGCCGTGTCACTATTTCACTCGCGCAAAGCAGCAGGATTTTAAGTGAATTCCAAGAAGTCAAATGTGTATCGAAAACTCACGTAACTAGAGAACACGACGTGAGTGAATGACAGCGATAGTTAACACAGTACGTTGTTACACTCCTTGTGAATAACACACTGATGTACAAGACAGGGAGTTGTGAGTCTACGTGACCGAGTGCTATCTCTCGCACAAGATTGGATTGGATGGTCCTAAGCCGGCGCTATGAGAAAAGAATAATAAGTGAGTGTTTCTGACAGAACGATTCAATCGAATAAAGAAAGCTCTTATTGATCGATCTCTGCATCAGTTATGATTTGCTACTGAGCAGCGGGCGTCTACCGAGCACAATAGAGCGTTGGCGCCAGAACCGCAGCGCTTCATCCGCGTGGAGTTCGGGAATTGCCCACGGGTTCTTACTTCTGGAATAATAAGTAATCTATGTGCTCAATCAGACTATAATCTATTTCTGTGCCAAGTTTCATCAAGATCTGTTCAGCCGTCCTGGAGTGATTGAGTAACAAACACCCATCCAGCCAATTTTAAAAACCGTGATACACGTTTCTCATAATTTTAGAAGTCCTAGAATTGAAGAGTGTGTACATCAATTTTCGAGTCAATCGAACCCGAGAAAAATAAGTTTCACAGATAATTCAACACCCCATTTCACCCTGTTAGGGGAGGAATTTCCAGCCCATCCTGTTGCTCGACGAGGTGGGCAAGCTCTTTGAAAGAGTTATTGCTAACCGCCTCGCCGGGCACCTCGCGGGAATGGGGCCGGATCTTGCGGAACACCAGTTTGGTTTACGCAAGGGGCGCTCGACGGTGGACGCCATCATGCGCGTGAGAGCCCTTACGACGGGGGACGCGGTTTCCCGGGGCGGGGTCGTCTTGGCGGTGTCTCTTGACATCGCCAACGCCTTCAACTCCATGCCCTGGAGCTGCATTGGGGAGGCACTCCGGTATCACCGGGTGCCGACCTATCTTCGTCGTGTGGTCGGGGACTACCTGACGGATAGGGCCGTCATCTACCCCGGTCGGAGCGGAGAATGGAACCGGCGAGAGATGTCGTGCGGTGTTCCACAGGGATCGGTTCTAGGGCCGGCTTTGTGGAACATCGGTTACGACTGGGTGCTGCGCGCCGACCTCCCTAGCGGCGTCAGCGTAGTCTACTACGCTGACTACACGCTGGTACTGGCACAAGGGAGGTCGCACGAGGCGGCGGCCGAAAACATGACACGCGGGGTTGCGATAGTCGTGGAGAGGATCCGGCAATTGGGTCTCGAGGTGGCATTGCACAAGTCCGAGGCCATGTGTTTTCATGGGCCTCGGAATGCGCCACCGTCGGGATCCCTACTGACGGCAGGAGGGGTTTCCATCGGCGTCGGGTCGACGCTGAAGTACCTGGGACTCGTCCTCGACGGCCGGTGGAACTTCGTGGAGCATTTCCGACGTCTGGCCCCCAAACTGGAACGGACCGGGGCTGCCTTCAAGCGGCTCCTGCCCAACCTGGGGGGTCCAAACGCCTCCTGCCGGAGGCTCTACGCGGGGGTCGTGCGGTCCATGGCCCTTTACGGGGCCCCGGTGTGAACGCGCCCCAAAAGGGGATAGCCCTAAGGCTAGTCCGGGGTTACCGCACGATCTCCGGTGAAGCGGCGAGCCTCCCTTTCACGAATGGCGCGCGGAGGCACTACGTCGGGGGGAAACTCTGCTGCCGCGGCAAATCGCCGCTCAGCGGACAGACCTCCGGCGCGATCTCATGGTGACATGGAGACAGCGACTGCCGCAACCCCGTGCAGGGCACGCCACCATAGTGGCGATAAGTCCCCCTTTGAGGAGTGGCTAGAGAGGCGCCACGGCGCCCTCATCTTCCGCCTGACGCAGGTCCTCACCGGACACGGTTGTTTCGGGAGGTTTCTGCACCGAATCGGGCGGGAGGAAACGCCCGGGTGTTTCCATTGTGAGGATCGTCTCGTCCGGAGGACACGGTGCAGCACACTGTGGTGGCCTGCCCCGCTTGGGAGGAGCAGCGCCGTGTCCTCGTTGAGGCGATTGGCAGCGGCGACCTCTCGCGCCCGGCCCTGGTTCAAGCCATGGTCCGGAGCGAGAGGGAATGGGAAGCCATCACCTCCTTCTGCGAAGCAGTCATGCTAGTGAAGGAGGTGGCGGAACGTGAGAGGGAAAGAGCCTTACGTCCCAGCCGCCGCGGGAGGCACCCTGGACGTCGGGGATCACGTGGTGGCCCCCGGCCACCGTAGGCGCGGGCCTGTGGACGGCAAGTTATGGGCTAGCTCGCCGTCCGGCCGTCTTATGACGACAGGCCGTGTCGACGGCGCGTTCGTGTTCCACGCGCGCCTCAAAGAGATGTCAGCAACCACGTAGGGGTCCGCAAGGGCCGATGCCTGCCAGGGCTGCGGGACTGTTCGAAAGAGATACCGCGGCCCTGGAACACAAAGGGCAAAGAAGGAACATGGATGGGTTTTAGTCAGTACAAGTCTGACACTCCCTGGAGGAATTCCAAAAAACCCATCTTAACGGATACCTACTCTTCACAAAGAATACACCCTCTAAATTTCATGTCTCTAGGACCGGCGGTTTGAGCTGTGCGTTGATATATCGGTCAGTCAGTCAGTCAATCAGTCAGACAGTCAGGACTTTGAATTTTATAAGTATAGATAGATTGAGTTTGGGTGGCTTATAGTGAACAATATAAAAATATATAATGAGACAATCAACGAGAAGCCATTTACAAGCCTCCACAAATTAAGTACCTGCACAAGCAGGAAAGCAGGCGCAACCACTATTAAAATTCATCAAAAACAATGCAGCTTTTGGACAAAGCTGTACTAATTTTAATTACAGTAGTATCCTCAATCGATTTGTAATAAACATCAAACACAAAATAACAAACATCAAACATCATCATCATCGTTTGTTGATAATATACATCATTTCGAATTTGTGAAAAATTATGGAAACTACACGCTGACGTACGTGAACTGATAAACGAGAAGAATGCAGCCATCCGTGGCTAGAGCAACTTTCCCTGCGACGCGAACAACGCTCACATGCGCAACTTACAGCGTGCTGTAAGGAAGTGCATAAGCGAGCATCGTTGCACTCGATGGGACAAGGAGCTCAGTGAACTCGAGCTAGCTTTCTGACAATTGCAAAGAAAGATGCGTGCCACCGCGGAGGCTTCAATGCCCCCTCTCACCTGCCCCGATAAGAGCATTGCATTCGACGACTCTGAAAAGGCAGAATGCCTAGCCGACAGCCTGAAGTTTCTGTGCTCTTTCAGCCCTCAAGCTGGCCAGTAGACAAACGTCACCTTGACATGGTGAATGGTGAAGTCGAAGGTAGAGCCGCCCTCCCTCCCGTCGAAGACCCCGATGATCCTCTGCCTCCAGTCAAACCCGACGAAGTGCATGACATCATAAAAAAGCTTCAGCCGCGGCAAGCACCCGGCTCTGTTGGAATTAGCAATAAATTGCTCAAACTCCTCCCCACCCAGCAAATCACTACACCACCAACTATTAGTGTTAATGGCAGCCACCTTCAATGACGTCTTGAGCAACAACTTCTTCCCCCAGGTATGGAAAGAGGCCACTGTTATCAGTATCCCCAAACCCGTTAAACCCAAGGAGGATTCTTCGAGCTACCGACCTATCAGTCTTCTGAATGCGCTCGGCAAAATCTACGACAGATTAATTTATAAGCGACTCAAAGGTCATTCCGAGGCTAAGAGACACGTTCCCAATGAGCAATTCGGCTTCAAGGCCGAACACTCGTGCATCCAAAAGGTCCACCGCATCGTCGAAAATTTGCGCGTTGGCTTCCAGCGTGAATCGATGACGGGCGTGTTGTTCTTTGACATAGCGATATCCTTCGACAAAGTAAACAAAAATTAGACAAAAGTTACACAAGCTGTACCAAATGGGAGTACCAGACCGTCTCATGCTCATTTTTCTGTCGGATCACACCTTCCGCTATCGCATCGGGGAAGCTCTCTCCTCCCCTCACCCCTTTCGACCCGGAGTCCCTCAGGTCTACTAGCGATATTCCCAAGAGCAAAAAGGCTCAGTTAACCCTGTTCGCAGACGACACGGCCACCTACACACATACACTGGTCGTTGTAAGAACGCTCTCGCCAAAACCCTCCAAACCTCAGCCGACGTCGTAGGCGCTTGGTTCTGGAAGTGGAGAATCGAGGTTAACCCCGATAAGAATCAGGTGGTTTCTTAATACCCGATCACTTTGTACGGTAAGCCTATCCCTTGGGAGAAGCAAACCAGATACCTCGGAGTCATACTCAACCACCATCTGTCCTTCGGGACGCATATCATTGCAGCTCGTGATCGAGCCGCCTTTAATATGGGTAGGCTCCATCTCCTGTTAACGGCAAAGAGTGATCATGACATACGCTTGTGTCGTGTTCTCACACACCAAGCCTCGATAATATATCTATTGGATGCAGGTACTCTAGAACCGGTTCTTACGCAAAGTCACGGGAGTCCCTTACTACATCCGCAATGACCGTCTGCACATTGATCTTAGAATGCCTACTATCCTTCAGTTTACAAAAAGCCTTTCTTAGCGCTTCTTCGATATTGCCATAAGGCAACGTAATCCCCTAATCGCATAGGCCGCCCTCGCGCATTAGTAAGATTCGCCGACCAAGAAATACCCTCGTCACCCCCGATGACGCTATCACCCTCCTCCAGGAGAGCAGTAGGGAAACTAGCACGCTCAAGAAGCACAGACGTAAACAGCCGTCATTCCGTCCTCACCGTCGAGGCCTCTCGCGACATCCCGATCCATGCTCTCCCCGACCGTTGCTCAAACCAACCCGCGTGACTGAGCCTGTAGACCAAAATCAGCCCCTAAATAATGATACCATAAAGTTCCAGCCTGACCCCTTGCTGTCCCCCAGTGACGCCCTAAGCCGAGGCTCATACCAGGGGGTACCCTTAGCGTGTAGTCGCTTAATTTGTACGTTTTTTGGAGGCCCTGGCTGGAGGCCTTACACTCAAGGTACCCACAGGATAGTCTGGTTAAGCAGACCACAACCTCCTATGTAGAACTGCGAGACGCCATTTACAAAAAAAAAACTCATCAATCACTAAGGATAATCATACTTAATTAATTAAATATTTGTGTATTTATGGCAACTAGGCCCAATTGTTAGTAACATTGTTCTTAAAAACTATTGTTAGTAAACAAAAATAAGCAAAATACAAAATACAAAAAACAAAATTATTTGGTGTGGGGTCTTCTGACCAGTACCTCCACAGCGTGCGACAACCAAGGTGTGTCATACTTCTCCATCAACATACTTAGGATGCTGTTAGAACTAGACCGCGCTCTTGACAAGATGGAGTTTGTTTTTTTGCGCATTATGGCGTAAAAATCATCAGTATGCGCAAACGAGAACATACCGGATGCACCACAATAGCGCGGCAGTCCCAACAGCATCCTGAAGCAGTTATTATATTGAATACGCAGGGCGTCTAGCGAGCGAGTGTGCCTTTCCCACAGGCCGCTCGTGTAGAATGATTGGCAATATGCTTTAAACAGCGTAATCTTAACCCCAATACCACAACGAGCGAACCTGCGTATCAGCATGTTTTCCCTGACCGCTAGTGCCCTGCGCTCTCGATCTATATCTTCATCATCTTTGAGATCTCCGGTTAAGAAGTGTCCCAGGTATTTAAATTTGACAACTCTTTTGAGTGGCATCCCGTTCAGCATTACTACTGGGTCGCTGTGTACACGTCTACCGGAGGCCTCAAAAACCATGTATACACTTTTGTTTACATTGTAGAGAAGCCCATGACTAGTGACATACCGCTCACATACGTCGTATGTGTTCGATGGGGAGGGTCTCTGTCCGAAACGTTCAGGTTGGAGTGCGGGGTGAGGCAGGGTGGTTTGACCTCCCCGAAGCTCTTCAACCTGTACATAAACGGGCCGGCCGTCGGGCCCAGAAGCACCATGTCGTCTGCATAACTTAAGTTATTTACACAAACGTTGTCTATCCAGCATCCGACACGCATACTGCTGAGCCCGGCGACCAGCCCGTTTATGTACAGGTTGAAGAGCTTCGGGGAGGTCAAACCACCCTGCCTCACCCCGCACTCCAACCTGAACGTTTCGGACAGAGACCCTCCCCATCGAACACAATTAAGCTGATTAGTGTACCAATACTTAAAGATCTCCAAGAGTTCGATTGCTATTCCCGCTTCCCTCATCTTCTCCCATAGGACATCATAGGCCACAAGGTCAAACGCCCTGGAAAGGTCAAGGAAGCAGGCATAAATGGGGGTGTTTCTATCCGTGTAGTATCGGACAGTTTGCTTGAGGCCAAGAATTGCGCTTTCAGTGGATAGCTTGGGCCTAAACCCAAACTGTGCGTCATGTAACTGTAAAATATTACCTAATTCTTTATCAAGCAAACTGTCCAACACTTTCGCTATTACAGTGGCAAGCGATATCGGTCTGTAGTTGGATGGATCAGAGATATCACCAGTTCTGCTCTTAACAATGGGGACCACCACTGTTTTCATCATGTTTGTTGGCAAGTACGAGTGACTGATACAGAGCGTGAAAAGCATGGCCAGTAACCTAGGCAAATGCACACCTGCATGTTTCAGGTGCTCAATACTGAGGCTGTCATGTCCAGGTGACTTCCCTCTACACATTTTAATAATAACCTTAGTCACCTGCTTAGCAGTAAAACAAGAAAGAGACTTACCCTGGCAAGCCCTAGCAATGACACCCTCGTTTGATGGTCCCAGTGGTGAAGACACTACAAAACGATCCTTGAACATATTGGCTACATCGTCCGAAGTATCAAGGCCCCCGACACTCACAGGAAGGCCCGGCTTAAGGTTAAGCTTGTTGGTTGACTTCCAAAACTGAGCAAAGTTTTTCGATGACCTTTGCGAAGCTAAAATGTCCATTTTAATTTGGTCTTGATTTTTCTGGCACCATTTAAGCCTGCTTCTAAAAACTCTTTGGCTCTCGCGCATCTCATCCCATACTCGACCGAACTGAGGTCTGCCGAGTTGTATCCAAACCTGATGCCTTATCCGAGCCTCCCTGTGAGCCTCGCGCACATGCTTGTTCCATCCAACCACACGACCTTTCATTCGTACCTCATTCTGCTCACAGGTATGAATAGCTGACTCCGATAACACAGACACAATATCACTATACAACTTGTCCAGTTCTTTTCTATGATCAGTGTTATTACACATTTTATCAGCACATGTTAAAAATTGCTCGGGAAAGTTAATGTCTCTAAGTTTACTATTACACAGATCATGGTATCTTCTGATCTGACTGTTATTTCGCTCGCGCCATAATACTTTGTTAGGGGCTTTTTCTAGAGTTTGCTTGGCCTTTGGCACGACAGTGTCTAGATTGCACTCAACAGTCAATGGCAGGTGGTCCGACCAGAAAACACCATAGTCTATGCTTACACTATTAACAGACTGCCATGCCGCCTCAGTAACAATACAATGATCAAGCCACCGTCTGCTTCCGTTAATATCACTGATATAGGTATAATTTTCAGTGTTATTATGCAGCTTTTCATGATCGGCGCATATCCACTGTTGATCAGAGCAAAAGTTACATAGTTCTTTCCAAAAAGGTTGATTAGGATGCGAGTTAAAATCACCTAGCATAAATATGGAATTTACCTCACTATTATTAACTATAACACTCATCTCACTTAAACAATCTGTGAATTCTGACATATTTTCTACATTATCTGTAGGCATGTACACACTAAATACTATAATAGATCGATCACACAAAGACGCTTTTATAGCCGTAAGTCTCACACTTTTGCACTGCACTAACGAAACCGACTGAAAAATGCCTTTCCTCCATAATAAAGCCACACCTCCGTACGGCCTTCCTATAAGAATATCCGCAGATGTGTCAACCGCAGACTTACCCGTGTACTCGAACTTCTCATCAATTGTTCCGAGCAATGGTATATCGTGAGGCAGCAACCATGTTTCTTGGAGCGCAACTATATCGGCGGTTTTACAGATACGTCTCACACTTTCAATAGAACGTTTAATGGACTTACAATTGAATGTTACCATACTGCATTGTTGCGTTGACTTACTACTTTTGGGATCCATAGCTATTTATTTGGAATTCATAGCATTATCATATTTAATGTTCTCTTTAGTTTTCTCATTAAATACCACAAAGCGTCTAAAACAAATGCCTTCAGGCCACAACGCATCATTCAGGAACATAATATGTAATTTGTTTCTTGGCACACATAACTTGTAGGAATCATAATATTTTTCCTTTTTTGCACGAATCTTCTCTAGAGTAACCTTTTCTCGAGTTTTGTTCCAAATAAAATCTATTATGTCCGACTCTTGTGTTTGTTTACAAACGTTTGATATGTAAATGGGCACTATAGTCTCTGCTGCTCTGAATTTAGAGTTCAAATCAGTTGTATCTGTCCCCGTATTACTAATAAACTTTACATTTGTACGCTTCTTTTTATGAGATACCACCTTCCAGTTGTTATCGGCGCCGTACAATATTAGGTTCGAATCTCCACTTCCTTTAAGAACATCTGCCATCGTTGGTTTGGTAGCAAACTGGTTTTGTAAGCTAGTATGATTAGTCACCTCGTTATCGCTTATTCGGGTTACATCTGTACTGGTATGACACACGCCAGTTGCGTGTGCGCACACAGATGAACAATCGGTGTTCGAAACCGCTGCGCAGGCCTCAACGTATCCGCTTTGCGTGTTACTGGTGCAGCAAACAGGCGAGTCTTTCTCGTTTGAAACCGCGGTGCCAGCCTCCACGCGCGAGGGCGACGGCAATACTGTATTAATTCATTACGTACCGACACCATCATAATATTTTATTGTACAACTGCTTGCTTTTAAAATATTAACTACTAGCTGTGCCCGCGGCTTCGCTCACGTGAGCGCACATTCTTTTGTCATTCTCAAAGTTTATGAACGTAAGCAAAATATAGATGCAACTCATGATCTATCCTAGGCCCCAACGGTTAATATCCTTAACAATTAAAAAAAAATCTTTCAACTCTGAGAGCTCAATCAACCGATGGACACAAACGATGGAAACAAAATTGAGAATTTGCAAAAACTATGCAATTGAAAAATACTGCAAACGCTTGAATTTAATGTATTTAGCAATAGAACCAGAAAGACTATGCGCTTCGATAATCTTCATGTTTCCGAATTAACACGAACGTCGCTATATGCTTCTAAGTTTGGTTTTTCAAGGCAATGTAGTGCATTCATTCCGCACTTTTAGGATTTTAGTCTTATAATTGTAATATTCTAACAATGGTAATACACAAGGGACCACCCGTAAATTACGTAATACGAATTTTATGATTTTTTGACCGGAGGAGTCAAAAAATCCGTCCTTATCAGAAGGTCAATTTTTGTGAGACTCCCGCCTCCCAAGTGTGACGTCACATATTTTGCAATATTACATGCTGCCCGCCGATAGAGTTGGAAATATTTCTTTAATAAGTTTTTCGTTAATAGTTCAGATTTCGTGTTTTAAAACTTAGCAATATTATTTTTTTAAATGTGACGTCACCAAATTTAGGACCCCTCCCACTCCTTGTCACACAATGTCACACTTTGTTGTTACCCCCCACCTCTTTAACGTATGACGTAATTAAATTATGTCATAAATTTTATGGCTGGCCCCTAATAGACACGTACTTCCATGGTAGCAGCAGCTAACTGTGACTTCCTGGAGTATCTAAAGTGTCCCTACACCTGCGATTTAGAGAACTTACTGTCAAAATCTCTACTGAAACCGCGATTAACGTAGCCACCTGGGTGCTAATAATGTGATAAATCATCGATACAAAAGAAGAAGAAGAACATGGGAATTATATTAGATCTCATATTTCCAAAGATAGACCATGATTGCCGAAGCAGATACTTTTCCAAGGACTCTGATGAACGTTCAAAAAAAAAATTTGAAGTGTAGACGCAAGTATTACGCAGATCGATGTAACAAATAGTGTTGAAAGCAAGCCCTTTGACTATTCACCATATTTATGTTACTACTGACTATTATTAATATTTTGCTCCGAAGTTTAAATGCAAGTGCAGTCAGATTTAAACGTTAAAGATATGCCGCGAGTGAAACAATTGCTTTTGCGGATATAACTCCTGTTCACTCTGGGGTATCTCTACCATTGTAAATAAGCCTGCCTAGTATGAAAAAAAATCCAATGTTTACTGAGTCAAAAATATGTTTAATATACATGAAAAATGCATAACAAATGGGTTGCCTGATATCATTAAGTGAAGACTATTTAAAATTGCGATAACCGTGTGGCTTGACCGATTTTACTTAGCCAACCGAACGTTATGCCATCGTGTTTGTATACCTATCTGTTCTTTTAATACATATTTTAATAAGAAAATAGATGAGTGGACATATAGTAACAATTTATTTTATTTAGTTTGTGTGCGGGCAACATTGGAAAAAGGTGGTCTGGTTGAATTTGACAACGTCATTGTCTTATTTTGGTATTGTCCCCATAAAGTTTTTATTTTGTGGGATATTCTTTATCTACCTATTATCTAAGAACTAATCCTATTTAATACATCATTTCACTGGTCACCATTAAATATAGTAAAATCCAAATAATAGTAATTTTATTATTTAAATAAACTTCAGGTTGAGTTGCTGTAAATTGCTGTAAATAAAATGGTATATCTAAGCCGGAGAGGTGATCTGTACCTCAGGACCTTCCTACTTCAGACACCTTTCTCTATTTAAGATTGTGCATATACCAGTGCCTGTTACTTCTGATGTTGAATTAAATAAAGATTTATGATTATGATTATTTTTTTAATACCTATCTACCGACGCCTAATATATAATAATAGCTTTCTCGAATTACTACATTTTTTAATTATTTAATTGCCTCGGAAACGAAAATTAAAATATTTTTTTAATTTAATTTAATAATGTTATATTCTCAGCCTTTCCATCATGTCCTACTTTTTACATAGAATGAATGGTCACCTTATTAGAAAGAGACTAAATTAGCGTTAACCTCTCTTTTGGTGGCAATTTTTTAATGCAAGTAAGAATTGCAGTTGTACACACGGCGGCACATGGAGCTGTAAATTTCCAGTATAAATTGACCTCGCTTTGTATAGATTTCTTATACAATGAGAGAACCGCATAAACTGGTTTTGTAAAGCTTGACTGGCCGTCGCATGCGTACGTAGTACTTATTACTTCCGTGCAAAGAGTAAAGACGAAAGTAAAAATAAAACAAAATTAGTTTTCAGCCATTCCGAGTGACTACCCTACGACTAAAACTTATTTACGTAAATTATTTTTATCATAGAAATCGCGTATGAGGTTACTAACAAAATTTAAAAAATTAATATCTTTTGCGTCTGTTGGTCGATTTTTATGAAATAAACGCTAAATAATACCCACAACAATGCTTCTTATTTTGTAATATTTAGATTTTGCATACAATGAGGGATTTTTACGTGATGCGCGCACAAACGAACAGACAAACCGACAAACAGACAAAAATTTAAAAAAAGATATTTTTACTTTCTATTACTTATTTCTCGCACCTTCCAGTGACTTTTTTGCAAAAATCTGTAATGTACAGACACGGAAAGTCTACGATTTTATTATATGTATAGATAGATAGATTATGATACCGTGAACGATATTACGATTTTGCATAAGATCACATTAACCACATTAATCACATTACCATATTATTCGGTGGGGGGAGCGAAAATTCAACTTAAAAGGACAATAGCTATTTGACCTTAACAACATGCCGGTTACGATAGTGCCTCATATAGGGACAATCAAGTCTCCCCGCAATCATTGCCATGACAGCGTTGGAGCGTTGCAGCGTTGGATAATGATTTCACGAGGACGCAGGTCGCGGGCAACAGCTAGTATTTACTAAAACTAGTTAATATGGTGTTGTTGTTGGTGAGCCCAGAACTAGGTATTTAGACTCTATCGCTCTGGGCTCGGTGTTTGATTGTCAGAGCGGAGACTGGAGCCGAGATGTGTGTGCTTGCATGGAACGGTGTGTGTTTGCTTCTACACACATCAACAGTTTCTAGGGATATTTAAGTTATTCACGTATTTAAACAAAACTAAAAAGAATTTCTGAAAACATCCTTCCAAAGTGCTCAGAATGTTATACTGTTACAAAAAATTTAATAAAAAACGGAACTTTGTTATTTTATGAGAGTTTGTTAGAAAAAAAAAATAAAGTTGATTTTTTTCTAAGGTCCGACGAAAATGCATGAAAAATGGACAGTTCGGCAGCAGATTTTCGGGAAAATTCGTAAAGACTTGCGTTGCAGCATATTCCAGGCGTGCTAACAGGATTTAAATTAAAATTGTCTGCGTGGGTCAGTCCAGGGCCGCTTCATTATGTTGCTGTAGCCGCTGAGTTACCACTCGAGTCGTAGTTGGGTGGGCTTTAGCATGCTTATGCATAAAATTTTGACCCATTAGCAACCGGTGTGGTTGGAACACAAGTGCCAGCACCTCATCATATTTATCTGAACACGGTCAGTTCTCCCGCCTAGATGTAGTACTGCCCATACATGATAATTTGATTATTCCCCCTTGCTATGGATGGACTTTCGGGGGATTTCGCAAGCGAGTCTCACGACTAAGTGTTCGCCAAACACGTATTATTCGTGTATCTGGAAGGATACCGAATCGGGATTAATCTGAGAGTATTCTCTGGCTACCCGAATATTCCCAGCGTGCCGCTCGGCCACCTCACCAGTATCCCGATAGCGAGACCACAATTTGGATATGGTGCCCATTGCGTCAGCAATATTGCACTGGCGCGCACCTGCTTCAAGCATGAATATTGTTCTCAACATCTCTTTTCTAATTAAATGTCGACGTTCCTTGGTTTAGATAAACTTAGCAGTATTGACTTCATTCAAAAACCTACGAAAAAATCTTTGTTTTTGTTAAAAACAGTAAAATCAAGAAAGTAAGAAAATTATGTTTGTTATGAAGTTTACTAAATTTTGCCACATCTATATATTTTTTTTTTAATTTCGTTATTTGATTAAGTATTGTAGGAAAATGACATAGGAACAAATTCGCATTTAACACTTTTTAAAATGTCCAGACTCCAGTACTTTTAAAATTATGCTAATAAATGTAAAATATCCCTAGATACTTTTGATGTCTTTATTTGTTTGTGTGTTTGATGATATACAACATTAGTTTTAGTATATGCGAAACCTGATACACGTGCCTAGTACTTTTATGTAAAGAATCTATGTACAAAATTTCAAAACTGTATCATGAAAAATCACAAAGTTATAAGCTTGTTCTGTTACCTAGTTGTCCGCACAAAAACGCGGTCACCACGCAGCGCGTGACTCCAGCGTCGTCTTGAGCCGACCTCCCTAGCGGCGTCAGCGTAGTCTGCTACGCTGACGACACGCTGATACTGGCACAAGAGAGGTCGCACGAGGCGGCGGCCGAAAACATGACAGGCGGGGTTGCGATAGTCGTGGGGAGGATCCGGCAATTGGGTCTCGAAGTGGCATTGCAGAAGTCCGAGGCCATGTGTTTTCATGGGCCTCGGAATGCGCCACCGTCGGGATCCCTACTGACGGCCGGAGGGGTTTCCATCGACGTCGGGTCGACGTTGAAGTACCTGGGACTCGTCCTCGACAGCCGGTGGAACTTCGTGGAGCATTTCCGACGTTTGGCCCCAAAACTGGAACGGACCGGGGCTGCCTTCAAGCGGCTCCTGCCCAACCTGGGGAGTCCAAAAGCCTCCTGCCGGAGGCTCTACGCGGGGGTCGTGCGGTCCATGGCCCTTTACGGGGCCCCGGTATGGGCGGGTTCTCTGAGGCGGCAAGCCGCCCGCTACCTGAACACACCCCAAAAGGGGATAGCCCTAAGGCTAGTCCGGGGGTACCGCACGATCTCCGGTGAGGCGGCGAGCCTCCTTGCTGGATTGCCGCCATGGGATCTGGAGGCGATAGTCCTCGCGCGCCTTCACGAATGGCGCGCGAAGCCACTACGTCGGGGAGAAACTCCGCTGCCGCGGAAAATCGCCGCTCAGCGGACAGCCCTCCGGCGCGATCTCATGGTGAATGGAGAGAGTGACTGTCGCAACCCCGTGCAGGGCATGCCACCATAGTGGCGATACGTCCCCTCTTTGAGGAGTGGCTAGAGAGGCGCCACGGCGCCCTCATCTTCCGCCTGACGCAGGTCCTCACCGGACACGGTTGTTTCGGAAGGTTCCTGCACCGAATCGGGCGGGAAGAAACGCCCGGGTGTTTCCATTGCGAGGATCGTCCGGAGGACACGGTGCAGCACACTGGGGGTCTGCCCCGCTTGGGCGGAGCAGCGCCATGTCCTCGTAGAGGCGATTGGCGGCGGCGATCTCTCGCACCCGGCCCTGGTTCAAGCCATGGTCCGGAGCGAGAGGGAATGGGAAGCCATCACCTCCTTCTGCGAAGCAGTCATGCTAGTGAAGGAGGTGGCGGAACGTGAGAGGGAAAGAGCCTCACGTCCCAGCCGCCGCGGGAGACGCCCTGGGCGTCGGGGGTCACGTGATGGGCCCCGGCCACCTTAGGTGCGGGCCTGTGGACGGCGAGTTATGGGCTAGCTCGCCGTCCGGCCATCTTATGACAACAGGCCGTGTCGACGGCGCGTTCGTGTTCCACGCGCGCCTTAAAGAGATGTCAGCAACCACGTAGGGGTCCGCACTGCGGGACTGTTCGAAAGAGATACCGCGGCCCTGGAACACAAAGGGCAAAGAAGGAATACGGATGGGTTTTTCTCAGTACAAGTCTGACACTCCATTCCGCTCATGGGGGCTCATTGATGATTTCCCATACTAAAAAAATAAATAAAAGCGTTGTGTTGAGCTCATTGCTAATAATAATTTGGCAGTAGGTACCTAAATTATTGCGATAGGTACTCAAAGTCGCTCGGTATCCAACTTTTAACTTTTTTAATATTTTTGGGAAAACATATAACATGGTTTAAAAATTATTGGAATCGATTCAATTACTTATTCTGAACAAACTATATTCAGGTTTCGCATATACTAGAAATAATGTTGTATACGTATATTTGTTCCCATTATTTGATCCAGATAGGGCAGAACCTTTCCAAGTTTTCATAACTAAGGTTTGGAAGCATATTTTCATCCGTTTTTACAATAGTCTTTATTGTATGTGCCAATAGAGAGAGTAGGGCGGGGATCATCTAGCTGGGAGTGAAGTGTTGTCAGGTGTTGAGATTCTATTGGTTCGTTTGTTTGTAAGTGACGTGTAATATGGTCTGTTATTTACATTTTTCTGAGTTTTTATGGATGTAGCCAGAGATAATCAAAAGCTGGCGGATTCTTAGCACTTTGGTCTCACAGTAAAGTGAGTCAGTTGAGTACCGGTGGGGTTTTTTAAAAGTTACCTTAAAAAGCGCTCTGAGCTATTTCAGAGGCGTTTGTGAATTTTGTTGCTGCTCATAAATAGCATCAGACATGCTCAGCCAGCACCATAGTAGAAACAAAAAATCGGCTAGACCTTGCAGCCGGGACCAGAAGAAATAGTGCCCCTGCTATACAAGCGGTTTTTATTAACTAGGGGCGGTCGTAAATTTTGTTTTTGCACATAAATAGCATCAGAGATGTTCGGAGAGCCAGCAACATAATAAAAGCAAAAAATTAGCTAGACCTGGACTAGTAACTAACGACCAGTGTCGATGCTACCGTAAACGCAGTTTTTAATAAGCAGCAGCAGTCATAGATTTTGTTGCTGGCCACGGATGTCATCGGCGAAGCCCAGAGAGCCAGCAACAAAATAAAAACCAAAAATCAGCATAGTTAGTGACCGGTAACAAAGTATCAGTGTTTATGCTATCGTAACACGCAGTTTTCATTGATATGACGATGTCAGATTTATATATTATCTTCGCTTTTTTAAACTGATATCAACTACGATTCGAAAACAAGCAACAAAAGGGAAATATAAATATTGGTTGTACTTGGCGACTGAAAAGAATATTCACTCGTGCTTATACTATTGCGACACGCAGTTCCGTTGCAAAATTAAAGTGAAATAATGATTGTAGAGGATTTGACATTTTAAATAGTATTAGGTATATTTATTTATTATATGAAGGTTTACAGATATTTTGCCGTATTTTATTGCTGTATAAAGCTGTCTTGACTAAATTTTTACGTACACCAATACTTTATCAATTTTAGTTTTTCCTTTTTTTTGTTTTTCTGACGCTTTTGTGTCGTCACACTTGTACCACTCCGTACCTCTTAAGCACATGGCTACGAAATCAGGTTCATGGGCAACCGCTCCTACAATTCTATATTTTTCATTTGCGTTCACAGGATTTATGAAAGCTTTGGCGAATCTTCTAAATTCATTCGGCACTCTCCACCAGCAAATAAAAATTTCGAGAATATGATAATTCTCGAAATCTCTTGTTGAATACTAATTATTATATTGCATCGCTTCATTCTTCAGTTAGAACATTCACAACGTAGTTCCTCTAACCTAAAAGGCAACTTCGCCCATTTTTTTTGCTATCTTCGATCAGTGTATCAAGTCTCATTCTTTTTCCGTGCGAGGCAAGAATAACACAAATTCTGCGGTCACAGTCCCCGATTTGAAATTGTTTTAATAACGAATTTAGTTGTTTGTCAGTACATAATAGATATAAATAATGCCTAAGCGCAGTGCTAAAGATAAAATTGAACGTTATAATAAAAAGATTCGTAAACTCGAAGAAAAGGAACGACAAAATCGTCGTCGTGTGGTGCGAGTTTTGGAATCTTCGGACTCTGATGCAAGCGTTGATAACGAGTTAACGACACTGGTAAACGTAAGTACTTATTTATATTAACTAGTTTTGGTGAATCAGTTCTTCAATGTGGTATTTTAAACTCATAAATCTTTGATGCGTTGATTCGAAATCGAACGTGGCAAGCCTGGGGGTTGGCCGTGAGTCAACACGACGGCATAAAAGCAAAAAATAAGTATTTCTTACATGAGATAGCTTAACATCTTTGCGAAATTAGACATAGCATGGGATCTATCCGAGATATAGAACAAGGTATTTTGTTACAAAATACCCACACATTTAAAATAAATAATTATATTATTAGATGCCGATAAAGTGGAGAACAACGGACCTGTCAATCCAACAGCCTTGGAGGTTACCGATATTCCCGATTCAGGAATACCAGAAACCGAAGCATTGTCGATGGCTCATGAACTCTTAATGCATGTTATGACAGTTGTCAGTTGTCAAACAGTTGAGTAATATGGGCATAATGCAATATTGCTCATCCCCCTAAGTTACTAGCACGCACAGAATAGAATAGAGAATAGAATATAATTTCTCTTTATTCGAATATCCATGACTCACAAACTGTAAGTGTTAGACTTACGTCTATGTTAGTAAGCAGTGATAAAAACAAACAACACAACAAATAACGGTAGATCACTGATGCGACCTCCCATGAGTAATTGCACAACAGCGACCTATAAACACAGTCCAGGCGACTGGCAATCATGCTTAAGATACTGTTGGTACTACCCCACACCCTGTGCACCAGGGAAGCGCCCTCTTTACGTATAGCCTATGTGCTATTCCAGACTACAATATATCTCTGTGATAAATTCCATCCAGATCCGTTCAGCCGTTTTGGCGTGATTGAGTAACAAACATCCCTCCATCCATCCAAACTTTCGTATTTATGATAACTATGTTAACTTTCGCATTTATAATAACAAACTTGTTGATTACGCCTCAAATGTTGTACAAGCTAATTTTAATTCTGAAATATATTTGATTATATTATATTATTTAGATTGTGCAATGATTAACCATTATTGTTTTTTTTTTACAATAACGTTTAAAACGTAATTTATTTTTAGGGAGGACAGTGTGGAGGGACGCTGCCGCACATAGTGTAGGTGAATAATAGAATACGCGGCGAAACTCAGGCGTATCGTATTCCTTATAAATTATCTGTAACAGGTATCATAATAAAATCACTTACACATGTCCACGTTTTTTACATTCCCGCAAACATTACACACACCCACTAAAGTTCACAAGCTATTCAAATATTTTATTGAAACCTGGGTTTGAGACGACGCGACGACGGCTACGGCACGGCAATAATATCTACAGTTAACCGTTTGTATTCGCGTTCCAATCGTTTGTATAAAGATAAGTGTATCTTCACTTATCTTTATACAAACGGTTGGACTGATGACTCGCGTAGTCATACCTACACGCCTCGAGTTTGATACCCACGCGGTACCCAAGAAGTCACGAATGCGCCGCACTGACGAAAGAACGTTGTGATGGTTTTGTAAACAGTATGCGTGCGATTTGTGAATATTTGATTGAAATAAGAACAAGTATACTACTAAATATGGCAAAGAGTAATAATAGACTATATTGTGCTGTCTTTGTTTGCTTGAATTCTTCAACAACGCATCCAGAGTTAACATTTCTTAAATTACCAGGTAGCTCCGAAAGGTAAGACTATAAAATAATTTATATATACATAGTAGTAGATACCTACTTAATTTGTTTATTTTTTAATAGGTAGGTATTTTGCTTTTTCCACCGAGTAAAATACGTGGATTAATTAATAAATAAGTGGAAAGGATGAAAAAAGTGACACACGAGTGATTTAGGTACCTTCGCTCGCGTTAAAAAAAGTCTCGAATTTATAATTTTTATTAAATCTACTAATCAAAAGACACAACTTGTATTTTTTATTGAAAACTTCTTATTTCTTTCACAACTAACTTATTTTTTTGCCTTTTTTTTTATTTATTTTTTTCATGTTTCCAATCACAAAACTAAAAAGATTTAGTTGATGAAATTAAATTACTGTAGGCGCGGCAGCCCTGTCGCTTACGAACGTCCACCCGGCTGTAGGTAATTATTACAAGGACAGGACCGAGTCACAATACTGTATATATTTATACTGTGGCTACGGGCTACGGCTCAGTCGTAACTGCATCTACACTACATATTAGCTTTACAACCGTGCTTTTTAATAATGCCAGTTTACGCGCTAATTGTTCTATTTTAGTTGTGCTCCAACGCCCCCAATCCTTCTTAATATAATATCAAAGTACTCGTAAGTTGGTTTAAGTCACAATGTTTCGTTCATAGGAAGGCTTACTCGTAAGGCTCTGTGTGGCGCCATGTTGTATTGCTCCTCTCACTATTATCGCAGGCTTGACTTGCGAACAATATAAAATTTGATAATTAATTTGACATCATCGTCTAACTAAGTGAGCAGCCTGCTCACGTTTCTCTGTTGTTCGCTGTACACAGAGATCACAGCACCGACTCGCCGCAGTCAAATACACGAATAGTGAGTTTAATAGTCCAGTGCACACAGTGTGCTGCACGTGACGATACTGTACAGTCGCCCACGGCGCGGCCTGCCCTCCTCCCGCTGGCGGAGGCGGAGGCGGAGGCAACATATTGTGCTTCTCTAACTATCACATTTGTCACATCATCATCTTCCTAGTCTATTTTACATAGAAAAAACTGCCTATCTAACATCTACAACCCCTGGTTGCTGAGTTATACGATATCGGCCCTGGGCAAGACTAGTCGTCAGACACATGAGACATTCGGGTTTCAAACTACCCGAAATTACTGTCAAAGATCTACGATCGAGCGAGTGAGCGATTAACGGCCTTTTCGAGGCATGGAAAGAAGTTGGTACGTAATGGATCGCGTTCACCCATCAACGGGCTGACCTTAGAAAAGACCTTGAAGATCGACAATTGAACATATTCACAACCATTCACATATTAGTTAGGCATATTCGACATCCTTTCCTGAAAATATTCAATCTGCAAATGAGTTGTCTTCTAAAGACGCAGCCGCGGTGGTCAAAGCGAGCGTTCATCCGCACAAAAGCATTCATCAACTGTGGCGCTGTTACAAAAACGATGCTCAAGGATTTTTTTAAACAAGTTTTAAGTATAAATAAAGATTTATGAGCAGTCAAGTTTTGGTCCCAAAACGATTCCCGGAGAAAACTTAATAAGCACTACTAATAAGATTTATTTTGACTCTATTAAAATATTTAGATGGCTACCTGAACAATATTTTAGTATTCGTATCAAGGAAGGTAGGGCGCCGGCTTACTCCTCAGCCTGACCAGGGTGAGCGTGGCACGTGTGAATGTGACGTGCGGAACCTCATTCATTAGACTTAGCTTTTCGGTTGTACTGCCTCTGAGATCGCTAACGAGGTCAAAATAATGGAATTCGCTAGCCGACACCAGCGACGAGTTACTCCACCGAGGTCGTAGAGTTCGTGAAGAGTAGCGGAGACTCACATGCGAGTGTCGCGAAGGGACCGCGCCTCCTCGGTAACACCTCCACCGGCCCAGCAGCGGCCCGGCAGCGGCTCTAGCCGGCCTAACTGACACTGTCACTGCACTGCACTCTCCACCGGCACACTCGCGCTGCTTGCACCACACGGTCACTCGGCCCACTCCGGCCTCTACTACGAGAGTTTACAAAAAGTTGTGTACAAAGTTACGTATCGTACTGTAGTGCGTGTTCGCGATATTGTGAGCGCCGGGCGCAGAGCAAGCAAGCGTGCATACGGCGCGGCGGCTCGGACTCACTGGCGGACACTGCCGCCGGCAGGCACGCGGCTCGCGGCGCCGCCGCTCTGCGCGCGCACACACACACAGCAACCACCACCGAGCACCGTCATACACAGCTAGCATGCTGTAATATAATAATAATAATAATTTATTAAATAAGTAGTTTGTACATGGTATACAAAGTTGTAGGTACACCACACTGCGATCCAGGTCGGTTCAAGCTTGTTTGGGGCATACTACATCGTCTTTATCCATATATTCGGGAGCTATTCTCTGTGATCATCTGAAGCACTGTCAAGTCGCTAGAGTTAATTTTAAAATAAATCTCATGACATTTAAAAAAAAATAGTAAAATATGTTTTTTAACAAACTTTTAATAAACCTGTAGGAGCGCTGACTCAGCGCGATCGCTTATTTACGAAATAAGTTATGAGAATGTTAATGATTTTAAGAAAATGTTAAAGTTCTAAAAAAAAGTAAAGTTAAAGGTTATGGGTATGCACAAAAAAAGTTTTTCTGGCCCGTGGCTATAATATGTACTTAACGTAAAGGAGATGGAAAACAGTGGGCCCAAATGTAATAAGTTGAGATATGGTCTAAAAAATTAGTCATATTTTCTTATTTTAAAATATCAAAAATCAGCTCGTTATCTGGAAGCGGAGAAAAATGAGAAAGGTGGTTTTCGTGACATTTTATCGATTTGATTAATCGATTACAGAATTACAAAAAGAAAAGCTTAGCACTAGGTAATTAGTACAAAGTAATTAAATGCATTATAATATACTTGTATACAATATAGTACATTTAATGATAGTTATATTAATAAAGAAAATGTCAATTAATAACAGAAAAACCAAAACGATTATCGATTAAAATCAATAATATTTGTCATGACTGCATTGACAGCTAACTGACATTGACACTTGCCGATTATTTCTGCTCCACTCGTTTCGTGTTTTCCGATGCGTTTTGAGTGCTTTCCCAATTGTGTCTTTTTATTTTCAACGACCACTGCTTTGTTTATTAAGGATTCCGACCCTGCCTACCTTGTACGACGTTGCTTCCACACTGGACACCGAAGATTGTTCACACGTTTGATTTGGAATTGTTTTTCGGATTTTTCCCCCCGCTAGAATTGGATATCGATCGCTGTGTGAATTGTGGGATTGCAACTAATCACTGCAATACCATAGGCCGATGACCCTTGGACGATAAAACAATTCTATCAGTGATTCGGTAGTAACACAACCTCACTTTTCCTAAACCTCTAATAATTCCGCTCTCAGATTGTCAAAACTTATAGAATTTTCAGCGAAGCACTGATAAGTCTGAATCTATTAATTCATACCATTTTCATCTCATTACATTCAGGCCCAACAATGTATGTAATCGTTTCCGTCTCCTTTTTATAGTCTAACCAAGAAATTATCGATACAATTGTTTTATTAATGTCAATTCTGTAATTATTTATGTCAGTATTCATAGGTGATGTCAAAATGATAGAAATATCATCCGCAAATAATGTGCAAGGATTGTGTGTATTCAGGGAGATCATTAATATATAATAAAAATAAAGGAGGACCCAAAACGCTTCCTTGTGGTACACCTGAGTTGTTGCATTTTGAAAGAGATCTTGCTTCTTGATCTTTCTTGCTTACAGGGGAGTTTCAAACACAAATATTGTAAAGGTAAACTTGTTCAAACAATAAACCATTCTGTATTTTTTTTTTGTATCTTATTCCCTTTAGTTCTTTATTTCCTGTCATACTTAAAATTTCAACACATTGCGTTCTGCCCACTAGGTAAGTTTCAAGCCATCTAAGGGTCGGTCCTCGAATGCCATATCGTTCCAACTTTGAAAGCAATAATCTATGAGACACAAAATCAAAAGCCATCGACATATCGAAGAAGATTACGGATACTCGTTTTCCTATGTCTACTTCATCAATAATATTTTTTACAAGATTGAAGCATGCAAGAGTGGTCAATTTCCTTTTTTGAAACCCGTATTGTTCTTTCTTTAGAATCTGATGTTTCCCAATAAATTCCATGAGACGGTTTTGCATAGCTTTTTCAAAAACTTTAGAAATTATTGGTATAAGACTAAATTGGTCTATAATTATCTGCTTTCAAGCTATCGCCTTTTTTATAAAGAGGCTTAACAATCACAGACTTTAACAAGTCTGGAAAGCAGCCTTCTGAAAATGACAAATTAATCAAGTACGTCAACACAGGAGTTATTTCCCCTGAGCAAGCCTTTAGAATTTTCGTCGAGATCTCATCATGCCCGACTGCTCCTGTGTTGTTCAGGGTAAGTATATTTTTTTTACGTCAATGTAGCCGTATGGCCGAAGGAACAGACCATCGCACGTGTTAGCTTTGCATGTATCCCTTACACTATCGTTCTGTTGATTTGTTAAGTCAATCCAGTAGTTATTAAACGAGTCCGCATTTTTTTTTGGGTTGTCTTCTATTTTATTATTTATACAACATAATTTTTAGTAAATGCGAAACCTGAATATAGTTTGTTCAGTACAAGTAAATGAATCGATTCCAATAATTTTTAAACCAAGTTATATTTTGTCCCAAAAATATTTTTAAAAAAGTTACAAGTCGGACAC
Source organism: Noctua fimbriata (assembly GCA_905163415.1). Taxonomy (NCBI): domain Eukaryota; kingdom Metazoa; phylum Arthropoda; class Insecta; order Lepidoptera; family Noctuidae; genus Noctua; species Noctua fimbriata. The sequence continues at coordinate 18,881,332 of LR990934.1, forward strand.
CGAGCGAAATTAAGTACCTATCGCAATCATTTAGGTACCTACTGCCAAATTATTGTTATCAATTAGTTCAAGACGACGCTGGAGGCGCGCGCGTGGGCGCGCTGCGTGGTGACCACGTTTTTGTGCGGACAACTAGGTACAGAACAAGCTTATAACATTGTGATTTTTCATGATACAGTTTTGAAATTTTGTACATAAATTCTTTAAATAAAAATACTATACACGTGTTTCAGGTTTCGCATTACTAAAACTAATGTTGTATTGAAATTCGTTATTAGTGATAATTTACTCGCACTTTCTGATTCTTGCTTTATAAGTGTCCACGCAGCTTTACTTTTATTTTTTTAATACTTTAATATTTTGTCATTTGATGTTTTAATAGAACTATTGATACAGCATCTTAGTAATTTACTGTATTTTTTATATACTATCTTGTTACGTTCTGACTTATTCTTTTAATATACAAAACGTAATGAGCGTTTACGTTTACCAGTAATCCAGTTGGTTTTCTTACATTTGTTTGTTACTTTAACTCTAACTTTAGGGAAACATAACTTGTAAAATAATTGGAACAGTTCTCAAAAAGATTCATAACCTGAGTTAATATCAAGTTGACTATGAACTTCTGAGAAGGAAAGATTAGACAAACATTCCTTGAATTTTAGGATGTTTTCCTAACTATAGTCCCTTTTAAAAACAAAATACTTTTGAACTAAAACTTCCTGATGTTTGACAGGGACGCTTAACATTTGTGCTGTATTGTGGTCTGATATATCCCAGTGCAAAAGCTCACCTTTAGCCAGTGGGATATTACTTATGATGTGATCGAAGCATGTGTTCTGTCTCGTTGGATCAGTTATATGGAAAATTAAATTATAATTCGCAGCCAGATTCTCAAGATCTTTAGTTTTTTTGTGTGGCTGTAATGTGTTTACATTTATATCGCCTAAAAGAATATTATTTTTCCTTTTAAATTTATTTTTTAATATAAAAAGTCCTGCAGAAAGTTTTATTATAAACTAGCCGTGCCCGCGGCTTCGCTCACGTGAGCGCACATTCTCTTGTTTTTCATTCTCAAAGTTTATGAACGTAAGCAAAATATAGATGTAACTCATGATCTATCCTAGGGCCAAACGGTTAATATCCTTAACAATTAAAAAAAAATCTTTCAGCTCTGAGAGCTCAATCAACCGATGGAAAAAATGTGATGGACACAAACGATGGAAACAAAATTGAGAATTTGCAAAAACCATGCAATTGAAAAATACTGCAAACGCTTGAATTTAATGTATTAACATAATTCTAATGCAATAGAAGCAGAAAGACTATGCGCTTCGATAATCTTCATGTTTCCGAATTAACACGAACGTCGCTATAAAGCTTCTAAGTTTGATTTTTCAAGGCATTGTAGTACATTCATTCCGCACTTTTAGGATTTTAGTCGTATAATTGTAATATTCTAACAATGGTGATACATAAGTGACCACCCACAAATTACGTCATACGAATTTTATGATTTTTTGACCGGAGGGGTCAAAAAATCCGTCCATATCAGAAGGTCAATTTTTGTGAGACTCCCGCCTCCCAAGTGTGACGTCACATATTTTGCAATATTACATGCTGCCCGCCGATAGAGCTGGAAATATTTATTTAATAAGATTTTCGTTGTTCTGTATGGTGTCCGGACGTAGCACCATCCCATATCTTCCCGTGGGTGTCGTAAGAGGCGACTAAGGGACTTACCAGAGAATGGGCAGCAGCATTCTCTGATTCTACAACAACCATACTGCGATCGCCAACTCGCCTGCCAAGCGTGGCGATTATGGCAAAACCCCCCTTCTTGGAGGAGGCCTATGTCCAGCAGTGGACTTTTCGGCTGAAATGATGAAGATTTTCGTTAATAGTTCAAATTTCGTGTTTTAAAACTTAGCAATATTAGTTTTTTAAATGTGACGTCACCAAATTTAGAAACCCTCCCACCCCTTGTCACACAATGTCACACTTTGTTGTCACCCCCCACCTCTTTAACGTATGACGTAATTAAATTACGTCATAAATTTTATGGCTGGCCCCTAATAGACACGTACTTCCATAGTAGCAGCAGCTAACTGTGACTTCCTGGAGTATCTAAAGTGTTCCTACACCTGCGATTTAGAGGACTTACTGTCAAAATCTCTACTGAAACCGCGATTAACGTAGCCACCTGGGTGCTAATAATGATAAATCGTCGATACAAAAGAAGAAGAAGAACATGGGAATTATATTAGATCTCATATTTCCGAAGATAGACCATTATTGCCGAAGCGGATACTTTTCCAAGGACTCTGATGAACGGGCAAAAAAAAAAGTTGAAGTGTAGACGCAAGTATTACGCAGATCGATGTAACAAATAGTGTTGAAAGCAAGCCATTTGACTATTCACTATATTTATGTTACTACTGACTATTATTAATATTTTGCTCCGAAGTTCAAATGCAAGTGCAGTCAGATTTAAGCGTTAAAGATCTGCCGCGAGTGAAACAATTGCTCTTACGGATATAACTCCTGTTCACTCTCGGGTATCTCTACCATTATAATAAAAAATCCTATGTTTACTGAGTCAAAAATATGTTTAATATACATGAAAAAAAGCATAACAAATGGGTTGCCTGATATCATTAAGTGAAGACTATTTAAAATTGCGACAACCGTGGGGCTTGACCGATTTTACTCAATACTCAATACTCAATACTCAATACTTTATTGCATTCCACATGTAGTACTTAGGTGGTAAAACTTAAAATTAGATCACATGGACCCTGTCGGGCACAGCAAAATAAGTGAGTTAGGAGAGAGGAAGCACTTGTAAATTATAATTATTACACAGTAGGTAGGTAATTTCTAAGATAAACTAATAGTAGGTATAAATTATAATATAGAATATAAATAGGTATCTATTGGGAGATCTTGTAATAATTAATAAATAAAATATAATATTTAATTTTGACTACTAAAATTATGACTTTATATGTATATCACTTAAATATTCATTTAATGAGTAGTAGCTTTTCTTTAACAAAAATTCTCTTAGTTTTTTTAGAAATGTGTGAGTTTTTTCTTCGTTTTTTATTGATCCGGGTAGTTTATTATATACTTTAATGGACATTACATAAGGACTTTTTGAGTGCATTCTTAGTCGAGAACTTGGTATGTTTAGTCTAGATCGGTGTCTGAGTAGATAGCGCGACTGGATGTCTTCACGTTTTGAGTAGAATTCGTGATGTTTTCGCACAAATTTGCATGTTTCTAAGATATATATACACGGAAGGGTTAAAATATTGTGTTTTTGAAAGAAAGGTTTACAACTATCGGTTTGCTCAATATTTACCAGGATTCTGACCAATTTCTTTTGCAGCGTGAACAGTATTTGTGCATCTGTACTGTTTCCCCAAAGAGTGACACCATAGCTAAGCCATGCATAGGCATAAGCATAGTAGGTGGTGAGGGCTGTCTGAAAATTGGTGGTCTTTTTTATTTCACGGAGGGCGTATGAGAATTTAGAAATCTTTGAGTGAGTTTTCTGTATGTGTGATTTCCAGTTTACGTGTGTGTCTATAACTAGTCCGAGTAATGTAAATTCGTTAACAGTTTCTAATTTTGAGCCATTGAACGTAAAATCTAAAGTTAAAGGAGTTTTTTGGTAAGGGTGAAAAGTTATTAATTTTGTTTTGGAGTAGTTTATCTCGAGGTTATGTTCGTTCATCCAATTGCAAGTTTTTGTAAGAATGGAATTAAGGGTTTTTTCTATATTTAAATTGTCTTGACATGAGACTAATATGGATATATCGTCGGCGAATAGGACACATGGCCCTTCTATGATTTTAGGTAGGTCATTAATATATATTAAAAATAAAAGGCATCCTATTACGCTTCCTTGAGGGATTGAGGCGTTAATTGTTTTACTATGTGATCGGATTTGTTTAATTTCATTATTTTTATGGTCAAAGTATTCTATTTCTACTAATTGTTCCCTATTCTTTAGATAGGACGTTAGCCATTCGTGAGCCTTTCCGCGTATACCTATTCCGTATAGTTTGTTTAGCAATATCCCAAATTGTACTTTGTCGTAGGCTTTAGTCATATCTAATAATAATCCAACAGCGTATTTCTTGTTATTTATAATGTTAAGTGCTTCTTGGATATACTTGTAGACTGCTAGGGTTGTGGAACGGTTTTTTCGAAAGCCATTCTGGCATTCATCAAAAATATAATATTTTTCACAAAACGTATAAATACGGTCACACATAGCTTTCTCAAAGATTTTTGAGGCTGAGGGTAAGAGAGCTATGGGACGATAGTTGTTAGGATCTGTTTTCGCTTTTTTTTGTGGATTGGTTTTATTACAGATATTTTTAATAAATCAGGGAAGATACCTTCTTCAAATGACTGGTTGAGTAGCAGATAAAACGGTAACGTGAGTTCATCTGCACATTGTTTTAGAAGCGTTGGTGGTATTTCGTCAATCCCGTGACTATTTTTATTTTTCAGGTTTTTTATTAATATGTTTACTTCCCAAGCGTCTATTGGGCCAAGAAACATCGTGTTCTGTGTGGGATTTAGTACAGAGGTGGTACCCGGTGTGCTACCAGAAGAATTGTCGGTGTTATCTCCAATGGTCGCAAAGAAATTATTAAAAATGTTGGCTATTTGTTTAGGTTCGGATATAAGGTCGTTATCTATTTGCAATTTAATATTAGTATGTTCTTTTTTATGTTTTTTGTTTGTTCTCTCATTTATGATACTCCACATGGTTTTTACCTTGTTAATAGATTTTTTTATTTTATTTATATATTGCATCTTTTTTGATTCAGTAACCAATTTTTTTAATATTTTTTCATAGTTTTTATAATAATTTGTGATGATAGGATCTTTTGTTTTAAGTGTGAGTATTTTTAACAATCTTTTATTTGTACAGGAGATCTTAATGCCCGTTGTTAGCCAGTATTTTTTAAATTTGGTTTTTAATTTGACTTTACATATAGGTATACAAAGGTTAAGGATATTTATTAGTGTATCATGAAATGCTTTATAATTCTCATTTATATTTTGGTTTTTAGGTAGTATTTTATTCCAATCGTATTCTTTTAATTTAGACTTAAACTTTAAAATATTCGCGTTGTTATATAATCTTTTTTTAACATACAAAGTTGTTTGTGCAGTTAAATGTGGTGTTGGTGTGGTGATGTGTATAATAGTTCCGCTATGGTCTGAAAAACCTAGTTCCTCTACTGTTGTATATATTTGGTTTGTGTTAGTGTTTGTAAATATCAAGTCTAAACTGTAGATGTATTTTGTGTTATTCGTGTGGGTGTTTTTATGTGTTGCGTGAGTTTATATTCTAGCATTAGGCCTAAGAATTGGTTAGTTTTTACATTTTTCTCTAAGATATTTATATTAAAGTCTCCACCTATAATTATGTTAAGTTTATAATACTTATTGTTTATATAATTCAAGATACATTTTACCTGATTAATAAATATTTCTTCCTCTCTTCTATTCCAATACATGGTTACTAATAATATGTTTTCTTTGGGTAACTCGATTGCACACACTTCTAAAATATATTCTATGGACATATTCGTTATATCAGTTATCTCTTTAAATTCGATATGGTCTTGCAGGAGGATGCAGACGCTGCTATTTTATATCCGCTAAATTGGATCAAGCTTAATTTTTCTTTAGACAACCAGGACTCTGATATACATATTGAATTATAAATTGGGTTATCTACGATGAAGGTTTCTAGTATATGCTGTTTATTACAGAGACTTTGGATATTTTGAAATAGAATTTTAAATTGTTGGTCTGTGTTTTCGAAAGGAGTAATTATTATGGAGTAATTATTATGGCTGTTGAATCTCGTTGGCGGGTGTTGTGGGAAGTTTTTAAATTAATGTTTTTCTCGTTTGCTATGTAGTTTGGTTGATTTTTATGTGTTTCATCTTTTAAAATGAAAGCTTTTCCTTCCACATACAATTGATTATTTCTTATTACTGCATGTAAGCCTTCCTTTCTTGCCTTTATCATTTCCTCTCGCATTTGTTGTCTTTTCTTACGTGAATTCTCGTCCAAAAATTCAGATATAGATAATCCTGTTCCTTGAAAATAGTGACTGTTGTTTTTGATGTATTTTGCCATTCTTTTACTTATTAATTCTATTACTAGTGGTCGGGTATTGGTGTTTTTTTTTGTCTAATCTGTACATATTCTCCACATAACCCATCAGGTCCACTTGTAGAATATCGCGAAACATTTCAATGATTCGGTTATGCAGGTCATTTTCAGGCTCTTTATAGTATTCAGTAAGGCCGTAGATGACTATCTTCTTGGAATTACTTTCAGTTTTACTTAGACAACCGAACGTTATGCCATCGTGTTTGTAATAAAATTACCTATCTGTTCTTTTAATACATATTTTAATAAGAAAATAGATAAGTGGACATGTAGTATCAATTTATCTATTTTATACCTTACAACTCTGTAGTAGGGACAAAAAGATAACAACCTAACAGATACTTGGGTCTTATGCTTTGTAGATATTTACTCTAATTCCATTTTGATTTCGTTTGGTTTGGAAAAAAGATTAGTTCCGTTAGTTTTAATAAAGGGTAGCCTTGACTTAACTTTATCAGGCAACCCATTCGCAATGTTAGTTTGTTCATATAAGTATTTTACTCCGTTAACGTAAGTTTTAAACAGCCGTTCTGAGGCTTGTCACTGCTGGATTTTAGCCTTTTACCACTCGCACAATGTGGACATGATCATTAATCTACTAAATTATTAGTATTGGAAGTCATTTCGGTAGGCACATATAAAAATACGAAATCCTGAAAGTCCTGTTTTAATATTCAAACGAAATTATTTTATTTAGTTTGTGTGCGGGCAACATTGGAAAAAGGTGGTCTGGTTGATTTTAACACCGTCATTGTCTTATTTTGGTATTGTCCCCATAAAGTTTTTATTTTGTGGGATATTATTTATCTACCTATTATCTAAGAACTAATCTTATTTAATGCATCATTTCACTGGTCACCATTAAATATAGTAAAATCCAAATAATAGTAATTTTATTATTTAAATAAACTTCAGGTTGAGTTGCTGTAAATTGCTGTAAGTAAAATGGTATATCTAAGCCGGAGAGGTGATCTGTACCACACGACCTTCCTACTTCAGACACCTTTCTCTATTTAAGATTGTGCATATACCAGTGCCTGTTACTTCTGATGTTGAATTAAATAAAGATTTATGATTATGATTATTTTTTTAATACCTATCTACCGACGCCTAATATAATAATAATAGCTTTCTCGTATCACCACATTTTTTTATTATTTAATTGCCTCGGAAACGAAAATTGAAAATATTTTTTTAATTTAATTTAATAATGTTATATTCTCAGCCTTTCCATCATGTCCTACTTTTTACATAAAATGAATGGTCACCTTATTAGAAAGAGACTAAATTAGCGTTAACCTCTCTTATGGTGGCAATTTGTTAATGCAAGTAAGAATTGCAGTTGTACACACGGCGGCACATGAAGCTGTAAATTTCCAGTATAAATTGACCTCGCTTTGCATAGATTTCCTATACAATGAGAGATCCGCATAAGCTGGTTTTGTAAAGCTTGACTGGCCGTCGCGTGCGTACGTAGTACTTATTACTTCCGTGCAAAGAGTAAAGACAAAGGGAAAAATAAAACAAAATTAGTTTTCAGCCATTCCGAGTGACTACACTACGACTAAAACTTATTTAAGTAAATTATTTTTATCATAGAAATCGCGTATGAGGTTACTAACAAAATTTTTAAAAATTATATCTTTTGCGTCTGTTGGTCGATTTTGATGAAATAAGCGCTAAATAATACCCACAACAATGCTTCTTATTTTGTAATATTTAGATTTTGAATAAAATGAGGGGTTTTTACGTGATGCGCGCACAAACGAACAGACAAACCGACAAACAGACAAAAATTTAAAAAAAGATATTTTTACTTTCTATTACTTAATTCTCGCACCTTCCAGTGACTTTTTTGCAAAAATCTGTAATGTACAGACACGGAAAGTCTACGATTTTATTATATGTATATAGATAGATGTATAGATAGATAAAGAAAAATCTGAATTTGGTGTTCTATATAAAGCTATTATAAAAATATTATGTGAAGGTAATTCCAAGCCGCAACATTCAAAGTGAAAATTCAAATGGGAATCCTGATATTTTGCATGCCTGTGTAATTTCCGCTGACTGGTCATCCCCTTTAGTTTCCGAGTCTTGAACAGTTTCAATCAATCAATCAATAGTCTTTATTTGTAAACATAGGTTACAACAGTGTCTCATGGTGACATGGAGAGAGCGACTGTCGCAACCCCGTGCAGGGCACGCCACCATAGTGGCGATAAGTCCCCTCTTTGAGGAGTGGCTAGGGAGGCGCCACGGCGCCCTCACCTTCCGCCTGACGCAGGTCCTCACCGGACACGGTTGTTTCGGGAGGTTCCTGCACCGAATCGGGCGGGCGGAAACGCCCGGGTGTTTCCATTGTGAGGATCGTCCGGAGGACACGGTGCAGCACACTGTGGAGGTCTGCCCCGCTTGGGCGGAGCAGCGCCGTGTCCTCGTAGAGGCGATTGGCGGCGGCGACCTCTCGCGCCCGGCCCTGGTTCAAGCCATGGTCCGGAGCGAGAGGGAATGGGAAGCCGTCACCTCCTTCTGCGAAGCAGTCATGCTAGTGAAGGAGGTGGCGGAACGTGAGAGGGAAAGAGCCTCACGTCCCAGCCGCCGCGGGAGACGCCCTGGGCGTCGGGGGTCACGTGGTGGCCCCCGGCCACCGTAGGCGCGGGCCTGTGGACGGCGAGTTATGGGCTAGCTCACCGTCCGGCGTCTTATGACGACAGGCCGTGTCGACGGCGCGTTCGTGTTCCACGCGCGCCTCAAAGAGATGTCAGCACCCACGTAGGGGTCCGCACGGGCCGATGCCTGCCAGGGCTGCGGGACTGTTCGAAAGAGATACCGCGGCCCTGGAACATAAAGGGCAAAGAAGGAACATGGATGGGTTTTAGTCAGTACAAGTCTGACACTCCCTTCCGCTCCGCCCTGAACGGAGATTTGATGATTTCCAATCCTAAAAAAAAAAAAAAAAAGGTTACAACAGTGTGCAAGATGTTACAATAATTGTTTTACATAATATAGTTTCTCTATGTTTTGCCATTTGGCGTACAAATATACATTTAAAGGAGGCTTTTGCCAATTAGGTAAATTAATCTATAGGTACTAGTATTATAAAGAGGTAAAATTTAATTCGTAATATCAATATCTATTTTAATAAAATGCATTAGGTAATGTCAGGTAATGTCAATCTTTAATGAAATACGATAATGTAAATAATAAATGGTTATGATGTCAATAAGATACTGCTAAGAAAAATGTCTAAATTGATATTGTCCACAGAACTGTGATAGTCGTCATGCTTTTATCGTCATGTTACGAGCATACAAATATTTTATGTCAAAGAGATGTCATCAAAGTAGTCGTTGAGAGAGTAGTAACATTTCTGTATTAAAATAGTACATAATTTACGCTTAAAATTTACTAAATTTAGATTTTTTATTGAGCAAGGTAACTTATTAAATATTCTTTGGGCCATACAAAAAAAGCTTTTCCTCATTAAAGCCGTGCCTGCATTTGGTACTTTAAGCTCTACCTTATTTCTGTCTCGTAGTTTCCTATATTGACTTTTAAAAGCTATTTCATACAGGTGCATGTTTGTCTTAACAAATATATTTACCTCATAAATATACAGAGAAGGCAAGGTTAAGATTTTGAGACTTTTATATAGAGGTTGACAACTGTCGGTACTTTGTAAGCCACACATAGCTCTGATGCATCTTTTTTGGGCTTTGAAGACATAGTCCTTATTTACTGTATTACCCCAATATATTATGCCAAATCTTAGTGTGGATGCAACATAGCCATGGTAAGCCATTAAAAGAGATTCTAGGCTAACAATTTTAGCCAGTTTATAGAGGGCATATGCAAATTTATTGATTTTTTTACAAATATCTTCCGTTTGAGGTTTCCAGGTCAAGTTATTATCTATAACAACACCAAGGAATCTTGTCATAGTTACCGACTCTATTTTAGTGCCCAAGTAGTTAATGTCAAGATATATATTAGGAATCCTTTGATAAAAGTGCATTATTTTAGTTTTTTCTAGATTTATGACAAGATTATTATTATTTAGCCAAGTAATTATCTTATTCAATGTCAAATTTATCTCTGCTTCGTATGTATTAGGATCGTCACATTTTACTACTACCGTGCTGTCGTCAGCAAATAATACCATCGGATGCTTTATTTCTCTAGGCAGATCATTTATATAAGTTAAGAATAGTGGAGGTCCTAACACACTACCTTGTGGGACTCCGTATTTAATAATTCTACTATTAGATCTGTATCTTCTTTCGTAACCAGTGCGTGGGCATATACGTGTTATTTCTAAAATCTGCTTTCTGTTGTGTAAGTATGATTCAATAAGATTCAGTATGTTGCCTCTTATACCATATTTCTCTAATTTATTTAATAGTATTTTAGAATCTACGTAGTCAAAAGCCTTTGTAAGGTCCATATATATAGCACATACGGCATTTCTTTCGTCTACATTTGATAAGATAGGGCGTATCAGATCATGGATATCCATGTTAGTTGTCCTGTTCTTGCGAAATCCTTTCTGTTCATCAAGTAGAATGTTTGATTTCTCTAGGTAAGTATAAAGTGCTTTATATATGACCTTTTCAAATACTTTTGCAAATATGGTTATCAAAGCAATAGGTCTGTAATTTTTCATTAGACATTTGTCTTGCTTTTTATATAGTGGGGTAACTATGGAGGTTTTGAGATTCTCCGGGAAGATACCACTCTCAATACTTAAATTAATTATGTAACTTAGATGTGGGGCTATGTATTGAGAGACTGTTTTTATGACTTTTGTGCATATTCCATCACTGCCTACACTGTTTGTATCTCTAAGAGACCTGATATGATTCATGATGTCATGCGGCAAAGTTGGTTCCATAAATAAAGAGTTCAAAGTGTTTGAATGAATGGGGATTTCTTGTGTTATGCTATGATTTGAGTTAGAGACTTGGTTAATAAAATATTCGTTGAAGGAGTTTGCTATTTCAGTGGGATTCGTGACGATCTTTGTGTCAGTTTTTATTTCAGTTAAAGGTTCTTTAGGAAAGTAGGCTTTATTGTTGTTAATTACGGTCCATGTCGCTTTGGATTTATTTTGTGACGTTTTGATAAAATAATTATTTTGGGATTTTTGGGTTAAAGATATAATTTTTTTAAGTCTACGTGAATATGTTTTGAATGCATTTTTATTCTTGATAGTGGGATTAGCTCTATATTGCCACAGAAGCATACGTTTCCTTTTACTGCATTTTTTTATTCCCTTTGAGATCCATTTAGATTTTTTTGTTAATGACTTGGTAATAGTTTCGTAAGGAAAACAGAGGTCATAAAAGCATTGAAATAGATCCAAAAAATAGATATAAGCCTCATTAGGGTCCGAAGTACTGTAGATGTCTGAGAATGAGAGACTTTTTACACAATTTTTAAATTTATCTAAATATTCTAGGCAATAGTTCCTTCGTCTAACACGCCATGACTTAATAGCACATATTTTTTTTACCGGGCATCTTAAAACCTGTGTGGTGTGGTCTGACAGTCCAAATTCTATAATTTCCCCCTTGCAACCTCTGATATTGTGCGCGAAATTATTTAAACATACACACAGTTTGTGCTAGTGGTTTAATTGTTTCTTTACCCATTCCATTTTTAAGACAAAGTGTGAGTGGACTGTGGTGAAAATCACCCGTTAGTCGTCGTTTCACACTATTTTTACGGTTCGAAGATATATTGTTTTTCCAAGTCGAGGTGGGACTTCTACTTCAGAATTGTAATTTCCTGGGAAAGCTGATCATCATATGTACCGGTCTTGACCGGTCATAACCCTCATTTTTGCTTTGCCGTAATCGGGTAACGAAAGTCACCGACTTCCGAAAGTAATTTCACCACTTTTTTGTGTTTTTTTTTAGGTCTGTTATTTTTTTAACATAACTCTTAGTGTTAAGTTCACGGGAATTCATATGAGTGGCGCCTCAACGACCTGGCTGATAATGAGAGCAGTGCAACTACAGTAGTGCAGGGTGCCAGTAAACCATGTCACCGCTAGTGTGGGACGCCGTGTTCCGGTGTGGGTCACCGTGTACTGTTCCCCCACGGTGACACACATCGCGTCTAAACACGCGCTGAATTAGTAAACGCCGCGCGAGTGTCGCGGGATGCGGGTCAGCGCCGCCAGGGTAATAATATACAACATTATTTTTAGTATATGCAAAACCTGAATATAGTTTGTTCAGAATAAGTAACTGAATCGATTCCAATAATTTTTAAACCATGTTATATTTTTTCCCAAATATATTTAAAAATGTTAAAAGTTAGACACCGAGCGACTTTGAGTACCTATCGCACTAATTTAATTACCTACTGCCAAATTATTACTATCGAGCTCAAGACGACGCTGGAGGCGCGCGCTGCGTGGTGACAACGTTTTTGTGCGGACAACTAGGTAACAGAGCAAGCTTATAACTTTGAGATTTTTCATGATACAGTTTTGAAATCTTGTACATAGATTCTTTACATAAAAATACTAGAAATGTGTATCAGGTTTCGCATGTACTAAAACTAACTGTTTTATATTCACATTAGATATTATTATATTTACATGTAGTGTCATGACGCGCGACGACCTGACCTACACCTGGCGCTACCGCGCATGCGCCCGGCAACAACATGTTAACTTCACATGGCACTCGGGTCGGTCCATGGTGGAAGTCGACCAACGGGAAAAATAAAATAACATTATCATCCGTTCCACCGGGATAACGATTACGTATAATATGAATCCAATCCAATATAAAAGTGGGGATTCAATCCCCAGTAAAAAAAAATCCTGTCTCTGCTCCAGGAACTTGAACCAACCGTCAACATCTCAGCCCAACGATTGTCGGATCAGGTGCGGATTATCTAACGCAATCACATGTTGGACGACACCGCACTTGATAGGCTGCGTTCAGAGGTACTGAGCAACCGTATCGTCTTAACTCCGGCACAAACCGCGGTGCAAGCGTCAGCTATCGACTCAACCCCGCCGCGGTTGAATTCAGCTGTTGTAGAGGAAGATGATAGGGTTGCTATGGTAAGTAGCCAGTGCAACGAACGATTGAGGAGCGCTCTGGAAGATGCGTTTCGCGGATATCGATCCACTCCTACCGAACTTAGGCCCCACTTACCACGGTTACCCATGCATAATAAAAATAGGGCGCTGGTGTGTGCCTTGGACTCGCAACTCAAGAATATATTCAAGAGTAGCGAGAACCTCGTTGACATACACTCGATCCTGTACTGTGGGGCTGTTGCGGCATGTCGTATAGCTAATGTCAAGTTCCCAAATTGTGAGGTAGCTACTCGACCAAAACCAGCCGTACCAGCCTGGCAGCGCAGGATCGAGCGCCGCATCGACGGGGCCAGGGAACTCATTGGCAAACTACACTGCTTCAGGGAGGGCAATACACGACCACGTGTAATGCGCTTTGTGAGCTGGGTATTCTCGGGGACTGGAATCAGTCCTCAAGAATACATGTCCCGTGTCACAGAGCGCATCGACTTCCTGAAGCAAAGAAAGTTAAGAGAAAAAAAAAAGAAAGAGAGGAAGAAAAAGAGAAAGTCAGAAAGAGAAAGAGAGAGAGGGTGAATGGGGGTGAGAAAGTTTATGCATGGGCAAACCGTATTCGACGGTATAAGCGGCGCTTTGATCGGTACTCATAGAATCGCATGTTCCAGAGCGATGAGAGGTGGATATACAGAGCTTGGTAGCGACCCGAGCAAAATATGACAGACGTGTGCCGCCCAGATGATGCCGCCACGAGTTCTTTCTGGCGCAGCATCTGTTCGGTGCCCGTCTGTCATACTGAGGCTGACTGGATGCGTGATGTCGAGCGAGTGTGTGAACCTATACCAGAAATGGATCAAATTTTTTAACAACACTAGATGTAGCCAGAGCAGTTCGTCCGTAACTGAATTGGAAATCACCGGGACCGGAGGAACTGCAAAATTTCTGGCTCGAATGGCTTGTTCACACACTTGCGTGGCATCCCAATTCCAGTTATCCTTAGAGTCTGGGTCCTTACCGCAATTTTTAACAATAGGCGTTACCCATCTGCTCCATAAGTCAGGTAGTCCCGCGAAACCCAAGAATTATAGACCGATCACATGTTTGTCTACGGTGTATAAACTTCTTACATCCATTCTGAGAGCTAAAATTAATACACACATTGACAAAAACTCCATAATGTGTGCCTCTCAAACTGGATGTAGGAATGGGTCCCGCGGTACTAAGGAGCTATTCCTCATCGACATGGCCATTAGCCAACAGGTTCGCCGATCCCGCAAGGATCTGTCGACATGTTGGATAGATTATAAGAAGGCCTACGACTCGGTGCCACATACTTTTCTCATTAGGGTGCTGGAGTTGTACAAGATAGATGCGACTCTACGCGCCTTCCTTGAGTCGTGTATATGGCAATGGAGGCCGGTCCTTCGATATCCAGGATGCTGACAGATCCATCGGAACGATGAGCCTGTATGGATTAAACGGGGAATATTCCAGAGCGACAGTCTGAGCCCACTTTGGTTCTGTCTAGCCCTGAATCCTCTGAGGACATTGCTAGAGGATTCAGGCCTAGGCCACCGGTTGAGGAGAGCTGGTCAGGTCGTATCTCACCTTCTTTACATGGATGATCTGAAACTCTTTGCCCCCAACAAATTGCGACTGATGGAGCTACTGAAAGTAACTGAAACTTTTAGACGGAATTTGGTGTGGACAAATGTGCAGTCATGTATGCAAAGCGAGGGGAGATTATGTAATCCGAGGGAATTCAGCTCTCGGATTCCATACACCCGAGATCTCTCTCCTCATCCAAAAGCTATAAGTATTTGGGTATGTCGGAAGCGTTAGGCATTAACGTAACTGACATGAAGCAATCGTTGAAGGAGCGCTTCTTTGGACGCCTGAACAAGGTATTAAATAGCCTTCTTTTAGGCGGAAACAAGGTGCGCGCCTTCAACGGTTGGGTCATGCCGGTTTTAATGTACTCTTGCGGCGTACTTAAATGAACTCAGACCGAACTCGATGCCCTGGATAGGAGAGTTCGTACACTGCTGACCGCAAACCGGATGCATCACCCACGATCATCGATGATGAGGATGTACATCCCGAGGAAGTGCGGGGGTCGAGGGTTTTTAAACGCGAAGTCCCTTCACAACCGCGAGATGTGTATTCTCAGACAATATTTTTAAAAAGCCGAGGTGGGTATGCACCGAGATGTGGTCGCAGTGGACAAGGGACTCACCCCGCTGTCCATGGCTAAAGAGAACTGGCGCAAACCTGTAGTACTTAGTACCGATGACCGCAAGGAAGTATGGCAAGGCAAGTAGCTTCACGGGCGCTTATACCGGGCTCTTCATCGGCCCGATGTAGATTTTATAGCATAAGTGTCCTTATTACGTTTCGGTGACCTCTTTGGAGAAACTGAAGGTTTTGTCTGTGCGATTATGGACAAAGTTATATTGACGAACCACTACCGGAAACATATTATGAAGGACGGGACGGTTGACGTATGTCAGGCATACCACCGTCCGGGTGAGTCCATCAGACATATTATTTCTGGTTATTTTCATCTGGCTAAAGGCGAGTACTTGCACAGGCACAACCAAGTAGCCAGGATTATTCACCTGCAACTTGCCTTGAAATATAAACTTGTGGAATCTGAGGTACCGTACTACAAGTATGTGCCCGTGCCAGTTCTCGAGAAAAACCATGTCACGCTGTACTGGGATCGGCCTATCATTGCTGACATGACTATTGTCGCCAATAAGCCTGACATAGTAGTGATAGACCGATCAGCGCGCCGCGTAATGATAGTCGATGTTACCGACACGCATGACCAGAACCTCGTGAAAGCTGAGAAAGAGAAACAAATAAAATATTTCGACTTAGCAAACGAGGTTGTCGACATGTGGAATGTGAACTCGGCTATCATTTTGCCGATCGTCGTGACGGCCAATGGCCTTATAGACAAGAGCCTCGACGACCATTTTGAGTCTCTCCTTAGGCGGTTGGATCAAGGGCCTGATTCAGACGGCAGTACTCCTCGATACGGCTCGCATTGTGAGGAGGTTCCTGTCTCTGGAGCCCTAACCACCGGTAGCTTGGACCCTGCTCCCGATACCGGCAACCACTATTTTTTGTATTTTTAAATGTTTTTTTTTTATATTACTTTGTATAGAAATATTTAAAAATGTAAATTATGTGTAAAGAAAATAAATAAACGAAATAACAATAAAATTAAATTAAAATATATTCTATTTAATTCAGGTCCGAGACCTATACAAAGTGTGTCTGGAACCACGACAATAAATTAAAACGAGCACAGTACTAGTCCATCTAAACATTTTAAAACACGAAAATTAGTAGATAATGGAAAATTTAAAAATTTTAATTTTCAAACAAAATAAATAGCAGAATCAACTGCATAAAAAGCAAACACGCTTTATCTACGAAAAGTCACTGACCGTTGCGCAGCGCGGTGCGGGCGCGGCGCGGTGCGGGGCGCAGCGATGGCGGTAGGTACTCGAAGGTAGGTATTTTAGTCGGGAAACAACAAATTAGCGGGATAAACTTACTAAGTTGCACGTTGTTAATTAAAAGATCACTGATTGAATAATTAATCACATAATATCACATCACAATCAGAATTTACACCATCAAACGTTTGTGTGTCACCATATCTCTCCCGATATGTATGCAATGGTAAAGCTGCATTTTGGTTACATTCTCCTTACGTAAGTACCATGTTGGTGTACTCGGCAGCTGGGTACCTTATTTCAGGCATAATTAAACTACAAAACTTCAAACCTAACCTAAATCACGAAGCTATACCTATTAAATGCTTAATTAACTAACTAATATTACACTAACACTTAACAATAAGTCACACTAACCTATGCACTAATCCAACTATCACAAATCGTCTTTAATCACAATAACAACTAAAACTTTTTATTAAATCACGACATTGGGCGCGCGGCTCGTCTCGTGATAAAAAAATTAGGCGTGTGCTCTCCTCAAAGGGCGCTGCTATGCACTGACTGCGTAGTTACCGAGTCCGAGACTTTTTGCCAAAAAAATCCGCTCACACACGCATACGCAATGGTCTATGCACCACTAATGCATAATTTGCGTAAGTAATATTTCTTATTCTTTCTAATTGTAATATTTTGTGTGACTGGGCGGGGCGCGTTAGAGTGAAATAGTATGACACCTTTCTCTGTCTTTCAAGCATATTGAGACGTAGAGAATAGAATCGTACGTTTTGCACAGGTTCTTGACCTTACAATGTTTACCTATTATTGCGGACTCAGATCTACATCATGTTGTAAAATAAGAAAGTGAAAAATAATTTCCTGTGGCTAAAGTATTCATTGGATTTGATTGAATTTTTGTATACGGGTAAAGAACGTGACACTCTTTACGTGGTTTGAAGGATTGTCAATCGTCCTGCCCCACTCTGTATAAAAACCAAAAACAGACGAAAATACAAACACGTAAATTATAGCTAAAACCTAAATATCAGAATTACAAATGGCAATAGACTGGATTACTTGACTGGAGTTCCTGTGTTTCGGCTCCAGAACGATGTAAAATTAAACGTGTATGTGTAAGTTTGGTATTTTACTCTTGTACAATACAACCTTAACAAAGAAAATTAAAGCGGCTCTGTAAATACTTTATCACGAAATTATAACCCCAAAAAAAACTGTAAAAAATAAGTTCAATAAAGTACGTACAAACCATTCAATATATATCGTCTATTAAGTAAACAACTTTCACATTATATGTATATTTATGATCAGAGGATAGCCGTGGTCGTATGCCACCTAGCCTACATAAACAATACATTCTAATAATAGTAAAGGATCATTAACTTTAGGGCAAATATTTCATGCAGGTGAGAGTGAGGACTTGCGCTCTGTGCGTGTGCGTGTGTGCGTCTCGTGCGGTGTACGACCGTGCGTAATGTGCGACACTTCATTTGTGTTCTGACGCCAAACGACTAACATTTTATGGTTTTGCTTTATGGCGGTTTTATGTCCACAATCGTGTATAACGGCCTTTTTTATGAAAAATACAAATGCGCGTTAAATTATTACGAGTCTGTGTCGCTAACCTCCCTATCCGTGCCCTCCGTACGCGCACTCCGCGCTTGTAATGGGAGCCGGCACTTATTGTTTAGTTACGACAATAATTATCTGCGATTGGTGATGAAGCTACGTACATTTTCACTCTTAGTCATCACCATGTATGACAGACCTGTGCGATGAACAACTAACAACAAGTGGCAGATGTTTTTACGAACAGAACAAGGCGGCGCTATTAGTAGACAATATGTTTGAGAGTTAGCTTTGTAACGGCTTTATAATGTACCTAACACAAAAACCAGCTCGTATTCTCACAAGCGAGGCAATAGGCCGGAAAAACGGTGAGATGAACGAGAAGATTAGAGTACTTACAAATTATGCTCGCGCTGTCAAGTCACGAGACGTGGGTATAAGTAGAACCGTGGACGCGCAAGACAAGGGTCCGGCTCCGGACTTACTCACGCACTCGCCAGCGCGGCCGACCCGCGACTGGAGTACCGTACGCTCACTAACACACAACGCACACAAACATTTTTGCATGCTTACTGCTTTTTGAGGCTGTCAAGCGCCAACTTTCCTTTCCTGTTTCATGTCGTTGTCGATACCGATTCAACTACCTGGCAAATCACGAAATTAACCAGAAAAGTATTTCCATTGCAGCACGTCGTCTAAAGTTAAGCCAGTCCAATATTAGCTGCGAGGTGTGAAGTGTGCAATAACAGTGCCGTCCTTCGTGGAACATAAATCCCCCTCTCCTCCCTCCTGTCCCACTCCGGCACCACTGCTTCTAGCGATTCCACGACGGGTTCATAGCGGCGCCGGCGACTGCTCACTACCTAGATTTCCTTATAGCTATTTGTACTGTGAGATTATGAATGATTGAGCTCATTGGATTTTTATAGTATCGCCTGTGTCACAGATACAGGTAGCTATCACTAATAGCCTACCAGAGTGACGGGGACCCCGGAATTTGGCAAACAAAGCGAGTGACATACATTAAAATCTCCTTTTAATTATGAATCTATCAACAATCAATGTCTAAGTTGTGGTTTGTACCACAATATTGAAAAGTAATACGATTCAAATCAGTGCGTGCAGATCAAGGATGGAGAACGGGGCAGCGGGCTGTGGGACGGGGGCAGGCAAAGGAGAGGACACATCGTAAACTCTTCAATCACATTACCGCGTCGAGCTGACCACTCTCCACAATATGGCCGGTTAAGCGCGCTTTATGGCCTTTCAATTAATCTGTTGTTTTTGTTATATAGTTACTGATCTAAGCTCGACGACGTGAGTTCGGTCCCAGCGGAGGAGTTATTTTTGCTATTTTTTACTTTTTTTTCTTTATTAAATTAATTTTGTAACCAATAAAATGACTCAAGCAAAAAGTAAAAAAGTAATTAAATAAAACCAATAAAATAATTTATTTTTTTATTAGATAAACATTGGTATTGAAAATAAAAATGATTCGTTTCGTTTCTTCCAATATGTTCCTTCCTTACATTGGTTGTTTTAAGGTTCAATTTGGTGGGTGGGGGCTGTATGTTAGCAAAATAAACTTGTGTGGCTGATACTATGATTTAATATGAACTGGTTTTAAACATACATAGGCTATCGCTATCCATACTAGACATTCGAATGAGTAAAACACTGTTGTTTACCAGTTTTATTGACAAAGGCAAAGTTTTTTGTTGGTAAGGATGGACGTAAATAATTCGTTAAAGTAGTTAGGGTATATAAATTGAACTAAAGTAAAATTAGAGGTGAAGTGAATCAACATGTTAGATAGTAAGAAATTATGACAACTTCTAACCGCATAACAATAACATCATTTCACCATACTTTCAATACTTTACAAGTTGTGGTTTTAAAAAGAGGATTAGAGGAAGAGATTATTAACATTTATACCTAATTATTGCTGTTGCTGTGTGCTGTTGCTTTTACGCGGGTGGACAAGAAGGGATCAGCCTTGTGCCTTGCCACGATGTCGTGGTGTCGAGCCCATGAATTTGCCTTTGGTTTTGGCCTAAGATGTTCTACGACTCCAAAATCCGCATATCGGCGGACCCATAACTCCACGGATCTCCTCTGTGGATAAAAACAGTATTTATAATACTATTAATTATAGCTATTATTATAATAAATATACACTACATTTACATACTATATATACACTATGTTTATACAATATACTTATATATACCCAATTAATTTTATCATAATCATCATAACACTAAAAAAAATTTAAAAAAAATATATCTCCTTCAGTATCATAAGTGAATGATTATATATTGGTATATGGTAATTGATGTGCCACGCGCACACTGATAAAAACCGAGCTCGCTCGTTTTATTTAGTGTTTGTGTGCATAACTATGACTTCACCCACACATATAAACTGTAAATCAATTTGTTGGTTCAATTGTACATACTCTTCAGTTAAAATTATGACGAAAGTGAATCACAGTTTTTCCAAAGTCATCCCCCAATATAACATTCAAAGTCCTGACTGACAGACTGATATATCAACGCACAGCGTAAACCGCTGATCTTAAAGACATAAAATTTGAAGGGTGTATTCTTTGTGAAGAGTAGGTATCCACTAAAAAACACTTTTTCAAAATTCCACCCCTAAGAGGGTGAAATGGGGTGTTGAATTTTCTGTGAAACTTAATATTCTCTGGGCCGATTGAATCGAAAATTGGTGTAAACACTATTCAATTACAATTATGAGACACGTGTATTACAGTTTTTCTAAAATCATCCCCCAACAGAGTCAAATATAGCTTGGAAACTCACGTAGACGGGCGCATGGCGCGCAGTGTTGCCCAGAGCGTGCGGGGCGTATGAGTATTAATTTTAGGTAGGTGGTGGTTTTTTTTTTTTTGTATTTTTATTTTTGTATTTATTTTAGTATTATTTTTTTTTTTTTTGTAAGGTTAGGTTAGGTTAGGTTTTTTTTTAATTTTTTTTTTTTAAATGAGTTTTTTACCGCAGACATGGAGGTCCGCGCTCTTTTTTACCTAAAATTACATTGTTTGCTTAGTTTTTGTGTATATTTTTTTTGCATGCGTGCTCCCACATTGGACACGTTACATTATGCTAGGTAACTTAAAACTTAAAATCTACGTGAGACCATCTCTTATCATTATAATTTTTTTTTTTTTTTTCTTTTTTTTTCAGGCTTATTTATTTACTTAAATCTTAATCAATTATTTATTTTACTAAAACTTTGTGTACACAAATTGAATAGACATTTGACTGATAACTGCATGGCCAAGTGAGCGCCACCATCGGCAAGCTTTTACGTGAGTTTGACAGACTCACTCTGCCATGCAGTTTTACACAAAAAATTTGTATTTATTTACTTAAATCTTAATTAATAATTTATTTTACTATACTATGGATACACATAATAATTTGAGACATTTGATTGATAACTGCTTGGCAAAGCGAGCGCCACCATCGGCAAAACTTCTACGTGAGTATGACAGACTCACTCCGCCATGCAGTTTTACACAATATTTTTATTTTTATTTATTTTAGGGAGTAGTTAGGGTTTGGGGTTGGGTTGGGTTTTGGGGTTTGGATGGGGACTAAGTGCGTCGACTGACCAGGGACTTCGCTAGCCTGAGTAAAGCCTCCACGACGATCGCGTCTCGATGCTGCATGGCCGTCTTCAGGTTGTATTCGACGACCGTTTTAGTAGGCGCATCCATCGCTCTCTTTGCAAAGCGGCCTGTGGCGTCATCGGCGTCGTCGGTGTAATAGACGCAACTGACTGTATGTCTCGACACCGCCACTACCGCGTGAGAGATGCAGTCGTGGATTTGGAGTCTCCTGGACTTGGTGTTGATGATGATCACACTGTCGAAGGTCAAACCCTGGGCCTCGTGGATGGTAAGAGTTCGCGACCCTTCGCCGGACCTGTATCCCTGGCCGACAAGAGAAGCTTTCTCCTCTTGCGTATGAACCAGGAATAGGGTGTTTTGGGTAGTGTTCGGTATTTGCGCTCCCGTGTACCCTTTGACGCTCAGTGAGTGGACCCGCGACAGCGACGACTTAGAGGAGTATATACCGGAGTATATCTCGCTGAGTGCGAAAGCCACATCCATCGGATTGCGGTGCGTGCAGAGTAGCTGCTGGGTGATGCCAGCCACCATGTTTGGACGGGTATACCTTAACTCGAAAAGGTTCTCTCTGTCCAAAAATGGTAGCTGGTTCACGTCTCCGATGAGGACAACCTCGCTTGCTCCCGACAACTTTACTGCCATGACTATGGCCCCAAAATGGTTCATAAGAGCCGCGTCTACCGTTAGGCGGTAGCATTTCTCTTCATTTTTGAACCCGTTGACTAAGATTGAGGCCATAGTGCGCACCTTTGTCTTTACTCGGTCTCCCAAGCGGTGCGCAAGCTTCTCTCTGAGATCTTTGGCAGCTTCGGTCGTCGTGGTGGCTACAACGTCTTTCTCCCCATCGAAGTGTTTCACCATCCAGGTTGTCTTGCCGCAACCCGGAACTCCGTTTACCCACCTGATATTGGGTACCGTCCAATGTTCCTGCGGTGCTGTTTTATCAGGGATCCCGGAGATGGACTGTGCCATTTCAAGGATCCTATCATCCAGCATGATCTTGGTGCATTTGGCGGTAACCACTATCGGGTCGTCGTCTGATGTTTTATATTTTGGCCTTCCCACGCGCTCCGTTTCCTCCTCGTCCAGGGCCACGAAACCGTTCTTTGCGCTATAGGCTGCCATGTACGACCCCGCCATTTCCCCTTTGATGACTAGGGATTTGACGTTGTCATACACGGCTGCCCCTGCCTCCTCGAGCAGAACCCTTAGCAGTCCTTCTGTGTTTCTTTGGAAGGTCTGCAGGATCTTCTTGCATGTTATGAGATTGACCTCTCTGGTCGCCCTCACAATTGCTACGTACTCGAGGAAAGCGCTCTTCACGTGGTCTGTGGTGCCCGAGTTCACTGCGAGGACAGGCGGGCTGACTTGCCCTTTGTCGGCTCTCGTTGGCGTAGGCTGCCGTTGTGCTGGTTTTTTCGGAGATTTCCTAAAAAACCTCTCCACTGCTGCTTCCTGTTTCCCCATTGGTGATCCGCGGCTAGTGCTTGGGAGCAGTGTGCTGAGGAAAGTGCCGAAGGCTTTCAGGCGACTCCTCGACCTGGTCTGGGCCTCCGGGCTGGTGGTACAGTTTTGCTGTTTTGCAGCTTTTTCGGCAGCTGCCTTCTGCTGGGCCCTCTCTGATCCGCTTTGGGTGGTCGGGTTTGTTGCGGAGCTCGTCGCGCTGGCTGTTGGGTCTCTGGTGGTTTTAAGGAAACTTAGAGTTTCCCCTCTGTCCTCATAGACGACTACCTCATGTTGTTCGGAGGCTTTTAAGCAGCCGAAGCGGTCAGCGACGTTTCCCCTCTCTCCTCCGACCTCCATCGCGTCAATACTTATAGTGCGGGCTATGACTCGCGTGTCTACCCCGGCCTCCCTGATCTTTTGAAGCAACGAGCATGCCTGAGCGAATGGAGTCTCCTCTCGCCACTCGAGTAATGCGATCGTCTTTCCTTTAAATCGCATTAGCCGGCATCGGTGAGAGGCTACTTCCACCTGTGGTAGTGCGGCATACTTACTACCTTTCATGCTCGTTTTGAAATGAAAATGAAATGAAAAATGTTTATTTGTCCCAAAAGCAGTACATGGATTATATATGAGACATCCCCAGTAAGTAATTGATAATACTTGTGTTGGGGCTATCTCGCTCTTTCCCTTGGTTATTAACAATATTGAGACTAGATTTGCCACAAGTTATTACAAAAGGTGACAAAAGAAAATAAATAAAAAATTAAGGAAGAAAATGACTTATAAACTAATTAGCAGCTCTTTGTGTACCTGTAGTTTTATTGCATGTGAAACTATATGTGCATCTTATTTTTAAACAGGGTTGTATTGTTGTGTGTGTGTTTGTGTGTGTGTATGTGTGTGTGTGTGTGTATGTGTTTGTGTGTGTAATGCGTATGTGTATGTCTTCTTTGAAGTGCCGATGTCTTCGAAGCAATTTATTTTATTTATTTTATAGATTAAGCTAGTTGAGTATACTAAGCTAGTTGAGTATAGCTACATTATTGACACGGAGGGAATGACCAAGAATTTGTCTAACCAAGTCTACTCAAAACTTGCTCAGTTTCCTCATATGTTAAGGTTTTAAGCCACTCGGTTATTGCCTTTTTACATACGTGCGAGACCTCATGGTGGAACTTTAATTTTTTGTTAATTATATTATAAATGTAGGCTGATTGGGTTGCATACTGACGCCGTGCAAAAGCGGTTCGGACCCCCGGGGAGTAAGCCACTATGTCCTTCCGTCTTTTCTCCTGACTATTTTGGTTAAATGGAATAGATTTTTGTAAGTACAGGGTCGTAATTAAAAAATATAGTTTTCTTACTGTAAGTAAGCCACTGATTCTATATAGGTCGATTGTGGGGTATCTGTATGGTTTATAGTACATTACTTTTATGAGTGACCTTTGGGCTCTTTCTAACTCAAGGAATTTAGTTTTAGTGGCTCCTCCCCAGACTGGTAAACAGTATGCAATAACTGACTGCGTGAGCGCAATATAGATGCTATTTAATGTATTCTGAGGCATCACATATCTTAGATTTTTAAAGATCCATATAAATTTTCGCACACGTGACGTAACAATCTCAATATGCAAATGCCAAGTTAAACACTCGTCAACTATAACTCCCAAGTATCGTGTAGATGTTACATGTTTAATGGCTTGACAATTACAATTTTGGTCTCTGTGGTCCGTACACGTGTGGATTCGAATTCTAAAATTAAGGCCTGGTTTAGATCTTCTACTAGGAGAAAAACAAATGTAGTTTGTTTTAGGAACACTAAGGGTTAATAGATTGGCTTTGAGCCAACTATCTATAGCAGCCAATCCTTTTTCGGCCTTATTGTGGACGTCCTCCCACGTGTCCCCAAAGTAAACAATGGCCGTGTCGTCCGCGTAAGAGAAGATTTTCCCACCACTGTTTCGTAGGTTGCAGAGTTCATTAATATACACTAGAAACAGTGGTGGGCCGAGAACTGAGCCCTGCGGGACACCGAATACAATGCTTTCCTCCTCACTATATGAGCTACCTATTTTGACTTGCTGTCTCCTACCTCGGAGGTAACTGTCAAAGAGGGAGAGAGCTTTACCTCTTATCCCTATAGCCTCAAGTCTCTGCACAAGGATAGGGACAGAGACGGTGTCAAAAGCCTTTTTCAGGTCAAGAAACACCGTGACGCATTTATAACCCTTGTCAACCTTATCAGTGATTTCAGATGTTAACGCAATGACCGCATCCTGAGTAGACCGTCCCTGTCTAAAACCGTATTGTGAATCGGAGAGAATGTTGTATTTATTTAAATAACTTACTAGTCTTTTATTTAATAATTTCTCTATTATTTTCGAAAGGGATGATAAGACAGATATCGGTCGATAATTATTGACATCGCTCTTGTCCCCATCCTTATGCACAGGCGTAATTATAGCACGTTTTAGCGCGTCAGGAAATATACCCGTTTCAAAACATAGATTAGTCAACTGGCTAATAAGAGGAACAACAAGTTCTCGAGATAATTTAAGGAAACTCACAGGTATGCAATCCCACCCTGAAGCACTTCCTGAGTCAAGCGACCCAAGTATGCTATCCACTTCTGACGGATCTGTCTCCAGCAATACGAACGAATTAATTTGGGATAGTGAGCTCAAGTTAGTGTCAGGTGTTGTTGCTTGTCCAGTTAGGGTTATTATATTTTCTGCAAGTGTTTTGCCAATAGTTACGAAGAATTGGTTTACACGGTTTAATGAGTCAAGGGGATGTGGAGTTATATGCAGTAGGTGTGTACTGGACGCCTTAGGTTTTTTGTAATGGGTAATGTCATTAATTTTACGCCAGAGTATTTTAGGATTTTTTAAAGAATTTGATATCTGTTTTTTATGATGTTGACGTTTGAGTTTCTTAAGGAGATTAGAACAGTATGTGCGAAAGCGCTTGTAAGTTATGATCAAAATAACGTTAAAAGGGTCCTTGCTCTTTTGTAGCTGTAATTTATTTCTAAACCTAATACATCTTAGGGCGCCCATAGATATCCAGGGCTTTAAGGTTCGCTTGGAGCTGGACACTGGAACAACTTTAGTATTTTGGAGTAGAGATGTCTTAATCACGTCTATCATTGCGCTGGCAAGTATGTTTGGGTCTCTATGTGCGCTAAGAAAAGTCATATCTGAGTCAACAAGGTACTTATAGGCATTCTGCCAGTTAGTTATAGTTTTATATTTGACACAAGTCTTGCTTTGGTATGTGTGGCATATATTTACCAACACCATTGCATGATCCGTAACAGACGTGTTTAGGACTGCCACGAAAGTCGAGTTTTTTAATTTGTCTAGCTTAAGGAGCATGTGATCGAGGCAGTTCTCTTCCCTAGTAGGTAGACAGTGTCCTGGGAGGAAACCATGTATAGCCGTCATATTCAAATAGGTTAATCTACTAGATCTTATTTGTGCTGATTCTGCCGGCTTTCCTATCAAGTTAATGTTTATGTCTCCAGTAATAATAGCGTTTCTATGTGTGTAAATACTTTGAAGGTATTGATCAAGTGAGTTAATAAAACTATCTGTGGATACATTCGACGGAGACCGATAGATACCAATAATGGTGAAATTTGGGATAGTTATTTGCAAGGCAGATGCATGTTGTAAATTAATTTCAGTTGCCTGGGGTTGGTGACAGTTTTTTATATAGGCTACCACTCCATCATTTTGGTTTAGTTGCCTAAATGTGTTAAACGAAGTATATTCATTTAACACTGGTAGTGGTTTATTAGCGTTTAATCTGCATTCTGTTAGGATTAGCACGTCTACCTCAACTCCGATTTGAGATAAAGTTATCTGAAAATCGTCGAAGTTACTGTATATGCTCCTTATATTTTGCGTCAGGACAGTCAAGTCATTAGCATCTCGTTTTAGGTATGTATGTAAGTGTGCAACATCAAGAATAACAGATTGAGCTATCTCAGCGGTATCCAATTCCTGTAAATTGTATAAGTTACTGTCCATTATTAGTTAGAGTAAACAAATGGTGTTTCCTGCCGTTTGAACCATAATATACCAGTAAACTGAGGACTATTTCTGTATATTCGTATTCAATTACATGCATGTTATATGGACCATCAAGACTTGCTGTATTAGGCACTGTACGGTGTGAGTGTGAGTGTATTGAGTGAGTTTGTTTATGTATTGTGATAAAGAGAATACGAAACTTAAAGTTTGAGTGTGTAGTAGCGAGCTGAGCATGCTTACAAAGATAATTATAATAGTTTAAAACAAATCTGTATTGAGTAAAGTTAAACATAAAAATATTTTTATTAATATTAATAGAAAAAGGCAAAGTAACTAGGAGTAATTTAATTATAGCGATAGTGGGTACGAGTCATGCTTCTTGCATCAGCTGATGGACCTGGGTCTCACTCTTGATGGCAATTACTCGAGAATTTTCATCTCTTTTTACTAAAATACGACCAAATGCCGTCCAGCAAAATTTATATTGCTTAGTTTTAGCCAAATCACGGGCTAAGAAAAATAGTCGGGCGCCCTTGGGAGTTAGTTGCTCAGATACAAACACGGGTACATCGGCGTTGTTTTTTATCCCAAGATGTTTTGCTTGTAGTTTACTTGTGTTTCTAATATTATATGACTTTGCCTTCTTTAGTAAGTTTGTTTTTAACATAGTGGAATTCAGTTCCACAATTATAGGAGTATTCGTAATACCTTCTTTCCTACTGGGCAGTCGGTAAATGTCCTTAATGTCACGCGAGTCCATCTCTAGGCTTAGATGTTTAGATAAGTTCATGATCATATTTATTAATTCAGAGTTATTTTCCTGAGGCATTTTAGGGACGTTCTTTACTTCAATGCAAGTTTTCTTACTACTTCTTTGTAAGTCTTCGATCTTATCCTCCAACAAGACAATGTATTCACGGTCCTTTTTACCTTGTAACTCAAGCAGTTCGATTTTCTTACGGAATTCTTCATTTTGACAAGATAAGTTAGTAATGGCAGTTTCTATATTATTATTTGTTATCTGAATATCCTTGAGATTAGAAGTAATCACCTTTAATTCACTCTCCTGAGTGGAGATAAAGGAAGTTAACATTTCTTTGATTTCATTCTTAAATTTCGCAAATTCCCCTGGTAGATCCTCTTCCCTTACTCTCTTATTTCGTATAGAAATAAAATTAGGTGGAGTCGTGTCCATCATTACGCTGATATTTGAATCAGAGAGAGATTTGTCCATTTTTCTCGTTTAAAGTACTAGGCTGTGATGAGTACAAGGAGTTAATTAGTTGTCTGGGCCAAGTTCAATGGATAATGCAGATGTACTTATAGACACAACCAGTAATAGGCGCTTGCGCAGATCAAGCGATCAATAACAGTCTAGTAGGGCGGTGCTTGTCCTTGAGGTAGGCGGCGCTTAGCCTTGAGTGGGTGATGTCCTTGAGCGGGCGCTAATTAGTGGGCGTGACCCAAATTGGTACTGCCTCCTGCGCTTACGCTGATTAGCTGTCTCCGTCTTGTGTACCAAGGCGACAGATCTATTGAGTAGTAGTCGTGTACGGTACTCACGCGCGGCGAGCTGCACCGAACACCTCCTGCGTATTTATGCTGTCCTATTTTTACACTGAATTTAATTTTACTTTCAAATTGTGATTTTAATTTTTAAATAGATTGTTAAGGATCTAGTGCACGTCTACACCTTGCGGCGGTCCGGGGGAAGAGCAAAAGAGCGTTTTGGTGGTGCTTCCGTTGATCAAGGCAGCGAGGCCTGGTGAGATGGGAATACGGGCTGCAGCTCGGCTTGAGCCTATGCAGAAGCCTATGCCCAACTTTTCTGCCTCTCTGTTCATCATCATCAACAGAGCGACTGGTCGCAGTCTGATGCCTGGGACTCCGTCTCCTCCGCATGCCAGGAGCTCCGTGATGGGCATGATGCTAGGGGCTGGTTGTAGGCTGACTTCTGCTGCTGCTACTGCTGCTGGTGCTGGCTGTTCATTTGTGTCAGTGTGTGTACCTTGAGTTATGGTGAGTGGTGTGCGTGTTCTGTTTTGTGTTGTTGTTGTCTGTGTTGTTGTTGTTGTATGTGTTGTTGTTGCTGTAGTTGTTGTTGTGATCGGGGCTGTTTGCCTAGATGGTAGTCGGCTTCGACTTTGCGAGGTAGCGTCCGTTTTGTTAGCCGCTGCTGCGACTTTGGCGACTTTGCTCGCGAATGCCAAGAACGGTTTTCTGGTAGCCGGCCTCCCCATGATGGTGTGGAGTGTGGACTGGCTAAGCTGGGTTTCAATTTTGATTTCCAGCTCCATTCTGTCATGGCTGAATCTGGGGCATTCAAGGAGCAAATGCCAGACTGTTTCGTCGCAGCTGGGATCACAGACGCACGAGGGACTGTCTTTGAGATGGAAGCGGTGGAGATACGCCGAGAATCCCCCGTGTCCTGTTAGGACTTGTATATGGACCGGTGTGAGAACTGCGTCTCTGAGTGTCCTTTTTGCCGCTAGGACGTCTGGGAAGAACACTTTTGTGACCGATCCTGTACTCGAGGACTCGTAGCGTGCCTGCCACTTCCTTACAGTCCCCTCCCGTATCTTCCTTCTCACGAACGATACGGGGACCTTGCTGTAGTCTGCTGTCTCTTTTGTTAGGGCTGCCTCCTTGGCCAGCTCGTCCGCTCTCTCATTCCCGGCGGTTCCCACGTGAGCCCTGAGCCAAAAGAACCTGACTTCTCGGCCTTCTTCTCTGATCTCGCGGACGCATCTCTTGATTTGTAGTGCCAGGTGGTGAGTGACAGATGGACTCCTCAGCAGGTCAAGTGACGATCTTGAGTCACTTAAGATGCTTACGGAGGCCGCACTGGATTCACCTGCCATCCTGACAGCTCTGAAGAGGGCGTACATTTCTGATTGGAAGACCGTGTTGTGAGGCTCCAGACCAAAGGTGCTGGACTTGGACTCCTTTCCGTTTTCCCACCAAGTTAAGGCAGCCCCGACTTTCCCGTGTCGCAGACACGTGCGCGTTGAAGGTGAGCTTAGAGTCTATTGTGAGACCCAGCAACTTGACCTCTTTGACCAGATTCAGCCCGACATGTGGAGTACCGGATCGTCGTATTTTATCTTTCTCGTTAACACCATCGCATTGGTCTTGTGCGCGGCGAAACGTAGCTTATTTTGGACTCCCCATTCCGATACTACGTCTAAAGTATCGTTGGCTGTTTGCTGCAGGGGACCGGTCGAAAAGTCCGACAAGATAAGGACGACATCGTCTGCGAAGGCTTGGCAGTATACGCCCATACTAGCCATTTTGTGTAGGAGTGAGTCTAGGATAAGGTTCCAAAACGTCGGTCCGGCAATTGAGCCCTGGACGCATCCTTTCGTGGTACCCTTCTCACTAGTCGCTCTGGCGTAGTTGACCCCTGATGTTCCGGTCTTCCAGGTATGAGGTGACGAGAGCGTTGTTGTTTTTGGGACAGTTTTTGACTACCATCTGTCTTTTGAGTATTGGCCACCACGCGTTATCGAAGGCCCCCTCTATGTCCAATGATATCAAAAGCACGATCTTTTTGGCTTTGATTTCGGCACGTAAGTGTCCCATTTGGGCATAGAGGGCGTCCTCGGTGCCGCGCTGCGGCATGAACCCGTATTGATTTGTGTTGAGTGTGGGGAGGAAGTGATACTGGAGTCTGCCTACTAGGAGCTTTTCGATGATCTTACCTAGGACCGAGAGCAGACCTATTGGCCTGTAGGACTTGGGACTGGTGTAGTCGTCCTTTCCTGGCTTGCGGAGTATGCACACGTGGGCGACCTTCCATTGCTTCGGGAAGTACGATAACGACAGGCACCTGTTGGCCATCATTAGGAACACTTCCCTGTCGCAATTTATCGCCGCTGTGCAGATGTCTGCTGTTAGTCCATCGGGACCGGGAGCTTTTTTCGGGTTTTGGTTTTGGAGAACCATTTCCAGCTCCGCGGTTGTGAAGGGTGGATCGTCAGCAGACAGTCCTTGAGGGTTCTTTTCCTCCGCTAGCCTTCTCAGTGCTGTGTGGTACGGCTGTTCGGCATCCGTTGATTCGTCAGATTCGTTCGGTTCGGTTCGGTTCGATTCGGTTCGGTTCGGTTCGGTTCGGTTCGGTTCGGTTCGGTTCGGTTAGGTCAGCTTAGGTTAGGTTAGGTTCCACTGCAGAGCGGCCCAGGACCTGTTAGTGCAGGCCATGGCCGAGTGGTTGGTGAACGTAGCGGCGGTCGCCGAGCCCTACTCGATCCCCGGCAGCTGGCTGGGTGACGAGGACGGCTCGGTGGCATTAGCGGCGCGGTCTTCCACAGACTCCCCTCCCCTCTCGCTATTAGAGAGGGGACCGGGATACGTGGCCGCCGCATGGGGAGACTTGGCCCTTGTGGGGGTCTATTTCTCCCCAAACCGCCCACTCCGGGACTTTGAGATTTATCTCGGAGTCCTGGCCGCCGTGGTCGGCAGGGCGGTGCCGCGTCAGGTCTGCCTCTTGGGAGACCTGAATGCCAAGTCGGTGACCTGGGGCAACCCGGCCACCGACGCTCGCGGGAGGGCGGTGGAGCTGTGGGCAGCCTCCTCTGGACTCTCCCTCTTGAACAGAGGAAGCGTCCAGACATGCGTGCGGCGTCGGGGTGGCTCAATAGTGGACGTCACTTTCGCCACCCAGGCGTTGGCCGCGCGCGTGCTGAACTGGCGGGTGGACCTGGTGGAGACCATGTCGGACCACCGCTACGTGCGGTTCGACATCTCCGCCAGCGTCTCCGGAGGGATGCAGTCCGTCTCGGGGCGATCATCGTTCCCGCGGTGGGCTGTAGCCCGCCTGGACAGGGAGGCAGCGGGGGAAGCGGCGTTCCTGCGGGACTGGCTGTCGCCGCCTACCACCGGCATGGACGTGGACGAAGCGGCGGGGCGACTCAGAGAGTCTCTGACCGAGGTATGCAACCATAGCATGCCTCGGTCTAGCCGACCGCCGCCCAGACGCGCCGTGTACTGGTGGTCGACGGAGCTGGCGGGGCTTCGAGCCGCGTGCGTGGAGGCGAGGAGGGCCTACACGCGGAGCCGGCGGCGGCGTCGACGGGACCCGGCCGACGAGGACCATCTCTACGAGGTGTACGTGGGGGCAAAAATGGTCCTCGAGCGGGCCATCGTCACCGCCAGGGACTCGTCGAGAGCCGAGCTGCTGGAGGGTCTCGACAACGACCCCTACGGGAGACCATATAAGGCAGCGCGCAACAAGTTGCGCCCCTTTGGTCCCCCGGTTGCCGAGACCCTGGAGCCCTCATTTCTGGACGGGGTGGTCCAGTCCCTGTTCCCGCGCAGGGGCAACTTCGCCCCGCCAGTGATGGGCCCAGCGCTGGAGGAGGCTCCGCCGCCGCCGGACGAGGAAGCGGAGGAGGCCCCGCCTGTCACGGAGTCGGAACTTGGCGCGGCGATTCTCCGCATCCGCGCCAAGAAAACGGCTCCGGGCCCCGACGGCGTGCCTGCAAGAGTGGTGGCAATCGCCGCCGCTCAAATGCAGGAGCGGTTTCGGGACCTCTTCAGCGCATGCTTTGCGTCGGGGAGGTTCCCGAAGCCGTGGAAGGACGGGCAGCTGTGCCTCCTCCGCAAGGAGGGCCGCCCGGCAGACTCCCCCTCGGCGTACCGGCCCATCGTCCTGCTCGATGAGGTCGGTAAAATGTTTGAGGGGGTAATTGCTGCCCGCCTAAAGGGCCATTTGCGGGACATCGGGCCGGACTTGTCGGACGCTCAGTTCGGTTTTCGGGCTGAGCGTTCCACCGTGGACGCGCTGGCCTGCCTCAAGGGCCAGGTGAGGGGGGCGGTGGAGGCGGGGGACGGATTGTTGGCCGTGTCGTTCGACATAGCCAATGCCTTCAACTCCGTTCCCCACTCCACCATCCTAGAGGCGCTCCGATTCCACGGAGTGCCTCGATACCTGCGCCGTCTGCTGGCCAGCTTCCTGGAGGACCGGGCGGTCCTCCTGGTAAATAGGGCTGGACAAGTCCGGCGATACGCCGTCGAG
Organism: Noctua fimbriata; assembly: GCA_905163415.1. Lineage (NCBI taxonomy): Eukaryota > Metazoa > Arthropoda > Insecta > Lepidoptera > Noctuidae > Noctua > Noctua fimbriata. The sequence continues at coordinate 18,914,819 of LR990934.1, forward strand.
GCCGGCGTTCCGCAGGGGTCGGTCGTGGGACCTCTCCTCTGGAGCGTCGGCTACGATTGGCTCCTGCGGGGAGCTCTCCTCCGAGGCACGAGTGTCGTCTGCTACGCGGACGACACTCTCCTCACCGCCCGGGGGGGGAGCTTCAGGGAGGCGGCCAACTTGGCCTCGGCGGGTGGATCCTTGGTCGCGGGGAGGATCCGCCGCCTAGGACTTACGGTGGCGCTGCACAAAACCGAGGCCGTGTTTTTCCACGGACCTCGGCAGCGCCCCCCACCTGACGCCCACATCTTCGTGGAGGGCGTCAGAATCGGGGTCAAGGCCCAGATGAAATATCTGGGCCTCGTACTCGACAGCAGGTGGCGCTTCGGCCCGCATTTTAGCGGGCTGTCGTCGCGCCTGCTGAAAACCGCGGGCGCCCTCTCATGGCTGCTTCCCAACCTGGGGGGGCCCAGCGCACGATGCCGGCAATTGTACGCCGGCATCTTGAAGAGTATGGCCCTCTACGGGGCCCCTATCTGGGAGGACTCCCTCCAGAGGAGGGAGAACGCCGCCGCCTTACGGGCGCCCCAGAGGGCCATAGCTCAGCGGGCGGCGCGGGCCTACCGCACGGTGGGCTCCGCGGCAGCGTGTGCTCTGGCCGGCACCCCGCCTTGGGAACTCGAGGCGTGGGTGCTCGCCAGAGTATACGCAACGGAACGCCCCGCCCCGGAAGAGCGGGAGGCCGTCCGGCGGGAGGCGAGGGACGCCATCGTCGTCCACTGGACGCGGGACCTCGCCACCGCAGTCTTCGGCCGCCGAACCGTCGACGCGATCGGGCCGGTCCTGCGAGACTGGCTCGAGCGGTCGCACGGGTTCCTCTCGTTCCGTCTGGTGCAGGTGCTGTCCGGGCACGGGTGTTTCGGATCGTACCTGCACCGGATCGGACGGGAGGAGACGCCGTCGTGCCACGACTGTGGCGCGGCGGAGGACACGGCGCAGCACACCCTCGAGGTGTGCCCGTCGTGGACGGAGCCGCGCCGCAGTCTCACTGCGGCGATCGGACGGGACCTCTCACTCCCCGGTGTGGTTAACGCCATGCTGAGGGACGAGGGGTCCTGGGCGGCAGTCGCCTCCTTCTGTGAACACGTCATGTCCCAGAAGGAGGCGGCGGAGCGCGCGCGGGAGGTCGACCCTCACGCGGCGCCGCTCCGAAGGCAGAGGAGGGGTCGGAGAAGACGTCAGTATGACAGTCATCTCCGACTCCTGCCAGGTGGAGGCCAGCAGGCAACGGGTGCGGGGGCACCCTTGCCTGTATTGCACAGGCCTCCACCAATGCCGGACGGGAATGGCCAGGTGTTCCCGGCCATTCCCGTTGCCCACCAACCTGGGGGGCTAGCGGGGCCCGCCAGCTAGGCGGGCATGCGCCGGGAGGGTTGTGGACGTAAAGGCTGAGCCGGTTTCCCATGACCCTCCCACCACGGCGACGAGGGAACACCGCTGAGTTTTAGTGGGTATACTGTCATACACCGACAGGAGTCCCACATACCCCGTCTCGTCCCCCGACGAACGGGCATGCATAAAGCATTTCTCAGCGAAAAAAAAAAAAAAAAAAAAAAAAGGTTCCCCACCGAGGGTGTCTCCACGTTGTCGTCGTGGTGGGGCTTCAGTGTCTCAATGATCTAGGAGTTTTTCCCATTCCAAGTGAGAGACCAGACTAAGAGAGACACACACGCCGGAGTCGCTTCAGACTCTGGCGAGGGGTGACCTGTCCGTCGTCCCGGGCAGTGCGCGATTCACGCTCCGAGTCATCGGAGTGTGAATATGGGGAGGGACACATCGTGTACCGTGCGATGGCTCACGGAGCGGGCTCATCGGACGGTACGTGATTGGCGATTCACTCCTCGGGGTCCCCGGGGAATGAATCGGGGTCGGGGATATTCCTTCATATGCCACGCGACGGGCCATCGTTGCGGGGCATATGTTGGGATGTAATATTGTCGCCCTCTGGTACGCGTCTGCCCATCAGACGTGACTGTGAGGGCGATAGACTAGTCATAAGGGGGGGGGGGGGGGGGGAATGATGATGAGTGGGGAGACAGGGACCACACCCTTCAAAGGAAAAAGAAAAATGAAAAAGACGATTGAAAAGATACTACCCCAGGGCGGTACCAGCTGCTCAGCAGCTGGAGAATCCGCCACGATCCCTTCGGGATCGTCAAGCCCCTCGTATTCTGGGGGGGGCAACAAACGTCTTCCGCTTGCCAATGGCAACGAGAGCCGAGGAGGCTCCTCGAGATCGAGGTCTTTTGAAGACCTCATCTCCTTTAGTTTTAACCACGGACGGGTCGAGCGCCACGCGTCGGACGCAGTGTCGGACTCTGGCACTGCGTCACTGAGGCCAGGAGCGGAGGCTCCAGCGGAGCCTCGCGTGGTTTTGGAGAGGGTGGGTGGTATGTCGTCTACCTTCGACAACACACCCGCCCTTTCGCAAGCCGTTGCGGCCGCTCCCTCCAAGTTTTGGGGAAAGCGGCCGCGTGTCTGTGGGTCGGACGCGGGTTCGGCGGGTTTGTCCTCTAGCGAGGAGAACCTGCCGGCCGCGAAAGTGCCGACTGCCAGGAGGGGCAGAGGTCGCGGGACAGCTTCCGGAGCAAACACTCCGGCACCGTCACGTGACACTCGGGGCCGCTTCTTGAAGCGCCCTGATACGCCGATGGCCAGCGGAGTTAGCGACTCCGACGGCTCGGTGCAGGTGGAACAAGGTGACGCTCAGGCCTCCATCGTTTTGCTCAGCACAAAGGCGGAGCTCAATGCCGCGAGGAGAGAGGGCCGGAAGGCTATCGCGACCGACGAGGTCGCTGAATTGGCTCGACGGGCAAGGGAGAGGCGGATGCAGACCGCCGCAGCTCCTGAAGGCTTGACGGCAGAGGCCCTTAGCCGCCAAGTTTTAGACGGCGTGGACGTCGTCCTGAAGGTAGCCACGAAATCTGGCAACCTGAAGGGGACGTTCACGCGGGCCCTGAAAGAGGCGGCCGACGGGATCAAGGAGGCGGTGGACATCCTCCTTGACCGCACGATCTCGGAGGAGACGGTGAAGCTCCGAGAGGAAAATCACCGTCTCCAAACGAGGATGGAGGAGCTCCAGCGGGAGGTCAGCGCCCTGAGGGCAGACTTCAGCCGGCAGCAGGCTGCGACGACTGCGGACAGTCGTGCTCTGCCACAGAACGGGTCTTTGGGGGAAGACCAGTTCAACCGGCTGTTGAGCATTATGACCGCCCGCCTGGAAAGCCTAGAGCCCAGGCTCAACCCCCCTATTCGCCTTCGTCCGCCGCTGGCGGCAGATAGGAGGAGGAAGGAGGCGGAGCCCGCTTCAGTAACAGCTGGGCCAACGTGGGCACAGGTGGCTAAAGCGCCACCTGCGCCAAAAAAGCCCACGCAGGCGCCCAAAAAGCCCACAGAGGCGGGCAAAAAGGCCGTGAAGGGGACGAGAAATGCCACTGAAAGGCGCAGCTCGTCCCCCAAAGAAAAAGAGGGTGGCTGGAAGACGGCCGAAAGCCGCAAGAAGAGGCGGAAGAGGGGCCGCAAGGCCAAGAACGCACCGGGCTCCAAGGGGCAGGCCCCGAAAATCCGCGTCCCTCGCTCCGAGGCTGTAGTAGTCACGCTGCAGCCCGAAGCCAAGGAGAGGGGCGTGACGTACCAGAAGATACTGGCAGAGGCGAGGGGCAAGCTGGTCTTTGCCGATTTTGGCACCCCGGACGGCTTCCGTTTTAGAACGGCAGCCACGGGGGCCAAGATGTTCGAGTTGGCGGGGACCAGCAGTGCCGAGAGGGCGGACTCTCTGGCTGCAAAGCTGAGGGACGTCCTCAACCCCGAGGAGGCCCGGGTGTCCAGACCCATCAAGACGGCTGAGGTGCGCGTCGATGGGCTGGACGACTCTGTTTCCCCAGAGGAGGTGGTGGTGGCCATAGCCCGGAGCGGTGGATGCCCGCCAGATAATGTGCGGGCGGGCGAAATCCGCGTCAACGCTGGAGGGCTGGGCACCATCTGGGTGCGGTGCCCAGTAGCTGCGGCTAGGAAAGTTGCCGACGCGGGACGTCTGCTGGTGGGCTGGGTGTCAGCGAGAGTTAAACTCCTGGCACCCAGGGCCATGCAGTGTTACCGGTGCCTGGAGAAAGGGCACGTCCGGGCCCAGTGCACTAGCGAAGCAGACCGCAGCGATTTGTGCTATCGCTGCGGTCAGCCTGGCCATAAGGCGTCCCAGTGCTCCGCGGAGCCAAACTGCAGCCTCTGTGCGGCTGCAGGAAAGTCTGCGGGGCACAGAACTGGCGGCAACGCTTGCGGCGCGCCCAGAAAGCGCAGCAAGCGTTGGACCAAGGCTGCGGGGGCCGCACCCCCTAGCACCTCTTCGGCCGACTCCCGGCCTGTGGTTGGACGAGGCGCCGGGGAAATGGACTGCCAGTGATGGCGCTCCATTTCCTCCAGGCGAATATCAACCACTGCACCAGAGCTCAGGATCTCTTGGTCCTGAGCATGGCGGAGTGGTCGGTTAATGTGGCGGTGGTCGCTGAGCCGTATTTTGTCCCCCCCCGAGATAACTGGGCAGGGGATCTGGACGGCCTGGTGGCCATCATCGGCGCGACTCTTGTCGACGTGTCCCGGGGTCACGGTTGGGTTGCCGCCCTTGTGAACGGGATCGTCACGATCGGGGCATACTTTTCGCCCAACAGGAGTCTCGCCGACTTCGAGAGTTTCCTTGTCGAGTTGGGAGCCGTCGTCGGCCGGTCTCATCCTCGGCCCATTTTGCTTCTCGGTGATCTGAACGCCAAATCTGCGGCGTGGGGATCCCCGGTCACAGACCCGAGAGGCGATGTGCTAGAGGAGTGGGCCGTTACGACGGGCCTGGCTGTCTTAAATCGGGGTGCGGCCTACACGTGTGTGCGACGGCGGGGTGGATCCATTGTGGACGTGTCGTTCGCTAGTCCCGCTGTCGCGCACCGCGTTCGTGATTGGCACGTGGAAGCGGAGGTGGAGACGCTATCGGATCACCGATACATACGCTTCGACGTCTCCACCCAGACCGCTGAAGGTCGTAGCCAATCGGCCCCCCGAAGAGACGGCCCGCGTTGGGCGCTGAAACGCCTCGACAGGGAGGCTCTCGAGGAAGCCACTATCGTCCAAGCCTGGATCCGGGAGTCGGCTACCGTCGGTCCCGTCGACGTCGAACGGGAGGCGCAGTGGTTTAGCGACGCGATGACGCAAATCTGCGACGCGTCCATGCCACGCGTCTCCTCTCTGTCCGCAAGGCGCCGCGTGTACTGGTGGTGCGTCGAGGTAGAGCGGCTGCGCGTCGAGTGCGCAGACGCCAGACGCCCGTACACGCGATGTCGGAGGAGACGTCTGCGGGATCTCGACGAAGAAGCCGCGCTGTATGAGGTGTACCGCGCGGCGAAGGAGGCTCTGTGGCTGGCCATCGGCGAGTCAAAGACGCGCTCCAGAGAGGAACTGCTGGCGACCCTAGACGGGGATCCGTGGGGGCGCCCTTACCGCACGGTCCGAGGGAAACTTCGGCCGTGGGCGCCCCCGCTAACGGAAGGTCTCGAGCCGCAGTTTCTGGAGCGAGTGGTCTCGGCTCTCTTCCCTGAGAGAGCCGAGTACGAGCCACCGCCGATGGCTCTGCCCACAGCTGCAGAGTCGGAAGAAGAAGAGGAGAGCGAAACCGTCCCAGAGGTGACACAGGCGGAGATGAGCGCGGCCGTGATGCGGCTCCGGGCAAAAAACACTGCTCCGGGGCCCGACGGAGTGCCAGGTCGCGCTCTAGTCCTCGCCCTGAAGGAGCTGGAGCCCCCACTGAGGGGACTCTTCTCGGCGTGCCTTGAGCGGGGCCAGATCCCTAGCAGGTGGAAGACTGGTCGACTGGTCCTGCTCAGGAAGGCGGGGCGCCCAGCGGATTCGTCGTCGGCTTATCGGCCCATAGTGTTGCTGGACGAGGCGGGCAAGATGCTCGAGCGTGTAATCGCAGATCGCCTCGTCAGCCACTTGTGTACAGAGGGGCCGAACCTGGCCGACAGCCAGTTTGGCTTCCGGCGTGGGCGCTCCACCATCGACGCCATCATGAGGGTGAGAGTCCTGGCGGAGGAAGCGGTGTCCCAGGGTGGGGTGGTGCTGGCGGTGTCCTTGGACATCTCCAACGCGTTCAACACCCTGCCCTGGGGTTGCATTAGGGAGGCCCTGCGATACCATCGGGTGCCTTCCTACCTCCGCAACATTGTGGGGGCTTATCTTTCGGGAAGGTGTGTCACCTACATGGGACGCGACGGCACGGGCCGTCGCGAGATGTCGTGCGGTGTTCCGCAGGGGTCGGTTCTGGGCCCACCCCTGTGGAACATCGGGTACGACTGGGTTTTGCGGTGCGAGCTCCCGCCGGGAGTGGACCTGACGTGTTATGCGGACGACACGCTGGTCACGGCTCGGGGGAGCTCGTACAGGGAGGCAGCGTTGCTGGCTACGGCTGCGGTCTCACAGGTGGTGAGCCGCATACGACGCCTGGGGCTGGAAGTGGCCCTCAACAAGTCGGAGGCCATTGCTTTTCATGGCCCCCGACGGGCGCCGCCGCTGGGATCACACATTGTGGTCGGTGGGGTCCGGATCGCTGTCGAGTCAACCATGAAGTACTTAGGATTGGTGCTCGACAGCCGTTGGGACTTCGGCCCCCACTTTCAGCGGCTGGTGCCCAAGTTGATGGGCGCGGCGGGCGCGCTGTCAACGCTGCTTCCCAATCTGGGGGGCCCGAGCACCGCCTGTAGGCGGTTGTACGTGGGGATCGTGCGATCGATGGCCCTTTACGGGGCCCCGATTTGGGCGACAGACCTGACGGCCCGCACTATCGCTGTTCTGCGCAGACCGCAGAGAGCGATGGCCGTCAGGGTCATACGGGGATATCGCACGATCTCCTACGAGGCGGCTTGTGTACTGGCCGGATCCCCGCCGTGGGACCTGGAGGCGAAGACCCTCGCGACACTGCACCAGTGGCGCGAGGAGGCCAATGATCGGGGCGAGAGGCTGGTGCAGCGACAGATAACGCTGTACCGGTCTCAGCTCCGACAGGTCATGGTGGCGGAATGGCGGGGGAGGTTAGAGCTCCCTACCGCCGGCCTCGACACGGTCGAGGCGATCCGGCCAGTACTCGACGACTGGCTCGGGAGGAAGCACGGCTCCCTGACGTTTCGGGCGACGCAGGTGCTCTCGGGGCACGGCTGCTTCGGGAAGTACCTGTGTCGCATAAGCAGGGAGCCGGACGCCCGGTGCCATCACTGCGTCCACTGTCTGGAGGACACGGCGCGGCATACGCTGGCCGAGTGCGCCGCGTGGGATGAGCCGCGCCGTGCGCTCGTTACGGAGGTGGGAGGAGATCTGTCGCTGCCGACCGTCGTTCGCTCGATGGTCGGCAGCGCAGAGTCCTGGGACGCGGTGGTGTCCTTCTGCGAAACCGTCATGTCGCAGAAGGAGGCTGCGGAAAGGGAGAGGGAGATGACGAGCTCCCGTCCATCCCGCAGCAGACGCACCGGGCGTCGGCAGAGGGCGGACAACGCCCTCTTCCGGCCCCCCTAAATAGGTCCAGGGGCGACGGATTCGGGGACATCCGTCGCCCCCGATCGATCACACTGGACCCGAGACGGCGGCGCGTAGTGTTCCACGCGCGCCTCTCTCAGACGTAACGGGGGGAGTTTTACACCTCACTCCCCCCCGGGACGAGGCCCGCAGGTCAGGCGGGCCGCACTAGTCCGGGGCAGCGGAAGTCGCATCAGATCCCGTTGCCCCCCGACGCAAGTGTGCGAGGGAACACCGCTGAGTTTTAGTGGGTATACTGTCATACACCGACAGGAGTCCCACATACCCCGTCTCGTCCCCCGACGAACGGGCATGCATAAAGCATTTCTCAGCGCAAAAAAAAAAAAAAAAAAAGGTTAGGTTGGGGGATCCCCCACAGCGCATACTTCCTCGCAGTATCCCCTGGGCAACGCCGTGTCTGACCACCGTAACGGAGTGGCAGACCGGCGGCTAAAGTGCGCTGTGCATCGAAGGCGAATTACGAAGATGTCGAATTCGAATTTTAATTTTAAAAATAAAAACATGCGGGACGCCTCCGGGCGTTTCGTGTCGACTCGCTCGTCCCTGGGCGATTTAAACGGCCCTTCTCAGGGCCAACCAAAAGGCCCTTCTCAGGGCCACACCGGCGACGCTGAAGCGTCGGATGCTGACCGCGCACCATCTGCGGTCAGCTTTTTTAGCGGACCAGGCGAGCTGTCGGACTCCGACGAATCCAACATGGATGCGTCGGCGGCCGACAGCGACCGCCCTGGGCGGAAGAGGGCCTTCCTGAGGCCCGGGTCCGAGGGCTCCTCGGAGTCGATGGGGAGGGCGAAGAAGAAGTCGAAGTCTAAAAAGGCTTCGACTTCTTCTACGACTGGCACCCACGATGTGGGGTTGGCGGACGCCGAGCGCCAGCTCAACCTGGCCAAAAGGGCGCAGGTCCAGGAAGACCTGGAGGAGAGGGTCGCGGCCAGAGAGCGCCAGGCGCAAATCGCCAGGTCGAGGGCTGGCTATGGCGCATCGAGTGTGCTGTACGCCGACCACTCCCTGGCGGAGCTGGAGCGCATGGCGCTCGAGGACAAAGAGGAGGTTCTGGAGGTCGCCTCAAAGTCCTCCAATTTGAAGGGGACCTTCCAGAAGGCCCTCAAATGCCGTGCCGCCAGCCTACACGGCATCGTCCTGGAGCTGGTCGGGCGGACGGCCACGGACGAGACGCGGCAGCTGCAGGCGAAGGTGGATCGCCTGCAGGCGGAGGTCAGCCAGCTTCATCAGAAGCTGGCTGACGCCGCGGCCCGGCCTGCCCAATCCGCCCCAGCCCCGGTGGTAGGAGGCTCCTCCTTCTCCCCTGCCAACCTTGAGGACATCATCCGCAGGGTTGTCATGGAGGAGAGGGCCTTCACCAGAGCCTGCTTCGCAGGCATCGAGGACCGGCTCTTGCCGGAAAGGCGGCTCCGCCCGCCGCTTGCGGCGGACAAGAGTCGCCCACCGACGGAGTCGTAACCTGCGCCTGTGGCGGGCTCGGCGTCGGGTGCGCAGCCCCAGGCCCCGAAGCCCTCCAAGGGCAAGGGTAAGGGCAAGAGGAGCAAGGCGGCTCCTCAAACCCCGAGCCCTGCAGCGGGCACGGAAGGCGCGTCTGGGTCGGCTGCCACTCCGGCGGCGGCCCCCCAGACATCGCAGGGGGTAGACGCCCTTCTTCCCTCCACCACCCCGGCCAACAAGTCGTGGACGGAAGTGGTCAGGGGGGGAAGGGGGAAGAAGCCCGCTGCGGCTGCTGGGCCCGCTGCGGCTGCTAGGCCCGCTGCAGCTGCTAAGCCTGCTGCGGCTACTCCCGCAGCCAAAAAGGCTCCGGCCGGCGGGAGGAAGTTGGTTCCTCCCAAAACCGCGGCCGTCGTCGTGACCATCACCCCGGCGGCCGTGGAGCGGGGCGAGACGTACGAGTCCGTCCTAAGGCGGGCTCGTACCAATGCTGATCCCTCCCAGCTGGGGATCAGCAACATTACGTGCCGCCGAACCCTAACCGGAGCTCGAATCTTCGAGTTCTCGGGGGAGCGGCGGCACACGAACGCAGACCTCTTCGCAACAAAGTTGCAAGAGGTCATCGCGGATGCGGCGACGGTCGGCAGGCCCGTCAAGACCGCAGCCTTGGAGGTGGCCGATCTCGATGATTCGGTCACCAAAGAGGATGTGGTGGCGGCCGTCGCAGCGGCTGGAGGCTGCGACGCTGGCGCGGTGAAGGGTGGAGCCGTCAGGCCCGGCCGCCGCGGCATGGGCATCATCCGCGTGGAGTGCCCGGTCGCCGCGGCTGGTGCCGTCCTTGCTGCGACCAAGGGGCGGCTGCTCGTCGGGTTCGGCTCGGCCGTGGTGCGGGCACTTGAGGACCAGCCAACGCGCTGCTTCAAGTGCTTCGCGTTCGGCCACACCCGACCCACGTGTCCCTCCAAGTTCGACTGGGGGGACACGTGCTACCGTTGCGGGCAGCAGGGACACAAAAGTGTCACCTGCCGCGCCACCGCGCAGCACTGCGCGGCGTGCGCCGCTAGTGGCCGCCCCGCGGACCACAAAATGACGGGCAGCAAGTGCAGGCCTCCCGTGAGGAAGGGCATAGTGCCGGCGCAGGTTCGCCCTGTTGCCACCGCCGCTGCCACCGCCGTCGTCGTCGCCGCTGCAGCTGCAGCTCCGGCGGCGGTAGCGGAGGAGGGAGGATCGATGTCGGAATAATGGGTTCCGACTATCGCATCCTCCAGGCGAACACCAACCACTGCAGAGCGGCTCAGGACCTGTTAGTGCAGGCCATGGCCGAGTGGTTGGTGAACGTAGCGGCGGTCGCCGAGCCCTACTCGATCCCCGGCAGCTGGCTGGGTGACGAGGACGGCTCGGTGGCATTAGCGGCGCGGTCTTCCACAGACTCCCCTCCCCTCTCGCTATTAGAGAGGGGACCGGGATACGTGGCCGCCGCATGGGGAGACTTGGCCCTTGTGGGGGTCTATTTCTCCCCAAACCGCCCACTCCGGGACTTTGAGATTTATCTCGGAGTCCTGGCCGCCGTGGTCGGCAGGGCGGTGCCGCGTCAGGTCTGCCTCTTGGGAGACCTGAATGCCAAGTCGGTGACCTGGGGCAACCCGGCCACCGACGCTCGCGGGAGGGCGGTGGAGCTGTGGGCAGCCTCCTCTGGACTCTCCCTCTTGAACAGAGGAAGCGTCCAGACATGCGTGCGGCGTCGGGGTGGCTCAATAGTGGACGTCACTTTCGCCACCCAGGCGTTGGCCGCGCGCGTGCTGAACTGGCGGGTGGACCTGGTGGAGACCATGTCGGACCACCGCTACGTGCGGTTCGACATCTCCGCCAGCGTCTCCGGAGGGATGCAGTCCGTCTCGGGGCGATCATCGTTCCCGCGGTGGGCTGTAGCCCGCCTGGACAGGGAGGCAGCGGGGGAAGCGGCGTTCCTGCGGGACTGGCTGTCGCCGCCTACCACCGGCATGGACGTGGACGAAGCGGCGGGGCGACTCAGAGAGTCTCTGACCGAGGTATGCAACCATAGCATGCCTCGGTCTAGCCGACCGCCGCCCAGACGCGCCGTGTACTGGTGGTCGACGGAGCTGGCGGGGCTTCGAGCCGCGTGCGTGGAGGCGAGGAGGGCCTACACGCGGAGCCGGCGGCGGCGTCGACGGGACCCGGCCGACGAGGACCATCTCTACGAGGTGTACGTGGGGGCAAAAATGGTCCTCGAGCGGGCCATCGTCACCGCCAGGGACTCGTCGAGAGCCGAGCTGCTGGAGGGTCTCGACAACGACCCCTACGGGAGACCATATAAGGCAGCGCGCAACAAGTTGCGCCCCTTTGGTCCCCCGGTTGCCGAGACCCTGGAGCCCTCATTTCTGGACGGGGTGGTCCAGTCCCTGTTCCCGCGCAGGGGCAACTTCGCCCCGCCAGTGATGGGCCCAGCGCTGGAGGAGGCTCCGCCGCCGCCGGACGAGGAAGCGGAGGAGGCCCCGCCTGTCACGGAGTCGGAACTTGGCGCGGCGATTCTCCGCATCCGCGCCAAGAAAACGGCTCCGGGCCCCGACGGCGTGCCTGCAAGAGTGGTGGCAATCGCCGCCGCTCAAATGCAGGAGCGGTTTCGGGACCTCTTCAGCGCATGCTTTGCGTCGGGGAGGTTCCCGAAGCCGTGGAAGGACGGGCAGCTGTGCCTCCTCCGCAAGGAGGGCCGCCCGGCAGACTCCCCCTCGGCGTACCGGCCCATCGTCCTGCTCGATGAGGTCGGTAAAATGTTTGAGGGGGTAATTGCTGCCCGCCTAAAGGGCCATTTGCGGGACATCGGGCCGGACTTGTCGGACGCTCAGTTCGGTTTTCGGGCTGAGCGTTCCACCGTGGACGCGCTGGCCTGCCTCAAGGGCCAGGTGAGGGGGGCGGTGGAGGCGGGGGACGGATTGTTGGCCGTGTCGTTCGACATAGCCAATGCCTTCAACTCCGTTCCCCACTCCACCATCCTAGAGGCGCTCCGATTCCACGGAGTGCCTCGATACCTGCGCCGTCTGCTGGCCAGCTACCTGGAGGACCGGGCGGTCCTCCTGGTAAATAGGGCTGGACAAGTCCGGCGATACGCCGTCGAGGCCGGCGTTCCGCAGGGGTCGGTCGTGGGACCTCTCCTCTGGAGCGTCGGCTACGATTGGCTCCTGCGGGGAGCTCTCCTCCGAGGCACGAGTGTCGTCTGCTACGCGGACGACACTCTCCTCACCGCCCGGGGGGGGAGCTTCAGGGAGGCGGCCAACTTGGCCTCGGCGGGTGGATCCTTGGTCGCGGGGAGGATCCGCCGCCTAGGACTTACGGTGGCGCTGCACAAAACCGAGGCCGTGTTTTTCCACGGACCTCGGCAGCGCCCCCCACCTGACGCCCACATCTTCGTGGAGGGCGTCAGAATCGGGGTCAAGGCCCAGATGAAATATCTGGGCCTCGTACTCGACAGCAGGTGGCGCTTCGGCCCGCATTTTAGCGGGCTGTCGTCGCGCCTGCTGAAAACCGCGGGCGCCCTCTCATGGCTGCTTCCCAACCTGGGGGGGCCCAGCGCACGATGCCGGCAATTGTACGCCGGCATCTTGAAGAGTATGGCCCTCTACGGGGCCCCTATCTGGGAGGACTCCCTCCAGAGGAGGGAGAACGCCGCCGCCTTACGGGCGCCCCAGAGGGCCATAGCTCAGCGGGCGGCGCGGGCCTACCGCACGGTGGGCTCCGCGGCAGCGTGTGCTCTGGCCGGCACCCCGCCTTGGGAACTCGAGGCGTGGGTGCTCGCCAGAGTATACGCAACGGAACGCCCCGCCCCGGAAGAGCGGGAGGCCGTCCGGCGGGAGGCGAGGGACGCCATCGTCGTCCACTGGACGCGGGACCTCGCCACCGCAGTCTTCGGCCGCCGAACCGTCGACGCGATCGGGCCGGTCCTGCGAGACTGGCTCGAGCGGTCGCACGGGTTCCTCTCGTTCCGTCTGGTGCAGGTGCTGTCCGGGCACGGGTGTTTCGGATCGTACCTGCACCGGATCGGACGGGAGGAGACGCCGTCGTGCCACGACTGTGGCGCGGCGGAGGACACGGCGCAGCACACCCTCGAGGTGTGCCCGTCGTGGACGGAGCCGCGCCGCAGTCTCACTGCGGCGATCGGACGGGACCTCTCACTCCCCGGTGTGGTTAACGCCATGCTGAGGGACGAGGGGTCCTGGGCGGCAGTCGCCTCCTTCTGTGAACACGTCATGTCCCAGAAGGAGGCGGCGGAGCGCGCGCGGGAGGTCGACCCTCACGCGGCGCCGCTCCGAAGGCAGAGGAGGGGTCGGAGAAGACGTCAGTATGACAGTCAACCGACTCCTGCCAGGTGGAGGCCAGCAGGCAACGGGTGCGGGGGCACCCTTGCCTGTATTGCACAGGCCTCCACCAATGCCGGACGGGAATGGCCAGGTGTTCCCGGCCATTCCCGTTGCCCACCAACCTGGGGGGCTAGCGGGGCCCGCCACCTAGGCGGGCATGCGCCGGGAGGGTTGTGGACGTAAAGGCTGAGCCGGTTTCCCATGACCCTCCCACCACGGCGACGAGGGAACACCGCTGAGTTTTAGTGGGTATACTGTCATACACCGACAGGAGTCCCACATACCCCGTCTCGTCCCCCGACGAACGGGCATGCATAAAGCATTTCTCAGCGCAAAAAAAAAAAAAAAAAAAAAAAAAAAAAAAAAAAAAAAAAAAAAGGTTAGGTTAGGTTAGGTTAGGTTTTTTTTTTTTTTTGGCAGGAGGGGAAATCCGGTCGGACACTCAAGCTGCCTCACAGACGAGCCAGTCTGAGTAGTGCCGGGCTCCAGCCGGCTAAAACCACCTCCTGCCTTACAATCTTATCCACAGACATAAGCGTCCGTGCCTTTGTTTAATTACATTTTCTTTGAGACTCTGAGCTCCACGTACAAGTGGTGACTCCGGAGTACAACTTATTTCTACTTAATTAACTTACCTACTAAAATGAGTCCATCAATTATTATTTCCTTTATTTAAATTTTTACAAATTAGTTTACATTTTTAAATATTCCTTAAAAATAATATATATAAAAAACATTTAAAAATATAAAAAATTGTAGCCCACCGGTATCGGGAACAGGGTCCAAGCTACCGGCGGTCAGGGCTCCAGAGAGAGGAACCTCCTAACAATACGAGCCGTGTCCAAAAGTACCGCTTTCTGAATCAAGCCCTTGATCCAGCTGCCTAACGAGAGCCTCCTCAGGTATTGGTCGAGGCTCTTGGCAATTAAGCCATGGGCTGATACGACTATCGGCACAATGATCGCTGAGTCCACATCCCACATGTCGACAACCTCGCGAGCCAAGTCAAGATACTTGATTTTCTTATCTTTCTCGGCTTTCACGAGGTTCTCATCATGCGGGACCGTTATGTCAACAATCATTGTGCGCCGCTCTGATCGATCCACCACCACTATATCAGGCTTATTGGCTACAATAGTCCTGTCAGTGATGATGGATTGATCCCAGTACAATGTGATACTGCCATTTTCGAGAACTGGGTCGGGCACATACTTATAGTACGGCACTTCCGATTCCACAAGGTTGTATTTTAGAGCAAGTTGCTGATGGATAATCCTGGCTACAAGGTTGTGTCTATGCAAGTACTCTCCGTTAGCCAGACGAGAACACCCGGAGATAATGTGACGGATTGATTCGCCTGGACGGTGGCATGCCCGACATATGTCAACCGTACCGTCCTTCACAATAAATCTCCGGTAGTTATTCGTCATCATAACTTCATCCATAATTGCACAGACAAAACCTTCGGTTTCTCCGAAGAGATCCCCGGAACGTAGCCAGGCTACGGACGCTGATAGGTCTACATCGGGCCCATGCAGGGCCCGGAAAAAGCGTCCGTGAAGCTCTTTACTCTGCCATACCTCCATGCGGTCGTTAGTGTCAAGCACTAAGGGTTTGCGCCAGTTCTCTTTAGCCAAGGAAAGCGGGGTGAGGCCCTTGTCCATTGCGACCACATCTCGATGCATCCCCACGTCGGTTTCAAGGAAATATTCCCTGAGACTGCATATCTCGCGATTGTGGAGAGTCTTAGCGTTTAAAAAGCCTCGACCCCCACACTTCCGCGGGATATACAGTCTCATAACAGAAGAACGCGGGTGATGCATTCGATATGCCGTCAACAATGTACGGACCCTCCTATCCAGGGCGTCTAGTTCTGTTTGAGTCCATTTAAGTATGCCGAAAGAGTACATCAGAACCGGCATGACCCAACCGTTGAAGGCACGTACCTTATTGCCGCCTGATAAAAGACTATTAAATACTTTTTTCAGGCGGCCAAAGAAGCGCTCCTTCAACGATTGCTTCATGTCAGCAACATTGATGCCCAGCGCTTCCGACATACCCAAATACTTATAGGTTTCGGTTGCTGAGAGGGATCTAAGATTTATGGAATCCGAGAGCTGGGTTCCCACAGATTCCACAATCTCCCCTCGCTTTACATGCATGACCGCACATTTGTCCACACCAAATTCCATCCTGATGGCGCTACTGAAAGTTTCAGTTACCTTCAGTAGCTCCATCAGTTGCAAATCGTTGGGGGCAAAGAGTTTCAGGTCATCCATGTAAAGGAGGTGAGATATAACTTGACCACCTCTCCTCAACTGATAGCCTAGACCTGAATCCTCCAGCAGCGTGCTAAGAGGATTCAAGGCTAAGCAGAACCAAAGTGGACTCAAACTATCGCCCTGAAATATACCTCGCTCTATCCTTATCGGCTCGCTATTCCTCTGGATTTGCCAACATCTTGGATAGCGAAGGACTGTCCTCCATTGCCCCATACATGACATCAGGAAGGTGCGCAGAGTTGCATCAACTTTATACAATTCTAGCACCCTCATGAGCCATGTATGTGGCACCGAGTCATAGGCCTTCTTATAGTCTATCCAACATGTCGACAGATCCCGTCGGGAACGGCGAACCTGTTGACTAATGGCCATATCAATGAGGAGTAGCTCCTTAGTACCGCGGGACCCGTTCCTACATCCATTTTGAGAAGCGGACATGATAGAATTGTCATCAATGTGTTTGTTAATTTTAGCTCTCAAAATGGACGTAAGAACTTTATAGACCGTCGGAAGACAGGTAATCGGTCTATAATTTTTGGGCTCCGCAGTACTACCCGATTTATGGAGCAGGTGGGTTATACCTGTCGTCAGGAACTCTGGCAGCGACCCTGACTCTAAGGCTGACTGGAACAGGATCGCCAGGCGAGCGTGCGACCTAGTGAACCATTTAATCCAAAAGTTGTGCAGCCCATCCGGCCCTGGAGATTTCCAGTTAGGCAACGGACGGACTGCACGAACTACGTCTTGGGGGCTGATAGTGATTGCCCCCATTTCTGGCACTAGATCGCACGCTCGCTCAACCTCCCGAGTCCATTCACCCTCGGTATGGCTAACAGGCACCGACCAGATGCTGCGCCAGAACGAGCACATGGCATCATCATCCGGTATGCGCGTGTCAGCCACACCTTGGTCCGGTCGCTCCCAAGTCCTATATACCCACCTTTCATCTCTTTGGAAAGTGCGATTCTGAGTGTATCGGTCCACCCGCCGCTTATACCTACGAATACGGCTTGCCCATGCATACACTTTCTGCTTCAGGAAGTCGATGCGCTCTGTGATACGGGACATGTAGTCTCGAGGACTGATATCAGTCCCCGAGAATGCCCGCCTCACAAAACGCATCACTCTAGGGCGAGTATTGCCCTCCCTGAAGCAGATCAGTTTGCCGATGAGTGCTCTGGCCCCGCCAATACGTCGTTCAATCCTGTACTGCCATGGCGGAACGGCTGGTTTAGGTCGTGTAGCTCTGTCATCTGAAAATTTGACATGAGCTATACGACATGCCGCTACAGCCGCACAATACAGGATTGAGTGAGCATCAGTGAGGTCTTCGCAGTTGTCAAAATAGTTTGACAACTGCGAATCCAGAACAGCCACCAGCGCTCTATTTTTGTTATGCATGGGCAAACGAGGTATGCGTGGTCTAAGGTCGGGTTGCATGAACCGATATTCTCGAATCGCACCCTCCAAAGCACTCCTCATTTCCTCATTGCACTGGGTACTTACATTAGTAACCATGTCATTACTCACGTCGTTATCGCGATTAGGTATTGTGCTAGACTGTGGTAGTACCACAGCCTGCGCCGACGGGGTAATGACATGGCTACTCTGCGTTTCAGTTCGCAGGCGATCAAGTACAGTGTCATCCAACATACGGTTACGCTGGATGACTCGCACCTGATCCGATAGTCGTTGTGCCGACACGTTGACAGCTGGCTCAAGCACCTGAAACAGAGAGAGCATCCGAACACGGTACGCGGTCAGGTTGTTTCCTCCCTCTGTAGCCCCATAGTATGAGCGCATGACGTTTTCATTGATGGATTGCGTCCATCGCATGCGCTGCACACTCCCGCCGGGAGCTGGGACCCTATCAGAGGCCGGTGGGCCTCGAGGTCCTAAACCGTCCGGCGGCCGGCGTCCTCCCCGTCGACGAACAGGTGGTGGCGTCGTGGGCGGAGAGAAATACTCGTCGCTCGAGCTCGACGCAACTGCCACGGCCGGTGTCACAGCACTCACGACGGGGCTGGATTCCGGCGGCGGCGAGGCGGAGCTGAGCGACGGGTCCGGAGGCGATAGGCGTGCGCGTTTTGCTGCTGCTCTCGTCAACATTTATTTATCTTCATTTAAATTCGATTCATCCAAAATTTTTGACAGACACGTGAGATGTCATATTGTGTCAATTCATGTATTGGTTTTTTTCTTTAATTTTCTGCTTAATTTCATTTTTATTTCGGTGTTTGGTAATAATATTGCTATAAAAAAACGGTGGTATCCTTGAAATCTTGCAGTATAATATTTAAATATTTAAATTTTAAAAAAATTGGTAAATCTGTTATGAAGACGTTTGATTGACGTGAGTGTTGCCAGCATCAATTATTATTATTATATTATTATTATTATTTTTTTTTTTTTTTTTTTTTTTTTTTTTTTTTCTCATAATACAGTATATATATGTAGGATCAGGAGTGCCGAGAGGTATTTCGTCAGGGTTTGGAGTTCCCATTTTATTGGGACAAACAAGACTGTATAGGCAATTACAGTGTTTTTATTACAGTAATTAATTAACACACAATAAAATAACACACAATAAAATAATGATACACAATAAAATAATGGCAATAAAAAGATAAAACAGGTAAAAAAGTAACAATACAGTTTAGGCGAACAGACTTTTTAAGGTCACAGTTCGTACAGTGGTCAAGCCACCCAAATGCAAAGTGTATCGCTCGCTATCAGCAAGTTAAATGCAGCTATGCGAATATACAGCAGCGCTGTACCAAGTAAACCGACAGTTTTGTCGGGAGCAGGGGAGCTCTTTAATGAGTCGAATCCAAAGACCGACTGCTGAGCTTACCGAGTGCACGCTCTTTTATAGGACGATGCCCCCACTTTGTAACCCCTCCACGACAACTCTGTCCGTTGACGCACTGCGGTACGTCACGTGTCTACTTTGATACAAAATATGCTAAATCTAATAAGACTTACATTATAAAGTAATCAAATAATACAAGAATAACTGTCGTAAATAAACAATGGTGAATTTACAAAGTAAATCATTTTAAAATTAAAGCAACATGGCATTAATTGTTTTGAACAAAACTATCGGTCACACTTATCGAAATAAGTTGCCAAAAATCATTTAGTGGAACTTAATAAATTATGTTTCAATTTATTAGACAGTAATTGATAGTTAAAATCAATTAAAATAAGAAATTCAATTCTTAACAAAATTTGGTGACTACCCACAATTTTTAATTGACAACCAACTCCGACACGGCCAGAACTGACGTTCTACACGACCTCGTGTGATTCTGGAAAAAAAGAAAATCTCTTGTGAATATCGATCGGCCTTTCTGACAAACAAAAGCCTTAACAAAAGGTATGTTCAAAAGAAAAATCCTGAGTTAGTCAAATCAAATTATTATCAATAGCAGTTGCATCGCAACCATTCAAAATGACCATGCTGCTACTGACAATACATAGCTCAACTAAAGTAGAGACATAATCTCTCAGCCGAAATCACACCATGGGATTCGACAAGTAATTTGGAGTTGATTAGACAACCCGCATAGGCGTCAACATAGACAACCCGCATAAGCGTCAAGTTCAACGTCCAAATCCAGGAGTCAACATAGACATCCGATTAAGCGTCAACAAGCTAAACAAGAGTCTTCATAGACATCTTGTCAATTCAGCTAAACTATGTCAGCAGCAGATGAATCATCATCAGTGTCGGTATTGACATCATCACTAACTGTAACTGGACATTCAGGCATTTTTCGTACACGATCATGGGCATATTTGTAAATTCTATTGGTACTCAAAGCTTTTAACAAGTATCTATCACCATCTAGTAGTTCTAAAATTTTATAGGGGCCTTTAAATTTAGGATCTAGTTTAGTTTGGTTCCGTTCCTCATTGGCAATAAGTACAAAGTCTCCAACTTGAAACTTTTTCAAAATAGCCTTAGTCTTATCATAACGGGCTTTATCGTATTCGGCACTTTTAGTTATACCCAGGGCTGCTTGTTCCCTTACACGGGACAGATTTACTTCTATCTCTTCACTGTCAACAGTCATCAAACCCAAAGGCCTAGCCATTTTATCAAACCAGTAATGCTCATAGACCTTTGCGAGTGTTTTATCCCAACCTAAATGCATGATTGCTTCATGGACATGGTTTATAACAGACCATCTAAAAGCTCTTGGGACAATAGGTAAACAACGAGTTTGTCCATTGCGTTGTATTTTACGGTACAAGGTTCCTGATCGTAATTCATAACTTTAGGCAATATCAGGGGGTAGAGAGTTACTTTTTAGATTAGAAACGATTGTTAAAATCTCAGAATCACGCTGTTGCTCAGCTAAAAGCCAATTATTAGACAGAGTTATAATATCAACACGTTTCTGTTCTGTTTTGTTGATTGAGTGTGGAAGGGGGTTTCTAGAGAGAAAGTCTACGTGGTTCATATAACTGCCTTCTCTATACATGATCTCAAAATCATAGGCCTGTAGAAAAGCCCTCCATCTATGTACTCGGGGAGTTAAATCAGCCTTACTGCGCGAGGCTTTAAGGGAATTACAGCCAGTTACAACAGTGAATTTATGTCCTTGCAGATAATGGTGAAAATGCTTAACTGCGTTAACAACGGCCAAAGTTTCCAATTCATAGGAATGATATTTACTTTCAGTTGCAGTCGTTCTTTTACTATAGTATTCTACAACATGCATTTTTTTATCAACTTTTTGAAAAAGAATGGCACCGTAACCATCAGCACTAGCGTCAGTATGTAATTCTATGGGATATTCAGGGTTATAAATCATTAAAACTGGCTCATTAGTCAGAATTGAAATTACTTTTTGCCTAATTTTAATATCACACGGCCTATCATGATACTATGACTTATAGAGGCATCCGGTATCACATGAAACAGTATCTCTAATTGGTAACCATCTATTTCTACTTCACTCAGAATTTGTTCGGTACATATTATGTTAGAATTTCCTATTCCCATTATATTGACCATACAAGAAATACGTTTGCCAGATAACTTTTCAGCACATGTTTCAGTAATAAGAGAACATTCAGCCCCAGAGTCATAACAAAATGCAAGCGACTCACCAGATTGCTGCAGCACACCAGTGATAGGTAGTACATCACAAGCTTCAACACGCTTCACAGATGGTTGGCTGTTCGAAGGCCGACTCCCGGTATCTTCACTTGAACCTCCCGGCCGCTTTCCGGTCGCCTTTGGGCAGCGAGGAGCGACATGTCCCGACTCCCCACAGCGGTAACAGACTATCTTCTTTGGTGTCGCCTTATGTGACGAGCTGGCTGGTCCAGGATGTTTGTTTGTTTTCTCGAGCTTCTTGCGACAGTTGGTAGATTTATGCCCCACTATACCACAAAAGTGACATACTATTGTTCCTGGTTTGAACTTCTTAGGTTGAGAAGAGTCTTGCTGGTCAGAGGAAATCTGAGACTTTCTCTTAAGGTGGGACAAGACACTCAGTTCTTGTTGAAGTTTATGCCTAGTATGTACTTCGGTAGTAAATGCTAGTCGATGAGCACGGGAATCCAATTTGGAGACATGGGCCATTACAGTAGAAGCAGCAATGTGTTCGACACTCAGGCTATTCCATTTAGAAGTCAGTGAAGTGACCTGTCGACTGGCATATGCGGCTAAGGATTCGCCTTCTTTTGGTTGACTATTATGAAGGTTTATGAGGGTAGCGGCAACAGTTTCCGAAACGGCATAACGAGAGAGAAAGAGACTCTTAAAGTCTGTCCAGGTCATACCTGCATACGACACTTGAGAAAGCCATACGTTAGCACTGCCTTTTAAGGCTTTAGTAAGGGCAATAATAAGAGTGCCACCTTGAAGAGGCTTTTCCGATAGGCAAATATCAACGGTTGTACTCCAAGATTGAGCGTCGGAATCGGGTAGGTCTGGGTCGAAATCGGGCAAAGGAGTTACAGTAGACGAAGCGGAGTGCGTCTTAATTGCTTCAATTAACCGAGTCATATTTTGATTCTGAAGCTCTAACATTGCTCGCCATGGATTACCAACACCTTCCGATTCCTGGGCTACACCTAATCCCACTTCTGATGTAGGATCAGGAGTGCCGAGAGGTATTTCGTCAGGGTTTGGAGTTCCCATTTTATTGGGACAAACAAGACTGTATAGGCAATTACAGTGTTTTTATTACAGTAATTAATTAACACACAATAAAATAACACACAATAAAATAATGATACACAATAAAATAATGGCAATAAAAAGATAAAACAGGTAAAAAAGTAACAATACAGTTTAGGCGAACAGACTTTTTAAGGTCACAGTTCGTACAGTGGTCAAGCCACCCAAATGCAAAGTGTATCGCTCGCTATCAGCAAGTTAAATGCAGCTATGCGAATATACAGCAGCGCTGTACCAAGTAAACCGACAGTTTTGTCGGGAGCAGGGGAGCTCTTTAATGAGTCGAATCCAAAGACCGACTGCTGAGCTTACCGAGTGCACGCTCTTTTATAGGACGATGCCCCCACTTTGTAACCCCTCCACGACAACTCTGTCCGTTGACGCACTGCGGTACGTCACGTGTCTACTTTGATACAAAATATGCTAAATCTAATAAGACTTACATTATAAAGTAATCAAATAATACAAGAATAACTGTCGTAAATAAACAATGGTGAATTTACAAAGTAAATCATTTTAAAATTAAAGCAACATGGCATTAATTGTTTTGAACAAAACTATCGGTCACACTTATCGAAATAAGTTGCCAAAAATCATTTAGTGGAACTTAATAAATTATGTTTCAATTTATTAGACAGTAATTGATAGTTAAAATCAATTAAAATAAGAAATTCAATTCTTAACAAAATTTGGTGACTACCCACAATTTTTAATTGACAACCAACTCCGACATATATATGTATATTTTTTTTTTTTTTTTATTTTTTTTTTTATTTTTTTTTTTTATTAATAACACTTTAGACGGTACACAGCTGGCAAGAGGGAACCTGACCAGACTCTACTGACAGCGTTCGTTCACGAAGACTGACGCCTGCATTGGCACCGCCCTACTCAACCATATTTGAGGGAGTCGAACGATCCAACACACACGCCACCATCAGCGAGTCGTTTAAGTGAGTATGACAAGGTTCCTGATGCCAGCTGCGCCCCACCTCCTTTACAAACTATTTTAAAAGAAAACCTTATAGTAGACATTGGGTAGGAAGGGTTGGTTATGGGTTACTCGTCAGCTGCAGGTTTCGCACCGTGGAACGGCTGCTGCAGCCGGCTTTAATAAGTTAATGTCAAATCAGAAAGGGTGTCCACCCTGTGTCGAAAAGCTTCGTCGGTCAGTGCTTCTGGAGGCGTATCAGCGCCTCGACGACCTTCGTGTCCCGATGTCGCATAGCCTTCATCATGTTGTTATTTATGATGTCGTTTGTTGAAGCCTCCTGTGCTCGTCTCACAAATCGTCCAATAGCGTCGTCTGCGTTGTCGGCGTAGTACACACAGCTGACTGTGTGTCTTGATACGGCCACTACCGCATGGGGGACGCTGCTGTGGAGCGCGATGTTTTTAGACTTTGTCTTCAGGATGAAGACTGTCTCGCTTGTGAGTCCCTGAGCTTCGTGGATGGTCAGAACGCTCGATCCATCACCCGATGGATTCCTCACGAATCTGCCTCTTGATGAAGGATATTGGTACCTTGTCGTAGTCGGGGGCTGTTTTCTTAGTAAGAGCCGCTTTCTTTGCTAGCTCGTCCGCTCTCTCGTTCCCAGGAGTACCCACGTGTGCTCTCAACCAAAACAGCCTCACGTCTCTGCCCTCCTCTCGGATCTCGCGTACTAGCCTTTTTATACCGAGTGCCAACGGGTGAGTGACAGACGGGCTTCTCAACAAATCAAGCGAAGATCTTGAGTCGCTTAATATGTTGGCGGAGGCCATCCTAGACGTTCTCACCGTCCTGACTGCTCGATATAAGGCGTACATTTCCGATTGAAAGACTGTGTTGTGCGGCTCCAGGCGGAAGGTTGAGTACTTGGATTCCCTGCCTTCGTTCCACCAAGTAAAGGCCGCACCGACTTTCCCCTCTATTTTGCTGCCGTCGGTATAAATATGGGGTCCGGTTACTTGGTGGTCACTCAGGGTTTCAGGATCCATGTTCTCAAGGCACTCATACTCAGTTATTATGAGCCGCGATGGATGGGGAATCTGTAGGGGTCCGGCCTTGCGCTCGACCTCTCTTCCCGGAGGTAGGTACTCCTGGGAATGACCCTTTTTGACCTTAAATAGGGTAGATGCTTCAATGACCCGGAGGTCCAGGGGCAGTTGGCCCGACAGGATGAGAGCCGATGTTAGAGACACCGTGCGGTATGCTTTGCAGATCTTCTGCGTGAAGCCTCTTTGCAGCGTGTCTAACTGGTTTCTTGTCATCAGTTTCTCTGCTGCTGGGGCCCACGCGCTCGCTGCATACAACACGATCGGCTCTATCACCGACACGTATATGGTCCTGATTATCTCGCTGTTCAGGCCCCATGTCACCTTTGCCGCGCACGCTAGTTGTTTGTAGATGTCTGCAGCTTTTTTGCATGTTGCAGTCACGTGCGCATTAAAGGTAAGCTTGTGGTCTATGATGAGTCCCAACAGCTTGATCTCCTCGACAAGGGTCAGTCGAATGCCAGACATGTGAATTATGGGGGTGTCGTACTTGAGCTTCTTCGTAATCACCATTGCGTTGGTCTTATGAGCGGCAAAGCAAAGCTTGTTTCGTACACCCCAGTCTGACACTGTCTGCAGCGTTCTTTGAGCCGACTGCTGCAGGGAGCTGACCTCGAGAGACGAGAAAACGAGAACCACATCATCCGCGAACGCTTGACAATATACCCCCATTGTCGTCAATTCCTCCAAGAGCGAGTCTAGGATAAGGTTCCAGAATGTCGGACCGGCTATTGAGCCCTGGACGCATCCTTTTGTGGTGCCCTTCTCGCTAGTCGCCCTGGCGTAGTTGACCCTGATGTAGCGCTCCTCCAGGTATGAAGATACGAGAGCAAAGAGGTTCTTGGGGCATTTTTTGTGTAGCATCTGCATTTTGAGGGCAGGCCACCACGCGTTGTCAAAGGCCCCCTCTATGTCCAGTGATACTAAAAGCACTACCTTTTTGGCTTTTACTTCGGCCCGTATGTGCTCCATTAGGACAAAGAGGGCGTCCTCGGTTCCTCGCTGCGGCATGAACCCGTATTGGTGTGTGTTTAGAGTCGGGAGGAAGTGGTGTTGCAGTCTGCCCACGACGAGCTTCTCGACGATTTTGCCAAGGACCGAGAGTAGTCCTATTGGTCTATATGACTTTGGGTGGGTGTAGTCGTCCTTGCCCGGCTTACGGAGTATGCACACATGTGCTATTTTCCATTGCTTTGGGAAGTGTGGTAGCGACAGGCACTTGTTGGCCAGCGCCAGGAACACCTCCCTGTTGCAATTTATAGCAGCTGTGCAAATGTCGGCCGTCAACCCATCGGGTCCTGGAGCTTTCTTTGGATTTTGTCGCTGAAGGACCATTTCCAGCTCCGCGGGCGTAAATGGTGGATCGTCGGCCGACAGGCCCTGGGTTACAGTTGGGGAAAGTTCCTCCGCAAGTCTCCGGACCGACGCGTGGTGTTGTTGTTCGGCATCCACAGAGTCGTCTGGGTAGAACGTTTTTGCCAGAAGATCCGCTGATTGCTCTGGGCTTAATGTTTCGCCTGCGGTGTTCCTCAGGAGCGTGTCTTCCTGTCTTCTGGCCGTCCTCCTCAAGACCCTGTAAATGCCATCCCACATACTCTCCCGGTCCTGTGTGGAGCAGAACTGCTTCCAATTTTCTGTCGCTGTTTCCGCTGCTCTAGTTAAGTACTCTTGTTTTGCCTTCACGTACTCGCCGATGACCAGGTTCCTTCGACAAGGGGCCGCATTCCTGATTCTCCTTTTCTTGGTCAGTGTTCCTTGCTTTAACTGTTCAAGAGCATCAGTCCACCAAGGCGGTCTCGAGTCAACTTTCTTGTTCGCCAGTTTCGGTATCGATTTTTTAGCCGAGCGGTGTATTAGGTCGACATACCTTGAAACCAGAGCATCCAGTTGGTCATGGTTAGAGACCTCCGATACTGTGGTGGGTGTGATGCTGTATTCTGACAGGTATGCCTTGAGGCGCGTGCAGAAGTCCGACCACTTTGCCTTTTTGGTGTTATATATGCGTGTAGAGACTGGTTTAAGAGGCTCTAACGCTTTTTCTAGGCGTAATGAGAATCTTATCGCATTGTGGTCGGACGTCGTTATATTCCTGTCTACACGCCAATCCTCAATTCTGCCTAACAGCCACACACCGCATGTGGTAACGTCGACTACGCTCTGGTAAAGCCTGTCTCCCCTGTAGCACTCGAAAGTTGGAGTCTGGCCCGTGTTGAGTATCTGAAGGTCTAGTTCAGATAGGAAGGCGTTGTACGACGCCCCTCGGTGGTCTTCGCTGTTGCTTCCCCACCATTGGCTCCATGCGTTCACGTCTCCCCCCACCAATATGTTGGATGTGCGTAACTTGATTATTGCCTCCTTGGTTTTGACGAGGTATGGGTCTATATCTTGGTCACCCTCAAAATAGACTGATATCACTCCAAGCTTTAGCTGACCCACCTTCAGCAGAACGGCTGCAACGTTTTCGGTGACAATCTGAGGGTCATGAATGACTTCCAGGTTGTTTCCGAACACGACGATTGCCGCCTTTACTGGTTTTTGCCGATTAAGAGTGCACTGGATGACTTGTGTGCCGGGGTTTTGTTTCATCACACCCGTTCTCCCAACATAGGGCTCTTGGACAAGTGCGATTGAGATTCCCATCTCCTCGGCCGCATGGTGGAGTTCTGCTGTTGCAAGCTTGGAGCGTTGCAGGTTGGCCTGGATGAACTTTAGCCTGCCTGCTGGTCCTCTTGTGCTTTGCTGGGTGATTGACGCATTGTTCCCGTCATTGCCCTTAGCAATAGGACACACGCGACCTCGCTATGTTGTCCCATTTCTGCCTCTCTTGACATTCGGAGCTGAACGCTGGATGAGCCGTGTCTTTTCCCTCTCTCCCTACCTTGATGCAGTTCACGCAGGCAGGGGGGCCACCGTTTGCCCTGACTGAACAGTCTCTCCCAGTGTGTGCCTCGCCACAATATCCACAGCTTTCTTTTACTGCCTTGCAGAGAGTTCGGCCGTGTCCGTAGCCTAGGCACTTGGTGCACTGCACTAGAGGAGACTGGTCTTCTACTGGGCACCTCTGTATTCCGAGGTGTACCTTTTCCGCCTGCGTGAGCCGCTTCCAAAGCTCTGGGGAGAGTTCAAAGACCGGGTGGCATTCCAGGGGATTCCTCGCACGTCTTCGGAATCTCAATTTAACGACAAGGCCAGCCGGGTTCAGATCTTTCCAGAGGTGTTTGTTTTGTGCCTGGAGGAGGTCTACCATCTCTTCGTTGGTATAAGAAGAGAGCACCCCTTTGACGACAATCAGTGGGTTGCTGGGCATGGGCTCCTGGACCTTTAGTCCACTGGTAGTCTGGACCCGACTTTTAACGAGGCCGAGGTCTTCTTTGCTCGCGCAGCTCACCACGATCTTCTGGTTGCGTGCTTTCCTCACCTTGTCGACTTTTGCTCCGGTCGTTTTGAGGTCAAGGGCTTCCCTCATTTTCTCTATGACATTCTCCCCCGTGTGTTTAGGATCTGTTGAGGAGATTATCAAGGTGTGGTTCGGCCTTTTGGGCGTTTTAGCAGCCTGGGCGAAGGTCTTGGGGCCCTGTTGTAAGGTTTCCGGCTGCTTCAGTTCCGATACTCCCTTTTCGATGGAGGCAAGAGTCCTCTTTACTTCCTCCACCGCAAACTCAGTGTCTAGGCTCGGTGCTGGTTGGGCCGGAAACTGGGGTTCCTTTTCCCTCAGCACTCTAAGTTCGGAGGACACGATGTCCAGCCTCTCCGACAAGGGCTGGAGGTGTTTAGTCAAATCCAGCGGTGGTAATTGTTGGGGGGGAAGAATTTCGGTCCTCTCCAGAAGGGTTCTGGCCAATTTTGTAATGGTTTCTATGCCTTCGGCCAGTTTGTCGAGTTTGGGTTCTATGGAGGCCTCGGGTGGTAGAAGGGGGGCAATAAAAGGCTCTGCGGGTGTTCGGAGCTCCTGCCGGATCTTTTCTGTAGCTTGGCGGAGCGTATCCAGCTGGTTTGATACGCTCGCAATGTGGTTTCCCAACTTTGCAAGGCTCGCCGCTACGGTATCCCATTTTGGGTCCCCGTTTGCGGGCGCGTTAAGATCCTTGGCTTTCTCGTGCCCAGTTTTTGTTAGAGCTGTCAACGACTCGATCGACTTCCTGACTTCCTTTATTTCCCTGAACGGCTGTTCTGTCTCGTACCCGAGCCAGTTCCGAATATCTTTAGCCTCCTTCAGGGTTCCGGAAATGTCATTTCGAGCGTGACCCAGCTCGGTGATGAGTTTCTGCTGAATTTTCATCACCTCTTCTCTGTGAGAACGCTCCACTGTCACTAGTTCTCGGGCGTGTCGAGAGCGCTCCTTCTCGAGGTTGTATTTGTGCCTCGATCGGGAGTCGGACAGGGACAGGACGATCTCGTAAAGCCCTTGCAGGCTATCGTGGCAAGTCGTCCTGTACTCTTTCTTCATATTTCCCGATGCCTCCAACGCTCCCTTCCCATTCTGCAGTAGAGAGTTGGCCTCTCTCGTCGCCATGTCCATTTCTACGCCTGTCCCTCTTCTCGGTGTGCTGTAGAGAAGACTGGCCCTTTTCCGTGCCTGATGGTCGGTGATGGAAGATGCGACCGAGCTCTCCTCGTCTGACATGATGCGGTGTGGCGGAGATATGCCCAGTTGCTCCCAGTTGATTACTTTTGACTCCGCCGTCTCTGGTGCGTCGTATTTCTCCGGCAGAGAGAGGTTGTCAACTGACGACGCCTGGCTACCGTCCCCTGCAGCAGGTTCCGACGCTGCTTTTGACACTTCAGGCGCATCCCGTGGAGATGACTGGTGGGCAAGCCTCTCCGACGCAGTGGACTTTGCTACGTTTTTAAGGACTTTCGTCCGCAACGTTCGTGCCTTCGGTGCGACCTCCGCAGCTAACTTACGGGTTGTGGGAACGGAAGACATCTTTAAATTTTAAATTTAGACTTAGAAAGTAACAGTAACAGTATATACAAAAACAAAACAAATGACAGTATTACAGATTTACAATTTATGCTCCTAATTGGTTAATTATTTTTATTATATATATATATATATTTTTTTTTTTTTTTTTTTTTTTTTTTCCTATTTATGTGATGGACTCACCCTAAATAAGTTTCGACAGCTTTGCACGCAGTGATGATGCTGTCCTCTCGATGTTCTTGACGCGATGTTTTGGCGTTTTGACGCTTGATGGGCTGCGTCTATGTTGTAGTCCGGAGTACACGCCGCTGCGCGAAAGACACAAATGTGCCTCTTGTGTCTGATTTGCTGCAGTGCAGCAACCCAGGTCGTTCCCGACAGATTCTCGAGTCAATACCTCCCTTTCTAAGCTTCCCCTCGCAATTCTGCCAGGGCCAGATTGTTCAGTTTTTTCTCCCGATTCGAATGAGCCTAATCTCGATATGGTTATCTCTAACGGTTAAAGAGATAGGCTTCGGGGGGGGTGAGGCAACCAAGAGAGGGGAGGGGGGAGGGGGGGGTCTTGAGTGGAGCTTATTTATGGAAGCGGGATATGTGGAAAATGTGGAAGGGGGAGGGGTTGCAAAGGGTGGGGGTGGTAGGTTGGATAGTTCTTTAGGGGGGTAGGGGGGATGGTCTTGGATTCAGGACTCGGAAGATCCCAAACACGGGTGTCAAACGTCGAAGGGTGACGAAGATCCCTTGGGATTCCAAGGAAGGGGGGGTATCGTTGGAAGGGGGGAGGGGGTACAGGAAAGGCTTGGTTTAGGGGGGGGGGGGAAGGCCCTTGTTTCCCGGTTAAGGCAAACCCAAACACGGGTATTCTAGGACCGCGGGATGAGGAGTTCCCTAGAGGTTACCTGACGGCTTGGGATGTGGTCCTCAGCACTGCAAGGCAAAGTCCTCGGGTCGACTTCGAAGGCTTCAGGCAGGTCCGATCTGACGTGTGTGACGTTTTCCCTCGTGTGTGTTTATCGATATCGTCACGGCTCGTGGAGGCTTGAGGTTAGAACCACGTGTTTTTTAAGGTTATTTTGGCAGATTTGGATGCCTAATAACTTCGCTGCTGGTGATCAGATCTTAGCGATCTCGGTGTCGTTGAACAGGGAATTGCGACGCCGCACAAGCAATGTACACGGTTTACAATAAACACTAACCTCTGGACGTAAAGAGACCCTCAAAGTTGATGACCTGCTGCTGCCGATCCTGGTGACCTATGACGTTGCCCACATGAATCCTGGTGAATCAGACACTAACTAACTGCACTGTAGCTTTTAAAAACGCGCAACTCAAAAATTGCAATTTTTTTACGAATTTTTCACGTGGAGCTGATGTTATTGCGACCGCGTATGGCAGTGTACTCGTTAGGTTAGGTTAGGTTAGGTTAGGTTCCCCACCGAGGGTGTCTCCACGTTGTCGTCGTGGTGGGCTTGAGTGTCTCAATGATCTTGGAGTTTTTCCCATTCCAAGTGAGAGACCAGACTAAGAGAGACACACACGCCGGAGTCGCTTCAGACTCTGGCGAGGGGGTGCCCTGTCCGTCGTCCCGGGCAGTGCGCGATTCACGCTCCGAGTCATCGGAGTGTGAATATGGGGAGGGACACATCGTGTACCGTGCGATGGCTCACGGAGCGGGTCATCGGACGGTACGTGATTGGCGATTCACTCCTCGGGGTCCTCAGGGTCCTCGGGGAGTGAATCTGGGTTTGGGATCCTGTTTTCACATGCTCTGGTACGCGTCTGCCTATCAGACGTGACTGAGAGGGTGATGGAATGGTCATGGGGGGGGGGGAAAGACGAGATTAGGGAGATAGGGACCACACCCTTCAAAGGAAAAAAAAAAAAACAATATGAAAAAGACGATTTGTAAGACATTACCCCAGGGCGGTACCAGCTGCTCAGCAGCTGGAGAATCCGCCACGACCCCTTCGGGGGTCGTCAAGCCCCTCGTATTCTGGGGGGGGCAACAAACGTCTTCCGCTTGCCAATGGCAACGAGAGCCGAGGAGGCTCATCGAGATCGAGGTCTTTTGAAGACCTCATCTCTTTTAATTTTAACCGACGAGTCGAGCGCCACGCGTCGGACGCAGTGTCGGACTCTGGCACTGCGTCACTGAGGCCAGGAGCGGAGGCTCCAGCGGAGCCTCGCGTGGATTTGGAGAGGGTGGGTGGTATGTCGTCTACCTTCGACAACACACCCACCCTTTCGCAAGCCGTTGCGTCCGCTCCCTCCAAGTTTTGGGGGGAAGCGGCCGCGTGTCTGTGGGTCGGACGCGGGTTCGGCGGGTTTGTCCTCTAGCGAGGAGAACCTGCCGGCCCCCAAGGTGTCGACAACCAGGAGGGGCAGAGGACGCGGGTTGCCTTCCAGAGCAAACACTCCGGCACCGTCACGTGACACTCGGGGCCGCTTCCTGAAGCGCCCTGATACGCCGATGGCCAGCGGAGTTAGCGACTCCGACGGCTCAATGCATGTGGAGCAGGGTGATGCCGAGGCCTCCATCGCTTTGCTCAGCACAAAGGCCGAGCTCAGTGCCGCGAGGAGAGAGGGCCGGAAGGCCATCGCGACCGACGAGGTCGCTGAGTTGGCTCGACGGGCAAGGGAGAGGCGGATGCAGACCACCGCAGCTCCTGAAGGCTTGACGGCAGAGGCCCTTAGCCGCCAAGTTTTGGACGGCGTGGACGTCGTCCTGAAGGTAGCCACGAAATCTGGCAACCTGAAGGGGACGTTCACGCGGGCCCTAAAAGAGGCGGCGGACGGGATCAAGGAGGCGGTGGACGTCCTCCTTGACCGCACGATCTCGGAGGAGACGGTGAAGCTCCGAGAGGAAAATCACCGTCTCCAAACGAGGATGGAGGAGCTCCAGCGGGAGGTCAGCGCCCTGAGGGCAGACTTCAGCCGGCAGCAGGGTGCGACGACTGCGGACAGTCGTGCTCTGCCACAGAACGGGTCATTGGGGGAAGACCAGTTCAACCGGCTGTTGAGCATAATGACCGCCCGCCTGGACAGCCTAGAGCCCAGGCTCAACCCCCCTGTTCGCCTTCGTCCGCCGCTGGCGGCAGATAAGCGAAGGAAGGAGGCGGAGCCCGCTCCAGCAACAGCTGGGCCAACGTGGGCACAGGTGGCTAAAGCGCCACCTGCGCCAAAAAAGCCCACGCAGGCGCCCAAAAAGCCCACGCAGGCGCCCAAAAAGCCCACGCAGGCGGGCAAAAAGGCCGTGAAGGGGACGAGAAATGCCACTGAAGGGGGCACCTCGTCCCCCAAAGAAAAAGAGGGTGGCTGGGAGACGGCCGAAAGCCGGAAAAAGAGGCGGAAGAGGGGCCGCAAGGCCAAGAACGCGCCGGGCTCCAAGGGGCAGGCCCCGAAAATCCGCGTCCCTCGCTCCGAGGCTGTAGTGGTCACGCTGCAGCCCGAAGCCAAGGAGAGAGGCGTGACGTACCAGAAGGTACTGGCGGAGGCGAGAGGCAAGCTGGTCTTTGCCGATTTTGGCACCCCGGATGGCTTCCGTTTCAGAACGGCAGCCACGGGGGCCAAGATGTTCGAGTTGGCGGGGACCAGCAGTGCCGAGAGGGCGGACTCTCTAGCTGCAAAGCTGAGGGACGTCCTCAACCCCGAGGAGGTCCGGGTGTCCAGACCCATCAAGACGGCTGAGGTGCGCGTCGATGGGCTGGACGACTCTGTTTCCCCGGAGGAGGTGGTGGTGGCCATAGCCCGGAGCGGCGGATGCCCGCCAGAAAATGTGCGGGCGGGCGAAATCCGCGTCAACGCTGGAGGGCTGGGCACCATCTGGGTGCGGTGCCCAGTAGCTGCGGCAAAGAAAGTTGCCGACGCGGGACGTCTGCTGGTGGGCTGGGTGTCAGCGAGAGTTAAACTCCTGGCACCCAGGGCCATGCAGTGTTACCGGTGCCTGGAGAAAGGGCACGTCCGGGCCCAGTGCACTAGCGAAGCAGACCGCAGCGATTTGTGTTATCGCTGCGGTCAGCCCGGCCATAAGGCGTCCCAGTGCTCCGCGGAGCCAAACTGTAGCCTCTGTGCGGCTGCAGGAAAGTACACGGGTGCACGGGCCGTCGCGAGATGTCGTGCGGTGTTCCGCAGGGGTCGGTTCTGGGCCCACCCCTGTGGAACATCGGGTACGACTGGGTTTTGCGGTGCGAGCTCCCGCCGGGAGTGGACCTGACGTGTTATGCGGACGACACGCTGGTCACTGCTCGGGGGAGCTCGTACAGGGAGGCAGCGTTGCTGGCTACGGCTGCGGTCTCACAGGTGGTGAGCCGCATACGACGCCTGGGGCTGGAAGTGGCCCTCAACAAGTCGGAGGCCATTGCTTTTCATGGCCCCCGACGGGCGCCGCCGTTGGGATCACACATTGTGGTCGGTGGGGTCCGGATCGCTGTCGAGTCAACCATGAAGTACTTAGGATTGGTGCTCGACAGCCGTTGGGACTTCGGCCCCCACTTTCAGCGGCTGGTGCCCAAGTTGATGGGCGCGGCGGGCGCGCTGTCAACGCTGCTTCCCAATCTGGGGGGCCCGAGCACCGCCTGTAGGCGGTTATACGTGGGGATCGTGCGATCGATGGCCCTTTACGGGGCCCCGATTTGGGCGACAGACCTGACGGCCCGCACTATCGCTGTTCTGCGCAGACCGCAGAGAGCGATGGCCGTCAGGGTCATACGGGGATATCGCACGATCTCCTACGAGGCGGCTTGTGTACTGGCCGGATCCCCGCCGTGGGACCTGGAGGCGAAGACCCTCGCGACACTGCACCAGTGGCGCGAGGAGGCCAATGATCGGGGCGAGAGGCTGGTGCAGCGACAGATCACGCTGTACCGGTCTCAGCTCCGACAGGTCATGGTGGCGGAATGGCGGGGGAGGCTAGAGCTCCCTACCGCCGGCCTCGACACGGTCGAGGCGATCCGGCCAGTACTCGACGACTGGCTCGGGAGGAAGCACGGCTCCCTGACGTTTCGGGCGACGCAGGTGCTCTCGGGGCACGGCTGCTTCGGGAAGTACCTGTGTCGCATAAGCAGGGAGCCGGATGCCCGGTGCCATCACTGCGTCCACTGTCTGGAGGACACGGCGCGGCATACGCTGGCCGAGTGCGCCGCGTGGGATGAGCCGCGCCGTGCGCTCGTTACGGAGGTAGGAGGAGACCTGTCGCTGCCGACCGTCGTTCGCTCGATGGTCGGCAGCGCAGAGTCCTGGGACGCGGTGGTGTCCTTCTGCGAAACCGTCATGTCGCAGAAGGAGGCTGCGGAAAGGGAGAGGGAGATGACGAGCTCCCGCCCATCCCGCAGCAGACGCACCGGGCGTCGGCAGAGGGCGGACAACGCCCTCTTCCGGCCCCCCTAAATAGGTCCAGGGGCGACGGATTCGGGGACATCCGTCGCCCCCGATCACACTGGACCCGAGACGGCGGCGCGTAGTGTTCCACGCGCGCCTCTCTCAGACGTAACGGGGGGAGTTTTACACCTCACTCCCCCCCGGGACGAGGCCCGCAGGTCAGGCGGGCCGGCACTAGTCCGGGGCAGCGGAAGTCGCATCAGATCCCGTTGCCCCCCGACGCAAGTGTGCGAGGGAACACCGGTGTGGTTTTAGTCAGTACGAGTCTGACAGACCCCTCCGCTCTCCCCAGGGCGGAGGACATCCATAGAGGATTTCCACATCGAGAAAAAAAAAAAAAAAAAAAAAGGTTACTTGCGGGACATCGGGCCGGACTTGTCGGACGCTCAGTTCGGTTTTCGGGCTGAGCGTTCCACCGTGGACGCGCTGGCCTGCCTCAAGGGCCAGGTGAAGGAGGCGGTGGAAGCGGGGGACGGATTGTTGGCCGTGTCGTTCGACATAGCCAATGCCTTCAACTCCGTTCCCCACTCCACCATCCTAGAGGCGCTCCGATTCCACGGAGTGCCTCGATACCTGCGCCGTCTGCTGGCCAGCTACCTGGAGGACCGGGCGGTCCTCCTGGTAAATAGGTCTGGACAAGTCCGGCGATACGCCGTCGAGGCCGGCGTTCCGCAGGGGTCGGTCGTGGGACCTCTCCTCTGGAGCGTCGGCTACGATTGGCTCCTGCGGGGAGCTCTCCTCCGAGGCACGAGTGTCGTCTGCTACGCGGACGACACTCTCCTCACCGCCCGGGGGGGGAGCTTCAGGGAGGCGGCCAACTTGGCCTCGGCGGGTGGATCCTTGGTCGCGGGGAGGATCCCGCCGCCTAGGACTTACGGTGGCGCTGCACAAAACCGAGGCCGTGTTTTTCCACGGACCTCGGCAGCGCCCCCCACCTGACGCCCACATCTTCGTGGAGGGCGTCAGAATCGAGGTCAAGGCCCAGATGAAATATCTGGGCCTCGTACTCGACAGCAGGTGGCGCTTCGGCCCGCATTTTAGCGGGCTGTCGTCGCGCCTGCTGAAAACCGCGGGCGCCCTCTCATGGCTGCTTCCCAACCTGGGGGGGCCCAGCGCACGATGCCGGCAATTGTACGCCGGCATCTTGAAGAGTATGGCCCTCTACGGGGCCCCTATCTGGGAGGACTCCCTCCAGAGGAGGGGAGAACGCCGCCGCCTTACGGGGCGCCCCAGAGGGCCATAGCTCAGCGGGCGGCGCGGGCCTACCGCACGGTGGGCTCCGCGGCAGCGTGTGCTCTGGCCGGCACCCCGCCTTGGGAACTCGAGGCGTGGGTGCTCGCCAGAGTATACGAGTGGACGGCGGGGCGGGAGGGCGAGAGGGGAACGCCCCGCCCCGGAAGAGCGGGAGGCCGTCCGGCGGGAGGCGAGGGACGCCATCGTCGTCCACTGGACGCGGGGACCTCGCCACCGCAGTCTTCGGCCGCCGAACCGTCGACGCGATCGGGCCGGTCCTGCGAGACTGGCTCGAGCGGTCGCACGGGTTCCTCTCGTTCCGTCTGGTGCGGGTGCTGTCCGGGCACGGGTGTTTCGGATCGTACCTGCGCCGGATCGGACGGGAGGAGACGCCGTCGTGCCACGACTGTGGCGCGGCGGAGGACACGGCGCAGCACACCCTCGAGGTGTGCCCGTCGTGGACGGAGCCGCGCCGCAGTCTCACTGCGGCGATCGGACGGGACCTCTCACTCCCCGGTGTGGTTAACGCCATGCTGAGGGACGAGGGGTCCTGGGCGGCAGTCGCCTCCTTCTGTGAACACGTCATGTCCCAGAAGGAGGCGGCGGAGCGCGCGCGGGAGGTCGACCCTCACGCGGCGCCGCTCCGAAGGCAGAGGAGGGGTCGGAGAAGACGTCAGTATGACAGTCATCTCCGACTCCTGCCAGGTGGAGGCCAGCAGGCAACGGGTGCGGGGGCACCCTTGCCTGTATTGCACAGGCCTCCACCAATGCCGGACGGGAATGGCCAGGTGTTCCCGGCTATTCCCGTTGCCCACCAACCTGGGGGGCTAGCGGGGCCCGCCAGCTAGGCGGGCACGCGCCGGGAGGGTTGTGGACGTAAAGGCTGAGCCGGTTTCCCATGACCCTCCCACCACGGCGACGAGGGAACACCGCTGAGTTTTAGTGGGTATACTGTCATACACCGACAGGAGTCCCACATACCCCGTCTCGTCCCCCGACGAACGGGCATGCATAAAGCATTTCTCAGCGCAAAAAAAAAAAAAAAAAAAAAAAAAAAAAAAAAAAAGGTTAGTTTTTTTTTTTTTTTTTTTTTTTTATTTTTTTTTTTTTTTTTTTTTTTTTTTGCTTTTCCCCGTTCATGGGCACAACGGGATCTTGTTATTCTGATTTACTCATTCATTCTAGTTCTCGCATTTGTTCTTCTCGCACTTTCATGCTTCATACTGTGTCTTTCTTTTATTCATCGTTTACATTCTAAGCCGGGTGGGACTCCCGCTATTCTTCTACTTTTTAGTTTTCTTTATTTTTAGGGGTATTAAAGTACGCAACTTTGTTTTATTTACATTGTTCTGCTTCTTGCATAGGTGATTACATGCTTGTTTCCTTACATCGATATTATTTACTAACTATGTTACCATATACTAAGTTTTTATTTATTCTACACTTATATATAATTATTTTGCACATCTAGTTTGTGGACATTGTCTCTTATTTCTATGTATTACATGTGTTTTCTTATTTTACTACATCTTATTTTCTAGTTTACATATTATCTTGCATATTTTTAACATAATTGGTTGTACAAGTCTATTATCTTATTATATCTTTATACAATACGAGGTTTATCTTAATACTTTACTTGTCCTCTTATTTTATAGCACAATGTATATGTTTTGGTTTTTACACGCTGATTTGCTGTACTTGTTTTTCGGTATTATGGCATGAGGCTTGGCCCTGTTTAGTTTGAAATCTATTCTTTTGTTCATTAGACAAATTTCAGTAAGTCTATTAAAACAATAAGGTATATATACTTTATATTATATATGTTTATTGATATTTCTTGTGCTGATTCTTCCTAATTACTATTTCTGGGTTGTTTGGGGTACGTATTTTGTGTTTCTATGTATTTTTACTATATTATTTAAGTGCAAGGTGGTTTCTTAATTGGCATTTGATCAAGATTGTTTTGAGAGTTTGTGTTGATTCTTTCGCATTATTGGTTTTATTTATTTTCCTTATGTTGCAACAATAATATATATATACATACTTAGATTATACATAATTATTGTCATTTCTTGTTCTGGGGTATTTTAAAAATTTTCTAATTGATTTTAGGGGTTGTTTGGGGTAGGTGTTTGGTGTTACGCGTGTGTTTTTGACATATTTGTATATATTTACTATATATTTTATATGTCTGTGTTTGTTGTTGTTTGTTTTGGTTTCCATGTATCTGTTTGTTTCGTAGTTATAATCCACTTTTGTCACGTACTCCCTGTTTGTGTTGGTGTATTGGTGTGTTCCTGTGTATGTTGCATGTGTTACGTACTCCCTAAGGACCGGTTTAGGCGTATGCCGTCGTCGTCCGAGCCAGGTAGTCCCATTTCTTGCGGACCGGGCACTCCACGCTGAATGCGTTGTGATCGGTCCTCTGAAGTTTCGAGTGCGAGCAGTTGCAGCACTGCGGTTCACTACCCGCAACAAATTCCACGCATTCTCGCGCAGATGCGGTCCTCCGCAGTGACTACACCTGTCCGCACTCTCAGTACAAAATTTCCGGCCATGTCCAAATGCTAAGCATTTTGTACATTGGGATGAGCGGCGACTGATCCTCCACCCTGACCCTTTGCAGGTCAAGGTAAAGAGCCCCGGTCTCCGTCATCCTCTGCCATACCTTGGGTCTGACCTGGACGACAACGTGCGCTGTTTTGGGGTTTCTAGTCCTCTTCTTATATTTTATTGCCATTTCTTTGTCTTCTTGGTCTAAGTCCCTAAAGATATTTTCGTTCTGGGAGTAGAGCGCCTTTACCATTTCGTCGTCATCACTGTCCAAAAAGACGTCTTTTAAGACGACGAGCGGGTTTTTTATTTTTCATGGGCGCTGCTATTAGTCCTTCACCTCGGCTCTCCAATTCTGTCTTTCACCCTTTTAAGCTCTGCCTCTGAATCACACCCCAGTATGACTGTCTGATTTTTCGCCTTCCGAACTTTATTTATTTTTAGGCCAGTTCCCCTGGCATCGACCGCCTTTTTCACCCTGGCAAGCACCTCATCAGCAGTCTCCAGGCTGCCCTCAATGGTGACCGCCATCGAATGAAGTGCCGGCCGATGCCCGGGTTTGGCTGCCGTGACGTTGGCGTATGACTGGGAGTCAGTTTTTGGCTCGCATGCCGCTTCCCTTATGGACTCCATTATCTTATCAGTTCTGGCGGCGACCTCACCGGCAACGTCAACGATTTTGTCCTCCAGAATACCCATGGCACGACCGACGACTCTGATCCCTTCCGTCGCGTGGTCTATGCTCGCTTGCACTACTTCGATCTTGTTGGTGACCTTGTCGATGATGTCTGAACCGCAGTCGTTGTAGTAATCGGTCGTGTCTTGGAAGCCTTTTAAAAATTTTTCTTCGAGGTCGTTGAGCCGCGTCTGTATATTAGTTTCTGGTTAGGTTAGGTAAGGTTAGGTTCACAGGTGGCTAAAGCGCCACCTGCGCCAAAAAAGCCCACGCAGGCGCCCAAAAAGCCCACGGAGGGCGGCAAAAAGGCCGTGAAGGGGACGAGAAATGCCACTGAAGGGAGCACCTCGTCCCCCAAAGAAAAAGAGGGTGGCTGGGAGACGGCCGAAAGCCGCAAAAAGAGGCGGAAGAGGGGCCGCAAGGCCAAGAACGCGCCCGGATCCAAGGGGCAGGCCCCGAAAATCCACGTCCCCCGCTCCGAGGCTGTAGTAGTCACGCTGCAGCCCGAAGCCAAGGAGAGAGGCGTGACGTACCAGAAGGTACTGGCGGAGGCGAGAGGCAAGCTGGTCTTTGCCGATTTTGGCACCCCGGATGGCTTCCGTTTTAGAACGGCAGCCACGGGGGCCAAGATGTTCGAGTTGGCGGGGACCAGCAGTGCCGAGAGGGCGGACTCTCTAGCTGCAAAGCTGAGGGACGTCCTCAACCCCGAGGAGGTCCGGGTGTCCAGACCCATCAAGACGGCTGAGGTGCGCGTCGATGGGCTGGACGACTCTGTTTCCCCGGAGGAGGTGGTGGTGGCCATAGCCCGGAGCGGCGGATGCCCGCCAGAAAATGTGCGGGCGGGCGAAATCCGCGTCAACGCTGGAGGGCTGGGCACCACCTGGGTGCGGTGCCCAGTAGCTGCGGCAAAGAAAGTTGCCGACGCGGGACGTCTGCTGGTGGGCTGGGTGTCAGCGAGAGTTAAACTCCTGGCACCCAGGGCCATGCAGTGTTACCGGTGCCTGGGGAAAGGGCACGTCCGGGCCCAGTGCACTAGCGAAGCAGACCGCAGCGATTTGTGTTATCGCTGCGCTCAGCCCGGCCATAAGGCGTCCCAGTGCTCCGCGGAGCCAAACTGCAGCCTCTGTGCGGCTGCAGGAAAGTCTGCGGGGCACAGAACTGGCGGCAACGCTTGCGGCGCGCCCAGAAAGCGCAGCAAGCGTTGGACCAAGGCTGCGGGGGCCGCACCCCCTAGCACCTCTTCGGCCGACTCCCGGCCTGTGGTTGGACGAGGCGCCGGGGAAATGGACTGCCAGTGATGGCGCTCCATTTGGCGAATATCAACCCCTGAACCAGAGCTCAGGATCTCTTGGTCCTGAGCATGGCGGAGTGGTCGGTAAATGTGGCGGTGGTCGCTGAGCCGTATTTTGTCCCCCCCCGAGATAACTGGGCAGGGGATCTGGACGGCCTGGTGGCCATCATCGGCGCGACTCTTGTCGACGTGTCCCGGGGTCACGGTTGGGTTGCCGCCCTTGTGAACGGGATCGTCACGATCGGGGCATACTTTTCGCCCAACAGGAGTCTCGCCGACTTCGAGAGTTTCCTTGTCGAGTTGGGAGCCGTCGTCGGCCGGTCTCATCCTCGGCCCATTTTGCTTCTCGGTGATCTGAACGCCAAATCTGCGGCGTGGGGATCCCCGGTCACAGACCCGAGAGGCGATGTGCTAGAGGAGTGGGCCGTTACGACGGGCCTGGCTGTCTTAAATCGGGGTTCGGCCTACACGTGTGTGCGACAGCGGGGCGGATCCATTGTGGACGTGTCGTTTGCTAGTCCCGCTGTCGCGCACCGCGTTCGTGATTGGCACGTGGAAGCGGAGGTGGAGACGCTATCGGATCACCGATACATACGCTTCGACGTCTCCACCCAGACCGCTGAAGGTCGTAGCCAATCGGCCCCCCGAAGAGACGGCCCGCGTTGGGCGCTGAAACGCCTCGACAGGGAGGCTCTCGAGGAAGCCACTATCGTCCAAGCCTGGATCCGGGAGTCGGCTACCGTCGGTCCCGTCGACGTCGAACGGGAGGCGCAGTGGTTTAGCGACGCGATGACGCAAATCTGCGACGCGTCCATGCCACGCGTCTCCTCTCTGTCCGCAAGGCGCCGCGTGTACTGGTGGTGCGTCGAGGTAGAGCGGCTGCGCGTCGAGTGCGCAGACGCCAGACGCCCGTACACGCGATGTCGGAGGAGACGTCTGCGGGATCCCGACGAAGAAGCCGCGCTGTATGAGGTGTACCGCGCGGCGAAGGAGGCTCTGTGGCTGGCCATCGGCGAGTCAAAGACGCGCTCCAGAGAGGAGCTGCTGGCGACCCTAGACGGGGATCCGTGGGGGCGCCCTTACCGCACGGTCCGAGGGAAACTTCGGCCGTGGGCGCCCCCGCTAACGGAAGGTCTCGAGCCGCAGTTTCTGGAGCGAGTGGTCTCGGCTCTCTTCCCTGAGAGAGCCGAGTACGAGCCACCGTCGATGGCTCTGCCCACAGCTGCAGAGTCGGAAGAAGAAGAAGTGAGCGAAACCATCCCAGAGGTGACACAGGCGGAGATGAGCGCGGCCGTGATGCGGCTCCGGGCAAAAAACACTGCTCCGGGGCCCGACGGAGTGCCTGGTCGCGCTCTAGTCCTCGCCCTGAAGGAGCTGGAGCCCCCACTGAGGGGACTCTTCTCGGCGTGCCTTGAGCGGGGCCAGTTCCCTAGCAGGTGGAAGACTGGTCGACTGGTCCTGCTCAGGAAGGCGGGGCGCCCAGCGGATTCGTCGTCGGCTTATCGGCCCATAGTGTTGCTGGACGAGGCGGGCAAGATGCTCGAGCGTGTAATCGCAGATCGCCTCGTCAGCCACTTGTGTACAGAGGGGCCGAACCTGGCCGACAGCCAGTTTGGCTTCCGGCGTGGGCGCTCCACCATCGACGCCATCATGAGGGTGAGAGTCCTGGCGGAGGAAGCGGTGTCCCAGGGTGGGGTGGTGCTGGCGGTGTCCTTGGACATCTCCAACGCGTTCAACGCCCTGCCCTGGGGTTGCATTAGGGAGGCCCTGCGATACCATCGGGTGCCTTCCTACCTCCGCAACATTGTGGGGGCTTATCTGTCTGGAAGGTGTGTCACCTACATGGGACGCGACGGCACGGGCCGTCGCGAGATGTCGTGCGGTGTTCCGCAGGGGTCGGTTCTGGGCCCACCCCTGTGGAACATCGGGTACGACTGGGTTTTGCGGTGCGAGCTCCCGCCGGGAGTAGACCTGACGTGTTATGCGGACGACACGCTGGTCACTGCTCGGGGGAGCTCGTACAGGGAGGCAGCGTTGCTGGCTACGGCTGCGGTCTCACAGGTGGTGAGCCGCATACGACGCCTGGGCCTGGAAGTGGCCCTCAACAAGTCGGAGGCCATTGCTTTTCATGGCCCCCGACGGGCGCCGCCGTTGGGATCACACATTGTGGTCGGTGGGGTCCGGATCGCTGTCGAGTCAACCATGAAGTACTTAGGATTGGTGCTCGACAGCCGTTGGGACTTCGGCCCCCACTTTCAGCGGCTGGTGCCCAAGTTGATGGGCGCGGCGGGCGCGCTGTCAACGCTGCTTCCCAATCTGGGGGGCCCGAGCACCGCCTGTAGGCGGTTGTACGTGGGGATCGTGCGATCGATGGCCCTTTACGGGGCCCCGATTTGGGCGACAGACCTGACGGCCCGCACTATCGCTGTTCTGCGCAGACCGCAGAGAGCGATGGCCGTCAGGGTCATACGGGGATATCGCACGATCT
Source organism: Noctua fimbriata (assembly GCA_905163415.1). Taxonomy (NCBI): domain Eukaryota; kingdom Metazoa; phylum Arthropoda; class Insecta; order Lepidoptera; family Noctuidae; genus Noctua; species Noctua fimbriata. The sequence goes on from LR990934.1 coordinate 18,957,296, forward strand.
CCTACGAGGCGGCTTGTGTACTGGCCGGATCCCCGCCGTGGGACCTGGAGGCGAAGACCCTCGCGACACTGCACCAGTGGCGCGAGGAGGCCAATGATCGGGGCGAGAGGCTGGTGCAGCGACAGATCACGCTGTACCGGTCTCAGCTCCGACAGGTCATGGTGGCGGAATGGCGGGGGAGGCTAGAGCTCCCTACCGCCGGCCTCGACACGGTCGAGGCGATCCGGCCAGTACTCGACGACTGGCTCGGGAGGAAGCACGGCTCCCTGACGTTTCGGGCGACGCAGGTGCTCTCGGGGCACGGCTGCTTCGGGAAGTACCTGTGTCGCATAAGCAGGGAGCCGGACGCCCGGTGCCATCACTGCGTCCACTGTCCGGAGGACACGGCGCGGCATACGCTGGCCGAGTGCGCCGCGTGGGATGAGCCGCGCCGTGCGCTCGTTACGGAGGTAGGAGGAGACCTGTCGCTGCCGACCGTCGTTCGCTCGATGGTCGGCAGCGCAGAGTCCTGGGACGCGGTGGTGTCCTTCTGCGAAACCGTCATGTCGCAGAAGGAGGCTGCGGAAAGGGAGAGGGAGATGACGAGCTCCCGCCCATCCCGCAGCAGACGCACCGGGCGTCGGCAGAGGGCGGACAACGCCCTCTTCCGGCCCCCCTAAATAGGTCCAGGGGCGACGGATTCGGGGACATCCGTCGCCCCCGATCACACTGGACCCGAGACGGCGGCGCGTAGTGTTCCACGCGCGCCTCTCTCAGACGTAAGGGGGGGAGTTTTACACCTCACTCCCCCCCGGGACGAGGCCCGCAGGTCAGGCGGGCCGGCACTAGTCTGGGGCAGCGGAAGTCGCATCAGATCCCGTTGCCCCCCGACGCAAGTGTGCGAGGGAACACCGCTGAGTTTTAGTGGGTATACTGTCATGCACCGACAGGAGTCCCACATACCCCGTCTCGTCCCCCGACGAACGGGCATGCATAAAGCATTTCTCAGCGAAAAAAAAAAAAAAAAAAAAAAAAAAAAAAAAAAAAAAAAAAAAAAAAAAAAAAAAGGTAAGGTTAGGTTAGGTTCCCCACCGAGGGTGTCTCCACGTTGTCGTCGTGGTGGGGCTTGAGTGTCTCAATGATCTTGGAGTTTTCCCATTCCAAGTGAGAGACCAGACTAAGAGAGACACACACGCCGGAGTCGCTTCAGACTCTTGCGAGGGGCGCCCTGTCCGTCGTCCCGGGCAGTGCGCGATTCACGCTCCGAATCATCGGAGGGTGAATATGGGAAGGGACGGATCGTACATCGTGCGATGACCCACGGAGCGGGTCTATCGGACGATGTGTGATTCGCGATTCACTCCTCGAGGTTCTCGGGGAGTGAATCGGAGCTGGAATATTTCGTCGTGTACCGTGCGATGGCTCACGGAGCGGGCTCATCGCACGGTACGTGATTAGTGATTCACTCCTCGAGGTTCTCGGGGAGTGAATCAGGGCTGGGATATTTCGTCGTGTACCGTGCGATGGCTCACGGAGCGGACTCATCGGACGGTACGTGATTGGTGATTCACTCCTCGGGGTCCTCGGGGAGTGAATCGGGGTCGGGGATCTTCCCTCATAATAATATGCCACGCGGCGGGCTATCGTTGCGGGGCATGTTTTGGGATGTGACATTCGTCGCCCTCTAGTACGCGTCTGCCCATCAGACGTGACTGTGAGGGCGATAGACTAGTCATAAGGGGGGGGGGGGGGTAAATGATGACAAGTAGGGAGACAGGGACCACACCCTTCAAAGGAAAAAAAAAAAAAAAAAAAAATTACAATGAAAAAGACGCTTTGCAAGATTTTACCCCAGGGCGGTACCAGCTGCTCAGCAGCTGGAGAATCCGCCACGATCCCTTCGGGATCGTCAAGCCCCTCGTATTCTGGGGGGGGCAACAAACGTCTTCCGCTTGCCGATGGCAACGAGAGCCGAGGAGGCTCCTCGAGATCGAGGTCTTTTGAAGACCTCATCTCATTTAGTTTTAATAACAATGACCGAGGACGGGTCGAGCGCCACGCGTCGGACGCAGTGTCGGACTCTGGCGCTGCGTCACTGAGGCCGGGAACGGAGGCTCCAGCGGAGCCTCGCGTGGTTTTGGAAGGGGTGGGTGGTATGTCGTCTACCTTCGACAACACACCCACCCTTTCGCAAACAGTTGCGGCCGCTCCCTCCAAGTTTTGGGGGAAGCGGCCCCGTGTCTGTGAGTCGGACGCGTGCACGGCGGGTCTGTCCTCAAGCGAGGAGAACCTGCCGGCCGCGAAGGTGCCGACAGCCAGGAGGGGCAGAGGTCGCGGGACAGCTTCCGGAACAAAAACTCCGGCAGCGTCACGTGACACCCGGGGCCGCTTCCTGAAGCGCCCCGATACGCCGATGGCCAGCGGAGCGAGTGATTCGGATCGCGTCTCATCCGCGGTCTCGATCGACGAGCTGGGGAGGGGTCACCGTCTCTCTTGTGGGCACAAAGGCGGAGGCCAACGCCGCGAAGCGTGCTCAAAACAAAGCAATCGCGGCCGATGAGGTCGCCGAAATGGCCCGTCAGGCCCGAGAGCGGCGGTCTGCCCAGGCGGCCAATGGAGAGAGCCTAACAGCAGAGGCTCTCAACCGCCAGGTGATGGACGGCGTGGATGTTGTCCTGAAGGTTGCGACCAAGTCCGGCAACCTGAAGGGCTCGTTCACGCGCGCCCTCAAAGAGGCGGCAGAGGGGATCAGGGAGGCAGTGGAGGCTCTCCATGGCCGCACGACCTCGGAAGAGACGGCGAGGCTGTGGAGGGAGAACAGCCGTCTCCGATCCGAGCTGGAGGACCTCAGGCGAGAGTTTGCCTCTCAGCGAAGTGTCGGGCAGCAGCAGGCAGCTCCCACGTCGGCGACTGCACCTGCGGCGCCATCATCTCTAAGCTTGTCGGACTACGATATAGAGAGGGTGGCGAGAATCTGCATGGTGCAGTGTGGTGGCATGGTGAGTGCCCGCCTGGAGGCAATTGAGTCTCGACTCCCGCCAGCTGAAATCTTTCGGCCCCCGCTTGCGGCGGATAGGCGCAGGACGGAAGAGTCTGCCAGGACGAGGCCCGCGCAGGTAACTCAGAAACCTGCAGAGGGGGCTAAGAACTCCGTGGCAGGGCCCAAGAAGCCCGTGGATGGTGCGTCCAGGCCCCCCCTCTCCAAACGTCCGAGCTCCGGTGGCGGCTTCTCCCACCCACGCGACGACGGGTAAAGGTGGCCGCCGCAAGAAGAAAGCAGCGGGTACGAACGCGCCCCCTTCTACCCAAGAGACCACGCTCCCGGGTACCGCGCCTCCCACCCAGGAGGCGTGGACGACGGTGGTGAAGAGGGGCCGCAAAAGGAGGGTGTCGCAGCCACCCCGCCAGGGTCCGACTCGAACAGAGGCCACGAGGCCGCCCAAGGTCACTACCCCACGCTCAGAGGCTGTAGTTATTACACTGCAACCCGAAGCCGCCAACAGGGGAGTGACCTACAAGTCGCTCCTGGCGGAAATGAGGCAAAAGCTGAAGTTTAGCGAATTTGGCACCCCGGCTGGCTTCGTTTTCAGAACGGCAGCCACGGGTGCCAAGGTGCTTCAAGTGTCGGGTGCTGCGAGACAAGAGAGGGCGGACAATTTGGCCGCCAGGCTCCGGGAAGTCCTCAAGCCAGAGGACGCCCGAGTGTCCAGGCCCACTGTCACGGCTGAATTGCGCGTGAATGGACTGGACGACTCGGTTACCCCGGAGGAAGTAGTGGCGGCCATTGCCCAAATCGGTGGATGTCCGCCTGAGAATGTGGTGGCAGGCGAAATTCGCAGCGGCGCGGACGGGCTGGGCACGGTCTGGGTGCGGTGCCCGGTAGCGGCTGCGAACAAGGCTGCAGATGGCGGACGGCTGCTGGTGGGTTGGGTGGCTGCCAGGGTCAAACTCCTGCCAAGACGGGCTGTGCAGTGCTTCCGGTGTCTGGAAAAGGGCCACGTCCGGGCACAGTGCACTGCATAAATTGATCGCAGCGAACTGTGTTTCCGCTGCGGTCAACCCGGCCACAAGGCGGCCCAGTGCTCCGGAGTGCCAAACTGCAGCCTATGCGCAGCTGCAGGAAAGCCTACGGAGCACAGACTTGGCGGGAAGGCCTGCAAGGCACCCAAGTCAAAGAAAAGGAGGTCTAGGGCTGTCGGAGGAACTGCGCCTCCCCAAAAGCCTGACTCCCGACCCAGGGAAGGAGGAGCCGAGGAAATGGAATGCCATTAATGGCACAATTCCGTTTCCTCCAAGCTAACATTAACCACGCCGCCAGAGCTCAGGATCTATTGCTCCAGAGCATGGCGGAGTGGTTGATCCACGTGGCTGTGGTCGCCGAGCCGTATTTTGTCCCCTCCCGCGATAACTGGGCGGGGGACCTGGATGGTTTGGTGGCCATCATTGGCGCGACTCTTGTCAGTCCGTCCCGAGGACACGGTTGGGTGGCCGCCCTCGTGGACGGCATAGTCACAATTGGGGCATATTTCTCTCCCAACAAGAGTCTCGCTGACTTCGAGGAGTTCCTTGTCGAGCTAGGTGCGGTCGTGAGCCGGTTCCACCCTCGCCCGGTGCTGTTGCTCGGGGATCTCAACGCCAAGTCTGCGGGTTGGGGATCCCCGATCACCGATCCTAGGGGTGAGGTGTTGGAGGAGTGGGCGGTCGAAACCGGCCTGACCGTCCTGAATCGGGGCTCGGTGTACACGTGCGTGCGCCAGCGGGGCGGGTCCATAGTGGACGTGTCGTTCGCAAGCTCCGCTGTTGCGGGCCGTGTACACGACTGGCGAGTTGCCGTAGGGGTGGAAACGCTGTCGGATCATCGATACATTGATTTGACGTCTCTACCCAGACTGCGGGTGGTGGTCGCCCGTCGGCCCCGCAAATGGACGGTCCTCGCTGGTCGTACAAAAGAATCGACAGGGAACTTCTCGAGGAGGCCGCAATCCTGCAGGCCTGGGTCCGGGAAACACCGTCAAACGAACCCGTCGACGTCGAAGCGGAGGCGCAGTGGTTCCGCGGGGCAATGACGCAAATTTGCGATGCGTCTATGCCCCGTGTCAGCCAACCCACAAGGCGCCAGCTGTACTGGTGGTCCGCCGATATCGCGCAGCTGCGCGTGGCGTGCGTGAAGGTGAGACGCCAGTACACCCGATACCGGAGGAGACGTCGTCGGGTTCCGGAAGAAGAGGCCGCGCTGTATGAGGTGTACCGCGCGGCGAAGGAGGCTCTGTGGCTGGCCGTCGGCGAGGCGAAGACCCGAGCTAGGGAAGAGATGTTGTCGACACTAGACGTAAATCCGTGGGGGCGCCCTTATCGTGCGGTCCGAGGGAAACTTCGTGCCTGGGCGCCCCCACTCACTGAGAGTCTGCAGCCTCAGCTGCTGGAGGAAGTGGTCGCAACTCTCTTTCCTGCTAGACAGGAGCACATACCGCCGCCGATGGCTTTGCCCACAGCCACGGAGTCAGAGGATGACGAGGACGTCAGCGTCCCTGAGGTGACACAACCAGAGATGAGGGCGGCAATAACGCGGCTTCGGGCCAAAACCGTTGCCCCGGGGCCCGACGGAGTTCCCGGCGGTGCGCTTGCCCTCGCTCTGAAAGAGCTAGAGCCCCAGCTGAGAGGACTCTACTCAGCTTGTCTTGAGCGGGGCCAATTCCCTAGTCAGTGGAAAACGGGTCGTTTGGTCCTGCTCAGGAAAGCGGGGCGCCCAGCGGACTCGCCGTCCGCTTACCGGCCCATAGTGCTGCTGGACGAGGTGGGTAAGCTTTTCGAACGGATCATTGCTGCCCGCCTCGCTGGCCACTTGTACAGAGAGGGGCCGGATCTGGACGATAGCCAGTTCGGCTTTCGGCATGGGCGCTCCACTGTGGACGCCATAATGCGGGTAAGAGTCCTGGCGGAGGAAGCGGTGTCCCGGGGTGGGGTGATGTTGGCGGTGTCCTTGGACATCTCCAACGCTTTTAACACCCTGCCCTGGAGCTGTATTCGGGAGGCGCTGTGCTACCACAGGGTGCCCCCGTACCTCCGTCGCATCGTTGGGGCTTATTTGGCAGAAAGGTGTGTCACCTACAGGGGACGCGACGGCGGAGGCCGGCGCAACATGTCGTGCGGTGTTCCACAGGGTTCAGTCGTGGGCCCACCCCTGTGGAACATCGGGTACGACTGGGTGCTGAGAGGCGAGCTCCAACCGGGTGTGGCCCTGGTGTGTTACGCCGACGACACGCTGGTCACGGCCCGGGGGAGCTCGTACAGGGAGGCAGCGTTGCTAGCGACGGTTGCGGTCTCGCAGGTTGTGAGCCGCATACGGCGCCTGGGCCTGGAGGTGGCCCTCAACAAGTCGGAGGCCATGGTCTTTCATGGCCCCCGGCGGGCGCCGCCGCCGGGATCACATATTGTGGTCGGGGGTACCCAAATTGCTGTCGAGTCCACCATGAAGTACCTAGGATTGGTGCTCGACAGCCGTTGGGACTTTGGCCCCCACTTCCGGCGGCTAGTGCCCAAGTTGATGGGCGCGGCGGGCGCGCTCGCAACGCTGCTCCCCAATCTGGGGGGCCCGAGCACCGCCTGTAGGAGATTGTACCTAGGGGTCCTGCGATCCATGGCCCTGTACGGGGCCCCGGTGTGGGCCACTGACCTGACGGCTGGAAGCATCGCGATACTGCGAAAACCGCAGAGGGCGATGGCCGTCAGGTCTATCAGGGGGTATCGCACAATCTCCTACGAGGCGGCTTGTGCACTGGCCGGGTCGCCACCCTGGGACCTAGAGGCGAGGGTCCTCGCGTCGCTGTACCGGTGGCGCGAGGAGGCGCGGACGCGGGGCGGTGAGCCGATGCAGCGAGAGATCGATCTGCGTCGGTCCCAGCTCCGCGAGGTCCTGGTGGCGGAGTGGCGGAACAGGCTTTTGCGCCCTACCGCCGGTCTCGCTACCATCGAGGCGATCCGACCGGTGCTCGAGGAATGGCTCGAGCGGAGGCACGGCTCCCTGTCGTTTCGGGCGACGCAGGTTTTCTCGGGGCATGGTTGCTTCGGGAAGTACCTGTGTCGCATAAACAGGGAGCCGGACGCCCGGTGTCATCACTGCGTCCACTGCTTGGAGGACACGGCGCGGCATACGCTGGCAGAGTGTGCCGCATGGGAGGAGCCGCGCCGTGCCCTCATAACAGAAGTCGGAACCGACCTGTCGCTGCCGGCCGTCGCTCGTTCGATGGTCGGGAGCGCGGAGTCGTGGGATGCGGTGATCTCCTTCTGTGAAACCGTCATCTCACAGAAGGAGGCTGCGGAAAGGATGAGGGAGGCCGAGACCACTCTCCCGACCCGCAGCAGACGTACCGGGCGTCGGCGGAGGGCGGACAACGCCCTCTTCCAGCCCCCCTGAACGGGTGCAGAGGGACGGTGGACTTGGGGACGTCCGCCGTCCCTTCATATAACTGGACCCGAGGCGGTGGCGCGTAGTGTTCCACGCGCGCCCCTATTGGAAGTCGCGGGGGGTGTACACCTCACTCCCCCCGCGGAACTGAGGAGGCCCGCAGAAGCGGGCCGGCACTAGCCGGGGATCGTGGAAGGCGCACTAGTTCCCATGATCCCCGGTGCAAGTGTGCGAGGGAACACCGGTGTGGTTTTAGTCAGTACGAGTCTGACAGACCCCTCCGCTCTCCCCAGGGCGGAGGACATCCATAGAGGATTTCCACACCGAGAACAAAAAAAAAAAAAAAAAAAAAAAAAAGGTTAGGTTAGGTTCCCCACCGAGGGTGTCTCCACGTTGTCGTCGTGGTGGGGCTTGAGTGTCTCAATGATCTTGGAGTTTTTCCCATTCCAAGTGAGAGACCAGACTAAGAGAGACACACACGCCGGAGTCGCTTCAGACTCTGGCGAGGGGTGACCTGTCCGTCGTCCCGGGCAGTGCGCGATTCACGCTCCGAGTCATCGGAGTGTGAATATGGGGAGGGACACATCGTGTACCGTGCGATGGCTCACGGAGCGGGCTCATCGGACGGTACGTGATTGGCGATTCACTCCTCGGGGTCCCCGGGGAGTGAATCGGGGTCGGGGATATTCCTTCATATGCCACGCGACGGGCCATCGTTGCGGGGCATATGTTGGGATGTAATATTGTCGCCCTCTGGTACGCGTCTGCCCATCAGACGTGACTGTGAGGGCGATAGACTAGTCATAAGGGGGGGGGGGGGGGGAATGATGGTGAGTGGGGAGACAGGGACCACACCCTTCAAAGGAAAAAGAAAAACATGAAAAAGACGATTTGCAAGATACTACCCCAGGGCGGTACCAGCTGCTCAGCAGCTGGAGAATCCGCCACGATCCCTTCGGGATCGTCAAGCCCCTCGTATTCTGGGGGGGGCAACAAACGTCTTCCGCTTGCCAATGGCAACGAGAGCCGAGGAGGCTCCTCGAGATCGAGGTCTTTTGAAGACCTCATCTCCTTTAGTTTTAACCACGGACGGGTCGAGCGCCACGCGGCGGACGCAGTGTCGGACTCTGGCACTGCGTCACTGAGGCCAGGAGCGGAGGCTCCAGCGGAGCCTCGCGTGGTTTTGGAGAGGGTGGGTGGTATGTCGTCTACCTTCGACAACACACCCACCCTTTCGCAAGCCATTGCGGCCGCTCCCTCCAAGTTTTGGGGGAAGCGGCCGCGTGTCTGTGGGTCGGACGCGGGTTCGGCGGGTTTGTCCTCTAGCGAGGAGAACCTGCCGGCCCCCAAGGTGTCGACAACCAGGAGGGGCAGAGGACGCGGGTTGCCTTCCGGAGCAAACACTCCGACACCGTCACGTGACACTCGGGGCCGTTTCTTGAAACGCCCTGATACGCCGATGGCCAGCGGAGTCAGCGACTCCGACGGCTCAATGCAGGTGGAGCAATGTGATGCTCAGTCCTCCATCGCATTGCTGAGCACCAAGGCGGAGCTCAATGCCGCGAGGAGAGAGGGCCGGAAGGCCATCGCGACCGACGAGGTCGCTGAGTTGGCTCGACGGGCAAGGGAGAGGCGGATGCAGACCGCCGCATCTCCGGAAGGCTTGACGGCAGAGGCCCTTAGCCGTCAAGTTTTGGACGGCGTGGACGTCGTCCTGAAGGTAGCCACGAAATCTGGCAACCTGAAGGGGACGTTCACGCGGGCCCTAAAAGAGGCGGCGGACGGGATCAAGGAGGCGGTGGACGTCCTCCTTGACCGCACTATCTCGGACGAGACGGTGAAGCTCCGAGAGGAAAATCACCGTCTCCAAACGAGGATGGAGGAGCTCCAGCGGGAGGTCAGCGCCCTGAGGGCAGACTTCAGCCGGCAGCAGGGTGCGACGACTGCGGACAGTCGTGCCCTGCCACAGAGCGGGTCTTTGGGGGAAGACCAGTTCAACCGGCTGTTGAGCATCATGACCGCCCGCCTGGAAAGCCTAGAGCCCAGGCTCAACCCCCCTATTCGCCTTCGTCCGCCGCTGGCGGCAGATAAGCGGAGGAGGGTGGCGGAGCCCGCTTCAGCAACAGCTGGGCCAACGTGGGCACAGGTGGCTAAAGCGCCACCTGCGCCAAAAAAGCCCACGCAGGCGCCCAAAAAGCCCACGGAGGGCGGCAAAAAGGCCGTGAAGGGGACGAGAAATGCCACTGAAGGGAGCACCTCGTCCCCCAAAGAAAAAGAGGGTGGCTGGGAGACGGCCGAAAGCCGCAAAAAGAGGCGGAAGAGGGGCCGCAAGGCCAAGAACGCGCCCGGATCCAAGGGGCAGGCCCCGAAAATCCACGTCCCCCGCTCCGAGGCTGTAGTAGTCACGCTGCAGCCCGAAGCCAAGGAGAGAGGCGTGACGTACCAGAAGGTACTGGCGGAGGCGAGAGGCAAGCTGGTCTTTGCCGATTTTGGCACCCCGGATGGCTTCCGTTTTAGAACGGCAGCCACGGGGGCCAAGATGTTCGAGTTGGCGGGGACCAGCAGTGCCGAGAGGGCGGACTCTCTAGCTGCAAAGCTGAGGGACGTCCTCAACCCCGAGGAGGTCCGGGTGTCCAGACCCATCAAGACGGCTGAGGTGCGCGTCGATGGGCTGGACGACTCTGTTTCCCCGGAGGAGGTGGTGGTGGCCATAGCCCGGAGCGGCGGATGCCCGCCAGAAAATGTGCGGGCGGGCGAAATCCGCGTCAACGCTGGAGGGCTGGGCACCACCTGGGTGCGGTGCCCAGTAGCTGCGGCAAAGAAAGTTGCCGACGCGGGACGTCTGCTGGTGGGCTGGGTGTCAGCGAGAGTTAAACTCCTGGCACCCAGGGCCATGCAGTGTTACCGGTGCCTGGAGAAAGGGCACGTCCGGGCCCAGTGCACTAGCGAAGCAGACCGCAGCGATTTGTGTTATCGCTGCGGTCAGCCCGGCCATAAGGCGTCCCAGTGCTCCGCGGAGCCAAACTGCAGCCTCTGTGCGGCTGCAGGAAAGTCTGCGGGGCACAGAACTGGCGGCAACGCTTGCGGCGCGCCCAGAAAGCGCAGCAAGCGTTGGACCAAGGCTGCGGGGGCCGCACCCCCTAGCACCTCTTCGGCCGACTCCCGGCCTGTGGTTGGACGAGGCGCCGGGGAAATGGACTGCCAGTGATGGCGCTCCATTTCCTCCAGGCGAATATCAACCACTGCACCAGAGCTCAGGATCTCTTGGTCCTGAGCATGGCGGAGTGGTCGGTAAATGTGGCGGTGGTCGCTGAGCCGTATTTTGTCCCCCCCCGAGATAACTGGGCAGGGGATCTGGACGGCCTGGTGGCCATCATCGGCGCGACTCTTGTCGACGTGTCCCGGGGTCACGGTTGGGTTGCCGCCCTTGTGAACGGGATCGTCACGATCGGGGCATACTTTTCGCCCAACAGGAGTCTCGCCGACTTCGAGAGTTTCCTTGTCGAGTTGGGAGCCGTCGTCGGCCGGTCTCATCCTCGGCCCATTTTGCTTCTCGGTGATCTGAACGCCAAATCTGCGGCGTGGGGATCCCCGGTCACAGACCCGAGAGGCGATGTGCTAGAGGAGTGGGCCGTTACGACGGGCCTGGCTGTCTTAAATCGGGGTTCGGCCTACACGTGTGTGCGACAGCGGGGCGGATCCATTGTGGACGTGTCGTTCGCTAGTCCCGCTGTCGCGCACCGCGTTCGTGATTGGCACGTGGAGGCGGAGGTGGAGACGCTATCGGATCATCGATATATACGCTTCGACGTCTCCACCCAGACCGCTGAAGGTCGTAGCCAATCGGCCCCCCGAAGAGACGGCCCTCGTTGGGCGCTGAAACGCCTCGACAGGGAGGCTCTCGAGGAAGCCACTATCGTCCAAGCCTGGATCCGGGAGTCGGCTACCGTCGGTCCCGTCGACGTCGAACGGGAGGCGCAGTGGTTTAGCGACGCGATGACGCAAATCTGCGACGCGTCCATGCCACGCGTCTCCTCTCTGTCCGCAAGGCGCCGCGTGTACTGGTGGTGCGTCGAGGTAGAGCGGCTGCGCGTCGAGTGCGCAGACGCCAGACGCCCGTACACGCGATGTCGGAGGAGACGTCTGCGGGATCCTGACGAAGAAGCCGCGCTGTATGAGGTGTACCGCGCGGCGAAGGAGGCTCTGTGGCTGGCCATCGGCGAGTCAAAGACGCGCTCCAGAGAGGAGCTGCTGGCGACCCTAGACGGGGATCCGTGGGGGCGCCCTTACCGCACGGTCCGAGGGAAACTTCGGCCGTGGGCGCCCCCGCTAACGGAAGGTCTCGAGCCGCAGTTTCTGGAGCGAGTGGTCTCGGCTCTCTTCCCTGAGAGAGCCGAGTACGAGCCACCGCCGATGGCTCTGCCCACAGCTGCAGAGTCGGAAGAAGAAGAGGAGAGCGAAACCGTCCCAGAGGTGACACAGGCGGAGATGAGCGCGGCCGTGATGCGGCTCCGGGCAAAAAACACTGCTCCGGGGCCCGACGGAGTGCCTGGTCGCGCTCTAGTCCTCGCCCTGAAGGAGCTGGAGCCCCCACTGAGGGGACTCTTCTCGGCGTGCCTTGAGCGGGGCCAGTTCCCTAGCAGGTGGAAGACTGGTCGACTGGTCCTGCTCAGGAAGGCGGGGCGCCCGGCGGATTCGTCGTCGGCTTAGCGGGCTGTCGTCGCGCCTGCTGAAAACCGCGGGCGCCCTCTCATGGCTGCTTCCCAACCTGGGGGGGCCCAGCGCACGATGCCGGCAATTGTACGCCGGCATCTTGAAGAGTATGGCCCTCTACGGGGCCCCTATCTGGGAGGACTCCCTCCAGAGGAGGGAGAACGCCGCCGCCTTACGGGCGCCCCAGAGGGCCATAGCTCAGCGGGCGGCGCGGGCCTACCGCACGGTGGGCTCCGCGGCAGCGTGTGCTCTGGCCGGCACCCCGCCTTGGGAACTCGAGGCGTGGGTGCTCGCCAGAGTATACGAGTGGACGGCGGGGCGGAGGGCGAGAGGGGAACGCCCCGCCCCGGAAGAGCGGGAGGCCGTCCGGCGGGAGGCGAGGGACGCCATCGTCGTCCACTGGACGCGGGACCTCGCCACCGCAGTCTTCGGCCGCCGAACCGTCGACGCGATCGGGCCGGTCCTGCGAGACTGGCTCGAGCGGTCGCACGGGTTCCTCTCGTTCCGTCTGGTGCAGGTGCTGTCCGGGCACGGGTGTTTCGGATCGTACCTGCACCGGATCGGACGGGAGGAGACGCCGTCGTGCCACGACTGTGGCGCGGCGGAGGACACGGCGCAGCACACCCTCGAGGTGTGCCCGTCGTGGACGGAGCCGCGCCGCAGTCTCACTGCGGCGATCGGACGGGACCTCTCACTCCCCGGTGTGGTTAACGCCATGCTGAGGGACGAGGGGTCCTGGGCGGCAGTCGCCTCCTTCTGTGAACATGTCATGTCCCAGAAGGAGGCGGCGGAGCGCGCGCGGGAGGTCGACCCTCACGCGGCGCCGCTCCGAAGGCAGAGGAGGGGTCGGAGAAGACGTCAGTATGACAGTCATCTCCGACTCCTGCCAGGTGGAGGCCAGCAGGCAACGGGTGCGGGGGCACCCTTGCCTGTATTGCACAGGCCTCCACCAATGCCGGACGGGAATGGCCAGGTGTTTCCGGCCATTCCCGTTGCCCACCAACCTGGGGGGCTAGCGGGGCCCGCCAGCTAGGCGGGCATGCGCCGGGAGGGTTGTGGACGTAAAGGCTGAGCCGGTTTCCCATGACCCTCCCACCACGGCGACGAGGGAACACCGCTGAGTTTTAGTGGGTATACTGTCATACACCGACAGGAGTCCCACATACCCCGTCTCGTCCCCCGACGAACGGGCATGCATAAAGCATTTCTCAGCGCAAAAAAAAAAAAAAAAAAAAAAAAAAAAAAAAAAAAGGTTAGGTTGGGGGATCCCCCACAGCGCATACTTCCTCGCAGTATCCCCTGGGCAACGCCGTGTCTGACCACCGTAACGGAGTGGCAGACCGGTGGCTAAAGTGCGCTGTGCATCGAAGGCGAATTACGAAGATGTCGAATTCGAATTTTAATTTTAAAACTAAAAACCTGCGGGACGCCTCCGGGCGTTTCGTGTCGAGTCGCTCGTCCCTGAGCGATTTAAACGGCCCTTCTCAGGGCCAACCAAAAGGCCCTTCTCAGGGCCACACCGGCGACGCTCAAGCGTCGGATGCTGACCGCGCACCGTCTGCGGTCAGCTTTTTTAGTGGACCAGGCGAGCTGTCGGACTCCGACGAATCCAACATGGATACGTCGGCGGCCGACAGCGACCGCCCTGGGCGGAAGAGGGCCTTCCTGAAGCCCGGGTCCGAGGGCTCCTCGGAGTCGATGGGGAGGGCGAAGAAGAAGTCGAAGTCTAAAAAGGCTTCGACTTCTTCTACGACTGGCACCCACGATGTGGGGTTGGCGGACGCCGAGCGCCAGCTCAACCTGGCCAAAAGGGCGCAGGTCCAGCAGGACCTGGAGGAGAGGGTCGCGGCCAGAGAGCGCCAGGCGCAAATCGCCAGGTCGAGGGCTGGCTATGGCGCATCAAGTGTGCTGTACGCCGACCACTCCCTGGCGGAGCTGGAGCGCATGGCGCTCGAGGACAAAGAGGAGGTTCTGGAGGTCGCCTCAAAGTCCTCCAATTTGAAGGGGACCTTCCAGAAGGCCCTCAAATGCCGTGCCGCCAGCCTACACGGCATCGTCCTGGAGCTGGTCGGGCGGACGGCCACGGACGAGACGCGGCAGCTGCAGGCGAAGGTGGATCGCCTGCAGGCGGAGGTCAGCCAGCTTCATCAGAAGCTGGCTGACGCCACGGCCCGGCCTGCCCAATCCGCCCCAGCCCCGGTGGTAGGAGGCTCCTCCTTCTCCCCTGCCAACCTTGAGGACATTATCCGCAAGGTTGTCATGGAGGAGAGGGCCTTCACCAGAGCCTGCTTCGCAGGCATCGAGGACCGGCTCTTGCCGGAAAGGCGGCTCCGCCCGCCGCTTGCGGCGGACAAGAGTCGCCCACCGACGGAGTCGGAACCTGCGCCTGTGGCGGGCTCGGCGTCGGGTGCGCAGCCCCAGGCCCCGAAGCCCTCCAAGGGCAAGGGTAAGGGCAAGAGGAGCAAGGCGGCTCCTCAAACCCCGAGCCCTGCAACGGGCACGGAAGGCGCGTCTGGGTCGGCTGCCACTCCGGCGGCGGCCCCCCGGACATCGCAGGGGGAAGACGCCCTTCTTCCCTCCACCACCCCGGCCAACCAGTCGTGGACGGAAGTGGTCAGGAGGGGAAAGGGGAAGAAGCCCGCTGCGGCTGCTAAGCCTGCCGCGGCTACTCGCGCAGCCAAAAAGGCTCCAGCCGGTGGGAGGAAGTTAGTTCCTCCCAAAACCGCGGCCGTCGTCGTGACCATCACCCCGGCGGCCGTGGAGCGGGGCGAGACGTACGAGTCCGTCCTAAGGCGGGCTCGTGCCAATGCTGATCCCTCCCAGCTGGGGATCAGCAACATTACGTGCCGCCGAACCCTAACCGGGGCTCGAATTTTCGAGTTCTCGGGGGAGCGGCGGCACACGAACGCAGACCTCTTCGCAACAAAGTTGCAAGAGGTCATCGCGGATGCGGCGACGGTCGGCAGGCCCATCAAGACCGCAGCCTTGGAGGTGGCCGATCTCGATGATTCGGTCACCAAAGAGGATGTGGTGGCGGCCGTCGCGGCGGCTGGAGGCTGCGACGCTGGCGCGGTGAAGGGTGGAGCCGTCAGGCCCGGCCGCCGCGGCATGGGCATCATCCGCGTGGAGTGCCCGGTCGCCGCGGCTGGTGCCGTCCTTGCTGCGACCAAGGGGCGGCTGCTCGTCGGGTTCGGCTCGGCTGTGGTGCGGGCACTTGAGGACCAGCCAACGCGCTGCTTCAAGTGCTTCGCGTTCGGCCACACCCGACCCACGTGTCCCTCCAAGTTCGACTGGGGGGACACGTGCTACCGTTGCGGGCGGCAGGGACACAAAAGTGTCACCTGCCGCGCCACCGCGCAGCACTGCGCGGCGTGCGCCGCTAGTGGCCGCCCCGCGGACCACAAAATGACGGGCAGCAAGTGCAGGCCTCCCGTGAGGAAGGGCATAGTGCCGGCGCAGGTTCGCCCTGTTGCCACCGCCGCTGCCACCGCCGTCGTCGTCGCCGCTGCAGCTGCAGCTCCGGCGGCGGTAGCGGAGGAGGGGGGATCGATGTCGGAATAATGGGTTCCGACTATCGCATCCTCCAGGCGAACACCAACCACTGCAGAGCGGCCCAGGACCTGTTAGTGCAGGCCATGGCCGAGTGGTTGGTGAACGTAGCGGCGGTCGCCGAGCCCTACTCGATCCCCGGCAGCTGGCTGGGTGACGAGGACGGCTCGGTGGCATTAGCGGCGCGGTCTTCCACAGACTCCCCTCCCCTCTCGCTATTAGAGAGGGGACCGGGATACGTGGCCGCCGCATGGGGAGACTTGGCCCTTGTGGGGGTCTATTTCTCCCCAAAACCGCCCACTCCGGGACTTTGAGATTTATCTCGGAGTCCTGGCCGCCGTGGTCGGCAGGGCGGTGCCGCGTCAGGTCTGCCTCTTGGGAGACCTGAATGCCAAGTCGGTGACCTGGGGCAACCCGGCCACCGACGCTCGCGGGAGGGCAGTGGAGCTGTGGGCAGCCTCCTCTGGACTCTCCCTCTTGAACAGAGGAAGCGTCCAGACATGCGTGCGGCGTCGGGGTGGCTCAATAGTGGACGTCACTTTCGCCACCCAGGCGTTGGCCGCGCGCGTGCTGAACTGGCGGGTGGACCTGATGGAGACCATGTCGGACCACCGCTACGTGCGGTTCGACATTTCCGCCAGCGTCTCCGGAGGGATGCAGCCCGTCTCGGGGCGATCATCGTTCCCGCGGTGGGCTGTAGCCCGCCTGGACAGGGAGGCAGCGGGGGAAGCGGCGTTCCTGCGGGACTGGCTGTCGCCGCCTACCACCGGCATGGACGTGGACGAAGCGGCGGGGCGACTCAGAGAGTCTCTGACCGAGGTATGCAACCATAGCATGCCTCGGTCTAGCCGACCGCCGCCCAGACGCGCCGTGTACTGGTGGTCGACGCAGCTGGCGGGGCTTCGAGCCGCGTGCGTGGAGGCGAGGAGGGCCTACACGCGGAGCCGGCGGCGGCGTCGACGGGACCCGGCCGACGAGGACCACCTCTACGAGGTGTACGTGGAGGCGAAAATGGTCCTCGAGCGGGCCATCGCCACCGCCAGGGACTCGTCGAGAGCCGAGCTGCTGGAGGGTCTCGACAACGACCCCTACGGGAGACCATACAAGGCAGCGCGCAACAAGTTGCGCCCCTTTGGTCCCCCGGTTGCCGAGACCCTGGAGCCCTCATTTCTGGACGGGGTGGTCCAGTCCCTGTTCCCGCGCAGGGGCAACTTCGCCCCGCCAGTGATGGGCCCAGCGCTGGAGGAGGCTCCGCCGCCGCTGGACGAGGAAGCGGAGGAGGCCCCGCCTGTCACGGAGTCGGAACTTGGCGCGGCGATTCTCCGCATCCGCGCCAAGAAAACGGCTCCGGGCCCCGACGGCGTGCCTGCAAGAGTGGTGGCAATCGCCGCCGCTCAAATGCAGGAGCGGTTTCGGGACCTCTTCAGCGCATGCTTTGCGTCGGGGAGGTTCCCGAAGCCGTGGAAGGAGGGGCAGCTGTGCCTCCTCCGCAAGGAGGGCCGCCCGGCAGACTCCCCCTCGGCATACCGGCCCATCGTCCTGCTCGATGAGGTCGGTAAAATGTTCGAGGGGATAATAGCTGCCCGCCTAAAGGGCCACTTACGGGACATCGGGCCGGACTTGTCGGACGCTCAGTTCGGTTTTCGGGCTGAGCGTTCCACCGTGGACGCGCTGGCCTGCCTCAAGGGCCAGGTGAAGGAGGCGGTGGAGGCGGGGGACGGATTGTTGGCCGTGTCGTTCGACATAGCCAATGCCTTCAACTCCGTTCCCCACTCCACCATCCTAGAGGCGCTCCGATTCCACGGAGTGCCTCGATACCTGCGCCGTCTGCTGGCCAGCTACCTGGAGGACCGGGCGGTCCTCCTGGTAAATAGGTCTGGACAAGTCCGGCGATACGCCGTCGAGGCCGGCGTTCCGCAGGGGTCGGTCGTGGGACCTCTCCTCTGGAACGTCGGCTACGATTGGCTCCTGCGGGGAGCTCTCCTCCGAGGCACGAGTGTCGTCTGCTACGCGGACGACACTCTCCTCACCGCCCGGGGGGGGAGCTTCAGGGAGGCGGCCAACTTGGCCTCGGCGGGTGGATCCTTGGTCGCGGGGAGGATCCGCCGCCTAGGACTTGCGGTGGCGCTGCACAAAACCGAGGCCGTGTTTTTCCACGGACCTCGGCAGCGCCCCCACCTGACGCCCACATCTTCGTGGAGGGCGTCAGAATCGAGGTCAAGGCCCAGATGAAATATCTGGGCCTCGTACTCGACAGCAGGTGGCGCTTCGGCCCGCATTTTAGCGGGCTGTCGTCGCGCCTGCTGAAAACCGCGGGCGCCCTCTCATGGTTGCTTCCCAACCTGGGGGGGCCCAGCGCACGATGCCGGCAATTGTACGCCGGCATCTTGAAGAGTATGGCCCTCTACGGGGCCCCTATCTGGGAGGACTCCCTCCAGAGGAGGGAGAACGCCGCCGCCTTACGGGCGCCCCAGAGGGCTATAGCTCAGCGGGCGGCGCGGGCCTACCGCACGGTGGGCTCCGCGGCAGCGTGTGCTCTGGCCGGCACCCCGCCTTGGGAACTCGAGGCGTGGGTGCTCGCCAGAGTATACGAGTGGACGGCGGGGCGGAGGGCGAGAGGGGAACGCCCCGCCCCGGAAGAGCGGGAGGCCGTCCGGCGGGAGGCGAGGGACGCCATCGTCGTCCACTGGACGCGGGACCTCGCCACCGCAGTCTTCGGCCGCCGAACCGTCGACGCGATCGGGCCGGTCCTGCGAGACTGGCTCGAGCGGTCGCACGGGTTCCTCTCGTTCCGTCTGGTGCAGGTGCTGTCCGGGCACGGGTGTTTCGGATCGTACCTGCGCCGGATCGGACGGGAGGAGACGCCGTCGTGCCACGACTGTGGCGCGGCGGAGGACACGGCGCAGCACACCCTCGAGGTGTGCCCGTCGTGGACGGAGCCGCGCCGCAGTCTCACTGCGGCGATCGGACGGGACCTCTCACTCCCCGGTGTGGTTAACGCCATGCTGAGGGACGAGGGGTCCTGGGCGGCAGTCGCCTCCTTCTGTGAACACGTCATGTCCCAGAAGGAGGCGGCGGAGCGCGCGCGGGAGGTCGACCCTCACGCGGCGCCGCTCCGAAGGCAGAGGAGGGGTCGGAGAAGACGTCAGTATGACAGTCATCTCCGACTCCTGCCAGGTGGAGGCCAGCAGGCAACGGGTGCGGGGGCACCCTTGCCTGTATTGCACAGGCC